>CM055062.1:13046340-13244704 GCA_029204045.2 Tillandsia leiboldiana | reverse complement strand
TTGTTGAAACATTATAGCTGAGTTTCATGCATGGATATGCTGGTGTGATAATTGGCATATGATGAGTTCGATCACGAGGATTCTTGCGTGGGTCCCACACAGGAAAGAATTGTTCTAGTATGATTAAGATGGTTGACAATTTTGTATTAGGAAAAGAATTAGTTCTAGTATGATTAGATGGTTGACAAATTTTGTTTTTTTGTGTGTATCATTCATAGCGTATTAAAGAATGTAAAACCATAAATACAAGTATGTATGGCTAAGTGGTGTTTGGTTTCTTGGAAAAGCATATAATACAGTTTCGTATAAAATGTTTTTCATGATACAAGTATGAAGCTGAAACATCAGGTCAAAACATGATGCCATAGTTTCAAAGAATGGAATTTCATTTATTCCTTGCATTTCTTTCCGTTCATTTGATTTAATAGTCTGAAAGAAATCTATATATGCTTGATACTCGGTGAATTGATGTATGGACCTATATGTCTTTCCTATTTCTCTCAGAATTATTTTTTTTCGTATATGTTTGTTACACCTGCATATTTAGTTCTTTAGTCCTATTTTCTTGGTTCAAAATCCCAGTTTTTGTGTAGGCATCTAGAGTTTCAGTTTCCGATGGTTTCGTCTGTCCATTTCGAATGCGGGAATGAAATTTCATACTATGAGCTAACTTTGTTAATCCGAATCAATCCTCTGAACTGAAGTTTCGATGCAGAGTTCAGACATAAAGAGTCTTAAGACCTGTTCTTGCTAGAACATATCTATTCGGTTTTGAATTTCTTTGAGGACTTAGTTTTAGATTTGCTTATTTTCTTTACTTGGTAAATTATATTATATTTTTTGACAAAACTATTAAATTTGTTCTAATTTTTGCCTTTTTCTCTTGTAGGTAAATTAGGTTGCAGCAGTTTTGGGTAAAGAACATTGCTAGCAGATGAAGTGCAAGTTATGATACTTTTTTGGTTATTTTTTGAAAATATGATTAATTACTAATTTTATTATAACTTTTTGTAGTAGATAAGTGATGATACGTTTTTGGCTTCTTTTTGAAAATATGATGGCTAAATGTATGTACATATGTTGGTGACCTTCACACATATAGTATAGGATAATTCAAATATATATAATTTTGTGATTGTATTATTATATTATTGATGAAATATTGTTGTAGTTTTATAATGTGAAGACGACTATTAATTTTATTGAAAGTTTATTTGTTTTTGTATATATTAATTTGTGAATGTGAAAGAGGATTTATAAAATTAAATAAATAGCTGGTTAAATTTGAAATAAATTTATTTTTAGCGACAGGAGCGTTGGTCGTCATAATATCGATTTAGAATTATTAATGGGATACGTTTTTTAACGACGAAAAAAGTGGTCACTATTGAAATGCTAGTTATTAGTAAAATTGTATTTCTAAATCTCAATTGCGACGGTAAGGTTGGTCGTTATTGTGAATACGGTGGTCACTAATACTACTTATTAACAACGGGAATCTTCCCGTCATCTTTTGTTATTAACGACGGTTATATATTGTGGTCATTAATACTAATTATAACAACGGGAATCTTCCGTCATCTTTTGTTATTAACGACGGTTATATAGATTTCGTCGTTAATATCTTAGCGAAGGAATCAATAACGACGGGTGACGACGGTTTTTCTGACCGTCGACATTGTGTTTTAACGACGGAAAATAATTTATAACGACCAGTTTTCCCTTCTTATATAGAATATTTCCTGTAGTGTTCAGCTCTGTATTATGCTCTTTTATTGTTCATATTATATCGGAGCATGTTACCAGCGCTTCGTGTACTCGGGAAATTCCGTGTGCACGGCGGATCTGTTGGCGAGCCGGGTTCGGGGCGTGACAGATTAAGTTGGTATCAGAGCTTAGGGATAGGTCAGTTGGGACTTAGAAAACCCTAGGCTTTTGGCAGACGCTAGGATGATAGGGTACGAGAGACGTGATATTTGCGAAAGTCGTTGATTTATTGTTTGACTCTTCCAGTGAGAGAAGAGGGATCGACATGCCAATTTCTGGTGAACCGTTATGTTGGCTGCAGACAACATAAAGTCACAGAAATATGGGATGTCTTTGACTTTCGCTAGATTAGGTCGTGTGGGGATATGATACTGAGTGTGGTTTCTTGTGGTAGGATGCCCCGCGACGTAGGATGTTGACGCGTTCTCAGCCTGATTCCCCTGAGCCCGAGCCGGAGGAGTCCGAGCAGGGCCATCAGAGTGAGGTGCAGGAGCTTCAGGCTCAGATGGCCCAGATGTCAGAGGTCGTGCGGCGTCAGGAGGAGGCCATGGGTTGGCTGACGCAGATGTTAGAACAGAGGGCGCAGCCTGTTGTTGCACCCCTGAGAGTTCTCCCGTACCACCCTCCCTGCTGTGGCTTCCCAGTTGGACCGGTGACCACGGCATCCCCTGTTGCTCAGGGAGCAATCCGGCCATTGACTCCTGCGGAGGAGCAGGAGATTGCTGACAAACTTACTCAGTTCTGTAAGCGGGGACCGCCCAGGTTTTCGGGGCGGAATACTCAGCCGTGGGAGATCGAGACTTGGCTTTCGTCAATGGAGAAGTTATTCCGGGACTTCTTCATTGACCAAAAGTACAGGGTACATATGGCTGTACACTGCTTAGACGGGGACGCTGATGCATGGTGGCGTCGGGTAGAGCCTCTGGAGTTCCAGATCACTCGACAGCTACCCTGGTCAGAGTTCAAGAGGATGATTTCTGGATACGTACTTTTCCACGAGTATGAAGAAAAAGCTGGAGGATGATTTGAAGAATCTTCAGCAAGGGACACGGGACGGACAGCATTGGACTACTTTCAGGAGTTCACGCGGTTACTCAACTGCGTACCTTACGTCGCCAGGGACGGACCACACCAGGTGGAGCTCTTTGAGTCGGGCCTGCGCCCAGAGATCTATACTCTGGTGCATGCTCAGAGACTACAACCTTGGAGGAGGCAGCAGAGCATGCCCAGTGGGTTGAAAGGGGAGACCACGTCGTCGCCAGACGTGGGGGCCTGGTCGCTCAAGGAGCAGACAGAAAGCGACCAGCGCAGGACGACGGGAGACAGGCCAGTCCTGGAGGCCGCCCCGACCGCCACCGCCTCAGTTTTCCGCCAAGGACGGTCTGAGCGGCAAGGGCCTGGTGGACCCCAGAGGCCCAGCAGCGGCAGCAGCAGCAGCAGAGATCCCAGCCGTCGCAGCGTGGGTCGCAGCGACAGCCTCAGCGACAACAGCAGTCACGACAACCACGGGCCCCCGGCAATTGTATTTTCTGTGGAGGTCAGCATTTTTCCAACACCTGCGACCAGCGGTGGGGTCGCTGCTATAGATGTGGACAGTCTGGCCACGTCCGAGCTACTTGCCCTTATGCGCCATGGACGGCCCCTTCTTCAGCATCAGCTCCATCTTCATCACAGCAACGGTCGACGACTCAGCGGCCATATGCTCCAGCAAGCAGGCCATCTTCTTTCTATCCCACGGAATATCGCCCTCCAGCCCAGAGTGGGCGAGTGTATGCTGCGCAGGTAGAGGACTCTTCGGCAGCAGATCACGTGGTGGCAGGTATCACCTTACTTTCTGGCATTAGGACTCGTACATTATTTGATACTGGAGCATCGCATTCTTTTATCAGTAGATCATTTGCATCATTACATGGGTTAGAGGTAGGACTTTTACCACGTGCACGAGAGGTTCAGATTCCCGATCACACTTTGCACGTGGAGGAGTGCTGTTGGTCCTGCCCGATGCAAATCGAAGTCCTGGATTATGCCAGCAGACCTGTTGGTCCTGAGACAATTGAAGGACTTCGATGTGGTCCTCGGGATGGACTGGCTGGCTCGGTATTTTGCGACCATTGATTGTGCCGCGAGGACCGTCACTTTTAGAGAGCCAGACCAGGAAATGTTGGTATACCGGGGATGTCAGAGTGCTTTCTTTGCCTCTATGGTTTCGACATTCCCGAGCGAGGCAGATGATCCATCGAGGATGTGTAGCCTTTTTGGCTTAGTGTTGTTGAAAGGGCCTACGGCGGCGCCGGGGACTCGGGGATATCCCTATTGCCCGCGAGTTCCCGGATGTTTTTCCACCTGAGCTGACAAGCATGCCGCTAGATAGGGAGATTGAGTTTGTGATTGACGAAGTTCCGGGAACTGCGCACAATCTCAAAGGCTCCTTACCGGATGGCACCGGCTGCGCTGCGAGAGCTTAGGCGCAAACTCCAGGATTGATGGACAAGGGCTTTATTAGGCCGAGTGTGTCGCCTTGGGGAGCGCCGGTGCTATTCGTGAAAAAGAAGGATGGGTCACTTCGATTGTGTGTGGACTATAGGGAATTAAATAAAGTGACCATCAAGAACAAGTACCCTTTGCCGCGCATCGATGATCTTTTTGATCAGCTGCAAGGGTCTTGTGTCTTCTCTAAGATAGATTTGCAGTCCGGTTACCACAGTTGAAAGTAAAGGCCGAGGATATTCTGAAAACGGCATTTAGATCACGGTATGGGCATTATGAATTTTCAGTTATGCCTTTTGGGCTAACTAATGCCCCTGCCGCATTCATGGATTTAATGAAACCGGATCTTCCGGCTATACTTAGACCGGTTTCGTGGTAGTGTTCATTGATGATATCTTGGTCTACTCCCGAAGTGATACCGAGCATGAGGAGCACTTAAGGGATTGTGCTGCAATTTTTGCGAGAGAAGAAGTTGTATGCCAAGCTGGCAAAGTGCGAGTTTTGGCTTCGGGAGGTAGTCTTCTTGGGCATGTGAATTTCTGCCGCGGGTGTGGCAGTGGACCCAGCAAAGATTGAGGCAGTCCGTGATTGGCCCCGACCGACGACGGTTTTCTGAGATACGTAGCTTTATGGGTTAGCTGGGTATTACCGTCGGTTTGTGGAAGGCTTTGCGAAGCTCTCCACACCCCTCACTACGCTTGACGCGTAAGGGAGTGAAGTTTATCTGGAGTGAGGACTGTCAAAGGAGCTTTGAGGAGCTGAAGAATAGACTGATGACCGCTCCTATCCTTTCCCTTCCTGTTATGGGAAAAGGATATGTGATCTACAGCGACGCATCACACAGTGGACTCGGTTGTGTGTTGATGCAGGAAGGGAGGGTAATTGCATATGCATCTAGACAACTTAAAGAATATGAGAAAAATTACCCTACCCATGACTTGGAGCTTGCAGCTGTAGTGTTTGCGCTAAAGCTCTGGCGCCATTATCTGTATGGGGAGCATTGTGAAATCTACACCGACCACAAGAGCCTAAAGTACCTGTTCACGCAAAAGGAGCTGAATTTGAGGCAACGTAGGTGGTTAGAGCTATTAAAGGATTATGATGTAGATATTCTCTACCACCCAGGCAAGGCTAATGTGGTCGCTGATGCCTTGAGTAGGAGGGCGGTGCAAAGTTTGTCTATGTTAATCACAGACCAGGCACCGCTATTAGAGGAAATGAGACGGCTGAAGATAGAGGTTGTGTCCCCTGGGGTCTCTGCTAGGCTGACATCTTTAGTCTTGCAGCCCACTCTACCTGGACAGGATCAGGGAGAAACAGAGTGAAGACCCCCACTTGACTAGGATTAGAGATCAAACTCCGAGTGATCAGTCAGGGGACTTTACAATAGATGCTTCGGGAGTACTAAGGTACAGAGACCGAGCATGTGTGCCAATAGATGTGGAGATCAGAGAGCAGATATTGCGAGAGGCCCATTATACACCTTATACCCTACATCCTGGTGGGACTAAGATGTATAAGGACCTCAAGGCACACTTCTGGTGGAAAGGCATGAAGAGGGATATTGGGAGATTTGTGGCTCAGTGTTTAACTTGTCAGCAGGTGAAAGCTGAGCATCGAGTGCCAGCTGGCAAGTTACAAAGTCTCCCAATTCCCGAGTGGAAATGGGACCACATTACGATGGATTTCGTGGTCGGATTGCCAAGGGCACAGGGAGGAGCAGACGCTATCTGGGTAGTTGTTGATCGACTTACCAAGTTGGCGCACTTTCTGCCCATGCAGACTACGTGGCCACTTGAGCGACTAGCCCAGCTTTATCTTGACGAGATAGTTAGATTACATGGAGTACCAGCCTCCATTGTATCAGATAGAGACCCGAGGTTTGTTTCGCGTTTCTGGATGAGTTTGCAGACAACCTTGGGAACTCAGCTTAGGTTCAGTACTGCTTTTCATCCGCAGACGGATGGACAGTCAGAACGGACGATACAAATCCTGGAGGACATGCTGAGGGCTTGTATCTTGGATTTCGGCAGAGGGTGGATTCGACACTTATCCTTGGCTGAGTTCGCGTACAACAATAGCTTTCAAGCAAGCATTCAGATGGCTCCGTTTGAAGCGTTGTATGGACGCAAGTGTCGATCACCGCTTTATTGGAGTGACGTAGGCGAGAGGCGGACCTTGGGACCAGATGTATTATTAGAGGCAGAGGAGAAGGTCCGAGTGATTCGAAAGCATCTTCAGACCGCCCAAAGCCGACAGAGGAGTTATGCCGATGTTCGGCGACGAGACTTAGAGTTTCAGGTTGGTGATCATGTATTCCTGAAAGTCTCGCCGTCCAAAGGAATCAGGAGGTTCGGCATTCGTGGGAAACTTAGCCCCTGATATATTGGACCCTTTGAGGTATTGGGGCGTATTGGGCCAGTTGCCTACCGACTCGCACTTCCTCCAAGGCTTGCTGGTGTCCATGATGTATTTCATGTTTCTACTTTGAGGAAGTATATCTTCGACCCATCGCACGTCATCGACTTCACACCGCTTGAGATCAGCGAGGATTTGAGGTATGAAGAACGCCCACTGCGAGTTCTGGATCGAGAGGTGAGAGAATTACGCAGTCGGGCCATTCCCTATGTGAAGATCCAATGGAGCAATCATGACGAGCGCGAGGCTACATGGGAGCTCGAGTCAGAGATGAGGGATACCCACCCCTACTTATTTGAGACATCGGACTGAGGATTATTGTTTAGTCTCGTTTCGAGGACGAAACTCTTTTAGTGGGGGAGGATGTGATGATCCGGACTCCCGCAGGAACTGTGCAACATTAAACAGTGACTGCGGAGAACTTATATAGTGCAACGGAGCTTGTAGAATCAAGCTTGGACATTTAATATAGACTCTGTGCGAAAATCGGAGCAAATGGAATTTTTCGGGAGCTTTCGGCAAAATTTTGGATGAGAATTGGCGAAATGGATGTCGTATTTGGACTCAGCGCGCGAAAACGATCGAAACGGTATATTTACTTTATTTTTTCGGCACCACGGTACTGTTCACAGCCGGAACAGTAACTCCGGCCGCCGGAATTACTCTTCCGGCGACCGGCAGGCGGCGGCGGGCGGCGGCGCACGGCGGCGGGCAGCGGCGCAGCGGCGGCACAGCGGCAGAGGGCGGCGGCGCGAGGCGCGGGCAGCGCGGGCAGGCGCGGGCAGGGGGCGCTGGTGCGCGGTCCACGGCATGGCATGCACCGGGTGCACCGAAGTCTCCCCTTACCACGTGGCGCTTCCCCATTGGCCGGCCGGCTTCTAGAAGCACGTGGGAGGGTGACACGTGGCAGCACCCGGTTGGCCGACATCTTCCGGAAGACCCGGCGCGGGGACCGGGCCTGTGCACCACGTGGACACGTGGCGGCTTCTGAGTGGCCCTTGCACAGGCTGTTTCCTGTTTTGTGGACACGTGGCACGTTTTGGTTGGCCCGTTTCGGTGTTTTCTGTTCGGATCCGATCCTGTGTGGAGCCCCAGCCCATTATAAATAGGGCCCCCACCCCTCCTCATTCCCACCTCGGTTTGCGTGCCGTAGAGAGAGAATCTGAGGTTGGGCCCTTTAGAAAAAATATTCCTCTCTCTCTCTCCTCTCTCTCTCCTCCAAATTCCAGAATTTTTGGAGTTACAGTTAGTGAGCTATCTGCGACGCGGCGCACTGCGACGGTTCTCTTTTTCGGCCCATTTCCCGTCGCAGTTCCGTCGGAAATTCCCTGAGTGCTAACCAGGAGGAATTTTTGGACGATTTTCAAGGCAGCGCGTTCCTAAGAGGTAAGGCTTTGATTTTCGTGTTGATCACTTTGCTCCATTTCGTACTTTTGGCATGATTCCCGAGGTCTCTTTGACCCCCTTTTTGCTGTGGAAATTTCTGGACAGCATCGACTTCTCCGATTTTTATCTTGGCGTAGGAGCATCAGATCGAGACGTTTAAAGAGTCGATTTTGATCTACTCTTCGCGAGGAACGCAACCGTAATTTTTCTGGATTTTTCTGAGCACTATACAGAGGTGAAAAACTCCTCTCTTTTCGTGCTATTTGAAAAACAGCAAAAGCTGTATTTTTATGAATAATATAGTTACACCCTGTGCAATGTGTGTTGCTATAGGGCATCGTTTTTGGCAGACAGCAGTTTTAGGGGACTGTGGACAGCCAAGAGACTATCTGGGTGTGATCTGAGCTGTTCAAGGTGGGCGATTGTTGCTTACCTCATTTTTGACAAGCTCACTGGGATTACTGGAACTCCCCTAAAATTTAATATGACAATTGATGAGAACCACTGGGACAAACTAATATGATAATTGATAAGAACCATTGGGACAACTAACAGGACAACTAACAGGACAACTAACAGGACAAACTAACAGGACAACTAACAGGACAATTGATGAGAACTATTGGGACGAACTAATGTGACAATTGATGAGAACCGCTGGGACGAACTCTCCTAAAATTTAATATAACCCCACAGATGATATGATGACTTATATTGGGACACTGTGATTGAGACAAAGGCTATAATCTCGCATGCAAATGACTTTTATTCAGTAAATCAATCTTTTTAAATCTTTGACACTATTTTACAACTTTTAAAATAAAGACAGTTGCATGCATGCCCGGACATCAGGTAGGGCCACTATTTATTGCTACACTATCATATTAAGACTTGACATGTTTTATTGCTCACTTTTGCTTTCAGTTGCTTGTCGCTCGAGTATGAGCAGGGGTTTGGGATAGTATAGCCAAGGTTATGTTAGATTATAAACTTGTGGGGTGTTGCGGTGACCACAGACTGTAGGCGGTCGACCGGATGTTTATCCTTGCATCAGAATGGGGTTGAGTCTGGTCTATTTTTGGCATCAGCAGGGGATCGGGCTTTTCTCTAGTGGATGGTTTTTCCCACTTATTGAGTACTATGGCATCAGATCAGGGTTTCTTAGTGAATGGCTTTTCCCACTTTGATCATAGTCATGATCCAGTCCTGCTGTTTACGGCACTTATGATACTTATTACTGAGGTACTTTTACTCGTGTGGGTCGCTCCCCTCGAGTGCCACTCCGGAGTGTGTTACAGGCAGGCTTGAGTCCTTGAGACTCTCATTCCCTATCGGTGTGATGCATTGGCCAGCATACCCGATTTGGCAGGCAAGGCACAGCAGGCAGTACCAGTTTTACTGGTGGCATAAGATTGGGTTTATTCAGGCAGGCATGTTAGATACTGATGCATACATACAGTCATTCCTTTTGGCACTGCATTTAGAGGCATGCTAGTGGTGGTTTCCCCTTTATTCAGCAGTTCTGCTTATAGCTTTACCACTTTTTTCTTTCTGGCCTCTAGTAATCCTAGTGGGTGCATCAGAGTTGAGGTTTTGCCCACTAGGGGAGGCTACTGGTTTATCTGGTAGTTCTCATCCCCATTATTCTTTTCTGTTTCTTTCTTCTTCTTTATTTTGCAGAGTCGTCTGCGGGAGCTGCTAGGCTATCAGCGGCTGATAAAGGTAAGGGGATCGCTGAGTAGATAGATCTCCTGTGAGACCGAGAGTGGATTTTAGACAGATGTTGTACTCTTTACTCAGACTGTGGTATTTCTTCTTTCTTTGAGTCTGGCACTGGCCAGCTGGCTGTATTATTTTGGTGAGCTGGGAGATTATTGTACTTATTACAGCTTTATTTGTAGTTCCAGTCTGAGATACTATGTGGTTCTTCTACTTCAGCTCTGTATATGCTCTTTTATTGTTCATATTATATCGGAGCAGGTTACCAGCGCTTCGTGTACTCAGGAAATCCCGTGTGCACGGCGGATCTGTTGGCGAGCCCGGGTTCCGGGGCGTGACACTTTGTATGTCGAATTTGAGTTCATGAACTTGCTTGGTCAAAACTTGGTTGGTGACATGAATCTCCTCAAACTGTTTTTCTAGAAAACCAATCTTGTCCATATATGATTTAGCGTTTGTCTCCGATTGGTTTAGCTTTTCTTGGAGGATTTTATTGTTATTCAATAAACGTCCTTGTTCCTCCTCGAGATCATGAAGTTTTATCTTTAAAGCATGATTCTCGTCTTGATTCTCAAGTCGTTGCTTCCTCAACTTCTTGATATGCTTGGCCATCTTCTTAGATTCCGCAAGAAGTTGTTGATATGCCTCAACGAGTTCTTCTTCGTCCGACTCCCCTTCACTAGATGACTCTCCGCCGGATGTTGATGTTTCATGCAAAATCAAAGGAATAGAGTCAGTGATTAAAGATGATAAACAAACATTAGAAGAGGGAATTTGAGAAGCATGTAAGGCACCGACTTTTTCCTCTTTACTTGAGGTCGATTCATTAGAAGTAGAATCGTCCCAAGTTTTCGCTTGCAAAGCCTTCTTTCTATATGATTTCGGAGAAGGACATTCCGTTGAAAAATGGCCGTAGCCTTTGCATCTATAGCATTGGATTTCCCCTTCGAAATCATCTTTTTCTTTTTCTTTAGAAGGTTTTGCAAAGCTTTTGAGGTTAGAGGATTTAGAACCCGATAATCCTTTAGAAGGTTTCGTGGATGAAGATCCATCGGTTCGATTCTTCCAAAACTTCCGACGAAAATTCTTTGTGATCCGTGCCAATTGTTCTTCAAAATCGGCAAAAGAGATTTCATCGTCGGAACTTGATTCGCTATCTTCTTCCTTTGTGGATTTGAATGCAATACCTGTAAGCTTAGAAGAAGACTTGGAAGAAACTTGATTAGTAGGAAAAGTCATCTCATAAGTTTGCAAAGCACCTACTAATTCCTCTACACTCATCTCATCCGGATGACTAACGGTTTCAATGGCGGTAACCTTTGCCCTAAACCGTTCCGGAAGAGTCCGAAGTATCTTTCTTACAATTTTCGACTCCGGGATCTTTTCTCCTAAATTAGCACATGTATTAATTACATCCTGAAGTCTAGTGTAATAATCTGTAAACAATTCATGCTCTTCCATATGAATAGAGTCAAATTGACTTGTAAGCATCTGGAGCTTTTGAATTTTTACAAGATTAGTACCCTCATGTGTAATTTTGAGAATATCCCAAATTTCCTTCGCGGTTTCACACGCGGAAATTCGTGTGAACTCAGTCGAGGAAAGAGAATTAAATAAAGCGTTCATACCTTTCCCATTGTAAGAAGATCTTTCAAATTCCTCTTTGGACCATCTAGAGTGAGGTTTTGGGGTAGTAGAATTTCCTACTTCCTCAACAGGATGTGTTACGGCTTTTTGTGTTGGCATATTTCGTGAGTTGAGTAGTTGAGTTGTTGAGTTGAGTCGGAGTCTTGAAGTGATCAAATTGTCAATCAGCAATCGAAGACTTAGAGAAGATTCAACAGGAGCTCAAGTTGACACTCAGTGTTTTGAGTCTTGAAGATTGAAGTAGAAGAATTGTGGATCAATTTCATCAATCTTAAGGAAAATGGATTCGGATTGATCAGGTACGTTTAACTAAATAATTTTGGTGATCCGAATACATTTAAGTGGTTTAGAAACACTTGGATAAGTTTTCATTGCTTAAAAATCAAAAACTGGATAAATTGGATGTTTCAGAATTTCTGATCCTGAACCGATCCGGATCAGAATTCCGATCCGGATCCCGAACCTTGTTTTTTCAGGAATTGCTGAAAAAAGACGACGATCAGGATCGCCGTAAATCCGATCCGGATCGTCGTGCGGGAAAATTTCTGTTAAGACAGTTTTTGATGCTTATCTCTTTCCAAAGGTTTCTAAACTATAAATAGACATTTAGGGTTTCTCAAAAACTACCGATCAATTAATTAAACACTTGAGAGCAACCCTAGAGGCTAGGTTTTTATCGTTCTTCTTTATAGCCTCTTTTAGGTCAATTTGACGGTTCTTTCAAGAACATATCTTTTGTCAAATTGATCTAATCTTTGCTTAGAGATTTCTTCTACGGTTCCTCAATGAGAATCTAAGCAAAGGATCACCATCGAAGCCAATATTCTTACCGGCTGAGTTTGCGTCGTGGATTCGACGTGGCATCGTGGATTCGGTGTGCTAAAGGCGTTTCGTGGATTCGAAACGTGTGCTCGTGGATTCGAGTGGCGTTCGTGGATTCGAACGTGTGCAGTGGACGTGCAATCGGTGAGCGCAAGGTCCGAAGAAGTTGAAGGAGGGGTTTGAGTCCGTGGAGTCGGTAATCACCTTGTTATTCTTCTTTTCTTAGTGGATTGTTATTGCGTGTTGGTCCCGTGGTTTTTCTCCTGGATTGGAGTTTCCACGTATATCTCGGTGTGCTATTTTATTTTCCGCATTGGTTTTTATTTTGCACTGAGATTGGTTTTATAAGTATTACACCTATTCACCCCCCCTCTAGTTGTTTGATAGTACCTATTTAGATCCTTGTGGATCCTAAAAACCAACAGGATGCACCCAACCGTATTCCACGGATTGCCATACCCGCTCATCAATTGCGATGAGAAAAGCTCTCATCCGCACTTTCCAATAAGCATAATTAGTCCCATCAAAAAGATGAGGTCTATAAATATTACCACTTTCACCTATCATGATAGATAAACCTAAAACCCTCTCTGATACCAATTGTTGGTTTTTATATATTAAGGATCCACAAGGATCTAAATAGGTACTATCAAACAACTAGAAGGGGGGTGAATAGGTGTAATACTTATAAAACCAATCTCAGTGCAAAATAAAAACCAATGTGGAAATAAAAAACAGCACACCGAGATATACGTGGAAACTCCAATCCAGGAGAAAAACCACGGGACCAACACGCAATAACAATCCACTAAGAATAGAAGAATAACAAGGTGATTACCGACTCCACGGACTCAACCCCTCATTCAGCTTCTTCGGACCTTGCGCTGACCGGTTGGATGTCCACGCAATAACAATCCACTAAGAAAAGAAGAATAACAAGGTGATTACCGTCTCCACGGATTTAACCCCTCCTTCAACTTCTTCGGACCTTGCGCTCCAACAATTGCACGTCCGCTGCACACGTTCGAATCCACGAACGCCACTCGAATCCACGAGCACACGTTTAGAATCCACGAAATGCCTTTAGCACACCGAATCCACGATGCCACGTCGAATCCACGACGCAAACCCAGCCGGTAAGAATATTGGCTTCGATGGTGATCCTTTGCTTAGATTATCAATGAAGATCCATGGGAAAAATCTCTAAGCAAAGATTAGATCAATTCGACAAAAGATATGTTCTTGAAAGAACCGTCGAATTGACCTAAAAGAGGCTATAACGAAGAACGATAAAAACCTAGCCTCTAGGGTTGCTCTCAAGTGTTTTATAAATTGATCGGCCGTGCTCCCCACGTTTTTGAGAAACCCTAAATGTCTATTTATAGTTTAGAAACCTTTGGAAAGAGATAAGAATCAAAAACTTACCTTATCTGGAAATTTTTAGGATGACGATCCGGATCGGATTTACTGTGATCCGGATCGTTGTAACGAGTCAGGCTATTCCAGAAAAACAGGGTTCGGGATCCGGATTAAAATGCCCGATCCGGATCGTTCATATATTCCAGCAAAAACCCATGTTCGGGATCCGGATCGAAATGGCCTTTGATCCGGATCGGATTTGCCAATGAACAAGCACCCTTCGGGATCCGGATTGGACTGTCTAATCCGGATCCTGAACATGTCCCATGTCCAGTTTTTGATTTTTATGCAATTAAAAATTCATCCAAGTGTTTCTACACTATAAGAAAGTATTCGGATCACCAAAATTATTTAGTTAACCATACCTGATCCTTTTAAATACTTTCTTCTTGAGATTGATGTAACTGATCCACAATTCTTCAACTTCAATCTTCAAGACACAAGACACTGAGTGTCAACTTGAGCTCTTGTTGAATCTTCTCTAAGTCTTTGATTGCTGATTGACAATTTGATCCCTTTAAGACTCCGACTCAACTCACTGACATGACTCACGAAATATGCCAACACCAAAAAGCCGTAACACGCCCGCCAATGGGCGGGCGACACGTGGCCCGGCGGGGTCCACCGTGCGCCGCGCCCGGCTCGAGGCGTGCGCTGTCGCGCGTGCGTTGACCCGCCAATCGGCGCGCGACACGTGGCATGCCCTCTGTTGGCTGGTCCCGGTGCACGCCAAGTGGGCCGTGGACCGACCCACCCGAGAAATCGGCCCGTTAAGCCCGTTTCGTCCGAAAATAGCCGATTTTTAACGTTTTCGCACGCTGAGTCTGTTTTTGGCATCCGTTTGACGCACAACGAGCTCGATACATCAATAATAGATATTTTCTCACCGCCGACCACCCAAACAGGTCGAACGGAAAAACCGGGACACCACACTCTTCCCATTCCCGACCCCCAATGAGCCGTTTTTTTTTCCGACTCTTTTCATTCCCAACCCCCAATGAATTAATTGTGGATTCGAAACCAATGAGCCACTTATACACCTAAAATTAAATTCTACACATGACTCACATCTAACCACAAAAACTCATATGCTATGACTAATATCATTCTCTTTTCTCTCTCGCTCTCCCCCCTTTTGAGTTCTTCTTCTTCTTCTTCTTTTTCTTCTTCTTCTTCTTCTTCTTCTTCTTCTCTCTCTCTACGCCATCTTCTTTCTCTTCGCCATCTCCTTCAGCAATGAAGCCCTCTCCCTCGACCCCTCCACCCTCGATCCTTTTCTTTTCCTTCCCACCGTGGAGAACCTCCAAGCCTCCTTGCCCTCCTCATTCTCCTTCTCCTCCAAGGTCAAAATCTCAACTATCCACTCCATAGCCACCCTCGCCCAACCCGACCCTCCGTCGTTGGAAATCTTCCACCTCCGACCTCGCCGGAACCCTAGACTCGATCCTCACCTTCCTCAGTCGCACGGGGGACGCCGCTCATGATCAACCCCTACCTATTGCCGCCACTGCCACCACCACCGCCATAGCCGATCAGAATCCTCCAGTTCTCCGCCTACTCCTTCTCCTCCTCCTCCACCGTCATTGTCGTCGTCGTAGCTCATAGAACATGAGCTCCCTCCCCCTCTCTCTCTAAACTTCATTACATTATGCCTTAGATTTTAATCCCGAGTGGATTAATCTTCTACTCCGATTGCTGCTGATAGGTTCTTATGTTAGGATTGAGAATGATCATTTTTTTTCTTGATAATTGGAACGGGAGTTTTAAAACACAGTGTTTGAAATTTTTCTATATAATCTTTTGTTTTCGTGTCTATATATATATATATATATATATATATATATATATATATATATATATATATATATAAATTTTTAAAAAATATTTTTATAATATTTATCCATCGCATCGCGTGGATAATTACACTAGTAATAATTAGACGTAGTGTAGAATACCGGGATTTCGTATAGCGCGCCGACCTCGCAAGATGGCGTGGTGCGGAGAGATCGCCTCGGGAGTGTTCCATATATGTTTACATATGAGTTCGGGTTGATTTGGATCTACGCGGAAGCCCCAGCTCGATTCGGAGTTTTCCGGGCTTTGGCGCCGATAGAGGACTGGTTTTGGGAAAACACCGACTCCGCAGTGATGTGCAGAAAATTTGGGAATACTTGGAACAGGTGTACTTTATGATTACAGCGGAGTTCGGGAGGTTCCGGACTGACACGGAGAACCCGAAGGTGAAAAGTGAGTTGGAACTGGCAGTTTTGGAGCCGGTTTTTGGATTGAGCACACCGACTCCACGGTTGAGCTGTTTGAGGAGGAAAAGCTGCGGACATGTGTATTTCAGATTACAGCGGAGTTCGGGAGGTTTCGGATCCGTGCGGAGGCCCCGAGAGCAAAAAATGAGTTGACGGGGGGCTTCTGATGGATTATTTAATTAATTAATTTAATTAGTTGAATTATTTGGATTTTTGGATGGCTTTTGGAATTGGTCTGCGAGTTGTTGGAATAAAAGAAAGAAAATGAATGAGAATGGATTAAGGGTGTGTGGAGATTTTTTTTAGTGTGCATTAAAATGCTCCCAACCACCCTCCTTATTAATTAGGCACCTCCTAATTAACAAGCTCCACGTCACACCTCCTTCATCCCTGCAAAACAGAGTAAGAGCTAGGGAGCAGAGAAAGAGAGAAAAGAAGGAGAAGAAGAAGAAGAAAGAAAGGAAAAGAGAAATGTTGGGTGAGCTTTGTTGGTGGGAACTCCCTGCTAGGAGCTGTGGCGCCGAGCGGAGAGTGCGGCGAGCGGGCGCGTGCGCGTAGACCTCCAAGGTAATCTTTTCAGTTTTTGGAAGCTTGGTTTGATCTTTCGATTTTTTTTCTTTTTGGTTTTGGAGGTGCTGGTTGGGGTGGCTTGTTGCCACTGCGTAGAGAGGGGGGGAGGCAGCTTGCAGCGGGGGGTGCGCGCAGCTGGGCTGTGGGCAGCGGCGCTGCGGGCGCCGCACGGCCGCGGGCGCGCGCAGGGTAGCGCGCTGCGCGGCGGTCCAAGCGCCGCGCGGGCGCTGCGCAGAAGCGCGCAGGGCGCCGCGCGGGCACGCACGTGCGCCGCGCGGCCGGGCAGCCAGCGCATTGTGGGCGCTCGTGGCGCGCCAGGGCGCCGCGCGGCGGGGCCCAAGCGCCGCGCGGCAGCAGCACCAGCGCGCGCAGCGGTCGCAGCATGCGCCGGGCTGTGCGCAGCAGCGCGCGGGCGCCGCTTGGGCAGCAGCATCGCAGCGCTTAGTTGACGCGGAGGCTGCGTGCGAATGGCGAGCGAGCGGAGGCCGTTGTCGCTTGGTCTTTGGTAGGCCGTTATTGACGCAGGTTTTTGTTGGTTTTTCTCTTCAGGTCGGCGTCAACTGCGGCGGTTTTATTGCCGGGGTACTGTTGGGCCCGAGTCGAGTGCGCGCCACATGGATCTCACCGGAGTTGTCTGGGCTGCGCGTGTGCTGTGAGCCTAATGTGGTTGTTTTGATAAATGTGCTGGGGGTGTGTGATGTTGCAGGGGAATGTAGCTTGAGTGTGTGTGGGTTTGCATGTGTTTTGTGAACAAGTATTTATTTAAGCTGCAGCTTTGGTGTGTCAAGTGTTGGTGCTGTTGTTGGATTATTTATAAATAGTCTATGTGAGCTGGGTGTGTGCAATTGGAGCATGTGGTGTGTAAGGTTGGACTTATGTAATTTGATTATGTGAGCTTGTATTTTAAGTGTATGCTGGTGTAGTTATGGATGGCCAGATGTGGGCAGATGCTTGAGGCTGGAGCTTTCGTGTGGACTGTATGTTGGCTGTGTGTTGTGTGAGCGAGCCGGAGCGCGCAGGATTTTTTTTTAGAGGACTCGAGAGATTTTTTTCGAGCTTCCGGAGATTTTTCCGAGGTTCGCAGCAGTGTGCGCGCGCCGCGCGTTTTTCGGACTTTCTTCAGTTCGTGGTTTCAGCACTACACCAACTTCAGCGTTGCCTACAGAATGCGTTCCAGGTGGGTTGAAATTTCTCCAAAATTTATGGAATGCCCTTTAATGCTCCTGAATGCATTTTGATCATGTTATTATGTTTTTTCTCTGTAATTAAATCTGATAGTTGCCTAGAAAATTATAGGAATATTTTTCTGAGCCCCTGTTATTTTTTAGCATGATTTAGAGACCATTCGACACTAGACGGCATATTTTCTTGAGTTTCGGGACCTATCTGGACCTTCATAATAATTTTGTAATCGGTTTTAAGTGAAAGTCAGATTTTAAAGGGTTTTTAAATATTTAGAGTATTATGAATGGTCCAGGTAGTTCGAGGTGCATGTATACTCGTGCCGAGGGCCGAGTAGATTTTTAGAGCATTGTGAGATGACTTTCTAGTGTCATGAGAGAGTTTTAGCATTTTTCCAGTTCGGGGGCGGAAGCTATGGGCGGCTACGCCTGCAGCCTGTTCTTGTTTGATAGGGTTGTAGGTGGCAATCGTTCAGAATTTCCAGGGCTCCCGTGTAAGAGATTGAGAATTTATTTCCCTGTTTGGTTTACTCTAGATCTTGGGTCGTGTTCTGATTTAGTGGTGGAGATGGTTCTCCCACGTAGCTTTGAGAGATTTGGGGGTTCTGGCAGATCGAGTTGTGAAGGTTTCCCGACTCAGCCACGGGTCGTGCATTATCAGATTGAGTCGTTGAGGGTTCTCCGACATAGCTGTGAGAGTGTTTGGGCTTGTCCTGTTTGAGTCGTGGATCTTTTCCGACCGAGTTATGCTAGTTGAGCATTGAGTTCCGATCTGTTTGATCGTGGATTATAGCCTGCTGAGACTGAGGTTTTATGCCAGTTGTGAGATACTTGAGTTCGCGGGGTCACTCCCCGCGAGCTACGCTCCGGATGCGATGATGATACCGAGCCTGACGAGGCTGCGATGTGGTTACTGAGATAGTCCTTGAGGGACACCCTACGTAAGACCAAGCCCTGTTTGAGCATGAGTGGCAGTAGATGAGCGCAGGCTTGACTGGTCCAAAGAGGGACAGTCATTGGGATTGGGTGATATGTGTGAGTGAGTTTCATAGCATGTTCATGGATGAGTTTTTCTTTGAGCATGATACTTCAGGCATGTTAGCAGTAGCGAGTGTATGCACATTTCATCATTAGTATAGTTTCTTGAGCATGATGATTGAGACATGATAGCTATAGTTCCTTCCAGCTTTTATCTATCTATCTATCTATCTGCATACCTATCTGTTGTGCCTCCAGTAGACTTAGTGGGCATACCGTGGATATTGGGACGGTACCCACTGAGATCTGCCTTCTGCAGTAGATCTCACACCCGCTGCGGTGACAGGTTTTCTGAGGCTGCTGTTCAGGCTTAGCTCGCGCGGAGACAGCTGATCGAGGTGAGGACGTGGCCGAGTAGTTCCTTACCAGCATTGAGTTTCAGAGGTAGATGTACCCGGTTTTATATTTTATATTTTCACTTTTGTATTGGACATTCTGAGAGATCAGTGAGGATTTTTGTATATTGTTTTTATAGCTGAGAGACTTTGTATTGAGATTTTATTTATATCAGATGTTCAGTGGATTTCGGTAGCTATTAGTTCTTTTTCAGCTCTGATACATCTTTAGCTATAGATCTTTTGCAGGGTAGATGCTTCGTCTGTGCGGCAGTTTCCGCACAGACGGTGGATCTGTTGGCGTGCCCGGGTCGCAGTTCGACCCCGGGGCGTGACACGTAGTAAGAAATCAAAGCACTATATATGTGGCTTCCCCACCTTAACTACCGGGTGTCTATGAATAGGATCTCGAATCCTAAATAGAAGTACCAAATATGTATTATGTGGTATCAAAAATGTGATTAGCATATTTTTACTTATAAAACTTTTTTATTTCATTTGGTCACTCTTTCTAGTTTTATATTTAATATTTAATTCCAAGTTTAGCGACATTTTAATTGTTGACTAGAGAATTAAAATAAGAAAATTATCATAGTTTTGCAATTAAATGCCTAAACCAAAGTTTTTAAAATTTAACAGTTCGACCAATATAGAATTTGATTCTATAATGTAATGACTCGAGCTGAAAAATTTATGAATTTTAAATTTAACCCTTAATTTGATATCTTTGCTTTTTCATATCTTTACTATTTTTCTAGATAGATTTATCGCATATTCTAGGAGTAGATTAATTGTAATGGGCTACTTGTTACCTTCGTAACCCTTTTTTTTTCACTCAATACAATCCCCACAATTGGCTCCTTAGCCGTTTATTTTTTGGTACATCTTTGCCTCTCTCTCAATCTCCATATCCCGATTCAGCTATTCTAAGCCGGATGATCACGAGAGTTTACTGAGAAGAACCCGACCGAGCAGATCCCTCCTCTGCCCGATTGCTTGATCCATTGGCACGCGGCGCATCACATCCAGAAGGTCAACCACCCAGTGGGGCCGATCGACGACCGACGGTCAACTTGACTTTTTCGGCCCCAACAATTATCTTGCTAATATTGCTTCCTTTGAACCAAGATGTGTAGAACATATTTCTCAGTGGATGAACCCACCGGGAACTATTCATAGTTTTCACACCCCGTTGACTTCCACTTTTTACAAATTCAGGTGCCGGCGGTGAAACACATGACAGGGGCAATAACCTAACAGCATAGAGACCTAGAGGATCTAGCGGTGTTTTATCATTTTGTATTTTGGAGTGAGTAAAATATGTATTTTGTGAGAAAAAATAAAGAATATTGTAACTATTTGTTATATAGCACAGGTTGATAGAAAATTATAACTAATTCTTGTTGAGACCAAAATTTTGGTCTCTTAAGGCAGTGACACGTGGCACTCGCTATCGGCTAAAGACGTCAGCCGATAGGAGGATGAGTCGAAAGAGGAAAGACCCACGTCTTGTTCCATACCAGTCTTAGGCGCGTGATGGTTCAACACGAGTCGCACGCAATGGGCTGAATGTTAGATCCTTATGCAAATTAATGCGAAATAACCCAAGAAACACATGTAAATTATTAGATAATCATTCATATATTTGAAAACATTATAAATGCTTACCGGAATCCATGCCTAATGAAACACGTTATCAGATCTTATCGTTTCTCAAACACCGGTAATAAAATCGCCTGAATTGAGTTCTTCCAAGTCTAGATTTGTCGTCTAATTAATTTTGCTCTGAATGGGGCAGGGCAAATGACGGCAGGAATCCGACTCGGGACCACAACCCTTTTATATTCCTTATATACTACGTTTAATTAAGGTCCCATAAACCCTAATTAGACTTGTATTGGGTTTCTACACATTAATAGCCATACCCAATAGATGTTTCCAGAGCCCATATTAAATCACTTAATTGCCTTATTAAATTAGATAGCCCATAATATAATTGTAAATTTATATGTTAGCTCATATATAGAAAAAATTAAATCCAACAATCTCCTACTTTGGCTACATATTATATCTTGAAACAATTATATTATGATATGTGCGCACCAAAATAGCTATCTTTTCCTTTTCTAAAACATCTCCTTAATTACAATCTGGTCCATCTACTATATTAGCATGAGATCAAAGCGGTCTTTGTTATACAAATTCATAACTCGACCTATCAATGGTCACCATACCAACATATTCAATGACATAGATCGAGTATGGATGTGTAGCATGAAAATTACATGCAATGTGATTTTAACATGCTTATTTCCAACTGGTCCTAATTTATTCTTAAATGAGATTATATTAAGTCATAACAGACAAAACACATTCAGAATATGAAATAAACTAAATAATTTATTCTGCAGAAAATGAACACAAAGTGTGCATGAAATTAAAGAACATCAAAATACAAACTCCCACTAAAACTGCACATCATCAAACAATTTAACACCCATATGAGCAGTATGCTCATAAAACACTTTGGGCAGTAAACCTTTGGTGAGCGGATCCGCAACTATAGAGTTTGTTTCAATATGTTCTATGCACACATAACTATTCTGAACTCTCTCTTTAACAACAAGAAACTTAATGTCAATGTGCTTTGACTTTGATGAGCTCATGTTGTTATTGGAATATAGTACAACCGATTTATTGTCACAGAATATCTTTAATGGCATCTGAATGCCATTCAAAATTTGCAGCCCGTGACAAAATTTCGCAGCCATATTCCATGATTGGATGCCTCATAACAGGCTATGAACTCAGCCGCCATAGTGGAAGAAGCTATAAGTGTCTGCTTAGCACTTTTCCAGGAAATAGCTCCTCCAGCTAAAAGATAAACATAGCCCGATGTGGATCTTCTACTGTCTTGGCATCCCGCAAAATCTGAATCAGAATACCCGATGATCTTCAAATATTCGGATCTCCTATATGTGAGCATGTAGTCTTTTGTTCTATGTAAATAACACATAACCCGTTTGGCTGCTCTCCAATGATCCATTCCGGGGTTACTCAAATATCTGCCAAATATCCCAACAATGTACGCTATATCCGGACGCGTACACACTTGAGCATACATTAGACTCCCTACTGCCGACGCATAAGAAATCTTTTGCATCTCATTCACCTCAAACTCATTCTTGGGGCATTGACTGAGACTGAATTTGTCTCCTTTAGCAATAGGGGTATCTCATGGTTAGTATTCTTTCATTCCAAATCTGCTAGGAACCTTATCGATATAGCTCTTTTGTGATAATCCAAGGATACCCCGAGAGCGATCTCAGTGTATCTGTATACCTAATACAAAAGAGGCATCACTAAGATCTTTCATTTCAAAATTCTTTGTCAGAAATCTCTTAGTTTCGTGCAATAAGCCTATATCGCTACTAGAAAGTAATATGTCATCAACATATAGTATCAAAAAAATAAATTTACTCCCACTGAACTTATGGTATACACAATCATCAACTGCATTTATCTCAAATCCAAACGAGATAATTACTTGATGAAATTTATGATACCATTGACGGGAAGCTTGCTTAAGCCCATAGATAGATTTTTTCAATTTGCAAACCATTTTCTTTGGATCGCCTGACACAAAATTTTTTGGTTGCACCATATAAATTGTCTCGTCAATGTCACCATTGAGAAACGTAGTCTTTACATCCATCTGATGTAGCTCAAGGTCAAAATGAGTCACAAGTGACATTATAATCCTGAAATAGTCTTTCGATGAAACCGGAGAGAAAGCCTCTTTATAATCAATACCTTCCTTTTGAGTAAAACCCTTCGCAACAAGACGAGCCTTATATCTCTCGACATTGCCTTTTGAATCCCTTTTAGTTTTAAATATCCATTTAGAACCTATAGGTTTCACACCTTCAGGCAATTTGACGAGGTCCCAAACATTATTGTCTTTCATGGACTTTATCTCATTATTCATGGCATCAATCCACTTTTGAGAATTAGAACTCTGTATGACTTGGCAAAAGTTGATTGGATCATCTTCTTTCAGTCCTATGTCTTCCTCATGTTCTTGAAGAAAGATGATATAATCATCTGAAAATGGCATTTCTTCTTTCTCTAGTGGATCTTCTTAATGGCATCTGCTCTTGAGGTTGTTAAGTTTGCTCTTCATGAGCAATTTCTTGATTTTGAACGGGGAATTCATTAGCATTGTCTTGATTGTCCGGATTTGTTTCTTGAATAATGTCAGTGATAGAAACCTGATCATTGTCAATAGCAACTGTAGGAAGAGAAACGAATTCCTCTTCAAAAACAATGTTCCTTATCTTATCTTCCCCCCCCCCCAAAACTCAACTTCCTCAAAAAATCTGGCATTTCCCATCTCAAAAAATGACCGAGTCGTGGGATCATAAAACTTGTAACCCCTTGATCATTCAGAGTATCCAACGAAATAGCAGCTAATAGTTCTTGAGTCCAGTTTCTTTTCATTTGGCCTGTATGGCCTTGCCTCAGCTGGACAACCCCAAATGTGTAAGTGCCTAATACTAGGCTTCTTCTTGTCCAGAGTTCATAATGGGTTTTAGCTACTGCTTTGCTTGGAACCCTGTTAAGAATGTAAGCTGCAGTTTTTAGCGCTTCTCCCCAGAGAGATTCTGGTAAGGTAGAATGACTAACCATACTCCTTACCATATCCTTAAGCGCTCTGTTACGTCTCTCAGCAACACCATTCATGCTAGGTTTTCCTGGCATCGTGTATTGTAGGACAATTCCGCATTCCTCTAGGAATTTAGCAAAAGGCCCTGGACGTTGTTCACCTGATCCATCATATCTGCCATAGTACTCGCCACCACGATCAGATTTGACAGCTTTAATTCTTTTGCCAAGTTGGTTCTCAACTTCAGCTTTGAAGACCTTAAAAACGTCCAATGATTGAGACTTCTCATGAATCAAATATAAATAGCCATAACAGGAATAGTCGTCTATGAACGTAATAAAATACTGTTGACCATTCCAGGAAGTCGTAGGGAATGGTCCACAAATATCAGTATGAATTAGTTCTAAGACGTCAGAACTTCTATTGGCATTTAATTTTCTAATATTTGTTTGCTTCTCCTTAATGCACTCAACACAGACTTGAAAGTCTATTTAAATCAAGGGGATCAAGAATTCCATCTGACACAAGTTTCTCAATTCTTTGTTTAGAAATATGACCCAGGCGCTTGTGTCATAACATAGCAGAATTCTCATTAGTTAATTTTTGCTTTGTACCACGAGAACTATTATACAGGGATTCATTATATGAAGCGATTGTATCCAACAAATATAGGTTGTCATTTACAGATAAAGAACCAGTTCCAACAATATTTGAATTTTGAAAAAGACTAAATTTATTATTTCCAAATGAACAAGAGTAACCAGATTTGTCCAAAATAGAAATAGAAACCAAATTCCGTCTAAACGACGGTACAATAAATGTCTCTTCTAAATCCAAATAAAAACCAGTCTTTAATAACAACCTAAAAGTCCCTATGGCTTCAACTGCAATTGATTTGCCGTCGCCCACAAAGATGAATCTTTCAGCATCATTTGGTTGCCGGCTCGTCAGACAGCCCTGCATAGACACACTTATGTGAGTAGTAGCACCAGAATCTATCCACCAAGTGTGTCTAGGTACAGAAATCAAATTAATTTTAGAACAAACCAAAGTGAGAAGTTTACCTTTCTTAACACACCAAACGGCGTATTTAGGACATTCTTTCTTCATATGTCCACCCTTCTTGCAAAAGTAACAGGTGAATTCCGAATCCTGTTTCTTTTGCCCTTTCTTTTGTGGTGTCCCAACCGCAGCTTCCTTTCCCCTTTTTCTCTTTTTATCTTTAGAGGAGGTTGCCAAGTGAGCACTTTCTGGTTGATCTTCCTTTAGTCTTTCTTCTTCTTGCACACAATGAGAAATGAGTTCGTTAAGAGACCATTTCTCCTTTTGAGTATTATAACTCACCTTAAATTGGCTATATTGTGCAGGAAGAGAAATGAGAACCAGATGCACGAGCAAGTCCTCAGATAGCTCTAACTTTAGTGCTTTTAATTTTGAAGCAACATGAGACATCTCCATGATATACTCCCTTATGTTGCCCTTTCCTTTATACCTCTTTGAAACAAGTTTAGATAGTAATGTACTTGTTTCAGCCTTTATGCTCTTGGCAAAGCACTTTTCCAGTTCCTCAAGGAACTTCTTGGCATCATCCTCATCAGATATAACGCCCCTGAAAGTTTCTGGAATTGCACGTTTCATAATCATGAGACTCATGCGATTAGAACGTTCCCACTTCTCAAAGTCCCTTTTATTCTCAGCGGAACTTTTATCTGTAAGAGAAGGGGGTTATTTTGTCCGTAGCGCAAAGTCCAGATCCATGCAACCGAGAACAATCATAACGTTCTCTTTCCAATCCTTGAAATTTGTGCCATTCAGCACTGGGATTGAATTGATATTTGCAGATATTGAAGAAGCAGAAATATTAGCCGGGCAGAGAATAAAATAACAAACATTAAGCTCACAATTTTATCCATAACAGAAACATAATAAATAAATTCAAATAATGGTGAGCCTCAAAACAAGATACCTAGAACAACATTGACATTCAGTCTTTGGACAGAAATATCAATTGTAAGTGGTACTCTCAACGTAATAATCAAATACTAACAATTAATCCTGTCAAATAATAAATCTTTCTTTGGATAGACTTATTATTTACACGGTACACTTGATAATTGTCACATATTTATTACCACAATTGTATGTGAAGTTTGGCCAAATAGTTACCTTCCTTTGGGCCGGTCACCATTCGCATAAACAACAAATACATAAATCTAATTATTTCAAATAAACTAATCTACACAAAAGGTGTTACTTTGGTAACACGTTGCTTCAATTAGTCTATTTTAAAATTTTGGACATTCCAAAAATAAGAAAATACCAAAATTTGAATTTAATTTCAAAATTATGTTTTGCATAAAGAAAACAAAAAAAAACTTTACTTTATGATCCGAAATCGTTAAACAATCGAAATTCGGAATCCAAAATATCACAAATCAAACTATAATGCGGGAAAAAAAAAGATTCATGATAATTTCCTTTAAAAAAAAAAAAAAAACTTAATTTCTACCCTAGATAATCTTTATGGTAGAAAAAAAAGATTACAAATAAAAAACGACATCTAACGATTTAAACATCTGAAGCTCCGATACCACTTGTTAGATTCTTATGCAAATTAATGCGAAATAACCCAAGAAACACATGTAAATTATTAGATAATCGTTCATCTAATTGAAAACATTATAAACGCTTACCGGAATCCATGCCTGATGAAACACGTTCTCAGATCTTATCGTTTCTCAAACACCGATAATAAAATCGCTTGGATTGAGTGCTTCCAAGTCTAGATTCGTCGTTTAATTAATTTTGCTCTGAATGGGGCAGTGCAAATGACGGCAGGAATCCGACTCGGGACCACAACCCTTTTATATTCCTTATATACTACGTTTAATTAGGGCCCCATAAACCCTAATTAGACTTGTATTGGGTTTCTACATATTAATAGCCCATACCCAATAGATGTTTCCAAAGCCCATATTAAATCACTTAATGACCCTATTAAATTAGATAGCCCATAATATAATTGTAAATTTATATGTTAGCCCATATATAGAAAAAATTAAATCCAACACTGAAGGCATCAGCCGACCAAAGAAGGGTCCGCGTCCGGACCAGGACCAGACTTGGTCGCATGAAGATGCGGTGCGCGATGTATGCCACCGGCTGAAGGTATCAGCCGATAGGAGAAGTAGCGATGAGAAGATTGTCGCCTCATCCAGGAGCAACTTCGGCTAAAGAGGGACATCAAACTGCCCCAGTCAAACGACGAAGAAGGCGGAATCAGTGTCAACTCTCGGTTAACCGAGCCGAAGAAAGAAAGACTCTAAAGGGAAAGAGTGCGAGATTAGGGCATGAATCTCGTAACTAACTCAGGAACAACGACGTCCAGCATTAGAAAGCACCAAAGATTATGCGCCGGCGCGCTAGTAAGGGGATGAACCTAGACGAAAAAATAGCTATTATCCTATATGAGGAAGTTTCGATTCAAAAGGAAGTAGTTGAGGATTCCCGAATACTCTCCCCAAATCACGCTGATTATTCAAATCGACGATTATACACATGGTTCGGGAGTATATAAATACCCGAACCATCAAAGGAAAAAGGGTCCGGCAACCTCGTAAGCCCGAGACCACCCCTCTGCTTTTTTATATCTTTCATATATGCATTTACTGCTTTCCTAGGAGTAGGTCAACTTACCTTTTACCGTATTTCTTAGGAGTAAATCAATTGTAATTTCTATCCCTTTCCTCCTCCTTGTATCCTCTTTTCTATGCAATACAATTCCTAATCAGCTCCTTAGCCGTGTCATTTTACTGTCTCTATTTTCTAATTCGACTACTCTAAGTCGAACCCAATCTCTCTCTACCTCCACATCCCGTCTTCGGCCATTCTAAGCCGAACGATCGCGAGAGTTACCAGAGATGAACCCGGCCGAGCAGATCCCTCCTCGGCCCGATCACTTGATCCTTTGGCACGCGACGCATTCACATCAAGAGGGTCAACCGACACCCGGGGCCGATCTCTGATCACTATTTTGGCCCTTACAATTTTATATTGAGATGTTCACTCTTGTACTTTCCTTTCAACTTGATATAAACTTGTTGTTTAAAGGTTGAATGTTTTAGTTTAGCAGTTTTACTCTGATATTGTATCTCATTATACTATTTGTATTGATTGAGATGATTGTTCCGTTCCTTTCGGGTGTAGAGAGGTCATGCCCGATTGGCGGGTCTATTAGCGTGCCCGAACTGTCCAAATTGACGGTCTCGGGGTATGATAGTATCACAATAATTGCGACCAAATATTAATATGTTGGTAAAAATAGTGTTCTAGCAACCACATATTTGGTTACTAATTATTGAACCCTATAATGATGTCAATTTTTGTTAATTATAATTTGTTCGCTATAATAGACCTAATGCAAAAAAAATTGTCCCCACCAAAATTAATAGCGACAAAGTTTTAGCAACAAAGTTACTTCGTTGTTGTTGTCGTTCTACAAAAACTCCACTTTTTCTATTTTGCGACAAACATTAAATTTAGTCACTAATTATTTGCTTTTAACGACGAAAATATATTTTGTCGCTAAATATTTTGTCCCCATATCACAATATTGTTGTAGTAGGTGCAGTCCTACACGGTGTGTCACTATCGGTTGGGGTCAACGAACTAGTTGTCCAATATTCAGGCACTTTACGGAACGAAAAATGATTTCTAGTACAAATTCTAGTAAAACTTTCGATCAGAAAGTTGTGTTTTTTGTTTAAACCATTTTAATTTAGTTTTGTTTGATCAAAGGCTATCCTATAATTTTTTTGGGTGCATTTTAGTATGTTTTGTGGGTTTGGTGACGGTGCTCAAACTCCGGTAACGTCCGGAGATCAAATCGAAATTTTTTTAGGATTCAATAGGTTGGTTTTTATGTCATTTGAGTCTCGGTGCGCATCTATTTGTGCATGGCTGTACCAATACTCAAAATCGAGTGTTTCTGGACAGTAAGGGAAAGCCGGTGGGTTTTGGAAATGTTCGGAACACTTCAAGGCAAAACCGGATCATAAAACGTGAAAATCGAGCGTTTAGTTGCACGACTTTGGGTCATGCAGTTTGCTGTTGTTCACAACGGTGTAATGGCATTAATTGCTGGAGTTTTAGGTGGTTGGATATCTCTAATTGTAGCACTAAAGTCATTAGTTGGCTACGGGAGAAATTGGACATCCCGGGACCAAATCGGCAAAGTTTCGGAGTCCCGATTTTTTGTTTCGGTGCACGGTTTGTGTGGTCATTCCTACGGCTTTAAATTTCGTATTCGGGACAGCGGGTGAGGTATATTGATTGTTTGACTTATTTCGAGGTATCCTGTAGGTTGGGGTGACATTCCGATAAGTCGGTGCGATATGACGGGAGTTCTACGATGACTCATGTTGAGATCCATAACTCTGGTATTATTTGCAAGGTTATTAAGGTTCGATCACGTGCTAAGATTATTAGCGGATTGGACTTGTTGTAGGTCCGATCTTGGACAGGTAGCACGATCAAGAAGGGGGTCAGCGACTTGAGTTTTGATCGTTTGAGGTGGGTACTCTATGCTTGTAGTTGGTGAGCTTGTATCATCTCCTTTTCTCTCATATGCTGGTTTTATTCTTCTATTTCTATTATCGTCTTACATATAGACAGGTTGGGTTTGACATACATGGTGGTTATTGTTTATCTTAGTATATTTGGACCTTTGGGTCCGAGGGTTTGGGTATACGACATCATGATTCGGTTTCGACCAAAATTTTTGGTTTTATGCCAAGATTTTCTTAGTCACAGAACTTGGGGGTATTCATGGTCACCGAGTCTATCACGCCCTGCGGCCGAAACTGCGACCCGGGCTCGCCAACAGATCCGCCGTCTGTACGAAAACCGCCGCACAGACGAAGCGTCAAACCTATAAATCTCAAATCTATAGCTATACAAGTATCAGAGTTGGAAAGTAAATAACTACAATAAACAAATAAACTGTACATCTGGAAAGAAAATACATAATCCATCTCCCAAAATAATAATACATCATAAAGTCTCAGACTGTACAGTGCTAATACAAAAGTCTAACAGAGTACCTCTAGCTCTCACAAAATGCAGGGTAAGGAACTAATCGGCTACGCCCTTCTCTCGGTCAGCTGTCTCCGCACGAGCTGAAGTAGGAGCAGGTACCTCTGAAAAATATACACCACAGCGGGTGTGAGAACTACACCAACAAGTAGTTCTCAGTGGGTACCGTCTCCAAGATCCACGATATGCCTACTAAGTCTATCGGAGGCAAAGGTAACAAATATACAACAGTAATAAGCTGAAAAGAAACTACAGCTACAATGCCTCAATATCTCATGCTCAAAGGAATGAAATGCAACAATGAATATGCTATGCAACCACTCGCTCACGATGTGCTCTCATATCAACCTAATCTATCTGACTGCCACAGAGGGTCCAGTCAAGCCTGCGCCCCCTACTTGTAGTACCCACGGTTTTTCCTTCAAGTCGCTTTCAGTGTGTGTGTGGTTTTGTGTATTCTACGCTTTTATTGATATTATCGGTTTTGGTTTTCATGTTGTAGAGCTCGTTAAACAGAGAAAAGCGGTGTGATCGGTTCAAAAATCCGACGGACGGATCTCCCGGTAGGATTTTTCAAAGTTAATAGGTGAAAAAAAATAATTAAATATCAATTAATGATTATTGGTGCTTTAAAATCCATGCCGATGTAGGAGGGGTTTTCCGGAGAGTTTAGCATGCAAATCGATGAAGAAACGATTAAATAAAAGGTAAAAGTGGTTATAAAAGATAAAATTGGTTACAAAAGATAAAATCGGTTATTATTGTTACTATTTCTCTTATAAATATTAAGAGAACCGGTGATCGGTTTCACGTTACATATTAGAGAGAAGAAATAAGAAAACTTAGTTTTCCACTTTTAGAAAAAAGAAAGAGAATCTTGTCTTCTTCCTCGTTGTGCGCGCCGAAGATCGGGAACGAAACCGCCATCATCAACAGAGACCGGAGGAGGAAGCACCGTTACCGTCGGAGATCGGAGATCGAAAAGCGGATCCGGGCATCGCATCGTCGTCCCCGTCGGCAAAGAGGTTGGATCTTGGCTTTTCGTTATTATTCTTGTTGTTTTCGTGAAGTTTTCGTACTTTTGTTTAGATTTCTTGGGAATTTTCGTCGAACCATGGGGGTTTAAACGGGAGGCCGCCGCCGCCGTCAGTTTCGACGGGAGGCCACCGCCGTCGTTGAGTTAAAACGGGAGGCCGCCGCCGCCGTTACCATGTTCGCGAGGTCGTCGTCGCAGTTGCTATGGTCGCAAGGTCACCGCCGGAGCCGAGGAAGGCCAAGAGGCAAAAAAAAAAAACAAACAAACAAGGGACGATACTGTTCATCCAGCCCGGCCCAGCCAGGTGCTGACCACGCACCTGGCGTGCGGCCGGCACATGGATCCCGGCCTCCTGCGGTGCACCTGGTTCACCCTATTCCCTGAGCGGCCCGGCCCAGCAAGCGCGGTCCACACGCTCAGCGCGCACCCGATGCTCGCGGCCGCCTCTTCCTGGTGTGAGCCTGGCTAACGCGCCCACTGCACTGGCCCGGCCCAGCTGCAGGCACCCAGCCTTGCTCCTCTGCGCGGCCCAACGGTGCACGGTCCACGCGCTGGCGTGTGGCCGGCGCACCGTTCCGCTGTCCTATGGCGTGGACCCGGTCCACGCCAAGTGCAATGCTCCCGCGCGGTGCACCACTTGTGTGCGCTCGGTCTACGCCGCCGCCAGCTCCCGGTGTGAACCCGGTTCACGCCTGGCCCGTGCACCAGCGCTGAGCCCAAAAGCCCAACAACCCGTTTCAACGCGGGTTTCGGCCCGTTTCGCTCCGTTTTCGAGTTTTTGTGGCTGTTTGGCCTCCGTTGTTGTTGGGATTGGTTGGGTTTTTTACCATTGGATTTCTGGTTTGAACCACAATGTACAGATTTGATGTCGGCTTGGGTTTTCGTTGACGGAATTGGTTTTCGGTTGCGATGTTCTCGCCGTTTTCGTCGTCGGAAGCCCGGGTTGACATACGATCTACGAAATTGTGTTACGGGTGTATTTTTAATGATGGTTCTTGGTGTAGTTTTCATCCGGTCAAGGTTGAGGAGTTTCGGAAAAAATTCTAGAACATCGTTTTCGTCGTCGTTTGAGGTGGGTAACCAAAACCAAGGTTGGGGACGTTGTTGAACGGCAATGTTCAACCCTCCTCTTACTTTTGTTGTTATTTTCGATATTGCTATTTTAAAATGACAGGAAAGACATTATCACGACTAGTGTGACGAAACGGTACATACGTGAAGGACATGAACAGAATTTCTTTAACTTATCCGTTCATTTCACGAGTATGGGATCGTCAGGTGAATCGTGATTTATTCCATGAGTACGGGATCGTGAGGCATTACGCGACTATTTCCACGAGTATGGGATCGTGAGACTCATGACGTTGTCACGTACACCAGCGGTTTGGCCACCGCAAGGGTGTCTTTTTCGAAGAAGTGGTCTGAAAATATGGCCCGTGATCCCTACATCAGTCAGGCGGGAGGGACCAGAGATGAGTATGTTTGTTGTTTCTTGGGTTCCGAGTGGGGAACCGGGAAAAACAGTGTGGATGACTTGGGAGTTCGGTTTCCAGTTTGATATCCTGTTTACTTTATTGTATCTATCTTTTGGCACTTGAGTATCATTTTATTCGTTTTCCTTCATATGTTTTTGTCACTAATTTCCCACTGTGACAGGTTCGGATGGGGACGGGGGAGAGGCTTTGGATTGGGAGTGATTCGGTTCTTCGTCATTTGGGTGATATTTTACTCCTCCATTTTGATCATTATATTTGGTTGATACTATTTGCATGAGATGTGGACATTATGTGATGTGGATACCTTGTGATGCGCATGTGGGACATGTGGACTATGTGGATGGAGAGTAGTCTTTTGGATTTAGTTTTATTATTGTGTGATTGCATGTGGAATGTGGAGGTTTTCAAAATGATAAAATGGTTGCGAAATCTGTTTTCAAACTGAGTGTCGGGTAGGCACTGTTTTAAACCTTGTGGCTTTATCCTTTCAACTTGGAGTATGCCGTGTGGGCAATATTCTTTTGTATAAATCCAAAGACTAGCTTATCTCTTTATTTAGCACTCTGTGTATGAAAAACTGGTTGTGGTTGATGTATATATGTACGGCGTCGCACAAAATACATACATCAACCACAACCAGTTTTCCTTACACAGAATGCTAAATAAAGAGATAAGCTAGTCTTTGAATTCATACAAAAGAATATCGCCCACACGGCATACTCCAAGTTGAAAGGATAAAGCTACAAGGTTTAAAACAGTGCCTACCTGACACTCAGTTTGAAAATAGATTTCGCAACCATTTTATCGTTTTGAAAACCTCCACATTCCACATACAATCACACAATAATAAAACCAAATCTAAAAGACTACTATCCATCCACATAGTCCACATGTCCCACATGCACATCACAAAGTATCCACATCACACAATATCCACATAATATCAACCAAATAGTATCAACCAAATGTAATGATTAAAAGGTGTTGGGTTATACTATAATATGGATCTAAATAGGAGAAAAAATACCTAGAGGGGGGTGAATAGGTGTAAACGATAAACACTCAAAAATCTTTGCGTAATAAAACCCAATGCGGAAATGAAAAATAACACGCAAGATTTTTACGTGTAAAACTCCATCACAGGAGTAAAAAACTACGGGACCGATAACACGGTGAAATCAACTAAAATTATAACACGTACAAAGGTGATATAACGCACTCACAGACGACTCAACCTTTTTCCATACGCTCCGAGTTGATCTTCTCCGCTCGCTCCGCAACGCGGTTCGAATCCACGATTTGCGTCCAACGCCGAATCCACGACGTCTGACCGAATCCACGGTCTCCACCAAGTAGTACGTCTCGATCACACGAACGTACCTCGCTCCGAATCCACGAGAGCGGTTGCACCTTGAATCCACAAGGCCACGCGAATCCACGCGCTGATTTTGGGAAAAATCGTTGTTTTGTTGGTGGTGATGATCCGCCGAATACTTAGATCAAAGATAGATCAGAAATGCCATCTAAGTATTCATTAATTTGATTCTACTCAAAGTCTGAGTATGAAAACCTAGAATCAAATTAATTAATATAGATGAAGAAACATAGAATTAAATCTAGTTATTTCCTTTCTTCTCTATATGTGGATCTTATAAGTTTTTCTCCGTTAATATTTTTCCGTCATTTCCCGGAGTCTAAAACTTATATGTGGATTACCCTAAAGAATAGAATTAGGGTTTACTTATAGGTTAGAAACCATTGGAAGAGGATAAGAATCAAAAACTGATTGTAACAAAATTTTTCCCGCACGACGGTCTGGACTGGATTAGGCTCGTTCAGGACTGTCGTTGTTTTTCAGAGAATTCCTGAGAAAACAAGGTTCGGGGTCCGGAACGAAATCCTACGGTCCGGACTGTTCATGCGATTTCAGCAAACTCCACGTTCGGGGTCCGGAACGAAACAGGGATGTTCAGGACTGGATTTGTGCATGAACCAACCAACGTTCGGGGTCCGAACTGTAGTCCCCTGTTCCGGATCCTGAACATATACCATGTCCAGTTTTTAATTTTTATGCGATTAAAAATCCATCCAAGTGTTTCTACATTATAAGAAGTATTCAGATCACCAATATTGTTTAGTTAAACTTGCCTGATCCTTTTGAATTCTTCTTTCTTGAGATTGAGGTATATGATCCAAGCTTCTTCATCTTCAATCTTCAAGACTTAAACACTTTTACGAAATACGCCAAAACTAAAATCCTTAACAAAAGGGAGTAAAATGTCACCCAAATGATGAAGAACCGAATCACTCCCAATCCAAAGCCTCTCCCCCGTCCGCATCCGAACCTGTCACATAGTGGAAAATCAGTGACAAAAATATAGGAAGGAAAACGAATAAAACGATACTCAAGTGCCAAAAGATAGGTACGATAAAGTAAACAGGATGTCAAATCGGAAACCGAACTCCTAAGTCATCCACACCGTTTTTCCCGGTTCCCCACTCGAAACCCAAGAAACAACAAACATACTCATCTCTGGTCCCTCCCGCCTGACTGACGTAGGGATCACGGGCCATATTTTCATACCAATTCTTCGAAAAAGAACACCCTTGCGGTGGCCAAACCGCTGGTGTACGTGACAACGCCATGAGTCTCACGCTCCCATACTCGTGGAATAAATCACGATTCACCTGACGATCCCATGCTCGTGAAATGAATCGATAAGTCATAAAAATTTCGTTCATGTCCTTTACGTATGTACTGTTCCGTCACACTAGCCGTGACAATATCCTTCCTATCATTTTAAAATAGTAATATCGAAAATAACAATAAAAGGAAGAGGAGGTTTGAACATTGTTGTTCAGCAACGTCTCCAACCTTGGTTTTGGTTACCCACCTCTACCGACGAAGAAAACGATGTTCAAAAACCCTTCCGAAACTCTCTAACCTTGACCGGACGAAAACTACACCAAAAACCATCGTTAAAAACACACCCATAACACAATTTCGTAGATCGTATGTCAACCCGGGCTTCCGACGGCGAAAACGGCGAGAACATCACAACCGGAAACCAATTCCGTCAACGGAAACCCAAGCCCACATCAAATCCGTACATCGTGGTTCAAACCAGAAGTCCAACGGCCAAAAACCCAACCAATCCCAACAACAGCGGAGGCCAAACAGCCACAAAAACTCGAAAACGGAGCGAAACGGGCCGAAACCCGCGTTGAAACGGGTTGTTGGGCTTTTGGGCTGAGCGCTGGTGCATGGGCCAGGCGTGAACCGGGTTCACACCGGGAGCAGGCGGCGGTGTAGATCGAGTGCACACAAGCGGTGCACCGCGCGGGAGCATGGCCCTTGGCGTGGACCGGGTCCACACCGCAGGACAGCGAAACGGTGCGCCGGCCGCACACCAGCGCGTGGACCACGCACCATTGGGCCGTGCTGGGCCGCGCAGAGGAGCAGGGCTGGGCGCCTGCAGCTAGGCCGGGCCGGTGCAGTGGGCGCGTGAGCCGGGCTCACACCAGGAAGAGGCAGTCGCGAGCGCCGGTTGCATGCCGAGCACGTGGACCGTGCTTGCTGGGCCGAGCCGCGCAGGGAGCAGGGTGCACCGTGTGCACCGCAGGAGGCCGGGATCCGTGCGCCGGCCATACGCCAGGCGCGGTCCGTACGCCAGGCGCATGGACCGCTCCTGGCTAGCCGGGGCTAGATGAACAGTACCGTCCCTTGTTTGTTTTTTTTTTCTTTTTCCTTGCCTCTTTGTCCTTCTCGGCTCCGGCGGTGATCCTACGACAACGGCAACTGTGATGGGGACCTTGCGAACATGGTAACGGTGGCGGCAGCCTCCCGTTTAACTCAACGGCGGTGGCAGCTTCCCGTTTTAACTCAACGACGGCGACGGCCTCCCGTCTAAACCGACGGCGGCGGCGGCCTCCCGTTTAAACCCCCATGCTCCGACGAAAATCCTAAGAAACCCAAACAAAAGTACGGAAACCTCACAAAAATAATAAGAATAATAACGAAAAGCCAAGATCCAACCTCTTTGCTGACGGGGACGACGATGCGATGCCCGGATCCGCTTTCCGATCTCCGATCTCCAACGGTAACGGTGCTTCCTCCTCCGGTCTCCGATGATGACGGCGGTTCCAGTTCCCGATCTTCGGCGCGCACAACGAGGAAGAAGACAAGTTCTCTCTCTCTCTCTAAAAGCAAAAAAACTAGGTTTTCTTGTTTCTTCTCTCTAATATGTAACGTGAAACCGATCACTGGTTCCCTTAAAATTTATAAGAGAGATAGTAACAATAATAACCGATTTTATCTTTTGTAACCACCTTAATCTTTTATTTAACTATTTTTTCTTCGATTTGCGTGCCAAAATCTCCAAAAAACCCTTCCTACATCGACACGGACTTTAAAGCACCAATAATTATTAATGGGTATTTAAAAATCTTACCGGGAGATCCGTTCATCGAATTTTCGAGTCGATTGCACCGCCGTTCTCCGTTTAACGAGCTCTACAACATGAAAACCAAAACTGATAAAATCAATAAAAGCGAAGAATACGCAAAACCACACACACACCGAAAGCGACTCGAAGGAAAAATCGTGGGTACTACATCACTCCCTTCTTTAAAGAAGTTTCATCTCCGAAACTTAACTCATATCCATCAGGAATAGCTCCGGATAATACTCCCTCACAACCCAAAAGTCTGAAAGTGACGGTGAAGACCACAAACCCAAGCCACTGAAGTCAAGTCAACTGTACAACCATTCTGAATCCATCTCTACGTCGGAGTAGCAGAGGCGTACATTGCGAACAACGTGATTTAACACACCTGGAAGAAAGCTCCAGTATCCACACTCTCGCGATTGTACCCGCCTCGTCTCACTATCAAACACCGCATTATCTCAAGCCAACTAATCCATGCCAAGTACCAACTCGAACTCTCTGATCGGAAAAACCACAAAATCCCACGGGTAAACTCAATCATTCATCTATTTCCGACCGTAAGTACAAAGGTATCCAATTCCATAAGTGGCCCTGGGGTCCAAACTGATAACACACTAGGGAGGGGTCCCTCCTCCAAGCCATGATAATAAGCAAAGATACGCGAAACAGAATGAATGGGATGCTCCAGTATCGAATGATATCCAAAAGCAAAACAATACCTGTAGCCATATCTGCTGGTGGGTCGGTATCCTGCGCTGTCATGATATAACCCTCCCTCCTCCTGACCGCTGCTGCTGTGGTGCACTCTCCTCCCGTCGAAGGGTCGGAAGGCATCCTGCCTGCACTATCGGGGACCTCCCTCGGTCCTGATGCTGAGGTGAAGAAGTAGATACTGCTGACGATACTGTCTCCTGGTTCCATGGGCAATCAGACCGGATGTGTCCCTGTTTCCCACAACTGAAACAATGATCCTGCCTCCGTGGACACGCTGTAACCGTATGTGCCTATCCACAAATAACACATGGCTAGTCCTCGGTTTCCTACTGTGTACGGGGGTACTTGGGTGGTCGGTCACCCCCCGACTGTCCGTCTCCCGACTGTGGTTGAGACCTTCTTGTCCCGGTTGCGGTCCAATCCCTCGCTCCGTGCGCGAGCAAGCATAGCTCCACGCTCCACCAACGTGGCCCTGTCGACCACCTGCTGAAAGATATATAGATCTGCTGCCTGAACCAGCCAGAAGATGTATCCTCTCAATCCATCCACAAAAAGTCGAGCCTTGTGAGACTCATCCCGGATAATAAAAGGAACACAATTTACCAATCTCACGAATTCCCTTTGGTATTCCATAACTGAACGGTTACCCTGCTTTATGTTCTTCAGATCGTCCTTAAGCTGTTGTTTGACGCTGCTCGAGAAGAATGCCCCAAGTAACATCTCTTTGAATGTAGGCCAAGGAGGAAGGGCAGTGCCACAAGAAGGAGTAGGTCGCACTGTCTTCCACCAAATACGAGCCGTCCCCTCAAGAAAATGAACCGCCAAAGGAACTCGCTCGTCCTCCTCCACCATCAGATCCTCAAAAAGCTTCTCCATGGTGTCCACCCATTTCTCCACCACCCACGGGTCCGTCGTCTCTCCCTCAAAGACGGGTAGTTCGTACTTTCGGAACTCTCTTAGACTCGCCCTCACTCTCGCACGTTCCGTGTGCAACACCGAATCCCCTCCGGTAACGGCAGCGGACAGAGTGGGCGAAGGAGTGATGATGGCCTCAACTGCCAGATCCCTGACAGGAGCTCCCAGCATCAGCCCCGGAGTTGCTGGTAAAGGAACATCTGGAGGCGCTGTCGTCGGAACCGCTGAAGCCCCCACTGTGATTGTCTGAGTACGTGTATCATCGTCTCCACCTGCTCTCGGCACATGCACCTCAGGTAAAACCGACTCGGGAGTAGGAAGCTGGGTAGCAGTAGCCAATGTCGCTATCTGGCGAGCCATCTGGTGTATTGTCTCGGTGAGCACCGACAATTGCCCCGACAAATCCTGAACCTGTTGCCGAAGCAACCGATTCTCTGCGGCCAATTTGGCCTCGGCGGCAGTCGGCCTCGCCTCATCCCCTCCTCCGCCATCCACCGACGATCTAGTATGAACCATACTCTATACACATAATCAAAGGGGTCAACAACCAAAACGATCGACACCAAAAATAGTGCAAACGACAAAACAACAAACAACAAAACCGAGCAAAAGCCGATAAAGCGACTAACACCAAAACCAACAAAGGGACTCTGAAACCCACTTTCTTTAGTGACTGGGGACTTTGGTTATTACATTGGCTAATCCGCATGAGCAAGCAAATACCGTGGATGTTGGACATATGCACACAACGAAATAAAGAAAACTGCGTGGTTGATGTCCTTTCTCTCTGATACCATTTAATCTGTCATGCTCCGGGAGAGGGTTGAAAAGCGAAAAATGGCCCTATTATTTTTTTTTTTCAAAGTCTTTCTTTCCGGCACGTGCCCAGACCGCCACATATACAAGATCTCTCTACCCAAACGGACAGAGTCTCCCCTATATATGTACAGCGTCGCACAAAATGAATACATCAACCACAACCAGTTTTCCATAAACAGAGTGCTAAATAAAGAGATAAGCTAGTCTTTGGATTCATACAAAAGAATATCGCCCACACGACATACTCCAAGTTGAAAGGATAAAGCCACAAGGTTTAAAACAGTGCCTACCCGACACTCAGTTTGAAAATAAAATTTGCAACTATTTTATCGTTTTGAAAACCACCACATTCCACATGCAATCACACAATAATAAAACCAAATCCAGAAGACTACTATCCATCCACATAGTCCACATGTCCCACATGCATATCACAAGGTATCCACATCACACAATGTCTACATCTCATGCAAATAGTATAAACCAAATGCAATGATCAAAAGGGAGGAGTAAAATGTCACCCAAATGACGAAGAACCGAATCACTCCCAATCCAAAGCCTCTCCCCCGTCCCCGTCCGAACCTGTCACATAGTGGAAAATCAGTGACAAAAACATAGGAAGGAAAACGAATAAAATGATACTCAAGTGTACCTATCTTTTGGCACTTGAGTATCATTTTATTCGTTTTCCTTCCTATGTTTTTGTCACTGATTTTTCACTATGTGATAGGTTCGGACGGGGACGGGGAAGAGGCTTTGGATTGGGAGTGATTCGGTTCTTCGTCATTTGGGTGACATTTTACTCCTCCCTTTTGATCATTGCATTTGGTTGATACTATTTGCATGAGATGTAGACATTGTGTGATGTGGATACCTTGTGATGTGCATGTGGGACATGTGGACTATGTGGATGGATAGTAGTCTTCTGGATTTGGTTTTATTATTGTGTGATTGCATGTGGAATGTGGAGGTTTTCAAAACGATAAAATAGTTGCGAAATCTATTTTCAAACTGAGTGTCGGGTAGGCACTGTTTTAAACCTTGTGGCTTTATCCTTTCAACTTGGAGTATGTCGTGTGGGCGATATTCTTTTGTATGAATCCAAAGACTAGTTTATTTCTTTATTTAGCACTCTATGTATGGAAAACTGGTTGTGGTTGATGTATGTGTTTTGTGCGACGCCGTACATATATAGGGGAGACTCTGTCTGTTTGGGTAGAGAGATCTTGTATATGTGGCGGTCTGGGCACGTGCCGGGAAGAAAAATTTTGAAAAAAAATAATAGGGTCATTTTTCGCTGTTCAAACCTCTCCCGGGGCGTGACACTACTACTCCAACGTAGGGTGTCTAATCGGACTATCTCAAAATCACGCAAATCTGCCTCAACAGGCCCAACATCCGGAGCGGCATCTCGAGGGGAGCGACTCCACCGAGGATAATAGCGTATCTCATTAGCTCAAAAAGTGGCTCATGCAGGCTATAATCCATGATCAAACATATCAGAAACTCAGAATGCCCAACTAGCTAACAACAAATGTCGGAGAACTCTCCACGACTCACTCTGATAATGCTCTCAAAAATTCCATGACACTAGAAAACCAACCAACTGAGGTATAAAAATCCATTCGCCCCCCAGGCATGAATATACATGCATATCGTATTACCCGAACCACTCATATGTCTCTCAATGTTCAAAAATTAATTTAAAAACAGAGTTTTAGCTAAAAACAATTCATAAATATTTATGAGGGTCCAATGCATCTCATATGTCCAAAAACAGCATAATCTAGTGTCAAATGATCTCAAGATCATGATAAAAATATCTAGGATTCAATAATCTTTACCAATAAATTTTCAGGCAACTATCAGATTTTACTAGCTATAATAACAACTAAAATACTCATGCTAAAAATTTAAGTAATAGAATTAGAAGGTATTCCATAAAGCTTGAAAGAATTCCAACCCACCTCAAACGCTAATCCAATCCACGGCGAGAAATCGAGGCGGCTCGAACCACTGCCTGGAGCAACCGGGTCTCCATAGGCACCACCACAGGCCTCAGCACTCAACAATCCTGGAGCAAACAGGGGCTTTAGGAGGCCAAAAACACCACCACCAAAAATCTAGACGACCTCACTGTCAGCTGCTCACAGAAGTTTCGACTAGCTCCAACAACTCCAAGCCACACTCCCAAACAATTCATCTCAACCCTTCCAGGCCAAAAATAAATCCCAAGAAAAATAGGCATGAAGGCTCTGTACAACCATGGATGGAGAAGCTAAAAAATCTCAAGAAATCCCAAGAGAAAACCATCCAAAAATCCAAATAAAGTCCACACCTACCTCGATCATCAGTCGAGCAGCCTCCGGACTCTCCACTCACCCTTCCGCACAACCTACGAGCGATTCATTCCTCAAAACGAAGCTTCTGAAGCAAGAACGAGCCTCTGCCGACTCTCTGGTGAAGCCTTCGCTGCTGCTGCCTTCCTCTCCCAAGGATCCAAAGAAGGAACAAGGGGTCAAGGTGGAGATCCAGGACTTGGATGGAGTGGGGAAAGGGCTCAAAAAATCCTCCTCTGAGTCCTCTTTTATATAAAAAAAAAAATCAGAGGGTAAATCAGACCTGTGGATCAATGGGAAATCCAATCTGGATCCGACGCTATCAAGATATTTTCAGGCGTCCTAAACCGGATTCGGGCACCAAGAAACCAAGGCCCGAATTGAGAAAAATCGACTCATTTGTCGACTCTCCAACAACCGAATTCGGCTGTCAAATCTAGGGTTTCGGACGCTCGGAACCAAGATTCGGGCGCCCGAATTCACAGAAAACTCAGTTTTCCAAGGAATTCGCCCGTCGACGCCCGTTTTCGGTTCAATTTCACGCAAAACGGTTCCTGCTCAACTCGACAATCTCCAGATGAGTCAGTTAGCTAACAGCGCTCATCCGCAAGGCTCCAAAGTACTAGAACACTACAGAGTCAGTTTGACCACCGACGAAAGGTGCGTTTGTCCGGATAGGTCGTCTTTATGGCGCATGAATCAAGTCGGTGCGTTGATGTGATAGGCTTTGCCGGAGGTCGACGGGTCGATGGCAGTTGTACTATATCCACGGGCACAAGTTGGGTTTGGTATTGACATGGCATATAGTGGACATGTAGTATCAGTATTATAGTAGTGACATATTTTTTATCTTGATTGCTATTGATTTACCTTATTGTTTCTTGCATTATCTTATATCTCCACTATATCTCTCCTTATATTTTCACTATATATTTTTTTTTTCCAGTGAGCATGCCTTGTCCTCGTGGCGGGTTATACCCACTATAAAATTTTTGGTTGGTTTCTCATGTTTCCTACTCCATATGTGATAGGGTTGGCGAAGTGGGTACGATGTGAGGATCACGACGGTCTAGAGATTAGAGGTTTTCTTGGTTCATATACTTTATGTTTCTCATTTAGTATAGTGGTTCAGTTGGACGTAGTTTATTTGGATATAGTTTTCTTTATATATTTACTTGATCGAATTTTGATAGGACTATATTATGGTTATATTATGGTTTAGATTGATTTTGTGATTTTCGAGTTGGCTTTTGAATTAGTTTTCAACCTCTCGTGGTAGTCGTTTTAAAATAAAGTGTTTTCGTACGAGAAATGATTTTCAAACAGTTTTCTAGAAATGATTATGAGTTGTGAATGGTTATTATGATTGTTGCTCAAACCGGTACGTCGTGCAGATATAGGAAAACTTTTATATTTGTGACGGGTTTGTATATTTCTTGGTAAAACTAAATTTTTTTTTTTTTGACTTTCTGCAAATTCTGATTTTAAAACTTGATTCTAGTAAGGGTCTCGGGGCGTGACACTTAATACTTTAAAATTAGATTTCTATGTTATTTGGTGGAAATTTGTTAAAACATTAGCTCTCTTTGTCGCAATCTCTTGTAGTGATATGGATTGTCAGGTTTGGACAAGTTCGATGATAAGAAATTGAGAATTTTGGTGCTACATTTAGAGTTCTACTTTGAAAAAAAGATGATAGATTATACTTATTGGGGCTTTTTTTGAAATTGGCCCCCTAAAATTTTTTATTTTCAAAAATAGCCCCATAAATTTTATAATTACATAATTGGTCCTATTGGTGCCACTGGGCGCCACGTGTGCGCGCCAGGCGGGCGCTGAGGTGGAATAGTTGAACACGCGCCTTGAGAGCGCGTGTCTAAACACGCGCTCTGAGAGCACGTGTTTAGACACGCGCTCTCAAGGCGCGTGTTTACCCCAGCCCACCCCTTTCAACAAAAAGCCGCAGAGTTATCGAGTTCAAACCTCTCCCCCAAGCCCCAGCTTATCGAAGAAAAGCCGCAGAGTTCGACAACCGGGTTGAGTTCAAACCTTGGGCAAAAAGGTCAAAGATGCTGAAAATTATGTGTGATGACCTGGATGCTGAAAATTATGTGTGATGACCTGGATCTCCGCAGAGCTGTTGCAGTGCGTTGGGTGGCTTCTGGAGGCCTACGGGGTGTGTTGGAGGTGTTTGTGCACAAATTGGACACAAGTGTTGGACTTCGGGCTTAAAATGGATCACGTGAGTGATCGGAGGACCCCGTTGGATGTTTAGAAATAGTTTCGCGCGAAGCGGATACTAAAAATGGACTCAGCGCGAAGTTTGGACCAAGGAACACCTTTCCGGATGCCTTCGGTAATTTTTAGAGTTAGAATTTGGCAAATCGGACACCGGATTTGGATTCAGCGCGCGAAAACGATGAAATTGGGCTACTTACTTGTTTTTTTGCGCCATGGGTTACTGTTCACGCCGGAACAATAACTCCGGCGGCCGGCGGGCAGCGGCGGCGGCGCGGGCAGCGACGGAGCAAGGCGGCGCAGCGTCCCGGGCAGCAGCGCGGGCAGCGCGCAGGCGCGGGTAGCGCGGGCAGCGCGGAGGCGCGCGGGCAGGCGCGCGGTCCACGGGCCGGCGTGCACCGGAGGGCAAGACACGTGGCATTATTGGATTGGTCGGTGTTGTGGACCCGGTTCACGGAACGACTGCAGGTTGCCTCGGGACCGTGCCTGCGGCGCGCCTGCGCCCGCACGTGGGCGCGGTTGGCGCGCGCTGACCTGGTGCGCACCACGCGTCGGCAGCCGCGCGGGCCACGTGGCGCAAGGCGATTGGCCTCGACGGATGTTTGCTGTTTTGCGGTGACGTGTTGTCACCAAGGAGTTTCGGGCGTTCCGTGTTTGGGAGCTAGCAGGGGATTCGGGCGCCCAAATCCCATGTGGGCGCCCGAAACCTAGGACATATTGGGAATTAAGTGAATTGTTTTCCCAGCCTATATATAGGCCGAGAACATCAGCAGAGAACTCTTTTCCTGCTCCTCTTCTTTCAGTGCAACCTTCACGAGATTTCCTCCTCTCCCAGAGATGCTTCCATCTGCAGATTCCCGGATTTTTCTGCGGCACGCATCCCAAGGTTTCCATTTTTACGGCGCGGCGCGACGCTCGTTCACTTGTGATCTCCTTCGTCGCGGTTTGGGTGCGAGGACTCCCCCAGCTTACTCCGACCACCGTTTTCGTCGATTCTTGCGCCGTTGGCTTCACGACAGGTAGGGCTACGATCTTCGTGATTTGAGTTTCCCCTTGTTTCAAGTTTATCTTGGAGTTTCTCGAGCTTCCCTTTGACCCTTTTTCTTTCGCGGAGTTTTGGACAGCACATCGGTGTTTTGGTGATATCTTTGCGCACAGGCGTCAGATTGAGGCGTGCCAAGAGGCGTTTTTCATCTACATAGCGCAAGGAACACCCTCAAATTTTCTGGGATTTTTCTGAATATTTTTCGAAGGTGAAAAATCCCTGTTTACAGGACTTTGTGCTACAGATTTTGAGACTGGTTTATTTCGGGGTGGTTCCCTTGTCGAATTTGTATCTCAGTGTAGGAAACTCGGATTTGAACGTGCAGGTACTCGTTTCGACCGGCTCGTCGCGAGGATCGCGATGGTATTTTTTTGGGAATTTTCTGTGTATAGCTCGTAGGTGAAAATGGCACAACTTTGGACTGTTAACATTGGGACAGCATGTTCTTGAGTTTAATTGTATGTTTTGCGGTAATTGTTGTGCAGTGATCGCGGCGGTTTGGCTTGTTTGGGCGAGAGCACTATTTGGACTTGGATTTAGCGATCGAGGTAGGTGGTTGTTGTTTACCTCTATTTTGACATGCTCACTAGGATTATTAGAGTGATCTCCCAATGTTAGGATTATTGATTAACAAGTGGGGATGGAACTTATGCATGCTTGTTTGGACATATGGATTGCTATGTTAGCACTTAACCTTGCATGTGGAATTTACTTTCATGTTGGGATAATATGAAATGTCTTGTGGGAGAGTACCACTTGAGGATCCGTTGTACATGCATAGGTGGATGATTTATGTGAGATTAATTTGGTGGACATAGAATGTTGGAACATGATTATTGGGATATTTTAATAGTAATAATTAACATGTCATGTTAGCACATAGATTTTATGAAAGTGGGTTAAATGGATAAATTGTTGGGACATTATGACATATCTATGTGCGGGTATCACTTTGGTGATTTATAATGGATCAGGGATTATAGACATGTGTGGTTGAATAATGATTTTAGCATGTTGATGGTTATATCCATGCGGAGCTATTAATTGATACACATGTGGAACCACTATTTGTCACACTTTTTTTTATCCCTCTTGAGGACATATGCATGCTTGTATGGTCATCTAGATAGGCCACTTTTTATTGCTGCACTATCATTTTGGGACTTGACTTAGGAGAAACCATGTTTGTTTCCTTTTCTCCTTCTTATTTAGACCTTGAGTCTGGTTGCTCGGGTTCGAGCAGGGGTTTGGGATAGTGTAGCGGGGACCTTAGGGTCGGTGACAGGTTGTGTTTGATTATGGGTTGTGGGGTATTGCGGCTACCGCGGATAGTAGGCGGTTGACCGGATGTCGGATGTGGGACATGATTGTGATTGTGGGTTATTCCGGCGACCGCGGATATTGGGCGGTTGACCGGAGGTCGGTTGTGAGACCTGGTCGTGGATTTTGGGGTATTGCGGCAATCGCGGATATTGGGCGATTGACCGGATGGTTACTTATGCATCAGATTGGGAATCAGTTTTCTTTTAGTGGAGGGTTGTGTTCCACTGGGGCTTTATAGTTGTGATCCAGTCCTGCTTTTGATACTTATCACACCGGCGCGATTATTGCCCGGTGATGCTTTCCTCATGTGGGTCGCTCCCCTCGAGTTCCCCTCCGGAGGCCGGGGCCAGACAGTTATTGACAGTTTTGCTATCACATCGGCGCGGCTTAATTGCCCGATGATGAGGCCGGCAGCAGGAGTTTTGCTATCACATCGGCGCGGCTTACTTGCCCGATGATGAGGGCGGTACAGATTGGGTTCAACTGGGACGGTTGGTTACTGTTGCATACGGTTATTCCAGTATAGGACTGCATTTTAGAGGCATAGTAGTGGTAGTTTCCTTTCTTCAGCAGTCATTATTGCTTACCACACTTCTTTCCTTTTTGCCTCTGGTAGACCTAGTGGGTGTGTCAGAGTTTGAGGTTTTACCCACTAGGGGAGGCTACTGGTTTACTAGTATTTCTCACCCCCATTCTTCTTTCCTCTTTTTCTTCTCCCTTGTTTTGCAGTGTCTTCTGCGGGTGCTGCTGGGCTTTCAGCGGCGGGTCGAGGAGAGAAGACGGCTGAGTAGATAGATCTCGAGGCAGGATGAGCGAGTTAGCTGGACTGTTGGTGTACCCATGTTTCCTCAGACGGTTGTACTTTTACTTTTGGGACTGGCTTTTGCCAGCTGGTTGTATTTATTTTTGGTGAGCTGGGAGAGACTGATGTATCATTTATACAGATGTATTGTATTTTATTTCCAGCTTTAGTCTGAGATGTATTAGTTTTAGTTCAGCTCTGTTTTTATTGCTCTTTTATTATTATCTCTTATATCTGAGCAGATTTGGCGCTTCGTGTACGCGGAAAATACCGTGTGCACGACGGATCTGTAGACGGGCCCGGGTTCTGGTTTACACCCGGGGCGTGACATTATGTTTCTTCCGATTTAAGCAGTTAAAATAATAATTAGAAGCACTATTATTTGACTAGTTAGTAGTTTACAATAATCATGAGCAAGAATCATAAATCCAAAAATGACTCTGCACACCCAACTTAGGAGAAAATAAAAAAGAAGATTAATAATGTGATCAAGTTGAACAAATTGAACGGCGTATTAATAAACCAAATTGAATTGTACAATGAACCAAATTGAATGGCGTATTAATAAATATTACATTGACAAATAATTACAATAAGTTTCAACATTTCAAAGAACAAGCAAATACCTAAATACTAGCACATTTGGGAACTGAGAAAAATAAAACAGAGTTTAAAAATACAATAGAATAAAACTAATTGGATACAACACTAGCACAACACATCATATCATACAATAGCAGAACACAACAACCCAATAACACAACAAGGCACAACATAACAATCGGTCATCACATCACACAACGCAATACAACACATCACATCACATCAAACAAAACAACAACACAACAACACAACAACCGGTCATCACATCGCACAACACAACACAACACATCACATCACATCAAACAATACAACAACACAACAACACAACAACACAGCAAAACACAACAGAATACAACACGACATCACATTACAATAAAAAAATATAAATATAACAATACATAACGACAATATAGACTAATCAAATGGCTCTATACTGTCCAATTGATCCAGATGTGAGATGACCGTGCCCTCTGGCTGTGAAGGAGCTGAAGATGAGGGTTGATTGGTATGAAAGGGCTGTCGGTGCCGTGTTCGCCTAAAAAAAATAAGATCAGGTCCTCGTTGATGACGACCAAGTGGTACATACCCCGATGGTGGCGTAATATTTGATGGTGATGGTGCATGCCCTGACGTCGATGCTCCACTATGATCTGCTGGCTGTGTCCCCGATGTCGATGCTCCACCATGATCTACTGGGCGTGGAGGTGTAGTATGTGGTAATGTCTGTACAGTGAGCAAACCATCCTCCATCTGAGCAGCAGCACGTGTCAGAACGTCGAAAGGTGCTCCAGTAGGTGAAAGCTGGGGTAGTACACTTCTGACCATATATTCTGTTCTCTGAATGAGATCGACCTGAAATGAAAACAGTATCACAATAATTACATTGACTTTCGTTTGAATATTAAATTAATTATTATATCATACCAAAAATCTCTCGTGATGTCCATGGGGCTGATATGCAAGGGGGGGACGCTGGACTGGAGTAGATATCCACCTCCTGGTTATACTCCAATACCACTGCATGTACATAGAAGCGGCGCGTATATAATCGGGATCTACATGGGGGTCCACCTCTACTATATACTGCAGTCGATCGTCCCAATGCTGAATATGTATGGCATGAAATGCCGCCCAGTTCTCATCCGCTCTACCTCGTGAAGTGATGCGAGGTAGAGCAACTACTGCGTCGGGTATATGCTGTCGAAATCCAAAATGACGAAGCACCCGATCCGGAAGATGTAGCTCAATAATATGAAAACATACTAGGGTCGTCCGTGATCGCCATACCGGGGACCCCACTAGACAAAAGGGTGGAAGTGACCCTAGTATATCATCTGTATATGGCCTCCATATAATCTATTGTAAAAAGTATATGATAAGTAACTTGTATTAAAATGAAAGTTATGTGAATGAAAACTTATGATAATTAACTCATGTACCTGGGACTCAAACTGGCAATCAAGTTGATCACGATAAAACTCAATGTCAGCCGTCCTGACATTGTCCCGAAAAGCCAAACTATTATTCCACCTGTTTCATTTATATCATATTTAGTAATGATAATATAAAATACTGAAAACTTAACATTTAATACATACCTGCAACCTAGGAGCACATCAATAAGATCAGCCTGTGGTCCGACTATTTCTTGTCGACCGATATGAAGATGGTCCCATGCCCAAATCTACATAAAAAGCTACTTAGAAATAATAAATAAATTTCATGAATGAAATTAGTAGTAAATGAATGTACCTGAAGTAATGTCGCAAAACAACAACACTACGCTTTCCCCCTCATGCAAGCACTGGCTAATGCTCGATAGAGATGAGCTAGCGTCGCAGCTCCCCATGCCAACTCACCGCAAGCATCAAAATCCTCTACTAGAGGCAACCACTTTAAATGCACTCTAGTTCTGCTTGGGTTTGGCATTAGACTACAACCAATATGAAATAAAATGTAGGCTCTTGCTGTAGCCTCTGTGACTGCGGGCGGTGCATCTAAGGCGATATCATGAAACTGATGATACAACCAGTCAAGTCTGATCTCCCCGCCTCTAATATCTCTGGGCACTACCCCAAGCAGCAGCTCACATAGCGCCGGCCACTGATACGAGCCCCCTCCGGTGACTGCCCCCCCATCGATGCGGAGTCCAGTAATAACAGGCACATCCATCAAGGTGACTGTCATCTCCCCATTTCTCAAATGAAATGTCTGCGTCTCCCTCCGCCATCGCTCGACTAAAGATCCTAGCAATGCCTGATCCAGCATGACGCGCCTCAATCGCGACACATAATAAAATCCCGCTCGTCGAAGTAGCTCCAAAACCGCAGGATGCTCAATTTGCCAACGGTTCAATGTACGACTGTGCTCCATAAATTCAACCGGAGAATAATCCTGCAATAATATAAAAATCACATAATATTAGTACATGAAATTTCAAAGAAATAAAAAGGTTAATTATAAAATATATATATATAACCTCATCTCTAATGCAAGTACATCTGTGGTGGGGCTGATCTGTCAATACAGAGGCATCAATCGGTCCTGCCTCCTCGTGATCGTCCATCTATAATAATACCAATAAGTAAAACAAAAATTATATTAGGCATGAAGTATTGTAAATTAATCAAAACAATCAAGATATTAAACAATCAAGATATTAAACAAATAACCTAATCGTCGACGTCTTTCGGTCCTTCTTTGTTGATTTTCAGGACATGTGCTTTTATAATGGCCGGGTTGTTTACACATACTACACTTGCTCCTACTACTTCCAGCGCCTTCGTCCATAATATTGCGAATGCGAGTAGATTTGGGTTGTCATTTCTTTCTTCTCTGTTGTGGTGGAAGTATAGGTCTGTCATATGACTCAACCCAATATCGACGATCGGGGACCGGATGAAACTGTGGTTCGTATGTATCTCGAAAGAATTCAGTAGTATACCAACGGGAGCATAGACTATAATAATCTATGTTCATGTGTAAGGAACTACAACAAGATAATATATGTGAACAAGGTAATCCCGTTAGTTGCAAACACAAACATGAACATGACGAATTTATTCCATCGATAATCACTTGGTATTGCAAATCCCTTCCAGTAAGAACTTCAAATTCTTGATATCCATATCGCCTAACTGTATGTGCTCTAGCCACTGACATTCGGCTATTGATAGTTTTATCCACATCCGATATAAATTGAGTAAACATTGATGCTGCCTCCTGACGATGTTTTAGAAAGAACTCAACCACTCGATGTAATGTTGCCATTACAAAAGCGGTAATTGGTAAGCCACGAACTCCCCTCAAGACTCCATTTAAACTTTCCGAACGGTTCGTAGTCATAATGCCGAACCGTCGACCACCATCGAAAGCCTTAGCCCAATATGTCCTATCGGCATGAAGTCTGTCAACCCATTGCCAAGCATCCTCATCCATTGCTCTCAATTCTTCCTTTAACATGTTATATTCTCGTTCTTCTGAGGCACTTTCGATGGTATAAAATTTTTTAAGTAGGTGTTTTGCTTTGAAATGAATATTCATATTAGCTTTCATGTGTCGCAAACACCATCGATGAGCATGACCTTATGATTGTGGGAATACAAGTGCAACAAGGTTCGCAAGTCCTTTAAAGCGATCAGAAATTAATGTAATAACTCGACCTCGTGTTATGTAGCTCCGTAGACAATTTAGAAACCACTCCCAACTCGAGCCATTCTCCCCCTCGCATATTGCGAATGCTAGCAGGTACAAACCACCATTGCCATCAACACCTGTGGCAATTAATGCATGGCCTCCATATTTTCCATACAAGTGCGTGGCATAGATACTAAGTATTGGCCGGCAAAACGACCAACCATGAATCGAGGGTCCAAAAGCCCAAAAGGCGCGTGCAAACATTCTTGAAGTACTCGTCACTCTTGTAGTTTCAATCTTGGTAATAGTTTCGGGATTTGTTGTTTCTAACATTGAGAAATATCGAGGAAGGTCACAATATGATTGCTCCCAACTACCGTATATAATTTGCAAGGCTTTTATTCCGTGCCCGCCAAGCCTTTCTATATGAAATGGTGACGTGAAACTTACTCCGAACTCTGATTTGAACTTCTGTAGGACTCATAGCAAGCCTTGCCTTCATTCTGGGTAGTATATGTTGACATATAAAAGAAGATGTACAATTCCTATGCATTGTATTCAAAATAGGAATCATCCATGTATGTGGTCCCGCATAAGTCTTTACTTTAAAATATGATGAACCTTTGGGTCGAGAGGCATGTAATCTCCATGGGCAAGAATTGACCAAACATCTCACAGTATATCTAGTTGTGTTTGATTTAACAACTCTAAGTTGCACATTATGTTCAATGTGCCATCGATCCAAAGCATTCACCAAGGACGTCTTGTCAGAAAATACCCGATCTTTCCATTGATCATCACTCGGAGGACCTTGATAAATGTTTTGTTCAACAACGGTTTGGTGAATTAATTCATTGCCCAGTAAAAAACGCTGTCGGTGATCTTCAAATTCTTCAAATTCTACCGGGTCCTCGACATCATCGTTGTTTGCAAATGAATTTTCAATCCATTCAATCCCTTCATCTTGAATGGCGCATGTGAGAGAATTCAATCCGCCATCATGACCAAAATCAATAGATTGTGGGATACCATCACTATCATCATCTGTAGAGTCCATATCAGTTTCACTTACATGCTCATCGTCACTGCTATTTATTTGCTCATTATCACTTTCTATTACTTCCTCATTTTCATTTATATTTCTCAACTCTAGATCAGTGCATTCTCGATTGCTAGATGATGGACCCTCATATAGATTATGATGGATAGTTGACCTGCAATGATATTTATGATTAACTATTCGAATCTATTCAGATTTTATGTCATTAAATCATATAATCACTTACCGCTCATCAACTCCACCGAATAGATATGGATCCACAGTAGTATATGGTAATAATGTACTCACTGGCACACATGGAACTTCAGACACTCTGTAATACTTATAAAGTATCAATTATTCATTTTCCGCATCTATACTAATAAAGGACAAAGATTGAAATTCATAATTTAGTTGAATAAATTTTCATACCTTGATGTACGAAATCGTTCAAGATCGACAGAATTTCTTTGATAAGCACTATTGCGCATTCTCGTGGAGTAAACAGAGGTTGGACGATCACGTGTAGTCAACACTTGCTTCTCTACGTATACTTTTATGCAACCATGAAATGGAAAAAAACTCATCACGCCTACAATCCCATGATCACTTGATATGTCAAGTAATTCCCATTCATTAGGTCCCATTGGACATCGAACTGTTATGCGAAGACGGAACTCCGCTCGATCATAATTAGTGACCTTGTATATTTCTGCTTCGAAATCCCGAAATGTGATGTCGCGGCGAATTCCGATCAATTCTTTATATCCACCAATATATTGTGGTATATTATTGTTCACGAGTAAATTTCCGTCCTAATGAATATAAAACGGAACACATTCACCAGACATACTGACGTACTAAAATTAGCAATAAACAATATAATTAGTTAGTTAGACTTTTATTGAATTAAGTTATATAACATTCCAATTTGAATAGATTTTTTGTAATTTCGTCTAATTCACAGTAATAGCTATAAGACTTGGTGTTTTGTGGCCAATGGTGTAGGTTTAAATGGTTTCATTTGGCACAAAGTAGATATTTTGGGCAACTATGTTTACGTACTTATATCAGAGTAGAGTATTAGATGCTACTCTATAATTGTTTCGTATGTTTGTACATTTCTAATTTTGAGAACTTATGAGATCTTACTCGACATCCTTTGATAGCTATAGATTACATGTGAATCAGACTTCAAAATACAAGACCATTCAAAAGAGAAGACAGAAGGGGTACTTATAAAGCCCCAAGATGGAAGATCATAACATTTCATACAGTTTTTTCATTCGGTGGTCAACCAGAAATGAGACAATAGTTTAATCTGAGGAGTGCTTGACAAAAACAAAAATTATAACTATTAGGACATCAATTTTCTAGGACATTCAATTTTCTAGGACATTAATTTTCTAGGACATCAATATCAGCCAATTTTCTAGGACACCAATTTTCTAGGACATCAATTTTCTAGGACATCAATTGGGCTTAAACCCAAAAACAAACATTAAGGGTACATCTGTTACCCTTTGTAGTTATACATACTGCAGTTCTAAACTAATTATGAGCAATAAATAAACTTATGGGTTGTAATGCTACCCAAAAACAAACATTAATCATAGAACTGCAGTTGCACCGGCGACGACCTCGGATAGCGGATGCTCAGTTCGCGCGGTTCCTTCTCCTCGAAGAGGCGACGACGACGGCGGCTGTTGCCGCTGTTGCGGCGAACGAGAGAGAGAGAACAGAGAAGAGAAGAGGCGACGACGGCGGTTCCTTCTCCTCCTCCGACGACGGCGGCTCCTTCTCCTCCGACGACGGCGCCGGATGTTGCGAGAGGGAGAGAGCGAGAGGGAGAGAGCGACGACGAACGAGAGAGAGAGAGGGAGAGAGCGAGAGGGAGAGAGCGAGAGATAGAGCAGAGAAGACAAGAGGCGCTCGGGTCGGCTCGGGTTTAGGTTAACTGCGCGTGTCTAATTTAGACACGCGCTCTGGGAGCGCGTGTCTAGACACGCACTCTCAGAACGCGCGTTCGACTTGCCACACCACCAGCACCCGCTCACGTGGCGTGTACAGATAGCGCCTAGTTGGCATCACAGGACCATCTTTGCAAATTTTAATTTTGTAGGACTATTTTTGAAAATAAATTTTTTCATAGGGTATACTTTTTAACTCATATTTTAATATAATAACATAATATTTTTATATTAGACGGTGATTTTGTAAACTTTACATATGAAATATTGAAATTTTTAGTTAAGTATTTGAAAATTTTGTTAGTTAATTTGCGAATAATTCACGAATTATTAGAATTCAAATAAAACAGGCCGATTTTTTTTTTTTTTTTTTGTATTTAAAATAATAAAACGGGAATTTTTTAATTAAATTTACTATTCGCGACTTACACGCAGCCGAATTATTCGGCCGATAAATACGAGTCTCCTGCTGAGCCCTAAACTCGTTCTCAAGAAATTTGTCCTCGGCCCCCCACCCCACACCCCCGGCCGCGCACCGCTCGCCATCGGAAAACCCCCTCCGGGCCGAGCGCCACTCGCCGCTCGCCATCGGAACCCCCGGGCCGCGCGCCGCTCGCCATTTCCTCGCCACCAAGCAGTTTGTGAGTTTGTGAGTTTGTGAGTTTGTGATTTTGTGAGTTTGTGTACTAATTTATAGTTTTTGTGAGTGAAATTAATATTTGCTATTATCTGCATGTTCAACTCAAGTGCCGAATTTTGATTTCTTCCTTCATAATTTTGATTTCTATTTATAACAATTTTCTCTTATATATATGGTTAATAGATGGTTAATAGTTGTATTTTTCACACAAAACATCTTTCTCTCTAATTAAGTTGTTGTTACATCCATTAATTTGCTTGCCATTGTGAGAACCAATGGAGAGTGGCTAATTACTTAGGGTTAGGTGATATTTGATGGATGATTAATTGATGGGTAATTCGTTGCGTCCCCTATTGTTGGTAGATGGTAGTAGTATAAATCTAGAGAAAAAAGTTTAATTTAATAGCCGATTTTTTTATCCCGAATTTTTAATTGGTGAACGAATAATTTTCGTTTAAATCGCATATCCGAATAATTGGAGACGCAGTATTTTAAACCGTATTTTTCAACGAATTTAAAAATTAGGATATGATTTTTATCCGCATTGTACCCGTACCGAATTTTTTCCGAATCTGAATTAACTAACTATGCTTGGGGAAGGCCATAGTCAAATTTGAAAGATAGTGGAGCAATTCTGATCCAAATAATTAAAACCTCTATGCCTCATTATACATCATAATTATGCCTGCTAGTATTTCGTAATGAACTGATGGCCTTATGACACCTGAAGAACTATTTCGGAAACACCAAATTCAGCAGATGGTGCACAATATTTCTTTTGAAGAATATTAGAGCTTGCTTATATTTGTATTATATTAATCATTGCTAATATATATTTGTATTAAGCATTCCCTTTGGAGGTTCACAGAGTTCACAAAAAACAGTCAAATAGTGCAATCTATATTCTCTTCCGCACACTAAAGTATTAAACATAGGAATATAATTAATTTATCCAATCCTTTTCTAATCTTATGTTGCACCAAATGCAAGGTTGGAATTGTACATATCCAATCCTATCCAATCCAATCCTTTCCAATTTTATTCTTGTTTTCTTATCCAATCCAATCCCTTGTTTGAAATGTTCAAGCCACATATTTTGATTGATTTGTTTGATTTCTTGGCATAATGGGGGATTTGTTTTGTTATTTTGCATATTGCAGATTAATTCATAATTAATTGTTTAGAAAATGGTGGTAAAAGATTAACTTCGTCGTGTAGGGAAATCAGTTAACCTGGTTGATATACCAAAGGGGTCAAAATCCAAGCTATCTCGTAAACTCTCTCTCCCCTTAGACTTTTTCATCCTAGGTAAAATAACTAACAAGAAAAATGTTCAAAGACCTCCTGAACTTTTGCTTTTTTGCAATCATTTATCTGATTTTTCAATTTTGGCAATTAGCCCACTTAAACTTTATCAAGTAGTTCAATTGACCTCTCTTCTCAATCGAAGTTACTAATTATATAATCGTTTTGATTGCATGTCGTGCACATAATCTTGTAAAACTTTAAAGTGATTGCATGTCGTGCACATAATCTTGTAAAACTTTAAAATGTAAAAAATCTTATTTTTCCTCTTCCAATTTTAACCATTAATTGCGAGGATTGAAGAATAAGGTGGACCTATGTTTGATCTTTAATGTATTTTTTATATGTTAGTATAGAAAAAAATAAATTTCTCTGTGCTTTGAAGATTTATAAGATTACATGCAAGACATACGACAAATGACCATGCAATTAGTAACTTCAATTAAAGAGAGGGACCTATTGAATTATTTGATAAAGCTTAGGGGCTCTAATTGCCAAAATTAAAATGTTTAGGCGCATGTTTGCAAAAGAGCTAAAGTTCAGGGGGTGTCGACACATTTTCACTAACTATAATTAACAATAATAAATAATGAATCATAGGTTACATCATTAACAGTTCGTTGTCGATTCCAGGTGAAAATTATTCCTTTTACCTCCAAAAAAAAAGCTTGAAGAAGAAAAGCACAAAAGAGGATAAAGGGAAAGAACATGTGCATTTTAACTTGTCTTACAAAGCAAAACTAATGTGCTGTCGCTCCTCTGACTATGCAGGGTGCTGTAGTTACGCTATCGTGTTGCCAAGGCAGTGACTGTTGTGATACAACTATTGAAGTGCAAAAGCATTGTGGTCCCTTTCTTTTGTGGAGCACGAAGATGACGCAGAAAGGGAATATGTTCAAGGGGCAGCGAAAGAAAAAGAAGATCCCTCCCAATCACCATGGCAAATCTGCTTATATCCGGAAAGGTATTATATATTATCATCTTGATTCACTGCTTGTTACATATTTCTTCCACTTCTAATTCTTCCTCTTACTTTGTTTTATGAAGCTGCTCTCATGAAATCTTTTTGTCACAGGAAAGAGAGTTGTGAAAACTTCTAATTTCAGCAAGGAAATGGATGCTGATCGAGTAATCTCTCTACTCCCTCTATTTTGTCATTTTTTTTCATCAGTTTATTTTTTTTCTTCTAATTTCATTCTCATTTTTCTCAAATGTTTGGTAGTTTACTTGTGTATTAAGTGTTCTTCCATTAACAACAGCCTGCCTTACCACATTAGCAAATCCCTAATTTTGATCAAGCGATAATTCTGGCACAAGATTAGTCTGCCTGAATTCTTAGACTTGTCATCTTATATGGAACTTTTAGAGAATAAGTTGACTATCAATTGTGGTCTCTGTTTCCTTGTGAGGTATCCATAAGTAAAACAGAAGCCAAGATTTGAAAGTGTTCATGTGATTAAAATTTGTCCCATAATTTAATTTATTTCATGCTAAATATCCTAATAGATATTTCACGCAGATTTTCCTAATAAATATCCTAATAGATATTTCACGCAGATTTTCCTCCTCATATTCTCTATTTCCGTGTATCCTCTCTCTTTCTCTCTCTCTCTCTCTCTCTCTCTCTTTGAGTGTGTGTGTGTGTGTGTGTGTGTGTGTGTGTGTGTGTGTGTTGCGATCACCTAAAATCCTAGAATGATTTGGATATGAAGCCTTTTTATTATTATTAGATTAACATTCTTTTTCTCTCTCTCTCTCTCGCAGTTACAATCACTTCGAATCCTAGAACGTTTTGGATATGAAGTCTTTTTCTTCTTAGATTAGAATTATTTTACTTATTAGGTTAGAAAAGATATTTTATTTAAGATATGTATTAGATTAGGATTGTGTTTTGATTTATTCTATTCTTATTAAATTTTCTTATCATATTCATTGTTTTAAAAGGCGGCCACATAGGTCGCAAATGCAGTCGCATCTGCGGTTTAGGCCATCAGCCGCACCACATATTACATATACGGTGCAATATGCGATTGGATCGCATATGCAACTAAATATGCGGTATGCGGCCACATATGCAACCGCATATGTGGTAGTGTTTTTTTTTTGTGAATGAAGTATTAAATAAGTGTTGATTGAGATTGTTTGGTTGATACATATGACTATTGCCATACAACTTTAGGTAATAATGCATACAAATGTAATTATCTTTATATAAATATAATCTAGCTATTTCTCTTCTTATTTTAGTAGGGATTATTCTTAATATATCGTATAATTATGTTTATAAATATTGGTGAATAATTTTGAAGTTGTTAGGTGTGATAATACTAGGGTTTTGAAAGTTTTGACCTGTCGAATGACGTGAGTTGTGAATGACAATTTATTGAAAGAATTATTATTCTTCGTAAAAGGATAGCATACTGCCTTATAGAACATGAATTCTTGTTTGCCATTTTTTTTTTATTTAATTTATTTCATACTAAATATCCTAACAGATATTTCACGCAGATTTTCCTCAAGTTCTCTATCTCCGTGTATCCTCTCTCTTTCTCTCTCTCTCTCTCTCTCTCTCTCTCTCTCTCTCTCTCTCTCTCTCTCTGAGTGTGTGTGTGTGTGTGTGTGTGTGTGTGTGTGTGTGTTGCGATCACCTAAAATCCTAGAACGATCTGGATATGAAGCCTTTTTATTATTAGATTAACATTATTTTTCTCTCACTCTCTTCCTCAGCTACAATCACCTCGAATCCTAGAACGAATAGGATATGAAGTCTTTTTCTTATTGGATTAGAATTATTTTACTTACTAGATTAGAAAAGATATTTTATTTAAGATATGTTTTAGATTAGGATTGTGTTTTGATTTATTCTATTCTTATTTAATTTTCTTATCATATTCATTGTTTTAAAAGGCGGCCACATCAAATGCAGTCGCATCTGCGGTTTAGGCCATCAGCCGCACCGCATATTACATATACGGTGCAATATGCGGTCGGATCGCATATGCAACTGCATATGCGGTATGCGGCCACATATGCGATCGCATATGTGGTAGTTTTTTTTTTTTTTTTGTGAAGGAAGTAATAAAGTAAAGTGTTGATTGAGATTGTTTGGTTGATACATATGACTATTGTCATACAACTTTAGGTAATAATACATATAAATGTAATTATCTTTATATAAATATAATCTAACTATTTCTCTTCTTATTTTAGTAGGGATTATTCTTAATATATCTAATAATTATGTTTATAAATATTGGTGAATAATTTTGAAGTTGTTAGGTGTGATAATACTAGGGTTTTGAAAGTTTTGACCTGGCGAATGGCGTGAGATGTGAATGACAATTTATTGAAAAAATTATTATTCTTCGTAAAAGAATAGCATACCGCTTTATAGAACATGAATTTTTGTTTGGCATTTTTTTTTTTTGGTCAAAGTTCTTTTTATTTCTCTATTAATAATTAAGAGTAAATTATAAATTATTAGTTTAGTGATATATGTGTACATATGAGATTTGTTACTTGAAATTAATTATTTCAATTCATGAATTCTAAATTGTTACTTTAGTTATTTAGCTTTGTTCGGAAGCATTCGTATAAACTTTTAATGCTTATAATTATTTTTGAATATTTTAATAGCTTGACCATATATGCGTTCGTATATGCACCCGCATACCGCATATGCACTATGTGGTGGGTAACCGCATAGATTCCGCATACCGCCTTTTAGAATATCGATCATATTATGATTATTATAGTGATTCTAGGTTTATGAATAAGAGTCTCTCCTCTTTTGTAATCAATGGTCAATTTTATTTATAATGAAGTGAGTTCTTCTTAACATCTTCTAGCGTAGGTTTGGTTAGAAGAGAAGGTCCTTCCACTTGGAGCAGAGATGCGTCCAATTGAGATGTTAAATCGATTTATCGGTAGCAAAATTACAGTTAGAAGCGAGATATTCTAATAATTTGGTATCATTTGTAAGAATAATTTAAATTTTTTTGAATCTTTTAAGTATTTTTTTTTTAAAAAAAAATTTATGGATTTTTCTACTATTTTTTTAAAAAAATTTAGAATTAAAATAAATAAAAATTATTTTTTAAAATAATGATACGACCTCTTTGGAAGGAAAAAAAAATTTGTTGCTTTTACATCGTCCTCCAAAGTATCTTTCTATTTAAGAAAACAACTATTTGAAAAAAAAATGAAAAAAATTATATAAAATTCTTAAACATGCATAAAGGATATGAAAAATTTCTCAAAATGAGTAAAAACGTAGAAAATAATTTACTTCTCGAGAAAAAGAAATATTTTCAAGATAAGAGCCGAATTTGAGATATTAAGTTTATTTGAAGAAGAAGAAAAAGAAGAATTTCTAGATTGGTTATATAGTGTGGAGTAATATTTTGATAAAGAAAGAATTCCAGAAAATAGTAGGCTTAGTGAGATAATGTACTATTTGGCGGGTAGAGCAGAATGATGGGCTAGATGGTATAAAGATGAGGTGGATGATTTAACATGGAGGCAATTAAAGCGGACTCTCAGAAAAAAAAATTAAATCTTTGTGCCATGAATTATGCCTCTTCATACTTGCAACATCATTCGTACTACAACTATCGAGAGCCGTCACTTATAGAGCAATGACAAAATCAACAACTTCAAGCCTTATAAGCTTTTATATTGCATATAATTCAATAATTTAAAACTTTTCAAGAAAGTTTCTACCAAAATATGGCGGCTCATCATCAACACCGAAAGTACCATCATGAATCAATGTGAATAAATCTCAATTAACTGATATTGGGTCGGACATTCATCATAAGGCTGATCCAACTACTTCCCGGATTATTGATCAACAACACAGAATTCTAAACTCCTTACAACCTGCTGTCGCCTCCATCAGTTCCTCCACCATTGCTTCCGTCTGTTCTTCTTCTCCCGTCGCCACCATCAATCGTTCATTCACTATTGTCGTCTTCAGTCGTTTCTTAATCACCACCTCTACCAGCTGTACCTCCATCGGCGCCTTTACAGATCACTTCTTCGTTGTCATCACTGCTCATATCAGTTTCGTTGTTTTATCCACTATTGGGCATTTCAAAGGTGTTACTGCTATCAATACCTCCCATTTCGTCACACAGGAAGACATTGATGTGATTTCGCTAATGATTAAGCTGATGCAGGAACAAAATTCTTCGGACTTCATTATCAACTATTACATTATATTGGCTCACACCTTGATAACAAGGTGTGTTTCAAGGGGAAGGGATTGTGACGATGACCACGAATCCTAGAACGGTCTGGATATGAAATCTTTTACTTATTAGATTAGGAAAGATATTTTATTTAAGATATGTATTGGATTAGAAGTGTGTTTTGATTTATTCTATTCTTATTTAGTTTTCTTACCATATTTGGATTATTGTAGCGATTCTTGGTCTATAAATAAGAGGCTCTTCTATTTCGCATTGAATGGTCAATTTTATTATTAATAAAGAAGTGAGTTCTTCTTAATGGCTTCTAGGTTAGGTTAAATTAGAAGAGGAGTTCAATAGAAATGTTAGATTTATCTATCGGTATCAAATTACAGTTAGGAGCGGGAGATTCTGACAATTTGGTATTAGAGCTACAGTTAGGAGCATGAGATCCTAACTCTCTCTCTCTCTCTCTCTCTCTCTCTCTCTCTCTCTCTCTCTCTCTCTCTCTCTATTTTTTTTGGTAAAAGGAAGCCAACCATCTGTTTTCTCTTTCTCTCTCTAGAAGCCAACTCTTTGTTCTCTCTCTCCCTCTCTCTCTCTCTCTCTCTCTCTTAGTAAAGGGAAGCCAATGATCTATTTTTTACCCTCCTATCTCTTGAAGTCTTTTTCTCTCCATGTTTACCTGCCCTCTTTTAGTCTTTTCATCTTCTTGTTCACCTCTCTTTTCTCTCTTTTCACCCAGATAATACCGAGGTATGGAGCAATTCCAATAGTTACCTATTGTCCGTGTCAACAACCAAATACTAGAAAAAACAAGCTTATAAAAAGGGTGATATTTAAAATGTTTCTCATGATACATTTAATTTCCCAAAGAACCCTATAACAATGGTGACTTTGATATGATGGCAGGTGTAATAGGGTTTAAAGTGTCAATAGGTTGGTCTATTTCCTCTAACCTCATGTGAGATAAATCAGAGAGTAAACTGATGTCTTCTCCTCTTTGATTTGGCTGTATATTGTTTTTCCTTGAGTTCTTCCCCTTATTGCATCGCAGACTATTTTCTTCATCAATTCCAATGAAGGCCTGATATGGCATTTTAGGGATTTAGATGAGTGGACTTCTTCATTGTAGTGTTTACAAGTCATCCTTGTCGATATTGACATAAGACTTCATTTACTTCACTCTTGCACCAAAGCTATAAACTGTGTCACTTTGCACCATTATGAGGCATACTACAACATAATTCTGGAATACTATTACATCATGAAAAGATGTTGGACTATCTTTTTGTACTCTTTCAAATCAATTTTCTATTGTCTAGTTATGTAATTGTTTCTCTAAATGGTAAATACGAAGATTTGCTGCATGGACAAGGCCAATTTCTTCTTGGGAAGAAGTTGAGATCAAGGCTCAACTCTTCTCAAGGCTAGCCCAGTTTCTCCTGACATGGACATGAGGAAGAGATAGATGGTTTATCATGATGTGATGCTAATTTTTTCTTTATTTTGCTGGTATGATTTGGAAAGATCAGCTTGTCTGGGTGATTTATTTACTTTGGCTGACTACTTATATGGGTTGGGGTTTGCCAAAACTCCATCTACATAGATTTTTTTGCTTCAAAGGGGAAAAAAGTAAGTAAAGAAAGAAGGGACTGAAGGAAGAGAACTTCTTTGTTTTACTTCTCTCATTCTGGTGCTTGATCTCTCTCTCCTTTTTAATTATATCATTGTTTTGCAAGATTTTCCTCCATTTCCATTAGTTTTGCTAAACTTGCAAGTGATTAATCGGAATTGTGTCATTATAGGTTATTTGAATGAAATTTTTTGGTACTTGCTATTGTATTTTCTTGCAATAGCTGTCGCTTCCTAGTTGGTGAATTTCTGTTCCAAATAAAGTTCCCATATGCACCTACTAGAATTCCTACCATGGTACTGCCTAACCGGTAACTTTGGTCACAATTGTATGGCTGGGGTTTTGCCGGTTCAACTACTGTTATTAGTTGTTTGATTGACGCCTATGAGAGGTTATACTAGTCCCAGATTAATATAGAGCTGGGCCAGTTGCACCAAGTGGATAGACATTTGACATTCATAACAAAAGGCCAGATGAAATAAGCTCTTAATATTAGCCCCAACGGATAACTTGGAAATTCCTGTCATGTCATCCTTGAAACATCTGACATTGAGTCCGTTGCGGATGGATAATGTTGTTGGTTCTTAGGGTCTTGTTGGTAGGGTGGGTGAATTTGAAATTGTATGTTAGGATATCGTCGTTCTGTTTGAGATCATCTCATTAAAAAATGCGAACCTGCTTATGGACTGAGAGAAGGGGGTATGTGAGTTTTTTAATGCATAGAATTCATCAATATCTAGGTGATGTGCAACTCCAAAATACTGCTTCTATGACTAGATATACTATATCGGCGCAATTTGTTTCACCACATCATCTGTGTATTAGCTTTATTAAAGTGGAACAAGTATCCTTAAAAAGTAGTATCTTTTGTCTTCATCAACCACCCAAACAGGCGTACTTTGCATTATGATTGTACGAGCTTTGCATTTTGATTGTACGAGCTACTAAGTTGCATTCAAACAACATTTTCTTATTATACTTCACCTCCCTTTAAAGTTTTAATAAATATGAGGTTTTACGGCTGATATAAGTAGAAAGAAGTCACCCGAGCTAAAGGTGCAATTCATACAAATTAACTCGTGTCCTATGGTAGACTTTGAATATACTTTTTACTTCTAGGGAAAAATTTTATTAACATCTTATGATTTCTGTCTCAAGTTCTGTCTTGTGTGCAAGGTATCATTTGTTTGGATGTTGCTCAAGAATGCCAAATATTGTTTGCTTCAGAAAAACAGTGCATGCATCTATGCCGGCATATGTGGGTGCGGTCCACCTGGTTGCCCTGCATACACCTCATCCTCGTATTGAATGGGTGATGATTAATGAGCACATAAGTAAACTGCCTACTGTCATAAACAACATAAGTAGGTTTAGTCTGAAATCTCTTTAGTAGCTACTCAAATACTTAAATAACAAATTGGATGTATAATGGTGATTTATTTTGATTATTAATTGTTTTGTACTTGGACTACTATATCTGAAAAAGGAATATTTGTAAGCTAATATAATGTCACAACATCCAACATATTTAAGTAGGTCGTATAAATTTTCATTTTGTGTTTGCTCTTCTTAATTCATCTATGTATTTTTACACGGCATTGCATTCTTTCATTATTGCCATGTATTACTGTGTGTGTGTGTGTGTACATTCACCATATTTTATTTTATCTTATTTGAACTGCATATTACTGCATGTATCCGCAGATTTTTTTTCTACTTTTTAGAACATGGAATTGTTGTTCCTTAAAAAATTTTATTTTATGAGAAATTGCTTATGATAAGTTTTTCTCTGATTGGTTTATTGTTTCTTGCATCTAGGAAATAAGCAAGTTTATAAACCAATGCAATGAGATAAAAGCTGCTGCTCTTGCTAGCAAAGAAGGTGGCGAGCTTAGTATAGTCAAGGTCGATGCCGATACCTCGAGTTCGGCAAAGAAGTAGGTGTCACCAGAATATGTTTTTGAGGGATGTTCAATGGGGGTTTGCAGTTGGAGGAAACAGTTCTCTTCTAGCATGGAAGATGTTTCTTGTACTGCCTGTGGCTTGAGATCTTCGTTGGAGCAAAATTTTGAAGAAATGTACAATCTTAGGCAGATTAAATGTCTTTATAATAGTATCTGATATTTGCCAATTTATGCCAGGTTTAATATTTTAAATTAGTTTGATTTTTGTCACTGCTAGTTGTCATCTGGTAAATGCTATAATTGGTATATTCTCTACTAATGTATCGTTTTTCATTATTAGTTTGTGAAGTTGGAGGTTCGAACATGAATGAATGTGCTTTTGGAGGGTTTCATGCAACTGGGCTTCTCGGCTCAGTATAATGTCAGTTTTAGTTTTAGGCAATGTTTCATTTGAAGGATTTGAGATTTGGAAGGAGAATCAGAATTAGCAGCTCTTGTTGTTGTTGTTTGATTTTAATTAATCCGCATTTCCATTTACATTTGAGGGGAAATGGTAATCTTTCAAAATGACTTCATGAAGGTGGGAGTCAATTTGATTCCTGGGAATTAATAAAAAGGCCCTCCTTTTTGTTTATTTTTTTTAACAACTAATTAATTAATTTCAAATATAAGTGTAAACTTAAATTCATGTTATATTATGAATTCAAATTTGGATTCAATTTTAAATTTAAATTTGAGTTTTAATTTCTTAAGTTCAAATGTAAGTTTGATTTTTTTTTTAAAAAATGTTGATTTAATTTTAAATTGTCTTAAACTTGAATTTAAAAATTTATTTAAGCCGTATTGTTGGAATTTGAATTGTGAATTCAAATTTAATTCGATAAATTTATAATTTAATTAAAATGTTAATTCTTGATCATAATTTTCAAGTTTGTTGTTTGAATTTCTAACCTAGGACGAATTTGAATTGTGAATTCAATATATAATTTTGAATTCAAATTTAAACACATGTTCAAATTGTGAATCTAAATTTGTTCAATTATTACTAATTTTAAACCAAATAATAATAATAGGAATCAAACGTTTTGTTTACTATTCTAAACCAAACAAGTCTGGAGATTTGACCATTCTATTTTTTCGTTATGATCCATTGGGACATGCGATTTCGATTGCCATTTTCAAATGTTTTCTATATCATTTATCAAAATATTATAAAATTTGTAATTTTAATGGTAAATATTTACTCACTTAATGATGTAAAAAAATTCAAATCGGTTGAATTTTCGTTAGAAAATTTTTTAAACTATTTAAAACAAGATCATCACTCTTGATCTAGATTACAATAATCATATCGTTACTTTTTAAAGAATATTTATTTTTAACCGACTTGATGCACAATAGAATTGTTGGAAAATCCGATACTCGCCCCGGTACCAGATTTTGTGAATCTGCAACCCGCTCCGATATCGTAATTAACTCTAGTACCGCCTAGTATTGAGATTCCGCAGCGGAAACGTCAAATCGGCTTTTTACCAAAAACCCGTGTTATCAACAAAACTGTAACCAATACAACCACAAAGAGAAGAAAAACCAAAAAAGAAAATATGCAGGTGAAATTAGATTCATTAACCAAGAGAATAATTACACCGACTCCTCTTCTGCAATAGAGTAGCTTCAACCCGAGCCCCCTTCCTGAATCTCTCTCACACTTCTCTCATCTTCTATAAACCTAGAAAACTTCTCTTTTTTCTCTCTTTTTGTATCGTACGATCATCCTCAAGATCATACGTACACACACATATATATATATATATATATATATATATATATATATATATATATATATATATATATATATATATATATATATATATATATATAAATTTCGCTCAAGATAAATCCAAATCTACTTAAATTGAAATTATACTCCAATTAATATTTAAATCTAAATTAATTTATCTCTAATAGATTTAAATATTAATTCTAATCCAATTAAGATTTAATTACAAAACTAACCAAATCCTAACAATCTCCACCTTGGTTTGATTTGTAATCTTTAATTGCTGCATCGAGCTCACAATGCAAGCTCCATCTTAAGCTTGTCTCTGCCGCGCGATGTTGTTGCATCCATCACTCAATCTTGTGCGACTGCACCTCTGTGAACTTTTGGAACCCAAATTGCTTTCGCTTCGGTTCTGATTGTGCTCCCATTCAGAATATACAAGTTCCCGCGCTTATTCGCCACGCACACGATCCGATCTCGTTTTTGCACCCTCATAACTCTACCTGAAGTTGAAATTTTGCAACCATTCGAGTCCAACTCACCTAACGAGATCAAATCTCGCTTCAAACCAGGAACGTGTTGTACACCTGTCAGCGTCCTCACTACCCCATCGTGCATCCGAATCTTCACCGTGCCGACTCCTAAACCTTTATATGCCGTCCCGTTCCCTATAAGAGCTTTTCCATCTTTTATCGCCTTATAGGTAGCAAAAGACTCTTTTTTCGGGCAGACGTGAAAGGAACATGCCGAATCAAGCACCTATATATCATCCGAAATTTTAGTATCATTGGTCGTCACATATAGCACATCAGAATCGATTATCTCCGATTCTGCCGCCTGCGCCATCGCTAACGTCTCCTTGTCCTGATCTGCAACAATTTTTTCTTTCTGCTGCTTTAGCTTCTTCAGAAAACTAGAACCAATACAACCACAAAGAGAAGAAAAATTAAAACAAAAAATATGCGGGTGAAATGAGATTCATTAACCAAGAGAAGAATTACACCGACTCCTCTTCTGCAATACTCCTCTTCTGCAATAGAGTAGCTTCAACCCAAGCCCTCTTCCTGAATCTCTCTCACCATTCTCTCGTCTTCTATAAACCTAGAAGACTTCTATTTTTCTCTCTTTTTGTATCGTACGATCATCCTCAAGATCATACGTACTTATATATATATATATGCTTTCTACATTGGAGATATATATAAACTCTGCTTAAGATAAATCCAAATCTACTTAAATTGGAATTATACTCTAATTAATATTTAAATCTAAATTAATTTATCTCTAAAAGATTTAAATATTAATTCTAATCCAATTAAGATTTAATTACAAAACTAACCAAATCCTAACAAGAACAATATAAAAAAAATATAAAATTTGATTTTTAGATACTTCCAATGGTCTAGATCATATTCAACGGTACCGATCGTCGATTCTGTAGTGTAATGGACATTGACAAATTGTCCAGGTTGCAGTGTGAGTGGACGGTCAGCATGTTTTGGGATGCTAGATTGAGTTGGAACTATTTTGGCATGAAATTGACACGAAATTAAATTCGAGAACTGGATTCTTGGCGAATCTTTGTGTTGGATGACTTTTCAGACGCCCGGAAAGTGAATCAAGAACTCAGAAGCACTGTTTCGAGGTTTCATACCTCACTTGGGAGCGTTTGATTCCTGGAAATAGTGGATCCGGACATTTCGGGCTCTGAAACGGGCACCCGAATTTGAGCACTATAGCAGCTCAAAAAGTAGGTGAGGATGATTTCACTTGATTTGACTAGATTTGACTGATGTGACGTGAGTTAGTGAGAGCGAGGTGACTCAGCTGGATATTGGGCGCAGGGTCTGAACGCCTGAATATTTTCTGGACACTTGTTCGAAGGATTCTGTAGTGCACCAACTTTGCTAGATAGTAAAGTGCGGTCAAACCACTTCAAACATATTATAAAATATGATAAGAATGAGGTGGAACAAGTTTGGTCCGAAAAAAATGGCCTTCGGATCAAAAGCGAGTTGGAACGGTAGAGAAAAGAGCCAACCAGCTTGATTCTGGTTACTGGACCAGAATCGGGCGCCCGAACGTGTCCTGCGGGCGCCCGGATCCAACTGCAGAGCGTCCAGACCGAGAGCTGAAAAATTAGGCAAATAGAGGTTTCGGGCGCCCGGGAAATCTTGGGGGCGCCCGGCGGGATGTTTCGGGCGCCCGAAACGCGACAGAAAACGCGTGGGCAGAGTGGAATATGGGGATTTTGGTAGGGGTATTTTGGTCATTTCACTACCCTAGCCACCCCCAACTACCCACTAGTAAAAATCCCTCTCTCACTCTCTCTCCTCATTTCCCTCTCACTCTCCCATTTCTCTCCCTCTCCCTCTCTGTGCATGTGAACCAGGAGCAGCAGCAGCAACTGCAGCTGGTGGAGTTGGCTGAGGGGCTTTGGCTGGGGGGATTTCCTGCACCAGGGAGCCTAGGGAGCTTGAAGGGAACCTCAAGGTGAGTTCCAAATCAAGCTCCAACTTCTCCTCTCTCTTTTCTCTTGGGCAAAGACACCAAAAGAGGTAAACCAAGAATTTAGGGCTTCCATTTGTTAGGGTTCTTTTTGAGTCCAAAAATGTTGGGAAACATCCCAAATGGGGTTTTCTCCTATTTTTAGTGTTTTTGTGTTAAGTTAGAGAGATCAAAACCCCTCCCTTGTAAAGGTGCCTTGAAAAGGGGATTATTGCTCATTTTCTTTCTCTTGGGTCAAAAGAACTCATCAAAGGCATGAGTAAATGTTAGAGTTTCATTTTGAAGCCTCTTGTTGGAGACAAAATAGATGGAAACCATCTTACATGGAGTTTTTCTCCACTTTTAGGATTCCTTGAGGATCAAAGAGGGCAATCCACTTCTCCTTGCGAAGAAGAACTTGAAGGTGGGGGATTCTTCGAAAAATGGGTGACCTCTCCCCTTTGTCCTTTGATTTTCTAATCTAGAAATATGTTAGTAAGCATGTAGGGTATTAGGATCAAGAATGAGAATAATTAGGGTTTAGCCCTAAAAGCAATTATGTTAAACCTATTGTACGTTAACCTTGCATGTGTATAATTAGTAAAGAGTAAATGATGGAAAATGATCATGTTAGGGTATAACCCTAGGAATCATGTAAAAGTATAAGAGAAATGCATGATGGTTGTAAGACCTAGGAGAAAATGAGGACAAGTGAATGGATGCAAAACTAGGAGAAAACCTAGATTAAGGGTATAATGAGTGGCACGACAACTTAGGAGTTCACCGTAATAGAACGAGTGGCATCGTCTTAGAGAATAACCTAAGGTTAATTATAGAGTGTTCAACATAGAGTCAAATGTACTCTAGGTTGTGTGGAAAAGAGAAAACATAGAGTCAAGGATACTCTAAGCTAAAGGAAAAATGTAGTTAGAGTTAATAAACTTTAAGAAAAAAAGGAATGGAGTTAGAGTTAATGAACTCTAGGTTAATATGAGAAATATGAAATAGAGTCAATGAACTCTAGGATGAATGTGAAAGATTGAAATAGAGTTAATAAACTCTAGACCAAGTGCAATTGAAAATGTCTAGTGTCCTTGTGACATAGTGGAAACCCTAAGGCTAATTGAGACATAGGGTTGTGAAATGAGAACAAGATGTTCAAATCTAAATTGGTGTTAGAGACACCCAAGCTATCCTAGAGTAAAGAACTTAGGATAAAAGAGAAAAGTAAAAGAGAGAGCATTGAGGCATGAATGCTAACGGGAGGGTTGAGCCTATGTCACTCCCGGGTGGATGAGTGCCAAGGTGCTTTAAACTCATCTAGAACCAAAGTAAAAATAAAATGCTTAAAGAGCAAAAGAAGCTAAAGGCTTAATGGAATGAAAGAAAGTAATGCTTAAAGAAAGGTAAAAAGGAAACAAGGTACATTGGGCCGAGCACTACGGGAGGCGGTGTTTACAACCTGTTCTTGTTTGATTGGGGTTGTAGGCATCCGTCTTTTGGAACCCTCGGACCCGGTAAATATAAGCTTAAAAAGAAAAGTCTAAATGGCTAATGGGAGGGTTGAACATATGTCACCCCTAAGTGAATTAAAGAATTAAAGGCAAGTTGCCAACGGGAGGGTTGAGCATATTTCACTCTCGGGGGAAGTGTGTGAGCAAGACTCAGTTTCCCAAAGGAAAGGCAAAGTAAAGAGCTAAAATGCACCCTGAACCCGAAAGTTGGGAAATTCCTGGACAGTTATTGGGCTATAAACGGGACTTCACCACCACCATTTGAGAGGTTTTTGAACTTGTGATTTTCGAGATCTTTTACAGAGGGAGTCCATCTTCTTCCCCCTTCATCCTGGAGCACCATTGGAGGACTTTGGGGAGCTTTTACATCATCTTCTTCCCCAAGCTTGAAGAACTTCACCATTATTGCTGTTTTCAGCCAACTCCGTCGCATTTCAGTGCAAGACCTCTACAGGACAAACCCCTTAGAGTTTTGGCTGATTCTTGGTTTGCGATCTTTATGAGATGTAGGCCTACAACATTGATTCTGATCACTTCTCCCAGATCTTGAGTTTTCTTGAGTTTTTATGGCATCTCTGGAGCCTTCGTGCACAGAACAGATTTTTGGTCACTACTTAATATTTATAGATTTTCTCAGTGATTTGTGCATGGATTTTGGAGTTCTTGGGCTTGTTTTGCATCTAGTCTTGAAGAGGAACGCATTGAGACCCTTTTTTGCTGGATTTGGAGTTTGTTTGTCTAGGTAACATTATCGATCTTCACGACCCTATGACAGAGGTTGCTGCAGTTTTTGTTTTGGATTTTGTTTTGATGATTGAACCTTGGGATGCAGATTTCTTGGTGGTTTCTTGATTATTTTTGGGATTTTAAGGGTTGAACATCTTCATATGATTAAGGTGAGCAATTCCTCTTTTAATTTCTGTGGAAAATTTCTTTTGGATTGGTCTCTATACTTCATGGAAGTACATGCAGAATTTTTATGCAATTTCTGGACAGCATTGTGATATTTGGTTAATTTGTTAATTAAGGGGAATTAAAGATGGATTTTCGAGACCTTGGAGATGTTCTTGGGATAGAGGACAACTTAGAATTTTAGTTTGGAGCTTCCTGTTGAGGTGATTAATGTAGATTTTGCATTCTTTTTACCATGTGGTTGTATGCTAAAATTTTGGGAAATTCGGCGCAGCGTATATTGATTTCGCGATTGTGCCCAATCCGACGGGAGATTTTGAATGATTCTTGCTGCATTAGATTCTTAAGAGGCTGAGGATTAAGCATGCCGAATTTCAGCCAGATCGAATATCGGATCGACAAGTTTCAGGTGGGTTGGATTTCATCCAAAATTAGCGGACTGTTTTCTAATTCTATCTTGTAGTGGACATGCATGATAGAGTTGTACACCTTATGTTGATTGAGATGCAAGCATGATAGAGTTGTACACCTTATGTTGATTGAGATGCAAGCATGATAGTGTTGTACTCCTATGTTGGTTGAGATGCAAGCATGATAGTGTTGTACTCCTATGTTGGTTGAGATGCAAGCATGATAGTGTTGTACTCCTTATGTGGGTTGAGATGCAAGCACGATAGAGTTGTACTCCTTATGTTTGGTTATGATGCATGTATGATAGAATTGGTAAATTATTTATTGCTTATGATAATGAGATATTGTGGAACCTTGACTAGCACCCCGTCATATGTTTGCATATTATTTAACCATACTATTAGAAAACTCTCACTTGGGTTAGTTTATCATGTTTTAAACAATCCTACACATTGTTTTATCTTTTCCCTTGGACTTAGAGTTTCTCCTCGCCCGGGAAGTGGGTCGAGTGGTCGGGATAGTGTAGGATGCATGTTGCACTCGTGCCTGGGGTCCGAGTGGAGTCTGGTAGCTGAGTTTAGATCAGTGGTAGTGTCGGGAGCCGTTCGGGTAGACGGTGGTTCCCGGTCGTGGAGTATTCTCCGACCAGTCTTATTGCCACTGAGATTGTGGTAGTGTTGAGCTTGTGATAGCAGGACCTTGAACCCATAACGTTTTTGGACATATACGGTTTCGGTAAATTAATGTTTTCTCTCTGAACTTCGAAAGGGCGCCGAAATCTGTTCTCGTTTGATTAAGGTAAAGGCACTAGCCCTTTGAGGTTTAAAAAATAAAACTTGTTTTAACCAATTTTCTCTAAAGCTAAAACTTATTAAAATGGGCTTCCTCAAACCAAGATGGTTTTCTAAAAAGGCACTACTTTTTTCCTCATCCTGAGAGTGTCACGCCCCGGGGTAGACCAGAACCCGGGCCCGGATCCACCATGCACACGGAATTTTCGCGTACAGGAAACGCTAAAAACCTGCTCAGATATAAGATGAATAATAAAAGAGCAAGAGTATAGAGCTGCAACTAAAAACTATACTATCTCAGACTGAAACTGAAACTGAAAGTGAAATACAGCTGTAATAAATACAATAATATCTCTCAGTTCACCAAAAATAATACAACCAGCTAGCTAAAGCCATGCCCAAAATAAAAAGAATACAACAGTCTGAGTAAAGTGGGTACACCAAAAGTCTAGCTAAAAGTCTCACATCCTTGCAGAAGATCTATCTACTCAGCGATCCCCTTACCTCGATCAGCTGCCGAAGGCCTAGCAGCTCCCGTAGTAGACTCTGCAAAACAAAAGGAAAAAAAGAAAAAAAAAAAGAAAGAAGGGAAACAACAATGGGGGTGAGAACCACTAGTAAAACCAGTAGCCTCCCCCAGTGGGTAAATCCTCAAACTCCAACGTACCCACTAAGTCTACTAGAGGCTAGGAAAGTAAAGTGGTAAGCTGAAATAATCTGCTAATAAGGAAAACTATCACTACTATGCCTCTAATGTAGTACTGAATAACAACGACTGTATGCATGCATCAGTGAATAGTATCTGCCAAATAAACCCAATCAAATGGATCGGTATAAAATCCGGTACTGCTTGCTTTGTCGTCGAACTCAAGAACCCAATAGCGGAATCGGCACACGGCTCGAATCCTAATATAACCAATTGACCGGCACACGGCTCGGCCATACGGCTACATCCGGAGTGGCACTCGAGGGGAGCGACCCACACGAGTAAAGTAACCATGTCACAAGTATCTCAATACAGCAGGGCTTAGTCATGACTATACTCAAAGTGGGAAACTCCGTCCACTAAAGAAGACCCAACCCCAATCTGATGCAAAGACCGACATCCGGTCAACCGCCCAATATCCGCGGTTGCTGCAACACCCCACAAGTCCAAAAATCTGGTGAAAACCCTCCCAGACTCAATGATCTCAACTACACTATCCCGAGTCCCTGCTCATACCCCGAGCAACATGAATCTCATGTCTATAAGCGAGAAAGAGAAGAAATGAAACAAACATGTTTTCTCCTAAGTCAAGTCCCAATATGATAGTGTAGCGATAAAAGTGGCCTATCTAGATGTCCATACAAGCATGCATCTGTTCTTAAGAAAGATATAAGAAAGTGTATCAAGTAGCAATCTCACATAGGAATAGATCAACGGGTCATAATCACTACCCAACTACACATGTCCATAATAAATCATCATAGTGTGACAGTCTCATATAGATAGGCTAAAGACTAACCAGAATAATTTATTTAAGCATGATTCATAGCAGGGTGGCAAAACAATAAGCAGTGTGTCGTGGAAACTCTAATAGCCCTAGTGAGTAAGCCGTAGAAAGAGGTGCTCAACAACCCACTTGGAACGCGCAGATTCGAAATCCGATCGGGCTAAAATTTGACGTGCGGGTTCCCCCAGCTCCAACGGTTTCAACGAATTCAAAAACTCCCGAAAACTTCTCCCGGATCAGCGGCGGCAAGCAAAACACTAAAGTGTTGTCCAACAAGTTCGGCAAAATCAGCGAGCGCGTCGCTTGAGTGTAGAAGCCAAATCGCACATAATTTTCAGCCGGGACCAAAAAGAAAAAAGCTCACCTCGATCGTGATGAAAAGTTACAACTTCCCTTTTCCCTGCAAAACGTTGAACGATCCACGAAAACTGTAACAAAAGCTGAACACCGCAAAAATTACCATCACAAAATCTGCATCTTAATGTTCAGTGCAACAACCCCCAAAAATGAAAATTCTCATCTGCGAGGAGCCCTCAAAAAAATCCAAGAAAAATACGGTTGCGTTTCTCTCGAAGTGTAGATGTCAATTAAGTCCTTAAACTCCTAATTCCGACAACCGTAGGCTGAGAAAATGTAAGATTACTTCTCTGCTGTCCAGAAAGTGCAACAACAAAAACAGGGTCTAACAATGCTGCAAGAACTCCCATAAAATGTGACACCCCAATAGTCCCACATCGGATGCGAATGTGGATGTGTTTGGGTATATAAGAGGACATTGACACTAGTAATAATAACTGGGCTTAGGCATTTTGGGCTGTGGTGTGGGCCCAATGAGTTATTATTGCTAATGGGCCGGGTCGTTACATAAAAACTCGAAATGGACAAAAGCAATGTATACCAAAATCGAAGGCCTACCTGTCATGGAAACGCCGCCACAAAAAATCGGTGAAAAACTCTAAGAACTCAGCTCGGGGAAGCCCGCGGACAAAAGAGTTGACGAAAAAGATCGGTGTCAAAGAAACGTCGAAGCTCGCGAGATCGGGAAGGAAAAATATGAAACGACGTCTAAAAATCCTCCGAGATGCCAAGACGTGAAGAAGACTCGATGAAGAAGCTCTCTGTCAAAAACAACCTAAAAATTGGATATGAAAATCCCTCAAAAGATGCCTAAGAGGGGCTATTTATAGTTGAAATCCAAAGAAGACCAACTTTTCGGGTCAATGCAACTTTCGGGCGCTCGGATCCGGCCCGCACAACGCCTGGACACGTGGCATTCATCCGCGCGGCTTCCGATCAGCGCCCGAAATGCCACAATGCCGCCATGTGTCCCGTCTCCCCGGCTCCGTGTGCCCGGCGCACGCGCGGCAGCTGGTGCCTCCCCGCGGCCGCCGGCGCTGCCCGTGGCCGCCGGCGCTGCCCGGCTTGCCCGAGCTACAGTAAACCTGCCCGTAGTCCGTTTTAGGGCACCCGGATATCGAAAAATACATCCAAATAGCCTTTTTTTGATCGTTTTCGCACGCTAAATCCAAATCTGATGTCTGTTTTATAAGAATCCACTTCTAAATTTTGATGAAGGCATCCGGATAGACAAACTTGATCCAATTTTTGTGCCGGGTCCACTCCTAAGGTCCGATTTGGGCGTAACCATCTTCATCACACAACATAGGCCTCTAAAAGTCACTGATCACACCACAAAACCTCTGCGGAGATTCGGATCATCACAGAGAGGGTTCGAGTGGAAATAATTTTTAGAAATAAATGTCATCTTTTTATATAACTTCCTCACCCGATAAGGGTTCGAGTGGAAATGGTTTTCAAAAATAAATGTCATCTTTTTATATAACTTCCTCACCCGATAAGGGTTCGAGTGATCTGGGTTCTAAGGATTGTTTCCTTGTCGGGGTTGAAAGCCACGGGAGGCTGTGTTTGGAACTTGTTCTTGTTTGATTGGGTTGTAGGCGCCAGTCTCCCAGAGTTTCCGGACCCTTCGTTGTTGTTGGCTGTTGTGTGGAAACCCGAATCCCCGCGAAAGGATTATTGTTGGATCAACAGCTTCCGGAGGCCCTTGTTGGGTGTTGGTGGTGTTTGGGCACGTATTGGACACAAGTGATGGACTCGGTGTGTAAAATGAATCACGAGTGCATTTGGATGCCCCCATCAAATTTTAGAGGTGGTTCTGCGTGAAACGGACATTAGATTTGGATTCAGCGCGGAAAAACGATGGAAATCGACCACTTGGTTGTATTTTTCTGAGTCCGGACGCCCGAAAACGGACACCCGAAAGATTTCTAGTGTTTTCGGGTGCACGGTGGACCGGTGGATCAAGGTGGTGCCACGTGGCGGCTTCCCGTTGGTGCCGTACGCCACGTGGCGGAGCAGGAGGCGTGGCGCAGTGGGCCCGGGCAGGCGCGCGGGCAGAGCGGCGCATTGGAGACCGGTGTGCCATGTGGAGGCTTCTCATTGGGCCGTTTTGGACAGGTGGCTGCGGGGGAGTGGTTGGTGCAAGAGGCGCTGTCCACGGAGCAGAGAGGTGGTGCCTCGGGAAGCGTGCGTGGTAGGAGGCAGGCGGCACGGCGTGGGCGCAGGTGGGCGCGACGCCCGATGTGTTGACGCGCGGGTTCCCGTGCGTGGGCGCGCCATGCGTCAGCGCCTGCGCGGGCCACGTGGCGCGGCGTGAGGCGGTGGTTTGGCTGTCGCCTGTTATGGGCGACGTGGCGCAAGGAGGTGGTTCCGGGCGCTCATTGCGGGGAACCTCGTGGGAGATTCGGGCGCCCGATTGTGTTCCGAGCGCCCGAATCTCGGGACAGATCCGACATTTTCGGATTTGTCGGGCTGGGCCTATAAATAGGCCCAGTACTGCTTCGTTGTTGGGTTTTCTGGCCGGTTTCTCACAGAGGTGTCTCCAGGGGTTCTCTTCCTCCTTGAGTTCTACAGATTGTGGAGGATTCTTGGGATTTTTGGAGGCCGCGGCATCGGCGTTTTCTGTGACGCGGCGCACTTCGACGCTCTTTCAATTTTGGCTTCTACTATCTCTTTTTAGTGCGCGAGGCCCCCTTAGCTACCCCTGTGGAAATTTGAGCTGATTTTTGCGGCAGGGCGTTCATGAGAGGTACGCCTTTGATTTCCTTGTTGATCACTTTGCTCCGTTTCAAGGTTTTGGTGGTGTTACTGAGGTATCTTTTGACCCCTTTTTCTGCGGCAGGCTTTTGGACAGCGGTGGAGTATTGTTGGGGTTTCTCAGCCTACGAGCATTGGAACGGGGCGTTCAAGGACTCGATCGACATCTACGCTTCGAGAGGAACGCAACCATATTTTTATCAGATTTTTCTGAGGTCGTTTCGAAGGCGATATTTAAGCTTCTTCATGGCTGATTTTCCGCAGATTTGCGATTGCGAGTAGTTTGGCTTACCGCGTTGTTTTGGGTGTAACTTGGCCTACAAGTGTCGGAACGAGATGTATAAATACTCGATTTGGATCTACTCGTCGCGAGGATCGCAACCGTGATTTTTCTGGATTTTTCAGAGGACTACACGCAGGTGAAAAGGCCCATTCTCTTTGCTGTTTTGTAAAAACAGCAAACGTTGTTTGGTGTGTGTGGGGTATTGATTAGTGTGTTGTGGTTGTGATGTTAGTTGGAGCAGAGGCTTGTGCGACTGAGTGCCGAGGGTGCAGTTTCGGCGGATTTTGTTAGTGAGTGACTGCGCACTTCACCGACTTCAGCTTTGCCTACGGAAAGCGTTTCAGGTGGGTTGCTTCGTCTCCAGAACCGGTGGACGGTTCTCTAATTCTATCTGATAGAATGCATGCATGTTAGTGTACCTATGTTTGTGATTGAGAGGTAAGCTTAGTACCGGTATCTGTTTGAGAAATGCATGAGTAATATCCATATTATGTTTTATGAGAATCGCAATATAAGTTATTCATGATGATTATTAATAGAAGCTTGCCTAAGGGAGTGTTACCCATTGTGATTGATAGCATGCATGATTATATGTACAATCTCTAGGATTGAGATGTAAGCATGAGGAATTGGCCTAGATCATGTGGATTGATGCTTACTTGTTTTATTGTACATGCTTTAGTGGATTTGATACCTCAGATGATGTTTAATGGATATGTTTATTCCATGCTAGAGGAGATAGAAGGAATGTTGTGAGAGATGAGATGTTCTATTTATGCTATGTTTAATTACATGCTATTGTTGGAACTTGACCTAGCACCCTGTCATATGATGCATGTTGAAACCAGACTAGTAGAGAACCTTCACTTGGGCTAGGTTCTTTTATGCTTAGACATCCCACACTTCGGTTATTTTCTGGACTTAGTGTTTCCTCGCCCGAGTAGTGGGCCGAGAGGTCAGGTTATTGTGGGACGTATGTTGCACTCGTGCCTGGGGGCTGAGTGGAGTCTGGTAGCTGAGCTTAGATCAGTGCTAGTGTTGTTAGGAGCCGTTTGGGTAGATGGTGACCTCGGGCCGCAGAGTATCTTCCGGTCGGTGTTGTTAGGAGCCGTTTGGGTAGACGGTGATCCCGGGCCGTAGAGTATCTTCCGGTCAGTGTTGTTGGGAACCGTTTGGGTGACGGTAGTCCCAGGTCGTTGAGTTTCGTCCGACCTGTTTTGTTAGACCTCGAGTTGCGGGTCGATCCCGGTTGTGGAGCATCTCCAGCCCGTGAGTTTAGTGTGTTGCGTTGGATTCCTGCTTTAACCGAGGGAGCCGAATTCCTGAACTGTAAGGGGTCGAGAACTTCGAAAGGCTGAGCCTGGAGTCTGTTCTTGTTTGATTGGGGTTCTAGGCACCGGCCTAACGGGATTCTTGGACCCTTGCTGTGTCAGTCGGTTCTTCTCGTCTATAAGTTGGATGTCTCATTTTGGGAGCCGTTTGGGTCGACGGTGGTCCCGGCTGTGGAGTATCTCTAGCTAGTGAGTTCTGCGTCACGAGTAGTTGTGTCGCTAGTGTCTCAGGATTCGTGAGAGCTTTATTAGCTGCGTCGTTGAGGGTACTCCGATCTTGTTCGAGATGTTGAGGATCCCGAGTTTATCCGTTCTGGGAGAGAGAGTGTGGATTTTGACTATAGCCTGCATGTGCCACTGTTTGATACTCTATACCGCGCTGTTTTCCTCAGTGGGGGAGCACCCTGTGAGATGCCGTAGTGGATGTGATGTTTGGCCTGTTGAGGCAGTTTTGCGCGAGGGGTGAGTTAGTCTGATTGGACATCCTATGTTGATACACTAGGGGATCCTACGTTGATACACTAGGGGACCCTACGTTGATATACTAGGGAGGCGCAGGCTTGACTAGGCCAGATTTGGAAGTCAGCTCGATTGGGTCGATTGTGCATCTCGTGTGTGAGTGGTTACATGTCTTTCTTTGGTTTTTCCCTTTGAGCATTTAGATAGAGGCATGATAGCTGTTGAGTATCTCCAGCTTTTCTTATTCAGTTTTTATTGCATTGTTATCTTATGCCTCTAGTAGACTTAGTGGGCAGACCGTCGGGCTTGGTGGTGGTACCCACTGAGAACTACGTGTTGATGTAGTTCTCATACCCATTGGGGGTTCTCCCCATCCTTTTTCTTTCCTTTCCTTTGTTTTGCAGAGTCATTGCGGGGGTTGCTGATTTGCTGTTGCTGTTCGAGGCGAGGGAATCGCGAGCTAGATCCCTACCTATCTTTGGAGAGTAGCGGTACCCACATTGGAGATTTGTAGTACAGTCAGTAGATTATTTTATTTTCACTTTTGAGAGACTGGTGTATTGTGAGGATCTGACTTGTACTGAGAGCCTGTACACTGATGTATTATTTTAGCTTACCTCCCTGTTTGAGTTATTGGTTATTGTATCAGAGGATATTGTATGCTGATCATTTATGGGAGATGGATATTGTATCGTTATTCCAGTTGTACAGTGGATGGATGTGAGATTTACAGCAGTTTATTTTATAGCTCTGATATCTGTTTAGCTGTAGATTTTTCTTTGCAGGTTGGACGCTTCGCCTATGCAGGGTTTTCGTATAGGCGGCGGATCTGTTGGCGAGCCCGGGTCACAGTTTCGACCCCGGGGCGTGACATGTTGAGTACCTCCGATCATTGGGTCTAGTATGGTGAGTTGAGTGTCCTATTTTGGGAGCCGTTTGGGTTGACGATGGTCCCGGCTGTTAAGTACCACCGGCCAGTGGGTTTAGTGTTGTGAGTTGGGTATTGTCGATCTGGTTGAACGAGAATTTGGACTATAGCCTGCATGAGCCATATTGAGCTCTACAGAGATGCGCGGATATTTCTCGGTGGGGTCGCTTCTCTCGAGTGCCACTGGAGCTGGGCCTGTTACTTTACTTTCGCGACTTGTCGATGTAGTCCATATGGGATGCCCTACGTAATTCTAGTCCTCCGTGGATGTAATGATAGTAGGTGGGCACAGGTTTGACTGGGCCATTTGTGGCAGTCATTGCGATTGGGTCGATTGAGCACCTCGAATTCGAGTAGTTGCATATTATCATCTGTTTCACCCTTTGAGCATTATAGATAGAGGCATGATAGCTGTAGATTTCTTTCCAGCTTATTCTCTCAGTATTACAGTAGTTTTGTTATCTTATGCCTCTAGTAGACTTAGTAGGCAGATCGTTGGGCTTGGGGACTGTCACGCCCCGGGGTCGAAACTGCGACCCGGCTCGCCAACAGATCCGCCACCTATGCCAAACCCGCATAGGCGAGGAGTCCTACCTGCAAGAAAAGTACTATAGCTAAACAGATATCAGAGCTATAAATAAAAATCTGCTGTATAACTAAATCAATCACTGTACAACTGGAAATAATACAACAATGTCCGTCTCCCAAAAATGATAATCATACAATATCCTCACAAACAAACTCAGAACTCAACCGGGAGGTATCTCCAATAAATACATCAGTGTACAGGCTCTCAATACATGACAATCCTCACGACATCAGTCTCTCAAAGAAGAAAAATAAAATAACTAATCTACTGAAGCTCTCCTCTGAAGGGGTACCGCTACACTCCAACGACGGGTAGGGAACTAGCTCGCGACTCCCTCGCCTCGGTCAGAAGGATCAGCAACAGGAACAACAGGAACCAGAGTAGAAGTCCCTGGGGGAAAGACACCACGACGGGTGTGAGAACTACATCCCACAGTAGTTCTCAGTGGGTGCCGCCAACAAGCCCGACGGTCTGCCCACTAAGTCTACTAGAGGCATAAAGCAACAAATGCAGTGCTGTAAGGAAAGCTGGGAAAAGTAAACTCTACAGCTACTATGCCTCTATCTAGATGCTCAAAGAGTGGAACAGAAAGAACATGATGCCACAACTAACTCTCATCACTGATCACCCAATCTGAACTGACTGCCTCATCGGGTCCAGTCAAGCCTGCGCCAACCTACTGCCGTTACGTCCCGGAGGAGCGGACTTACGTAGGACGTCCATGACTGCCAACACCAGCACAGCCAGAGGGACAAATGCAACGACAAGTCGCGATAGAAAAGCTCAATCTCACGCCGGTAAAACAACCCGGTCTCGCCTACTCCGGAGTGGCACTCGAGGGGAGCGACCCGCTCGAGTAAAAAGTAACCCATCTCAAGTATCTCTGTAAAGTATCTCTGTCAAGCTCAAATGTGGCTCATGCAGGCTATGATCCACGATCAAACAGATCGGTAACTCCAAGCTCAAAGCACAACTCAGTCGGAAAAAGAACCTCGACTCAAACAGGAAATGCCCAAAACACTCTCACAGCTAAGTCGGAGAACCCTCAACGACTCAATCTGATAATGCACGACCATGGCTGAGTCGGGAATCCTCCACGACTCGATCTGCCAGAACCCCAAGATCCTCAAAGCTAAGTGGGAGAACCACCTCCACCACTAAATCAGAAAAACAACCCCTAGATCACACTCTACCAACTCATAGCACAAAGTCGCATCCACTGCGAGAAACTGTCTCAACAGGCCAAACAGGCCAAACGTCGCATCTACTGCGAACAACTGCCTCAACAGGCCAACATCGCATCCACTGCGAACAGCTGACTCAACAGGCCAAACAGGCCGAACGTCGCAACCACTGACACAATGAAGGGTCCGGGAACCCCGAAAGACTAGAACCTACAACCCAATTCAAACAAGAACAGGCTCTAAGCATAGCCTCCCGTTGTTCTCGTTCTAAGAAAAAGGCAGACCTTAGAACCCAGACCACTCGAATCATCTCGGTTGGTTAATTTATAGGAAAAGGTGACATTTCTTACTGAAGCCATCTGATATGTAAGAAATCCATATTTAATGATTTTTAGTTCTTCTTAGGAAAACAGTTGAAACCAAGTTTTATATCTAAGCCTCGAAGGGCTAATGCCTTCGTCCAATCAAACAAGAACAGACTCAGGCGACCCTACGATGCTTAGAAGAAAATATTTGGTTGACAAAAATCATAAGTGTGTCCAAAAAGGTTCTAGGTTTAAGGTCCTGCTAACACTGATATACCGCTGCTGCTAACACAGCGGCGACAGAAAAACAAGAAAAATAAAACATCTCGGGACCGCCGTCTACCCAAACGGCTCCCGCTACAGATGAACAACCAACTACATCTACCAGACGCCACTCTGCTCCCAAGCACGACTGTAACATGCATCCCACACTAAAAGATAACACCTGACCACTCGGCCCACTACCCGGGCGAGGAAGGACACTATGTCCAGGAAGGTAGAAGTGTGGATGTCTAAAGCAGAAATAACCCTAGCCCAAGTGAGGGTTTTCTACTAGTCTGGTTAAACATGCAACATATGACGGGGTGCTAGGTCAAGTTCCAAGATAACAATAATCAACAGCTTGTAGGGAAGGACAATAAACACATGATCATCTAACAGCATCAGGAACATCAATTCCTAAATTCTAGCATGCTATACAAAATACATCTACAACATGCAAGTCCCTACACTGATAGAATTAATGTACAGTCCATAGGTCATGAAGACGAGGCCACCCACCTGAAAATGCTAACTGTCCGGAGTTCCATAGCTGAAAACACTAGAAGCAACAACCTCCACTAATCCTCAACACCAACGGGTTCACAAACATCCGCAAATACTCCTGGGTACAACAAAAGGTCCAAGGTTACACTTTATTCCACAAAATAACCATGTACAAAAATCTGCAGAAGACAGTCCTGAAGATCTGAAATTTCCACCTGCAGAAAGTGCCCTGAAAATTCCGATAAAAATATCACAGCGATTGTCTCGTCGAGACCTTCGAAACGGGTACCTGCACGCCCAAATCCGAGCCCCGTAGGCCAAGTTACAAATTCCACGGTACAGGTGCGCAAACACTCACAACCACACAACTGTAAACTCAAACACAGATAAAAGGGGAATAGTATACCTTCGGGCAAGCCTCAGAAAAATCCCGGAAAAATACAATGATAATCCTTGCGACGAGTAGATCCAAAAAGTATTTAGGCTCGTCTCGATCTGACACTCGGGTGCGGAGATAAAATTCCGGCAAGGGGCCGCTGTCCAAAAACTCCACCAGAAAACAGCGGCTTAGAAATGCCTCGAAAACCGTGTCATCAACTCTGAATCCAGCAAGATGATCAACACGAAAGTCGAAGACGTACCTCTCGTGATTCTAACGCCACAGAAATCGTCCAAAAATACTGACGGAGTAGCTCTGTAGACCTCCCAGACTGAAGTGCGACGGAAACGGGCCTCCAACAGAAAATCGTCGCACTGCGCTCCGATGCCGAAGCCGTCGACGCCGCGGCTTCCAAAAAATCCGGGCCTCTGCCAGAAGATGCACAACACGAAGATCTACAACTTTCCTAAAGGGGCCATGGGCAGGGGAGCTCGGGAAAGGGGGCAAAACTCCCTCACAAGACAGCTATTTATAGGCCCAGCCCGAAAATCCGCACTTTGGACTTTTGGCCCAAAGATTCGGGCGCCCGGTACTTCCGGGCTGCTACAGTAACGGGCCCGGCCCGTTACTGTTCACGCCCGGAAAAACCCCAGGCCGCCACGTGTACACCCAAACAGCAAACAGCTGTTTGGGCCAACAGCCATGCGCCACGTGGCCGAACCCCGCGACGACACGTGGCGCCCACGCCGGGAGCCTCGGGTCAACGCGCCCACGCCGCGCCCCACGTGCGCCCACGCGTGCCTGTCGGGCACGCGGCCCAAGGTACCAGCTCCCCACCCGTGGACCGCGCGCACAACGCCCAACCAACCACCAAGCGACACGTGGCCAGTCCTCGGTCCACCGTACACCCCGCCAAACCCGTGGACCGCGCCTACTGCGCCCGCCAACCGGGAGGCGCCACGTGGCGAGCGCCCGGGTGCACGCCTCCGCGGTGGACCGCGCGCCTCTGCCGCCGGCAACCGCCGCGCTCCGCCGCCCGCCGCCGCCCCCGGCGCCTCTCCGGCCGCCGGAACAGTACCAAAACCTCGAAATGCGTGTTTTTGCATCCGGACTCCGAAAAATACAAGTAAATAGTCCATCTTGACCGTTTTCGCGCGCTGAATCCAAATCCGAAGTCCGATCGGCCAAATTCCACTCCTAAAATTTCCCAAAAATTCCCAGAGAAGTGAACTTGATCCATCTTTCATGCCGGGTCCAAATCTTGGGTCCAATATGCGCGCAAACACCTCTAACACTCAACCTGGTTCTCCAGAAGTCACATAACCAACAGTACTCCAAACGTGGGAATATCCGGGTCCTCACAGGGACGGTACCCACTGAGAACTACTAATTGATGTAGTTCTCACACCCTCTGTTGGTGACAGTTTTTGCAGAGGCTTTCCCTTTTGTCCCTGCTTCAGTTGGCTTGCCAAATCGAGGTGAGGGAGTCGCAAGATAGATCCCTACCAGTGTTGTTCATTTTAGTGAGATAGATGTACCAACCCGGATTGTGGGTTTATACTGTACACTAATGCATTATTTTAGTTTTTAGTTTACCTCCTTTTTGAGCTCATAGATGTTGTATCTGAAGACTTTATTTGTACAACGGATCAGATTATTGTATTATTTATCTTGGGAGATGGATCTTGTACTTTATTGTAGTCGTACAGTTGTTTGGATTTCATTTTAGCAGTTTTTATTTTCAGCTCTGATATTTGTATAGTTGCTAGATACTATCTTTTGCAGGTTAGACACTTCGCCTATGCGGGATTTCCCGTATGGGTGGCGGATCCGTTGGCGAGCCCGGATCGTAGTTTCGACCCCGGGGCGTGACAGCCAATCTCTTCTTCTACCTTACTTTCCTACGCCTCTTCAACCTCTCACGGCTCCGCGTCATTGACTTCTGGGGTCACTTCGATAGGCAAGACTTGGGGAATGTCCGGTTGAGAACTGGCTCCCGTCGACGAAAGTGGCACGTCGGGTGTAGCCCGTCGAGAGGCAACTGGAGACCATAGTCGAGGGGAAGCCTCGGCCGGTACGGGCATGGGAAGACCTCCGCAGCTGAATTTTGCCGGCCGCGATGTAGTTACGGTCGGTTCAGCTGGTCGCTTGGCCGAACGACGGTGCAACTGCGAAAAGAGAAAGAATATAAGCCAAACGGACGGCTAAGAAGTATTAAAGTATAAGTGAAAAACCTGGAGAGGTTCCTCAGGAGGGGAAGCCTTGTCTGCAGATAGAACAAATGACTGAGCTACCATCGGCTCCAGGATAGCCGATGCCCCCTGCACGACCGTCGGCTCTACAACGGCCGACGTCCCCTGACCCGAGCTCCTAGCAATCGGCTTATTTTTAGCCGAACACAAAGCAGCCAGAATATACATGGTAGAGCGCCTAACTGGAGGAGAGCCCCGGACTTGTCGCTTGGTCAGACGAGGCGGCTAAAAATCATGAATGGGTTAGTCGAGCCCCAGGCTATGTAAATCCAGGACAAAGAAAAGGAACATACCAGAAGGACTTGGAGAGGAGTTGTACTCTCCGCAATAATTGGTCCGGAAGCCGAAGTGGAGGGTCCGGCTGAAGAGAATGAAAAGTTCAGTAAGAGGGTACCGAGAAAATTCGAAAAAGGAATAGCGATCATACCTTCAGACTTGGACAGAGGGTCAACATCGAAGTCGAACCGGCTAACCATCTCATCGAAAGCGAGGCCAAATAATGCGTCGCAAGTGCCCCTCCACGACTGCCGAAAAAGTTTGTCAGAAAGATCCCCAGAAACCATTTCAAACGACACGAGGATGAAGTGTCGTTTTAAACGGTTCCCGACAGCGGTAATTCGATCGACCTCGACTACCCCTTTAGTTTGAGGACGGCCACGGGTGGAGTTGTCGGTGAAGTAAGAGGCAAGAGATGGGAGTGCTTGGATAAGCTTGAACTGACGGGCTGCGAAGTGAGGCAAGTAGACCTCGGTGCTCAGCATTATCTTGGATCAGCTTTTAAGGTCGAGGTCCAGGTCTCGGGGAGCAAGAAAGGAGTACTATACCGTGGTATGCTCGGCGAGTTCCACCGACTCCACTCGGTTACGAATGTACTCAAATCTTTTCCGAAACCAAGAAGGCTCGTTGCTTCGGGTGGCGAAAGGTGCCCAGCGGCATGACAGTCGTTATTCCTCAGTATAGAATACTCAAAAATAGTATGGGAAGTTGAGAGAATTGCCCGAGGAAAAGGGCACCGGGTAGCCGAAAAATCGGCCGAAAGAAACAGAAAACTGAGGGGAAACTGAAGGAAACTCAGCGCGACGGAGAAGCGAAGGAAAGTAGAACTGGAGACACAGTTGCAGAAACCACAAAATGCCGCACCCCGAGCCAATAACCAGATGATTATCATCGCGAGGAGCCGACTTTATCGCCTCGAGTATCTCGCGATACAAGAAGGCAAGAAAGTAAGGGCTGAGGGCGAGCTTTTGGCCATTGGCCAGCGCCACGGCTATTGGCAAGAAATCCTGGTTCATCTTCTGAGACCGGGTGCAGAATAGGTTGTAGCACAGCCAGTACCAGAGAAAGGCGATATGTTCGTCCCTGGACACCGGTTCAGCCCCATGGCCGGTGAAGAGCTTTGCGAACCTCCCGTAGGAGAGGTCCGTCTTCGAATCTAGGCCAGGAGCAAAGGCATCCATGCCATCGGCCGAGAAGCCCAAAGAGAGAATAACACCATGGGGGCTAGGTTCTTTTATGCTTAGACATCCCACACTTCGATTATTTTCTGGACTTAGTGTTTCCTCGCCCGAGTAGTGCGCCGAGAGGTCAGGTTATTGTGGGACGTATGTTGCACTCGTGCCTGGGGGCTGAGTGGAGTCTGGTAGCTGAGCTTAGATCAGTGCTAGTGTTGTTAGGAGCCGTTTGGGTAGATGGTGACCTCGGGCCGCAGAGTATCTTCCGGTCGGTGTTGTTAGGAGCCGTTTGGGTAGACGGTGATCCCGGGCCGTAGAGTATCTTCCGGTCAGTGTTGTTAGGAACCGTTTGGGTGACGGTAGTCCCAGGTCGTTGAGTTTCGTCCGAGCTGTTTTGTTAGACCTCGAGTTGCGGGTCGATCCCGGTTGTGGAGCATCTCCAGCCCGTGAGTTTAGTGTGTTGCGTTGGATTCCTGCTTTAACCGAGGGAGCCGAATTCCTGAACTGTAAGGGGTCGAGAACTTCGAAAGGCTGAGCCTGGAGTCTGTTCTTGTTTGATTGGGGTTCTAGGCACCGGCCTAACGGGATTCTTGGACCCTTGCTGTGTCAGTCGGTTCTTCTCGTCTATAAGTTGGATGTCTCATTTTGGGAGCCGTTTGGGTCGACGGTGGTCCCGGCTGTGGAGTATCTCTAGCTAGTGAGTTCTGCGTCACGAGTAGTTGTGTCGCTAGTGTCTCAGGATTCGTGAGAGCTTTATTAGCTGCGTCGTTGAGGGTACTCCGATCTTGTTCGAGATGTTGAGGATCCCAAGTTTATCCGTTCTGGGAGAGAGAGTGTGGATTTTGACTATAGCCTGCATGTGCCACTGTTTGATACTCTATACCGCGCTGTTTTCCTCAGTGGGGGAGCACCCTGTGAGATGCCGTAGTGGATGTGATGTTTGGCCTGTTGAGGCAGTTTTGCGCGAGGGGTGAGTTAGTCCGATTGGACATCCTATGTTGATACACTAGGGGATCCTACGTTGATACACTAGGGGACCCTACGTTGATATACTAGGGAGGCGCAGGCTTGACTAGGCCAGATTTGGAAGTCAGCTCGATTGGGTCGATTGTGCATCTCGTGTGTGAGTGGTTACATGTCTTTCTTTGGTTTTTCCCTTTGAGCATTTAGATAGAGGCATGATAGCTGTTGAGTATCTCCAGCTTTTCTTATTCAGTTTTTATTGCATTGTTATCTTATGCCTCTAGTAGACTTAGTGGGCAGACCGTCGGGCTTGGTGGTGGTACCCACTGAGAACTACGTGTTGATGTCGTTCTCATACCCATTGGGGGTTCTCCCCATCCTTTTTCTTTCCTTTCCTTTGTTTTGCAGAGTCATTGCGGGGGTTGCTGATTTGCTGTTGCTGTTCGAGGCGAGGGAATCGCGAGCTAGATCCCTACCTATCTTTGGAGAGTAGCGGTACCCACATTGGAGATTTGTAGTACAGTCAGTAGATTATTTTATTTTCACTTTTGAGAGACTGGTGTATTGTGAGGATCTGACTTGTACTGAGAGCCTGTACACTGATGTATTATTTTAGCTTACCTCCCTGTTTGAGTTCTTGGTTATTGTATCATAGGATATTGTATGCTGATCATTTATGGGAGATGGATATTGTATCGTTATTCCAGTTGTACAGTGGATGGATGTGAGATTTACAGCAGTTTATTTTATAGCTCTGATATCTGTTTAGCTGTAGATTTTTCTTTGCAGGTTGGACGCTTCGCCTATGCGGGGTTTTCGTATAGGCGGCGGATCTGTTGGCGAGCCCGGGTCACAGTTTCGACCCCGGGGCGTGACATGTTGAGTACCTCCGATCATTGGGTCTAGTATGGTGAGTTGAGAGTCCTATTTTGGGAGCCGTTTGGGTTGACGGTGGTCCCGGCTGTTAAGTACCACCGGCCAGTGGGTTTAGTGTTGTGAGTTGGGTATTGTCGATCTGGTTGAACGAGAATTTGGACTATAGCCTGCATGAGCCATATTGAGCTCTACAGAGATGCGCGGATATTTCTCGGTGGGGTCGCTTCTCTCGAGTGCCACTGGAGCTGGGCCTGTTACTTTACTTTCGCGACTTGTCGATGTAGTCCATGTGGGATGCCCTACGTAATTCTAGTCCTCTGTGGATGTAATGATAGTAGGTGGGCACAGGTTTGACTGGGCCATTTGTGGCAGTCATTGCGATTGGGTCGATTGAGCACCTCGAATTCGAGTAGTTGCATATTATCATCTGTTTCACCCTTTGAGCATTATAGATAGAGGCATGATAGTTGTAGATTTCTTTCCAGCTTATTCTCTCAGTATTACAGTAGTTTTGTTATCTTATGCCTCTAGTAGACTTAGTAGGCAGATCGTTGGGCTTGGGGACTGTCACGCCCCGGGGTCGAAACTGCGACCCGGCTCGCCAACATATCCGCCACCTATGCCAAACCCGCATAGGCGAGGCGTCCTACCTGCAAGAAAAGTACTACAGCTAAACAGATATCAGAGCTATAAATAAAAATCTGCTGTATAACTAAATCAATCACTGTACAACTGGAAATAATACAACAATGTCCGTCTCCCAAAAATGATAATCATACAATATCCTCACAAACAAACTCAGAACTCAACCGGGAGGTATCTCCAATAAATACATCAGTGTACAGGCTCTCAATACATGACAATCCTCACGACATCAGTCTCTCAAAGAAGAAAAATAAAATAACTAATCTACTGAAGCTCTCCTCTGAAGGGGTACCGCTACACTCCAACGACGGGTAGGGAACTAGCTCGCGACTCCCTCGCCTCGGTCAGAAGGATCAGCAACAGGAACAACAGGAACCAGAGTAGAAGTCCCTGGGGGAAAGACACCACGACGGGTGTGAGAACTACATCCCACAGTAGTTCTCAGTGGGTGCCGCCAACAAGCCCGACGGTCTGCCCACTAAGTCTACTAGAGGCATAAAGCAACAAATGCAGTGCTGTAAGGAAAGCTGGGAAAAGTAAACTCTACAGCTACTATGCCTCTATCTAGATGCTCAAAGAGTGGAACAGAAAGAACATGATGCCACAACTAACTCTCATCACTGATCACCCAATCTGAACTGACTGCCTCATCGGGTCCAGTCAAGCCTGCGCCAACCTACTGCCGTTACGTCCCGGAGGAGCGGACTTACGTAGGACGTCCATGACTGCCAACACCAGCACAGCCAGAGGGACAAATGCAACGACAAGTCACGATAGAAAAGCTCAATCTCACGCCGGTAAAACAACCCGGTCTCGCCTACTCCGGAGTGGCACTCAAGGGGAGCGACCCGCTCGAGTAAAAAGTAACCCATCTCAAGTATCTCTGTAAAGTATCTCTGTCAAGCTCAAATGTGGCTCATGCAGGCTATGATCCACGATCAAACAGATCGGCAACTCCAAGCTCAAAGCACAACTCAGTCGGAAAAAGAACCTCGACTCAAACAGGAAAAGCCCAAAACACTCTCACAGCTAAGTCGGAGAACCCTCAACGACTCAATCTGATAATGCACGACCATGGCTGAGTCGGGAATCCTCCATGACTCGATCTGCCAGAACCCCAAGATCCTCAAAGCTAAGTGGGAGAACCACCTCCACCACTAAATCAGAAAAACAACCCCTAGATCACACTCTACCAACTCATAGCACAAAGTCGCATCCACTGCGAGAAACTGTCTCAACAGGCCAAACAGGCCAAACGTCGCATCTACTGCGAACAACTGCCTCAACAGGCCAACATCGCATCCACTGCGAACAGCTGACTCAACAGGCCAAACAGGCTGAACATCGCAACCACTGACACAATGAAAGGTCCGGGAACCCCGAAAGACTAGAACCTACAACCCAATTCAAACAAGAATAGGCTCTAAGCATAGCCTCCCATTGTTCTCGTTCCAAGAAAAAGACAGACCTTAGAACCCAGACCACTCGAATCATCTCGGGTGGTTAATTTATAGGAAAAGGTGACATTTCTTACTGAAGCCATCTGATATGTAAGAAATCCATATTTAATGATTTTTAGTTCTTCTTAGGAAAACAGTTGAAACCAAGTTTTATATCTAAGCCTCGAAGGGCTAATGCCTTCGTCCAATCAAACAAGAACAGACTCAGGCGACCCTACGATGCTTAGAAGAAAATATTTGGTTGACAAGAATCATAAGTGTGTCCAAAAAGGTTCTGGGTTTAAGGTCCTGCTAACACTGATATACCGCTGCTACTAACACAGCGGCGACAGAAAAACAAGAAAAATAAAACATCTCGGGACCGCCGTCTACCCAAACGGCTCCCGCTACAGATGAACAACCAACTACATCTACCAGACGCCACGCTGCTCCCAAGCACGACTGTAACATGCATCCCACACTAAAAGATAACACCTGACCACTCGGCCCACTACCCGGGCGAGGAAGGACACTATGTCCAGGAAGGTAGAAGTGTGGATGTCTAAAGCAGAAATAACCCTAGCCCAAGTGAGGGTTTTCTACTAGTCTGGTTAAACATGCAACATATGACGGGGTGCTAGGTCAAGTTCCAAGATAACAATAATCAACAGCTTGTAGGGAAGGACAATAAACACATGATGTCACGCCCCGGGGTCGAAACTGCGACCCGGGCTCGCCAACAGATCCGCCGTCTGTACGGAAACTGCCGTACAGACGAAGCGTCTAACCTGCAGAAAGAATCAACTACAGTATACAGATATCAGAGCGGAAAGTAAACTACTAAAAACTGAAAACCAAACACTGTACAACTGAAAATAATACAATAACCATCTCCCAAAAACGATCGTATACAAAGTCCTCTGATACAAAACTCAAAAGGGAGGTAACTCCAATAAATATATCAGTGTACAGACTCTCGATACAACAACATCCTCACTACAACAGTCTCTCAAACTGTAAAATAAAGTACAACTCTATACCTCTCTACAAAGGTCTCTCAACAGAGGAAAAAGAAGTAAACTAATCTACTGAAGCTCTCCTCTGAAGGGGTACCACTACACTCCAATGACGGGTAGGGAACTAGCTCGCGACTCCCTCGCCTCGGTCAGAAGGATCAGCAACTGGAGCAACAGGAACAGGAGAAGAAGTTCCTGGGGAAAAAGACACCACGACGGGTGTGAGAACTACTTCCCACAGTAGTTCTCAGTGGGTGCCGTCAACAAGCCCAACGGTCCGCCCACTAAGTCTACTAGAGGTAAAAGATAACAGTGCAATGAAATCTGAACAAGAAAAGCTGGAGCTACTCAACAGCTACCATACCTCTATCTAGATACTCAAAAAGTGGAACAGATGAAAGTAAAAGAGACCACTCGCACCCAAGGTGCTCAATAGACCCAATCGAACTGACTGCCTCATAGGGTCCAGTCAAGCCTGCGCCTGTCGACTAGGAACGCGCCTGCCCACTACCACACATCCCCATGAGGACGGGATTTACGTGGGGCGTCCTTCCCGACTAACTCACCCCTCGCACAAAACTGCATCAACAGGCCCATCGTATCCACAGCGGCATCTCAGGGACCCGACTCTAACTGAGGAAAACGGCTCGGCATAGAGTATCACAAATTGGCATAAGCAGGCTAGTCAAAATCCACGCTCACTCTCAGAACGGTAGGACTCAAGATCCCCAAATATCTCGCACAACAGTCGGAGCACTCTCGACGACTCAGCTGATCGGCTAACTCGAAACACGAGACACTAGCCTCTCCAACAGTTCGCAGCACAAAGCTCACTGGCTGGAGATACTCCACAGCCAGGAACGACCCACAACTCAGGGTAACAAAACAGGTCGGACAACACTCAACGACCTGGGACCACCGTCAACCCCAACGGTTCCCAACAATACGGACCGGAAGATACTCGACGGCCCGGGACTACCGTCTACTCAACGGCTCCCTCCTACGACAGCGTAAAAGGGAAACAAGACCTCTCGGGACTACCGTTTACCCAAACGGCTCCCCGCACAGATAAGCAACCCGCTACAACTACCCGACTCCACTCTGCTCCCAAGCAAGAGTGCAAAAGCATCCCACACTAAAAGCAAGTCCCGACCTCTCGGCCCACTACCCGGGCGAGAAAACACTATGTCCAGGGATGAAAGAACAGTGTGGATGTCTAAGCATAAACAACCCTAGCCCAAGTGAGGGTTTTCTACTGGTCTGGTTACACATGCAACGTATGACGGGGGTGCTAGGTCAAGTTCCAAGATAACTATATTAACAGATAATAAAAGGAATAACAATTCCTACAATCTAGCATGCTACACAATGAAATAAACTATCATGCATAGTCCTACATCAGTAGAAATACGGTACAGTCCATAAAACTTGGAGATAAGGCCACCCACCTCAATTTGCCACCAATTGCTCGTAGACACTTGCAATTGGCCTCCACGGAGTCCGCACGCAAAACGAGGCACGGTGCCGGAGTCCGCACGCAAAACGATGCACGGTGCCGGAATCCGCACGCCAAACGAAGTCCGCACGCAACACGGTGCACGGTGCTGGAATCTGCACACCAAACGGGGTCCGCACGCAAAACGGTGCACGGTGTCGGAGTCCGCACGCCAAACGGGGTCCACACGCAAAACGGTGCACGGTACCAGGATCCGCACGCAAAACGGAGTCCGCACGCAAAACGGTGCACGGTGCCGGACACAGAAAGGAGAAAGAGGGTCAGTTATAGTCTAAAAGAATGCTCCAAAAACTGTACAAAAATACAGAAAAACCAACGCACGGGACCTACCCGTTTGCGCCGCCGTCGCCGAAACGCTCCCCCGGGCGACCTCGCACGCAAAACGAGGTCCACGACGCGCCGCCGCGCCTCACGCAACCCCCCTCCCTCACTCCCTCTCGCTCTCGGGTGCAGAAGAAAGAAAGAAAGGGAGAAAAATGGCGGTGCGGGGAGGAAGAAGAAGAAGAAGAGGAGGGAGAGAGAAGGTGGTCCACGGGGCCGGTCCACGGCCCCGGTCCACGGCACAGACCAATGGGGAGCCCCAACGGGCCGGTCCACAGTGCATGGGCGCGCGCGCCCGGTCCACCGCGCGCGCCCACGCGCCACGTGGCGCGCGGTAACGCGCCTGCCACACGGGCGCGTTACACCGCGCCCGCGTCAGGCGCGGGACACGCGCCCGTTACATGGGCGCGCGTGCCCCCGCGCCCGCGCGTGCGCCAACGGGGGCCCGCCACGTGGCGGCCCCCGCGCGTCCCGCGCAGAAGGCCCCTGCGCCTGTCCCATCCGCACGCCGCCTCGAACCGCGCGCCTTGACCTGCGCGTCGCGTCCGCCTCGGGATCCGTGACACGCGCCACGCCTCGAGATTCGTGCCGCAACACCTCAAAAAACGCGCACGCCTACCGGGCTCCAAATTCAACAAATAAATAGTCCATTCCTAGCGATTTCGCGCGCTGAATCCAAAAACGATGTCCGATTTCCCAAATTCTCATCCGAAAATTGCGGAGTGCCCCCGGATAGCCCACTTCATCCGATTCTCCACGCCGGGTCCAAATCTGAAGTCCGATTAGCCAAATTCCAACTCTAAAAATTCCCGAAGGCGACCGGAGAGGTAGACTTTTATTCGGACTTCACCCGGAGTCTAAATTTGACATCTGAAACGCGCGAAATCACCTCCAAACACCCGACGGGTCCTCCAATTCCCCACGGGATAACCTTTTAAGCACGAAGTCCAACACTTGTGTCCAAATTGCGCGCAAACACCACTGACACACCACGCAGGCCTCCAGTGATGCCAGCTAAAACCCAAATTGCACCACAAATCCATTTCTGGGCCCCAACGCGCGCACCAACACCCCCAACGGCGACCGAACGCTGCCCAACAACCAGCAATCCTACGCGGGGGATTCCGGGACCTCACATCCTCCCCCACTAAAAGAAAGTTTCGTCCTCGAAACTAGATCAAGCCCATCCGGAGTCAAGAATACCACGGCTAGGTATCTAACAATACGCCTCCAGCTCCCCTACTCGCTCCTCGTGATTACTCCGCAACAACAACAACAAGTACGGTATGACCCGATGTGCAATTCTCTTATCTCTCGAGCCAGAAATTGCAACGGGCGTCCCTCGTACTCCAATAATCACAGATCTCAAAGGGGCAAGTAAATCACGGGTGAGGAAAATCACATCACTACTGAGCTGAGACGTGAAAAACTAAAGGGCTCCACTAAAAGGCTGGGGGAAACTGAAATAACCACAAGTGTAACACGGACCAAACCACAACATGGTGCCAACCTCAACAAGATGACCCGAGCATACCCGCAAATTAATCCAATAAGGAAGGGAATCCAATACGCTGGGGTCTTCACTCGGTTACCTCCCGATCCGAAACCACTCGAGTGGACAACACAACTGCAGGCTACCCTCAGAAGGGATCCACAAGAGACACAATCTCGTGCCACAGTTGGTCGCTCAACATGCTAACATAACCCCAACGGACCCACGGGTCGAAGTCGATCCCTCAACCAAAAAGGAACACCCTGACGGGGACCAACCGTCGGTGAACGGGACTGAAAACTGGCTCACAAGGCAATCATAAAGCTGATGCCCAACTCGCGGTCAAAAGTCCGAAACATCCAAAAGACTCTCACCGTTGTGTACCTACAACGTGGCATCACTGCCGTGCACCCACGGCGTGGCATTACTGCCGTGTACCAACGGCGTGGCCTCACTGCCGTGCACCAACGGCGTGGCATCACCACCGTGTATCAACGGTGTGGCATCACCACCGTGTATCAACGGTGTGGCATCACTGCCGTGTATCAACGGCGTGGCATCACCACCGTGTATCAACGGTGTGGCATCACCACCGTGTATCAACGGTGTGGCATCACTGCCGTGTATCAACGGCGTGGCATCACTGCCGTGCACCAACGGCGTGGCATCACCACCGTGTATCAACGGTGTGGCATCACCACCGTGTATCAACGGTGTGGCATCACTGCCGTGTATCAACGGCGTGGTATCACCCAAGCATCAAGGCCTCAGATCCTCACAGTCCTATACCCAACACCACCTCGAAATCCCGGAGCTGAGGAAGGGCCAAATATCAATAGGCAAAAACCAGGGCCCCAACTGCACTGGGCAGGACCAACAACACCCATCTATGTGCAACACGTGATCAGGTATCTGAACCTCACGAGCACAAGCTAAGGGTCCTATCTCTAGCCCATACAACAATGCAAATGCCCTACAGAAGAAATGAATGCGATGCTGCTCCGGTAACAAATAACGCTCAAGTGCGTGTAGGGGAGATAAGATTAATACCTGCCACCACGTGGCTAGCCGCCCCCGAAGCCTCATCCTGTGCGACATAGACGCTCCCGCTCGGGGGTGGTCGTCCGTCGGACTGCCGCGAAGAAGTGGCCCTAACTATCTGGCCATAACCTGCCGAAGCTCCGCTTGTCTGGAAGAGCGGAGGAGGAGGAGCCGAAGCTACCCAAGCGACTGATGATCCCGCTTTAGGACAAGACCCTGATCTGTTTCCTGCCTGTGGTCACACTGCGGCGCAAAGTGCGGCCTACCACAATGGACACAGTCATCCCGCTGCTGCTGCTGAATACATCGGCCGCGGAAAACCTCCTGGTCTCTGTCTCCTCTGAGACTCACGACCCTTAGACTGGGATCGTGGCGGCCCCGGGGTCTCGATCTACTCGACTGTCCAAACTCAGGCGGCACTGGATGCCTCTCCCTGGAGCTGGTCCCTGGCGCTCCGTCTATCTCTGACATGATCACTGATCCTCGGTCAACCCGCTAAGCATGCTCAATCGCTGCATCTAACGTCGGCACCCGCCGAGAATACCCCAAGTGATAGATATTCCGATGCAGTCCTTTCTCAACTAGCTCAACCTCCTGGGCCTCATCCAGGCGACAAAGGGTACCCGGCTCAACAATCGCAAAACTCGCGAACATACTTCAAAAGAGGTCGACTCCCCTGCTGCAGGAGTCTAAGATCCCCTTCCAGTTTCTGCTTACACTGTCAGGAAAGAAGGCCCTGAGCCGCAAAGCACGAAACTGGTTCCAAGTCAACAACCGAGCTCCTGGTAGTCCAACAGGACGAACTCGACGCCACCAAATCTCGGCGTCCTGTTAGACCATCTCAATCTCAGTAAAGCAACCACCTGGTAACTCGACCAGGGCATGTACCCACCTAGTAACCCGGCCAGGGGTATGTACCCATCTGGTAGCTCGGCCAGTGGAAGGTGTCCTCCTGGTAACTCGGCCAGGGGTATGTACCCATCTGGTAGCTCGGCCAGTGGAAGGTGTCCTCCTGGTAACTCGGCCAGGGCATGTGTCCTCCTGGTAACTCAGCCAGGGCATATGCCCACCTGGTAACTCAGCCAGGAGTAATGTATCCATCTGGTAGCTCGGCCAGTGGAAAGTGTCCTCCTGGTAACTCGGCCAGGGCATGTGCCCACCTGGTAACTCAGCCAGGGAAAAATGCCCTCCTGGTAACTCAGCCAGGGAAAAATGCCCTCCTGGTAACTCAGCCAGGAAAAATGCCCTCCTGGTAACTCAGCCAGGAAAAATGCCCTCTTGGTAACTCAGCCAGGGAAAATGCCCTCCTGGTAACTCAGCCAGGGAAAAATGCCCTCCTGGTAACTCAGCCAGGGAAAATGCCCTCCTGGTAACTCAGCCAGGGAAAAATGCCCTCCTGGTAACTCAGCCAGGGGAAAATGCCCTCCTGGTAACTCAGCCAGGGAAAATGCCCTCCTGGTAACTCAGCCAGGGAAAAATGCCCTCCTGGTAACTCAGCCAGGGAAAAATGCCCTCCTGGTAACTCAGCCAGGGAAAATGCCCTCCTGGTAACTCAGCCAGGGAAAAATGCCCTCCTGGTAACTCAGCCAGGGAAAATGCCCTCCTGGTAACTCAGCCAGGGAAAAATGCCCTCCTGGTAACTCAGCCAGGGAAAAATGCCCTCCTGGTAACTCAGCCAGGGAAAAATGCCCTCCTAGTAACTCAGCCAGGGAAAAATGCCCTCCTGGTAACTCAGCCAGGGAAAAACACCCACACAGCTGGGACCGCCGTCACTCCAAACGGCTCCCACAATAACACCCCACTCATAGGCGAGAAGAACCGACTGACGCGGCAAAAATCCGAAAATCCCGATAGACCGGTGCCTAGAACCCCAATCAAACAAGAACAGATTCTAGGCTCTTCTAGGCTCAGCCTATCGAAGTTTTTGATCCTTTACCGTTCAGGGATTCGGCCCCTCTTGGTTAAAGTGGGAAACTATCTCAACACACAAACTCCTGGGTCTCGCCCTGCTCTGATAGCTCTGCATCCCACTGCTCGAGTATTCATTAGATGCGGGGGGGTGTCCTCTTCACAACACGACGTCTCAGGGATAGCGCAATCCACTGCACAACAACAAACGTCAGGACACAACCACCATACAACCCAATCCAGCAAAAGTCTAAAACATGTCATCCGTTCCCTAGCATTATGTTGTCAGCAGCCAACATAATCGCTTAGGAAAGTAAACATGTCAATCTCTCATCCCGTCTCTTGGGAGAGGTAAAAACTCAATCAGGACTCTCGCTAAAAGTCACGACTCTCACGTAGTCGTCCTAATAACCAACCACAAGCCTAGGGTTTCTAAGTCCACCACGACCTACAACCTAGGCTCTGATACCACTCTAATCTGTCACGCCCCGGGGTCGAAACTACGACCCGGGCTCGCCAACAGATCCGCCGTCTGTACGGAAACTGCCGTTAACCTGCAGAAAGAATCAACTACAGCATACAGATATCAGAGCGGAAAGTAAACTACTAAAAACTGAAAACCAAACACTGTACAACTGAAAATAATACAATAACCATCTCCCAAAAACGATTGTATACAAAGTCCTCTGATACAAAACTCAAAAGGGAGGTAACTCCAATAAATACATCAGTGTACAGACTCTCGATACAAGAACATCCTCACTACAACAGTCTCTCAAACTGTAAAATAAAGTACAACTCTATACCTCTCTACAAAGGTCTCTCAACAGAGGAAAAAGAAGTAAACTAATCTACTGAAGCTCTCCTCTGAAGGGGTACCGCTACACTCCAATGACGGGTAGGGAACTAGCTCGCGACTCCCTCGCCTCGGTCAGAAGGATCAGCAACTGGAGCAACAGGAACAGGAGAAGAAGTTCCTGGGGAAAAAGACACCACGACGGGTGTGAGAACTACTTCCTACAATAGTTCTCAGTGGGTGCCGTCAACAAGCCCAACGGTCCGCCCACTAAGTCTACTAGAGGTAAAAGATAACAGTGCAATGAAATCTGAACAAGAAAAGCTGGAGCTACTCAACAGCTACCATACCTCTATCTAGATACTCAAAAAGTGGAACAGATGAAAGTAAAAGAGACCACTCGCACCCAAGGTGCTCAATAGACCCAATCGAACTGACTGCCTCATAGGGTCCAGTCAAGCCTGCGCCTGTCGACTAGGAACGCGCCTGCCCACTACCACACATCCCCATGAGGACGGGATTTACGTGGGGCGTCCTGCCCGACTAACTCATCCCTCGCGCAAAACTGCCTCAACAGGCCCATCGTATCCACAGCGGCATCTCAGGGACGCGACTCTAACTGAGGAAAACGGCGCGGCATAGAGTATCACAAATTGGCATAAGCAGGCTAGTCAAAATCCACGCTCACTCTCAGAACGGTAGGACTCAAGATCCCCAAATATCTCGCACAACAGTCGGAGCACTCTCGACGACTCAGCTGATCGGCTAACTCGAAACACGAGACACTAGCCTCACCAACAGTTCGCAGCACGAAGCTCACTGGCTGGAGATACTCCACAGCCAGGAACGACCCACAACTCAGGGTAACAAAACAGGTCGGACAACACTCAACGACCTGGGACCACCGTCAACCCCAACGGTTCCCAACAATACGGACCGGAAGATACTCGACGGCCCGGGACTACCGTCTACTCAACGGCTCCCTCCTACGACAGCGTAAAAGGAAAACAAGACCTCTCGGGACTACCGTTTACCCAAACGGCTCCCCACACAGATAAGCAACCCGCTACAACTACCCGACTCCACTCTGCTCCCAAGCAAGAGTGCAAAAGCATCCCACACTAAAAGCAAGTCCCGACCTCTCGGCCCACTACCCGGGCGAGAAAACACTATGTCCAGGGATGAAAGAACAGTGTGGATGTCTAAGCATAAATAACCCTAGCCCAAGTGAGGGTTTTTTACTGGTCTGGTTACACATGCAACGTATGACGGGGGTGCTAGGTCAAGTTCCAAGATAACTATATTAACAGATAATAAAAGGAATAACAATTCCTACAATCTAGCATGCTACACAATGAAATAAACTATCATGCATAGTCCTACATCAGTAGAAATACGGTACAGTCCATAAAACTTGGAGATAAGGCCACCCACCTCGATTTGCCACCAATTGCTCGTAGACACTTGCAATTGGCCTCCACGGAGTCCGCACGCAAAACGGGGCACGGTGCCGGAGTCCGCACGCAAAACGATGCACGGTGCCGGAATCCGCACGCCAAACGAAGTCCGCACGCAACACGGTGCACGGTGCTGTAATCTGCACGCCAAACGGGGTTCGCACGCAAAACGGTGCATGGTGCCGGAGTCCGCACGCCAAACGGGGTCCCCACGCAAAAAGGTGCACGGTGCCGGAGTCTGCACGCAAAACGGTGCACGGTGCCAGGATCTGCACGCAAAACGGTGCATGGTGCCGGACACAGAAAGGAGCAAGAGGGTCAGTTACAGTTTAAAAGAACGCTCCAAAAACTGTACAAAAATACAGAAAAACCAACGCACGGGACCTACCCGTTTGCGTCGCCGTCGCCGAAACGCTCCGCCGGGCGACCTCGCACGCAAAACGAGGTCCACGACGTGCCGCCGCACCTCACGCAACCCCCCTCCCTCACTCCCTCTCGCTCTCGGGTGCAGAAGAAAGAAAGAAAGGGAGAAAAATGGCGGTGCGGGGAGGAAGAAGAAGAAGAAGAGGAGGGAGAGAGAAGGTGGTCCATGGGGCCGGTCCACGGCCCCGGTCCACGGCACAGACCAATGGGGAGCCCCAACGGGCCGGTCCACAGTGCATGGGCGCGCGCGCCCGGTCCACCGCGCGCGCCCACGCGCCTCGTGGCGCGCGGTAACGCGCCCGCCACACGGGCGCGTTACACCGCGCCCGCGTCAGGCGCGGGACACGCGCCCGTTACACGGGCGCACGTGCCCCCGCGCCCGCGCGGGCGCCAACGGGGGCCCGCCACGTGGCGGCCCCCGCGCGTCCCGCGCAGAAGGCGCCTGCGCCTGTCCCATCCGCACGCCACCTCAAACCGCACGCCTTGACCTGCGCGTCGCGTCCGCCTCGGGATCCGTGCCACGCGCCACGCCTCGAGATTCGTGCCGCAACGCCTCGAAAAACGCGCACGCCTACCGGGCTCCAAATTCAACAAATAAATAGTCCATTCCTAGCGATTTCGCGCGCTGAATCCAAAAACGATGTCCGATTTCCCAAATTCTCATCCGAAAATTGCGGAGTGCCCCCGGATAGCCCACTTCATCCGATTCTCCACGCCGGGTCCAAATCTGAAGTCCGATTAGCCAAATTCCAACTCTAAAAATTTCCGAAGGCGACCGGAGAGGTAGACTTTTATCCGGACTTCACCCGGAGTCTAAATTTGACATCTGAAACGCGCGAAATCACCTCCAAACACCCGACGGGTCCTCCAATTCCCCACGGGATAACCTTTTAAGCACGAAGTCCAACACTTGTGTCCAAATTGCGCGCAAACACCACTGACACACCACGCAGGCGTCCAGTGATGCCAGCTAAAACCCAAATTGCACCACAAATCCATTTCTGGGCCCCAACGCGCGCACCAACACCCCCAACGGCGACCGAACGCTGCCCAACAACCAGCAATCCTACGCGGGGGATTTCGGGACCTCACACATGATCATCTAACAGCATCAGGAACATCAATTCCTAAATTCTAGCATGCTATACAAAATACATCTACAACATGCAAGTCCCTACACTGATAGAATTAATGTACAGTCCATTGGTCATGAAGACGAGGCCACCCACCTGAAAATGCTAACTGTCCGGAGTTCCACAGCTGAAAACACCAGAAGCAACAACCTCCACTAATCCTCAACACCAACGGGTTCACAAACATCCGCAAATACTCCTGGGTACAACAAAAGGTCCAAGGTTACACTTTATTCCACAAAATAACCATGTACAAAAATCTGCAGAAGACAGTCCTGAAGATCTGAAATTTCCACCTGCAGAAAGTGCCCTGAAAATTCCGATAAAAATATCACAGCGATTGTCTCGTCGAGACCTTCGAAACGGGTACCTGCACGCCCAAATCTGAGCCCCGTAGGCCAAGTTACAAATTCCACGGTACAGGTGCGCAAACACTCACAACCACACAACTGTAAACTCAAACACAGATAAAAGGGGAATAGTATACCTTCGGGCAAGCCTCAGAAAAATCCCGGAAAAATACAATGATAATCCTTGCAACGAGTAGATCCAAAAAGTGGTTAGGCTCGTCTCGATCTGACACTCGGGTGCGGAGATAAAATTCCGGCAAGGGGCCGCTATCCAAAAACTACACCAGAAAACAGCGGCTTAGAAATGCCTCAAAAACCGTGTGATAAACTCTGAATCCAGCAAGATGATCAACACGAAAGTCGAAGACGTACCTCTCGTGATTCCAACGCCGTAGAAATCGTCCAAAAATACTAACGGAGTAGCTCTGTAGACCTCCCAGACTGAAGTGCGACGGAAATGGGCCTCCAACAGAAAATCGTCGCACTACGCCCCGATGCCGAAGCCGTCGACGCCGCGGCTTCCAAAAAATCCGGGCCTCTGCCAGAAGATGCACAACACGAAGATCTACAACTTTCCTAAAGGGGCCATAGGCAGGGGAGCTCGGGAAAGGGGGCAAAACTCCCTCACAAGACAGCTATTTATAGGCCCAGCCCGAAAATCCGCACTTTGGACTTTTGGCCCAAAGATTCGGGCGCCCGGTACTTCCGGGCTGCTACAGTAACGGGCCCGGCCCGTTACTGTTCACGCCTGGAAAAACCCCAGGCCGCCACGTGTACACCCAAACAGCAAACAGCTGTTTGGGCCAATAGCCATGCGCCACGTGGCCGAACCCCGCGACGACACGTGGCGCCCACGCCGGGAGCCTCGGGTCAACGCGCCCACGCCGCGCCCCACGTGCGCCCACGCGTGCCTGTCGGGCACGCGGCCCAAGGTACCAGCTCCCCACCCGTGGACCGCGCGCACAACGCCCAACCAACCACCAAGCGACACGTGGCCAGTCCTCGGTCCACCGTACACCCCGCCAAACCCGTGGACCGCGCCTACTGCGCCCGCCAACCGGGAGGCGCCACGTGGCGAGCGCCCGGGTGCACGCCTCCGCGGTGGACCGCGCGCCTCTGCCGCCGGCAACCGCCGCACTCCGCCGCCCGCCGCCGCCGCCGGCGCCTCTCCGGCCGCCGGAACAGTACCAAAACCTCGAAATGCGTATTTTCGCATCCGGACTCCGAAAAATACAAGTAAATAGTCCATCTTGACCGTTTTCGCGTGCTGAATCCAAATCCGAAGTCCGATCGGCCAAATTCCACTCCTAAAATTTCCCAAAAATTCCCAGAGAAGTGAACTTGATCCATCTTTCATGCCGGGTCCAAATCTTGGGTCCAATATGCGCGCAAACACCTCTAACACTCAACCTGGTTCTCCAGAAGTCACATAACCAACAGTACTCCAAACGTGGGAATATCCGGGTCCTCACATCCTCCCCCTCTAAAAGAAAGTTTCGTCCTCGAAACTAGCTCAACCCAAAAGGTTCCACAAAATAAGGGTAGGTACTCAACGTCCCCATCTCCAGCTCCTAAGTCACCGCTCACCCCCCCCCCCCCCCCCCCCCCCCCGAGATTACTCCGCAAAGACTACAATAACCAAAACGGCAAGGCCCGATTGCGCAATTTCCCCCACCTCACGGGCCGGAATTCGCAACCGGCGTCCTTCGTACCACAAATACTCACAGATCGCAAAAAGAGGCGAGTCAATCACGAGCGAGAGATCCAAAAGGAAAAACACTCCTGAGCTGAGACGTGAAACACCACCGGGGGCTCCGCCAAAAGCTGGGGGAAACAAAATAACCACCAGTGCAATACGCACCAAATCACATCCTGTGCCAACACAACCAAGGCAACCGAAGCATACCCCCACGATCAACCCATAAGGAAAGAGCTCAAACAAGGAGGGGTCCTCACTCGGTCACTCCCGAATCCTGACCATCTGAGTGAACTACTCAGCCGCGGTCTATCATCCAAAGGAACCCTTAGAGACACAACCAGAAGCCATGTTTACCTCAACAGTCCACACCGCGCCAGCTGTGGAACCATTAAACTCAACCCCGAAAAGCTATCCGGCTCCAGGTATCCGCCACCACAGTGGCCCTGTCGGGGTGATACAGAATGCTCAACAATAATCTACTATAACTCCAAAGCCACTATGGGAGGCATCACTGTAACACGCAAATCCATCTCCCATCACTGGCGATGCTAAAATCGACGCTGGTATCAGCCTAATCATCCATTCATCCAGGTCTGCTGGCACTGCCCAGTCCAGGAAGCTTCTCGCCTCGACAATAGATGTCAGTCTCGGCCAATCTCAGATAGCATCCATCTTGGCCGGATTTCACCGCCACCCTAACGGCTAGAATAAGGTGACCCAAGAAGGCATGCACTTGGAGCTAAAACTTGTATCACAATAACTTGGCATACAGCTTTATCCACACGGGCATGGTAGCACATCTACAAGTGCTCCTCGTGCTCCGAGTCGCTCTGGGAGTAGATCAAAATATCCCTGGAGGATCTTGTTACCAATGCAATCAAGTACAGCTGGAGCACAAATCCTCAAATCAAAAAAAAAATTATTGCAGGGCATTAATCAATCCAATTACCCTCACTAAGAGCTCATGATGCCCTATCGTGTCCTGAACGCCATCTAGGCAAGGTCCTCGGCTGTCTGATTCCAAGTAGGTACTCGCACCATACAATAACTGCTGGAGTATGACTCCATCAAAAGGTCCTAGATACCACCTGGACCTGTCTACACTCGAACCATAAACGTACCCTCACAGTCGTGTATCAACGACGTGGCATCACCACCGTGCACCAACGGCGTGGCACTAGGTCAAACAGACCCCTCGACCCATCAGATTCTGCAACTGCGCCATCCGCTCGACGAAAGTGGTCGTTGCTCAGTCTGCCTGAAAATCAGGACTATCCACAAAGGAGCACGACCTCTGTCTCTGCTCATATTGAGGCGACGTATAAAGTCCTCCGCAGATAACAAATCCACGCTACCGCTGCGCTACTCTGATATAGATGCTGATGCTGCCATCGGGGTCCACCCGATCTCTGGCATCTCGAAAATTCGCCATCCAGGTAAGGAGATCAGAAATGCCTCTGCCGGTCAGTCTGTCCTCCATCACCCGACGCCAAGCGCCGATATCCAGAACTCGCCTCTGGCGGCAGATCCCTATCCAAAGGAACTGCAGCGCCACGCTCCACACACAAAGCCTACCCATCAAAGAGTCAATAATCCAAAATGGAGGGACCAACTAAACTGAAAGGTATCCTGGTGCAAACCATTCCCCGTCAAACATATCCTATGTGCCTCGTCCCTCGAAACCTGGAGCGTGCAGTTCAACAACTGTATAAACTCCCTAGCACGTGAAGGCTCTCAGATAGTCTCTCCATCACCACCAACCCCAATTTTGCCTACAAAGGCTCCAACTCAAACCTGTGAATCGGGATGGTTCAGACTGCCGGGACTGGCTCCATCGACCAATGACGTCCCGAAGCTCAGCTACTATCCACTATCCACCCTGCCTCGGTGCCTCGGCACTGCTCGTCGGCACGGAGGGGGTTGCTCGCTCCATCGGCGCCACTGGTACAACTGAAGATACCACTGCATAGGAAGAAAGTACTGGATGACACTCAAGCGGTACTGCAATTAACTGTGCTCTCTGCTCCAACAAGCGCATCAAACGTTCCATGGCCTCCTCCTGGCATCGGACAGCCTCCGACATCTGTGCCATCTGGATCCATAACTCTTGGGTCTCGCTCTGCTCTGATAGCTCTGCCTCCCGCTGCTCGGGTTACTAATCAGATGCGGAAAGCGCATTCCTCACTGCACGACGTCTCATAAGCATCGTAGACCACTGAACAATAACAAACATCAGGACACAACAACCATACGACCCAATCCAGCGAAAGTCTAAGACATGTTATCAATTCCACAGCATTATGTTGTCTGTAGCCAACATAATCGCTTAGGAGCATAAACATGCCAATCACTCATCCCGTCTCTTGGGAGAGGTACAAAACTCGATCAGGACTCTCGCTAAAAGTCACGACTCTCACGTAGTCATCCTAATGTCCAGCCACAAGCCTAGGGTTTCTAAGTCCTCAATGACCTACAACCTAGGCTCTGATACCACTCTAATCTGTCACGCCCCGGGGTCGAAACTGCAACCCGGCTCGCCAACAGATCTGCCACCTATGCCAAACCCGCATAGGCGAGGCGTCCTACCTGCAAGAAAAGTACTACAGCTAAACAGATATCAGAAATATAAATAAAAATCTGCTGTATAACTAAATCAATCACTGTACAACTGGAAATAATACAACAATGTCCGTCTCCCAAAAATGATAATCATACAATATCCTCACAAACAAACTCAGAACTCAACCGGGAGGTATCTCCAATAAATACATCAGTGTACAGGCTCTCAATACATGACAATCCTCACGACATCAGTCTCTCAAAGAAGAAAAATAAAATAACTAATCTACTGAAGCTCTCCTCTGAAGGGGTACCGCTACACTCCAACGACGGGTAGGGAACTAGCTCGCGACTCCCTCGCCTCGGTCAGAAGGATCAGCAACAGGAACAACAGGAACCAGAGTAGAAGTCCCTGGGGGAAAGACACCACGACGGGTGTGAGAACTACATCCCACAGTAGTTCTCAGTGGGTGCCGCCAACAAGCCCGACGGTCTGCCCACTAAGTCTACTAGAGGCATAAAGCAACAAATGCAGTGCTGTAAGGAAAGCTGGGAAAAGTAAACTCTACAGCTACTATGCCTCTATCTAGATGCTCAAAGAGTGGAACAGAAAGAACATGATGCCACAACTAACTCTCATCACTGATCACCCAATCTGAACTGACTGCCTCATCGGGTCCAGTCAAGCCTGCGCCAACCTACTGCCGTTACGTCCCGGAGGAGCGGACTTACGTAGGACGTCCATGACTGCCAACACCAGCACAGCCAGAGGGACAAATACAACGACAAGTCGCGATAGAAAAGCTCAATCTCACGCCGGTAAAACAACCCGGTCTCGCCTACTCCGGAGTGGCACTCGAGGGGAGCGACCCGCTCGAGTAAAAAGTAACCCATCTCAAGTATCTCTGTAAAGTATCTCTGTCAAGCTCAAATGTGGCTCATGCAGGCTATGATCCACGATCAAATAGATCGGTAACTCCAAGCTCAAAGCACAACTCAGTCGGAAAAAGAACCTCGACTCAAACAGGAAAAGCCCAAAACACTCTCACAGCTAAGTCGGAGAACCCTCAACGACTCAATCTGATAATGCACGACCATGGCTGAGTCGGGAATCCTCCACGACTCGATCTGCCAGAACCCCAAGATCCTCAAAGCTAAGTGGGAGAACCACCTCCACCACTAAATCAGAAAAACAACCCCTAGATCACACTCTACCAACTCATAGCACAAAGTCGCATCCACTGCGAGAAACTGTCTCAACAGGCCAAACAGGCCAAACGTCGCATCTACTGCGAACAACTGCCTCAACAGTCCAACATCGCATCTACAGCGAACAGCTGACTCAACAGGCCAAACAGGCCGAACGTCGCAACCACTGACACAATGAAGGGTCCGGGAACCCCGAAAGACTAGAACCTACAACCCAATTCAAACAAGAACAGGCTCTAAGCATAGCCTCCCGTTGTTCTCGTTCCAAGAAAAAGGCAGACCTTAGAACCCAGACCACTCGAATCATCTCGGGTGGTTAATTTATAGGAAAAGGTGACATTTCTTACTGAAGCCATCTGATCTGTAAGAAATCCATATTTAATGATTTTTAGTTCTCTTAGGAAAACAGTTGAAACCAAGTTTTATATCTAAGCCTCGAAAGGCTAATGCCTTCGTCCAATCAAACAAGAACAGACTCAGGCGACCCTACGATGCTTAGAAGAAAATATTTGGTTGACAAAAATCATAAGTGTGTCCAAAAAGGTTCTAGGTTTAAGGTCCTGCTAACACTGATATACCGCTGCTACTAACACAGCGGCGACAGAAAAACAAGAAAAATAAAACATCTCGGGACCGCCGTCTACCCAAACGGCTCCCGCTACAGATGAACAACCAACTACATCTACCAGACGCCACTCTGCTCCCAAGCACGACTGTAACATGCATCCCACACTAAAAGATAACACCTGACCACTCGGCCCACTACCCGGGCGAGGAAGGACACTATGTCCAGGAAGGTAGAAGTGTGGATGTCTAAAGCAGAAATAACCCTAGCCCAAGTGAGGGTTTTCTACTAGTCTGGTTAAACATGCAACATATGACGGGGTGCTAGGTCAAGTTCCAAGATTGTTACGGCATTTTGGTCTTGGCATATTTCGTGAGTCATGTCAGTGAGTTGAGTCGGAGTCTTAAAGGGATCAAATTGTCAATCAGCAATCAAAGACTTAGAGAAGATTCAACAAGAGCTCAAGTTGACACTCAATGTCTTGAGTCTTGAAGATTGAAGATGAAGAATTGTGGATCAGTTACATCAATCTCAAGAAGAAAGTATTCAAAAGGATCAGGTATGTTTAACTAAATAATTTTGGTGATCCGAATACCTTCTTATAGTGTAGAAACACTTGGATGAACTTTTATTGTCATAATAATCAAAAACTGGTGTTCGGACATGTTCAGGATCCGGATCAGAGCCAACGATCCGGATCCCGAAGGTTGTTGCTTCATACAAGACTTCGATCCGGATCCATGCAATTTCCGATCCGGATCCCGAATGTTAAGTTTTCTGATTTGTATGAACGATCCGGATCGGGCAATGCGATCCGGATCCCGAACCATGGTATTTCTGGAATCGTCATTCTCGTTACGACGATCCGGATCGCAGTAAATCCGATCCGGATCGCCGTCCTGAAAATTTCCAGATAAGGTATGTTTTTGATTCTTATCTCTTTCCAAAGGTTTCTAAACTATAAATAGACATTTAGGGTTTCTCAAAAACGTGGGAGCTACGGCCGATCTTTTTATAAAACTCTTGAGAGCAACCCTAGAGGCTAGGTTTTTATCGATCTTCTTTATAGCCTCTTTTAGGTCAATTCGACGGTTCTTCCAAGATCTATCTTTTGTCGAATTGATCTAATCTTTGCTTAGAGATTTTTCCCATGGATCTTCATTGATAATCTAAGCAAAGGATCACCATCGAAGTCAATATTCTTATCGACTGAGTTTGCGTCGTGGATTCGACGTGGCATCGTGGATTCGGTGTGCTAAAGGCGTTTCGCGGATTCGAAACGTGTGCTCGTGGATTCGAGTGGCGTTCGTGGATTCGAACGTGTGCAGTGGGCGTACAAAATCGGTGGAGCGCGAGGTCCAAGAAATTGAAGGAGGGGTTAAATCCGTGGAGATGGTAATCACCTTGTTATTCTTCTTTTCTTAGGGATTGTTATTGCGTGGATATCCAACCGGTCAGCGCAAGGTCCGAAGAAGCTGAAGGAGGGGTTGAGTCCGTGGAGTCGGTAATCACCTTGTTATTCTTCTATTTTTATTGGATTGTTATTGCGTGTTGGTCCCGTGGTTTTTCTCCTGGATTGGAGTTTCCACGTAAATCTCGGTGTGCTATTTTTATTTTCCGCATTGGTTTTTATTTTGCACTGAGATTGAGTTTTTAAGTATTACACCTATTCACCCCCCCTCTAGTTGTTTGATAGTACCTATTTAGATCCTTTGGGATTCATAACTCAACAAGTGGTATCAGAGCGGGTTTTAGGTTTATCTATCATGATGGGTGAAAGTGGTAATATTTATAGACCTCCTCTTTTTGATGGGACTAATTATGCTTATTGGAAAGTGCGGATGAGAGCTTTTCTCATCGCAATTGATGAGCGGGTATGGCAATCCGTGGAATACGGTTGGGTGCATCCTGTTGAGGAAGTAGGAAATTCTACTACCCCAAAACCTCGCTCTAGATGGTCCAAAGAGGATTTTGAAAGATCTTCTTACAATGGGAAAGGTATGAACGCTTTATTTAATTCTCTTTCCTCGACTGAGTTCACACGAATTTCCGCGTGTGAAACCGCAAAGGAAATTTGGGATACTCTCAAAATTACACATGAGGGTACTAATCTTGTAAAAATTTAAAAGCTACAGATGCTTACAAGTCAATTTGACTCTATTCATATGGAAGAGCATGAATTGTTTACAGATTATTACACTAGACTTCAAGATGTAATAAATACATGTGCTAATTTAGGAGAAAAGATCCCGGAGTCGAAAATTGTAAGAAAGATACTTCGGACTCTTCCGGAACGGTTTAGGGCAAAGGTAACCGCCATTGAAACCGTTAGTCATCCGGATGAGATGAGTATAGAGGAATTAGTAGGTGCTTTGCAAACTTATGAAATGACTTTTCCTACTAATCAAGTTTCTTCCAAGTCTTCTTCTAAGCTTACAGGTATTGCATTCAAATCAACAAAGGAAGAAGATAGCGAATCAAGTTCCGACGATGAAATCTCTTTTGCCGATTTTGAAGAACAATTGGCGCGGATAGTAAAGAAATTTCGTCGGAAGTTTTGGAAGAATCGAACCGATGGATCTTCATCCACGAAATCTTCTAAAGGATCATCGGGTTCTAAATCCTCTAATCTCAAAAGCTTTGCAAAACCCTCTAAAGAAAAAGAGAAAGATGATTTCGAAGGGGAAATCCAATGCTATCGATGCAAAGGCTACGGCCATTTTTCAACGGATTGTCCTTCTCCGAAATCATATAAAAAGAGGGCTTTGCAAGCAAAAACTTGGGACGATTCTACTTCTAATGAATCGACCTCAAGTAAAGGGGAAAAAGTTGTTGCCTCTCATGCCTCTTATATTCCCTCTTCTAATGGTTGCTTATCATCTTTAATCACTGACTCTATTCCTTTGATTTTGCATGAAACATCAACATCTGGCGGAGAGTCATCAAGTGAGGGGGAGTCGGACGAGGAAGAACTCGTTGAGGCATATCAACAACTTCTTGCGGAATCTAAGAAGATGGCCAAGCATATTAAGAAGTTGAGGAAGCAACGACTTGAGAATCAAGACGAGAATCATGCTTTAAAGATAAAACTTCATGATCTCGAGGAGGAACAAGGACGTTTATTGAATAACAATAAAATCCTCCAAGAAAAGCTAAACCAATCGGAGACAAACGCTAAATCATATACGGACAAGATTGGTTTTCTAGAAAAACAGTTTGAGGAGATTCATGTCACCAACCAAGCATTGACTAAACAAGTTCATCAACTTAAATCCGACATACAAAGGATCTCAACCGATTCCAAGAAACTTGAGTGTATGTCCGGTTTAGGTCAAACAAGCAAGGTTGGTTTGGGATTCAAAAAGGACCAAACTGTGCATGCTTCAAGTTCCACAATGAAATTGAAAGGAAGAACTTGTCACTTATGTGGACTTGAAGGACATTTGGTGAAGAATTGCCCGAAAAAGAGAAAGAAGAGTCCTTCGGCAACTTCATCTACGGAGCGAACTCAACGGAATCAAAAGACACATCAAGTCAAAGGAGTTCACTCAACCCACCAAAGGTCCGAGCCACAACATCAATCATTCAAGTGGATCACTGCGAGGCAAAGACCTAAGGTGGATCAACAGTCAAAGCGGACAACCCCCGGCCACAACGAATCAAGACAACCCAAAATCCAGCGATTTTGGATTCGGAAAGGTGATATCTTTCCTTGTCTTAAGTTCTAAATAGCTTATGACTGTATGTAATGCTTTGATTAGTTTTCCTTTCATATTTTTCTTAATCTTTGCATTACATGTTTTTCAATGCTCTTCGTTTTTATACTTTGTTTTTGAACAAAAGGGTTTTTAATGAACAAGTGCATTGAATGAAAAGGGCTTTCACTTTCAATCACTCCAATTTAATTTTATATGGATTATCAACTTTACTCCTTAATCATAACCTTGAAGATACTTCATTATAGGAGTTTTTGATATTATAAGCATCAAATTTTAGAAATCATGTGTGATCTTTAGATGCTTAATCTATCTCGGTTGTGTGAGTTCATTGTGATAAACGTGAGACAACCGATAGACTAAAATTTAGGATTTAATTCTTTCACGTAAGAGATTGCATTCTTACAAGGGTATTGAAATGATTTGCAAAAGATGTGGAAAGAGTTACATCCGAAAGGAGTGTGAAAACTACCACCACATGCTGGAAAGAGCTGCCACCCCGGTCGTCCGGTTTGTGTGTGAAGCTACCACATGTTATGGATGCTTGATAGTATTTTATGAGAAAATCTTTAGTTGAAGCATTTGGAGATTTATATGCAAAACTCTTATATTTTGAACAATCTCCTGGTTGATATAAGGTGGGATAGTTGAAAGATGCTCAAAGAGCCACCCTTAGGTATTTTAGTGATTATCTCAATTTGAAAGGGTAGAATTCAAGATTGATGTCGTTTGGAAATCTCCGTATGTCATCTTTGTAAATCCGTTACATCTTGATAGACTTTGGATCTCAAGATTATTTTTGATGACTTGTGTTTGATGAATATAACATGAAAAACGGTTTATAATGTTTTACCTTTATTTTTCATGATTTTGGAGTAAATCTTTTTAATTTTGTGAAATTAATTGGATTGAATGACATCTGTGTGAATTCACTGTTTAAAGCACTTAAATTGATTTCTTGATGGAATACAAATCGGTATTTGAAAAGATTCTAAAATCTGGATTTGTTTCAAGAAATTATTTGATTTTTGCTTTCTGGTACAGGTACGGAATCTGCATTTTTGTTATATACCAGAACTGAGCTTTTATCTCTCTTTCTCTATGAACTAATATTGTTAGTGATTTCCTTTTGTCTAGTATGTTAACTGTTTGACAATTTGTGACAAAAAGGGGGAGAAGAGAAATGACGGAGATGAGATCATCAAGAGAGGACAAACGAATCGAAAATTGAAAAATGGGGGAGAACGGAAAATGATGATCGTACCACAAAGGGGGAGAACATAGATGCTCAAGAACATGGAGAACATGTTAGAGATGCTCAAGATAGGGGGAGACAAAGAAAAATTGAAAGAGCCGAAAAACAAAAGAACCAAAAGGAAGACGGATCAAATGCAGGATTCTAATTTCTAACGACTAACGTTTGATTTCGTTTGGAGTTTTGTTTTGCAGGAATTACATCACTTTAAGACTCCAAGTCCTAAGTCATAGAGTATGTTCTAGGACTGTTTGGTTCAAATGTAATTTTGTATTTATTGGATCTTTCACGCAAAGAAAATCAATGTTTTGGTGATGACATTGATTTTCGATTTTTTGGTTTAAGATGAGTGACTTGAGCGCTTTTATGTATTTTTGGGTTTTGTCACGAAATTGCCAAAGGGGGAGATTGTTACGGCATTTTGGTCTTGGCATATTTCGTGAGTCATGTCAGTGAGTTGAGTCGGAGTCTTAAAGGGATCAAATTGTCAATCAGCAATCAAAGACTTAGAGAAGATTCAACAAGAGCTCAAGTTGACACTCAATGTCTTGAGTCTTGAAGATTGAAGATGAAGAATTGTGGATCAGTTACATCAATCTCAAGAAGAAAGTATTCAAAATGATCAGGTATGTTTAACTAAATAATTTTGGTGATCCGAATACCTTCTTATAGTGTAGAAACACTTGGATGAACTTTTATTGTCATAATAATCAAAAACTGGTGTTCGGACATGTTCAGGATCCGGATCAGAGCCAACGATCCGGATCCCGAAGGTTGTTGCTTCATACAAGACTTCGATCCGGATCCATGCAATTTCCGATCCGGATCCCGAATGTTAAGTTTTCTGATTTGTATGAACGATCCGGATCGGGCAATGCGATCCGGATCCCGAACCATGGTATTTCTGGAATCGTCATTCTCGTTACGACGATCCGGATCGCAGTAAATCCGATCCGGATCGCCGTCCTGAAAATTTCCAGATAAGGTATGTTTTTGATTCTTATCTCTTTCCAAAGGTTTCTAAACTATAAATAGACATTTAGGGTTTCTCAAAAACGTGGGAGCTACGGTCGATCTTTTTATAAAACTCTTGAGAGCAACCCTAGAGGCTAGGTTTTTATCGATCTTCTTTATAGCCTCTTTTAGGTCAATTCGACGGTTCTTCCAAGATCTATCTTTTGTCGAATTGATCTAATCTTTGCTTAGAGATTTTTCCCATGGATCTTCATTGATAATCTAAGCAAAGGATCACCATCGAAGTCAATATTCTTATCGACTGAGTTTGCGTCGTGGATTCGACGTGGCATCGTGGATTCGGTGTGCTAAAGGCGTTTCGCGGATTCGAAACGTGTGCTCGTGGATTCGAGTGGCGTTCGTGGATTCGAACGTGTGCAGTGGGCGTGCAAAATCGGTGGAGCGCGAGGTCCAAGAAATTGAAGGAGGGGTTAAATCCGTGGAGATGGTAATCACCTTGTTATTCTTCTTTTCTTAGGGATTGTTATTGCGTGGATATCCAACCGGTCAGCGCAAGGTCCGAAGAAGCTGAAGGAGGGATTGAGTCCGTGGAGTCGGTAATCACCTTGTTATTCTTCTATTCTTATTGGATTGTTATTGCGTGTTGGTCCCGTGGTTTTTCTCCTGGATTGGAGTTTCCACGTAAATCTCGGTGTGCTATTTTTATTTTCCACATTGGTTTTTATTTTGCACTGAGATTGAGTTTTTAAGTATTACACCTATTCACCCCCCCTCTAGTTGTTTGATAGTACCTATTTAGATCCTTTGGGATTCATAACTCAACAAAGATAACAATAATCAACAGCTTGTAGGGAAGGACAATAAACACATGATCATCTAACAGCATCAGGAACATCAATTCCTAAATTCTAGCATGCTATACAAAATACATCTACAACATGCAAGTCCCTACACTGATAGAATTAATGTACAGTCCATAGGTCATGAAGACGAGGCCACCCACCTGAAAATGTTAACTGTCCGGAGTTCCACAGCTGAAAACACCAGAAGCAACAACCTCCACTAATCCTCAACACCAACGGGTTCACAAACATCCGCAAATACTCCTGGGTACAACAAAAGGTCCAAGGTTACACTTTATTCCACAAAATAACCATGTACAAAAATCTGCAGAAGACAGTCCTGAAGATCTGAAATTTCCACCTGCAGAAAGTGCCCTGAAAATTCCGATAAAAATATCACAGCGATTGTCTCGTCGAGACCTTCGAAACGGGTACCTGCACGCCCAAATCTGAGCCCCGTAGGCCAAGTTACAAATTCCACGGTACAGGTGCGCAAACACTCACAACCACACAACTGTAAACTCAAACACAGATAAAAGGGGAATAGTATACCTTCGGGCAAGCCTCAGAAAAATCCCGGAAAAATACAATGATAATCCTTGCGACGAGTAGATCCAAAAAGTGTTTAGGCTCGTCTCGATCTGACACTCGGGTGCGGAGATAAAATTCCGGCAAGGGGCCGTTGTCCAAAAACTCCACCAGAAAACAGCGGCTTAGAAATGCCTCGAAAACCGTGTCATAAACTCTGAATCCAGCAAGATGATCAACACGAAAGTCGAAGACGTACCTCTCGTGATTCCAACGCCGCAGAAATCGTCCAAAAATACTGACGGAGTAGCTCTGTAGACCTCCCAGACTGAAGTGCGACGGAAATAGGCCTCCAACAGAAAATCGTCGCACTGCGCTCCGATGCCGAAGCCGTCGATGCCGCGGCTTCCAAAAAATCCGGGCCTCTGCCAGAAGATGGACAACACGAAGATCTACAACTTTCCTAAAGGGGCCATGGGCAGGGGAGCTCGGGAAAGGGGGCAAAACTCCCTCACAAGACAGCTATTTATAGGCCCAGCCCGAAAATCCGCACTTTGGACTTTTGGCCCAAAGATTCGGGCGCCCGGTACTTCCGGGCTGCTACAGTAACGGGCCCGGCCCGTTACTGTTCACGCCCGGAAAAACCCCAGGCCGCCACGTGTACACCCAAACAGCAAACAGCTGTTTGGGCCAACAGCCATGCGCCACGTGGCCGAACCCCGCGACGACACGTGGCGCCCACGCCGGGAGCCTCGGGTCAACGCGCCCACGCCGCGCCCCACGTGCGCCCACGCGTGCCTGTCGGGCACGCGGCCCAAGGTACCAGCTCCCCACCCGTGGACCGCGCGCACAACGCCCAACCAACCACCAAGCGACACGTGGCCAGTCCTCGGTCCACCGTACACCCCGCCAAACCCGTGGACCGCGCCTACTGCGCCCGCCAACCGGGAGGTGCCACGTGGCGAGCGCCGGGGTGCACGCCTCCGCGGTGGACCGCGCGCCTCTGCCGCCGGCAACCGCCGCGCTCCGCCGCCCGCCGCCGCCCCCGGCGCCTCTCCGGCCGCCGGAACAGTACCAAAACCTCGAAATGCGTGTTTTCGCATCCGGACTCCGAAAAATACAAGTAAATAGTCCATCTTGACCGTTTTCGCGCGCTGAATCCAAATTCGAAGTCCGATCGGCCAAATTCCACTCCTAAAATTTCCCAAAAATTTCCAGAGAAGTGAACTTGATCCATCTTTCATGCCGGGTCCAAATCTTGGGTCCAATATGCGCGCAAACACCTCTAATACTCAACCTGGTTCTCCAGAAGTCACATAACCAACAGTACTCCAAACGTGGGAATATCCGGGACCTTACAGGGACGGTACCCACTTAGAACTACTAATTGATGTAGTTCTCACACCCTCTGTTGGTGACAGTTTTTGCAGAGGCTTTCCCTTTTGTCCCTGCTTCAGTTGGCTTGCCAAATCGAGGTGAGGGAGTCGCAAGATAGATCCCTACCAGTGTTGTTCATTTTAGTGAGATAGATGTACCTACCCGGATTGTGGGTTTATACTGTACACTAATGCATTATTTTAGTTTTTAGTTTACCTCCTTTTTGAGCTCATAGATGTTGTATCTGAAGACTTTATTTGTACAACGGATCAGATTATTGTATTATTTATCTTGGGAGATGGATCTTGTACTTTATTGTAGTCGTACAGTTGTTTGGATTTCATTTTAGCAGTTTTTATTTTCAGCTCTGATATTTGTATAGTTGCTAGATACTATCTTTTGCAGGTTAGACACTTCGCCTATGCGGGATTTCCCGTATGGGTGGCGGATCCGTTGGCGAGCCCGGATCGTAGTTTCGACCCCGGGGCGTGACAGCCAATCTCTTCTTCTACCTTACTTTCCTACGCCTCTTCAACCTCTCCCGGCTCCGCGTCATTGACTTCTGGGGTCACTTCGATAGGCAAGACTTGGGGAATGTCCGGTTGAGAACTGGCTCCCGTCGACGAAAGTGGCACGTCGGGTGTAGCCCGTCGAGAGGCAACTGGAGACCATAGTCGAGGGGAAGCCTCGGCCGGTACGGGCATGGGAAGACCTCCGCGGCTGAATTTTGCCGGCCGCGATGTAGTTACGGTCGGTTCAGCTGGTCGCTTGGCCGAACGACGGCGCAACTGCGAAAAGAGAAAGAATATAAGCCAAACGGACGGCTAAGAAGTATTAAAGTATAAGTGAAAAACCTGGAGAGGTTCCTCAGGAGGGGAAGCCTTGTCTGCAGATAGAACAAATGACTGAGCTACCATCGGCTCCAGGATAGCCGATGCCCCCTGCACGACCGTCGGCTCTACAACGGCCGACGTCCCCTGACCCGAGCTCCTAGCAATCGGCTTATTTTTAGCCGAACACAAAGCAGCCAGAATATACATGGTAGAGCGCCTAACTGGAGGAGAGCCCCGGACTTGTCGCTTGGTCAGACGAGGCGGCTAAAAATCATGAATGGGTTAGTTGAGCCCCAGGCTATGTAAATCCAGGACAAAGAAAAGGAACATACCAGAAGGACTTGGAGAGGAGTTGTACTCTCCACAATAATTGGTCCGGAAGCCGAAGTGGAGGGTCCGGCTGAAGAGAATGAAAAGTTCAGTAAGAGGGTACCGAGAAAATTCGAAAAAGGAATAGCGATCATACCTTCAGACTTGGACAGAGGGTCAACATCGAAGTCGAACCGGCTAACCATCTCATCGAAAGCGAGGCCAAATAATGCGTCGCAAGTGCCCCTCCACGACTGCCGAAAAAGTTTGTCAGAAAGATCCCCAGAAACCATTTCAAACGACACGAGGATGAAGTGTCGTTTTAAACGGTTCCCGACAGCGGTAATTCGATCGACCTCGACTGCCCCTTTAGTTTGAGGACGGCCACGGGTGGAGTTGTCGGTGAAGTAAGAGGCAAGAGATGGGAGTGCTTGGATAAGCTTGAACTGACGGGCTGCGAAGTGAGGCAAGTAGACCTCGGTGCTCAGCATTATCTTGGATCAGCTTTTAAGGTCGAGGTGCAGGTCTCGGGGAGCAAGAAAGGAGTACTATACCGTGGTATGCTCGGCGAGTTCCACCGACTCCACTCGGTTACGAATGTACTCAAATCTTTTCCGAAACCAAGAAGGCTCGTTGCTTCGGGTGGCGAAAGGTGCCCAGCGGCATGACAGTCGTTATTCCTCAGTATAGAATACTCAAAAATAGTATGGGAAGTTGAGAGAATTGCCCGAGGAAAAGGGCACCGGGTAGCCGAAAAACCGGCCGAAAGAAACAGAAAACTGAGGGGAAACTGAAGGAAACTCAGCGCGACGGAGAAGCGAAGGAAAGTAGAACTGGAGACACAGTTGCAGAAACCACAAAACGCCGCACCCCGAGCCAATAACCAGATGATTATCGTCGCGAGGAGCCGACTGTCACGCCCCGAGTTTAAAAACCAGCGTCTAAAATTTTTTTTTTTTTTTTTTTTAAATCAGAGTTTAAAGCCAGCCAGGGCGCAACAGACCGCCACATATATAGAAGAGTCCCAATCCCACTGGGGATTGAGCCCTTTTCTATATATGCACGGCTCACTTGGCATACAACCAGAGTACTAACTACGTACATCTACTAAGCAAGATTAAATTACAATATCAACAACTTCTCAATTACATTGCATTACATTTGATACAACAATTAATTAAATACTTGATCTTATCGGCTGTCCAGGGTCAAGCTCTATCTCGTGATCTCACCAACTCGTCCCGACATCTCAACACCCGCTTGACCTGAAAAACAGTCACCCGAGGGTGTGAGACACACCGGAGTGTATCCCAGTGGGCACGACGAGCCGAGAAATAGCAGATCGTACCTACTGGTATACAATGCTAGAGGATAGTAATAGATCAGGGGTTAGGGTAAAGCAGATATATAACTGGTGCTGTAAGGAAAACAAAACTCATAATCTGGGTACAAGCATAGGAGATAATTTTAGCAGTATTTAAAACATGTATCAGGATAATCAACACATCAAGGAGTTAGGACAATCAGCAAGATAATAATGGAACTATAATCAGAGGCATCACATAGAATCATATAAAGCAACTTTACAACTCATGCATCAAATAGATGAAAACGCAAAGACCCAATCACAAGCTACCATATTGGCCTTCACAAGACCTCAGGCGAGGCTGCCCTCTTGGCACCACCTGGTTGACATTCCCCAAACTAGGGTCACGGGTTGCCTTAGCTAACCACTTTACCGGTAAAGAACATCGCTACGGGTAGCAAATCCGCTGATATTCGTGAAGTACAACGGTGCGGGCGAATCATATGCAAATGCTCAAGCTCACGGTCCACTGACCCGGTAATCGGCAACAAGCCGGGAAATCCCCACTGGGATGCAATGACAAGATCAACTGAAACTCAACACTTATGCAGGAACACTCATCAATAAATCTCAACTCATATGCAAGATCAAGGCAAATATCTCTCAACAGAAGCTCACAGATAAACTCAACTCAACCACACAAACCAACCAAATGATACAAAGCTTAAACACATATTTTTAAGAAAATTGTTTTGAAAAGTCCAAACCTCGAAGAGCATTGCCCTTGTCCTATCAAACAAGAACAGACTCAGGCGACACTACGAAGCTTGGATTTAAGTCCAAACCTCGCAGAGCAGTGCCTTTGTCCTATCAAACAAGAACAGACTCCGGCGACCCTACGAAGCGGGGTAAAACCTCAGTTAAATAAATCTATGTGCTCAGAGATGTATCATTTGATCAGCAGAACAAACAGGCTCACTAATCAACCATGAAAATGTCCGAGTAAAAGTATAAATGCTAGAGGTGCTATGGACAATCATGTAAGGCAAAATAGAACAGATAACAGGCATAGATCAGGCAGATAGCAGATATAATATAATCAAAGAAAGGCAGGCTCAAAGAAATGTTTAAGCTATCAAAAACAGGGGTCCAACCAGTATCGCACCCCAGAGGGCCGAACTGATAAAACCCGGACCGAAGATAACCCACCTGTCAATGCGCAGGCAATTAATCTGTAATCCTCTAAATGCTCAACTCCAGGTGCAAACTGAATCAACCTGGATCAAAAATCACCAATCAGGGATCAATTCAGTCCTGCTAACTCTAACCTAAGCCCAGATCAATTTAAAACCTTCTTAGTTATTTTAACTGTAACCTAGACACCGTAAAATCGACGATTTTGCCGATTCTCGGACTGTTATCCGATTTCCGCTCAACGAAAGCCGATGGATTCCCAACGAAAAGCTTAGGAATCATTTAAACATTTTACTAACCAGTACACATTGTCTATTTTGCATTAAAACCCTTAAAGTTTTCAGAAACTACATTTTAGTGCCATTTGAGCACTGTTTTCGCTCGTTCTTTCAACTGGAAAATAATTTTGACGAACCGTCACTTCCAGCAGGTGACATTTTTCATGGTGAACACCGTGCTCACTAATTTGCAGCAGCACGGAACCCGAGGCAAACTTCGGGCCATAAAAACCCTCTCTAACATAGCTCAAATGAATTTTTGTTTCTCCGGGACTTCAAACACTGTTTCTAACGCGAGCATCGCGTTCAGTGACCCCAAATTAGCTAGGAATGCACTGTCGCGACTTCGCCAACAGCCCGGAACCATGTTTTATTTAAACATTTCTCTAAAAGGTTGATTCAACTACATCTTTTAATTTAAACTTCAAACAAGAACATTTTGTATATCAAAGTTGGTCTGGGCACTGCCAGGACCTCAGTGCTCACCCTGGTTGAGGCCCAGGTGGGCTGGTTCAAGCAGAACCAAGGTCAAGCTTACACCCTAATTCACAATGCACCAAACTTTAATCCACTCAGTTTCTGTTTGAACTGAAGTGAGCACAGAGCTCAGGGGACTATTTGGAGCAAGTTTCATATTTACAGTTTCATCAAATTCCAACTTAATCTTCATTGAAGCATTTCATCAAACATCTTAGGGGCATATTATATACACATACACATAAGCAACTTTGAAGTTGGAAACTCTGCAAATACTAAATTAGAGGCACTCTAACTTGGATTGATTTGATCCATGAAGAATCTGGAGCTTTCTCCCCCACTGAAGCAACCTCAGAACCCCGGGTTGGCCGAGCCCCATGATGAAGAAAATGAAGCCTTGCATTGATTTTCGTGATGCTCCATCCGAAGGGTCTGGGGCTCAACCAAATGCACCAGTAGGTGCCATTTGCTGCATGTAAGCTTCCCATACCCTTGGCTGGCCTCGGGGTGCGGCGGCGGCGCGGCGGAGCAAAGCTCCGGTTTGGAGCTCGTGCCCTCTAATGGCATCTTTTAACCGAGGCAATTTGGAGCTCTGCAACTTGGAGGAAGTTACTCCTTAGGTCACCACAAAGCTTCCTGTTCATGCCTCCCCGGCCGAAGGTGGCCGGAGCGCCGGCGGCCGCAAATCTTCCATTCTCGGGTTCATCCATGGCACCATGATTTTCATGATGCATGGGAGCCATGCGATAGCATGGTTGGACTCCATTGGGTCCCATCATCTCCTCTGGGCAGATGGCCGGCGTCGGAGAAGCCCGCCGGCGCCGGAGCTGCATCCTCGGCCAACTTGCAATAAACCCGAATTCTAGGGCATAAAACTGCCACTCACTGGGTGATCCTTACTCCACCAAATTGGGTGGAGCTGGTCACTACCACCAACAGTCCAAGCACGCCAAATTACAGCCCATATAGATCCATAGTTACGGAGTTGTTCCAAGGCGGTGCACTATTAGGGTTCCGGCTAACCCAACCTCCCGCCGGCCATGCACTTTGCATGGAAGGCTAGGGCTTTGCAGGGATCATCCTAGGGAACTATATAAGCTACTTCTAAAGGTCTCGGGCTCAAACATCCTTGGGTTAATGAGTTCTTACCTTGGCCGGATTCGGGGAAGATAGGAAGAAGCCGGGTTCCTTCTTCTTCTTCTTCTTCGCGCGACCTCGGCCAACTCCAGTAGAGTCCACAGTCACCAGAGAAATCCTCAGAGCACTCCAACTCCACCTTGGAAGAGTTTGGTTCAAGCTTCCTTGCTCTCTCTCTCCCGGGTTTGGTCGCTAATGGGTTTGTGTCCTTGGCCTCCCCAGCAACCCCGGCATCATGTGGAGGATGCAGAGGAGATGTTGATGCCTCGGATTCCCCCCTATAACTCCTCGTGCATTCACCCGTAGGAGACCAAGAGTCACAAAATAATTCAATGCAAGATTCTTTGCAAAATCTTCTTCAACTCAGTTCACACCAAACCCTAGACTCCGGGATCCTTTCAGTAGGTGCAAAATGCACCCAACTCCTTATCCTATAAGCCTCTTTAATTTTGGTACATAAAATAATAGGATTTCTTCAAAAATACACCCTTTTCCAATGTATTTCACGCTTTTCGAGGCACTCGAGTCGCCGAAACTGAAAATGGACTTCGCCACGACGTCCGGCTCGTCGAGACCTTCAAAATAGGCTAATCATTTGTTTGATTTGGTGCTCGTATGAAATCTCGGGCCATCTTGTTCTGTATGTCGCAAACCGACGCACGCACTTCGATGCACACGGGTCGCCAAACGCGAAATCCGTCAGTGCCATTGCGCTCAGAACGTCGAAATTAGCTAGGATCCATTACTCATACTCCTATGTTAAAATTCTAGATAGTGGTTCGACCATTCATGATCACAAGGGGTTAAAAATTCAAAGGTTACTATTCACTTAAGTCGCGGGCCCACTTTTTGATTTCTGATTTCTGGAAGATCCGACCGTCGGATCGAAAACATATGAATATGAAACTTCTATGTTTCGACGAGACGATCGCAATGGTGATCTCGGATTTTCCAGATCAGACCCCGATCAATAAGTCGATATTTCTGGGCCCACTATTGGCCCACTAACACTCCACTTTTGCCAAAATGACAAATTTTAAACATTTAAAGGCAAACAGAGACTTTCAAATTCTAGATTTCTACATCACCCACAACTTTTAAAAAGTTTCGTCCCCGAAACTTAACAAAACATACTTTAAAAATTTTCTAAACACCCAAAATATCAGTTTTCTAAGTATTAATCTAGTTAATAATTTATCTTAGTACGGTCGACCCACAACTTTTGTTTTGACCTATCAGACTTAGAACACTACCCAGCGCTCTCACGTAACACGAGTCATCCTAGGGTTCGTTCCTAGCCAAACCTAGACATTGCGTTTCCTATTTCTCTGATACCATCTAATCTGTCACGCCCCGAGTTTAAAAACCAGCGTCTAAAATTTTTTTTTTTTTTTTTTTTAAATCAGAGTTTAAAGCCAGCCAGGGCGCAACAGACCGCCACATATATAGAAGAGTCCCAATCCCACTGGGGATTGAGCCCTTTTCTATATATGCACGGCTCACTTGGCATACAACCAGAGTACTAACTACGTACATCTACTAAGCAAGATTAAATTACAATATCAACAATTTCTCAATTACATTGCATTACATTTGATACAACAATTAATTAAATACTTGATCTTATCGGCTGTCCAGGGTCAAGCTCTATCTCGTGATCTCACCAACTCGTCCCGACATCTCAACACCCGCTTGACCTGAAAAACAGTCACCCGAGGGTGTGAGACACACCGGAGTGTATCCCAGTGGGCACGACGAGCCGAGAAATAGCAGATCGTACCTACTGGTATACAATGCTAGAGGATAGTAATAGATCAGGGGTTAGGGTAAAGCAGATATATAACTGGTGCTGTAAGGAAAACAAAACTCATAATCTGGGTACAAGCATAGGAGATAATTTTAGCAGTATTTAAAACATGTATCAGGATAATCAACACATCAAGGAGTTAGGACAATCAGCAAGATAATAATGGAACTATAATCAGAGGCATCACATAGAATCATATAAAGCAACTTTACAACTCATGCATCAAATAGATGAAAACGCAAAGACCCAATCACAAGCTACCATATTGGCCTTCACAAGACCTCAGGCGAGGCTGCCCTCTTGGCACCACCTGGTTGACATTCCCCAAACTAGGGTCACGAGTTGCCTCAGCTAACCACTTTACCGGTAAAGAACATCGCTACGGGTAGCAAATCCGCTGATATTCGTGAAGTACAACGGTGCGGGCGAATCATATGCAAATGCTCAAGCTCACGGTCCACTGACCGGGTAATCGGCAACAAGCCGGGAAATCCCCACTGGGATGCAATGACAAGATCAACTGAAACTCAACACTTATGCAGGAACACTCATCAATAAATCTCAACTCATATGCAAGATCAAGGCAAATATCTCTCAACAGAAGCTCACAGATAAACTCAACTCAACCACACAAACCAACCAAATGATACAAAGCTTAAACACATATTTTTAAGAAAATTGTTTTGAAAAGTCCAAACCTCGAAGAGCATTGCCCTTGTCCTATCAAACAAGAACAGACTCAGGCGACACTACGAAGCTTGGATTTAAGTCCAAACCTCGCAGAGCAGTGCCTTTGTCCTATCAAACAAGAACAGACTCCGGCGACCCTACGAAGCGGGGTAAAACCTCAGTTAAATAAATCTATGTGCTCAGAGATGTATCATTTGATCAGCAGAACAAACAGGCTCACTAATCAACCATGAAAATGTCCGAGTAAAAGTATAAATGCTAGAGGTGCTATGGACAATCATGTAAGGCAAAATAGAACAGATAACAGGCATAGATCAGGCAGATAGCAGATATAATATAATCAAAGAAAGGCAGGCTCAAAGAAATGTTTAAGCTATCAAAAACAGGGGTCCAACCAGTATCGCACCCCAGAGGGCCGAACTGATAAAACCCGGACCGAAGATAACCCACCTGTCAATGCGCAGGCAATTAATCTGTAATCCTCTAAATGCTCAACTCCATGTGCAAACTGAATCAACCTGGATCAAAAATCACCAATCAGGGATCAATTCAGTCCTGCTAACTCTAACCTAAGCCCAGATCAATTTAAAACCTTCTTAGTTATTTTAACTGTAACCTAGACACCGTAAAATCGACGATTTTGCCGATTCTCGGACTGTTATCCGATTTCCGCTCAACGAAAGCCGATGGATTCCCAACGAAAAGCTTAGGAATCATTTAAACATTTTACTAACCAGTACACATTGTCTATTTTGCATTAAAACCCTTAAAGTTTTCAGAAACTACATTTTAGTGCCATTTGAGCACTGTTTTCGCTCGTTCTTTCAACTGGAAAATAATTTTGACGAACCGTCACTTCCAGCAGGTGACATTTTTCATGCTGAACACCGTGCTCACTAATTTGCAGTAGCACGGAACCCGAGGCAAACTTCGGGCCATAAAAACCCTCTCTAACATAGCTCAAATGAATTTTTGTTTCTCCGGGACTTCAAACACTGTTTCTAACGCGAGCATCGCGTTCAGTGACCCCAAATTAGCTAGGAATGCACTGTCGCGACTTCGCCAACAGCCCGGAACCATGTTTTATTTAAACATTTCTCTAAAAGGTTGATTCAACTACATCTTTTAATTTAAACTTCAAACAAGAACATTTTGTATATCAAAGTTGGTCTGGGCACTGCCAGGACCTCAGTGCTCACCCTGGTTGAGGCCCAGGTGGGCTGGTTCAAGCAGAACCAAGGTCAAGCTTACACCCTAATTCACAATGCACCAAACTTTAATCCACTCAGTTTCTGTTTGAACTGAAGTGAGCACAGAGCTCAGGGGACTATTTGGAGCAAGTTTCATATTTACAGTTTCATCAAATTCCAACTTAATCTTCATTGAAGCATTTCATCAAACATCTTAGGGGCATATTATATACACATACACATAAGCAACTTTGAAGTTGGAAACTCTGCAAATACTAAATTAGAGGCACTCTAACTTGGATTGATTTGATCCATGAAGAATCTGGAGCTTTCCCCCCAACTGAAGCAACCTCAGAACCCCGGGTTGGCCGAGCCCCATGATGAAGAAAATGAAGCCTTGCATTGATTTTCGTGATGCTCCATCCGAAGGGTCTGGGGCTCAACCAAATGCACCAGTAGGTGCCATTTGCTGCATGTAAGCTTCCCATACCCTTGGCTGGCCTCGGGGTGCGGCGGCGGCGCGGCGGAGCAAAGCTCCGGTTTGGAGCTCGTGCCCTCTAATGGCATCTTTTAACCGAGGCAATTTGGAGCTCTGCAACTTGGAGGAAGTTACTCCTTAGGTCACCACAAAGCTTCCTGTTCATGCCTCCCCGGCCGAAGGTGGCCGGAGCGCCGGCGGCCGCAAATCTTCCATTCTCGGGTTCATCCATGGCACCATGATTTTCATGATGCATGGGAGCCATGCGATAGCATGGTTGGACTCCATTGGGTCCCATCATCTCCTCTGGGCAGATGGCCGGCGTCGGAGAAGCCCGCCGGCGCCGGAGCTGCATCCTCGGCCAACTTGCAATAAACCCGAATTCTAGGGCATAAAACTGCCACTCACTGGGTGATCCTTACTCCACCAAATTGGGTGGAGCTGGTCACTACCACCAACAGTCCAAGCACGCCAAATTACAGCCCATATAGATCCATAGTTACGGAGTTGTTCCAAGGCGGTGCACTATTAGGGTTCCGGCTAACCCAACCTCCCGCCGGCCATGCACTTTGCATGGAAGGCTAGGGCTTTGCAGGGATCATCCTAGGGAACTATATAAGCTACTTCTAAAGGTCTCGGGCTCAAACATCCTTGGGTTAATGAGTTCTTACCTTGGCCGGATTCGGGGAAGATAGGAAGAAGCCGGGTTCCTTCTTCTTCTTCTTCTTCGCGCGACCTCGGCCAACTCCAGTAGAGTCCACAGTCACCAGAGAAATCCTCAGAGCACTCCAACTCCACCTTGGAAGAGTTTGGTTCAAGCTTCCTTGCTCTCTCTCTCCCGGGTTTGGTCGCTAATGGGTTTGTGTCCTTGGCCTCCCCAGCAACCCCGGCATCATGTGGAGGATGCAGAGGAGATGTTGATGCCTCGGATTCCCCCCTATAACTCCTCGTGCATTCACCCGTAGGAGACCAAGAGTCACAAAATAATTCAATGCAAGATTCTTTGCAAAATCTTCTTCAACTCAGTTCACACCAAACCCTAGACTCCGGGATCCTTTCAGTAGGTGCAAAATGCACCCAACTCCTTATCCTATAAGCCTCTTTAATTTTGGTACATAAAATAATAGGATTTCTTCAAAAATACACCCTTTTCCAATGTATTTCACGCTTTTCGAGGCACTCGAGTCGCCGAAACTGAAAATGGACTTCGCCACGACGTCCGGCTCGTCGAGACCTTCAAAATAGGCTAATCATTTGTTTGATTTGGTGCTCGTATGAAATCTCGGGCCATCTTGTTCTGTATGTCGCAAACCGACGCACGCACTTCGATGCACACGGGTCGCCAAACGCGAAATCCGTCAGTGCCATTGCGCTCAGAACATCGAAATTAGCTAGGATCCATTACTCATACTCCTATGTTAAAATTCTAGATAGTGGTTCGACCATTCATGATCACAAGGGGTTAAAAATTCAAAGGTTACTATTCACTTAAGTCGCGGGCCCACTTTTTGATTTCTGATTTCTGGAAGATCCGACCGTCGGATCGAAAACATATGAATATGAAACTTCTATGTTTCGACGAGACGATCGCAATGGTGATCTCAGATTTTCCAGATCAGACCCCGATCAATAAGTCGATATTTTTGGGCCCACTATTGGCCCACTAACACTCCACTTTTGCCAAAATGACAAATTTTAAACATTTAAAGGCAAACAGAGACTTTCAAATTCTAGATTTCTACACCGACTTTATCGCCTCGAGTATCTCGCGATACAAGAAGGCAAGAAAGTAAGGGCTGAGGGCGAGCTTTTGGCCATTGGCCAGCGCCACGGCTATTGGCAAGAAATCCTGGTTCATCTTCTGAGACCGGGTGCAGAATAGGCTGTAGCACAGCCAGTACCAGAGAAAGGCGATATGTTCGTCCCTGGACACCGGTTCAGCCCCATGGCCGGTGAAGAGCTTTGCGAACCTCCCGTAGGAGAGGTCCGTCTTCGAATCTAGGCCAGGAGCAAAGGCATCCATGCCATCGGCCGAGAAGCCCAAAGAGAGAATAACACCATGGGGGCGAAGGTTGGTGATGGTGGCCACATCCATTAGCGTCGGAGTAAATGGCCCCGAACGGAAGAAAAAGGTGTTGGAACGCGGGGACCAGAAACACAAGGCCATCACCAAAAGCAGTGGGTCGGACTGGTAAGTGTTCCGGGAGAGTTGGATGGCATCAAAGACGTCGACCTCTCTCCAATGGTCCTCGTAAACGGCCTGAACCCGGTCAAGCCATCACTCATAAGAATCGGAAGCGGTAGGCCATGTACGAAGGCTCCTCCCGAAGGTCTTATCGGAGGCCCAAGTACCGAGGTAAACCTTGTCTGCCAGTAGCAGGATGCCGGCAGTGGTGAACGAAAAGGTTTCCTCAGAGGGATTCGCCACAAAGGAAGGCCCATGGAGAAAGCGCAGAGGATTCTCCGCTGACGGACAAAGGAGACGAAAATCAACGGCGGAGTCAGACGGTAGCGGAGCGGCGCGAGAGGCAATAGGACAAGAGAGTGTTTAGCAAGTAGTGAAGATGATGATATAAAGGTGGTAAGGGAGCACCGACATAAGCGATATTTAAACGTCGAAAGACGATGTGTTTCCCAAGAATAGCAAAAAGGAAAAAAGTGTTTCGAGCCGATGAAATAGGAACCGCCGTCCCTCGAAAATCGGCAACATTTACGGCGAAACGATCTACGAGCGGACGCGAACCATCAGATAGACTAGTGACGCCAGATCAGCACAAACGACGAGCAGTTGCGAAGATCAAGGTACGAAACCTTAATGAAGAAGCGACTGAGGCACAATCGAAAAAGATTTGATCAAATGGCATGGAAAGAAGATCCGCCGTTGAGATCAAATACCTCGGTCAAAGAGCCAGGGAAATGGAAAGATCACATTACGACGAAGTACGAAAGAAATGATCAAAGACCCCACAGCCACGTCAGCCATTAGGCAAAACTTCGACAATCGCCAGAACGCACGTCAGGCGATTGCCGAGGGGGCATTATTGAGACCAAATATTTTCGCTACCTGAGAAAACGACACATAGAGTTTTCCATCGGCCGAAGACATCAGCCGATAGGAGAATGAGTCAGAAGAAGAAGACTCACGTCTCGATCAAGACCGGTCTCAGTCGCGTAAGAGTACTGCATGCGACATACGTCATCAGTTAAAAGGCATCAACCGATAGGAGAAGCAACCAACGAGAAGACGATCGCTTCATCCAGGACTAGCCTCGGCCGAAGACGAACATCAGTCCGCCTTAGTCAAGCAACGAAGAAGGCGAAGTCAGAGTCAAACTTCGGTTGCCTGAGCCGAAGAATGAAAGACTTTAAAAGGAAGAAGTGCGAGATTTGGGCGCGAATCTCGTGACTAACTCCGGAATGGCAAGCGGCGCCCAGCATTAGAAAGTGTCGAAGATAACGCTTTGGCGCGTCAATAAGGGGATGAATCCAGATGGGAAGACGACTACTATCCTATTTGAGAAAGTTCGATTCAAAAGTAAGTAGTTGAGGAATTTACGATGATTCCCCTGAATCAAACTAATTATCCAAATCGGCGAATATACGTATGGTTCGAAAGTGTACAAATACCCGAACCATCGAAGAAAAAAAGGTCCTGCAACCTTATAAGCCATGACCACTCCCTGTTTTTTCATACATTTCAATACCTGCATTTACTGCTTTCCTAGATAACCTTTACCGTATTTTCTAAGAGTAGGCTTACTTGTAATTGGCTACCAATTTCCTTTGTACCCCCACTACAATCAATACAATTTCTACATCGGCTCCTTAGTCGTTGCTCAAACTTTGCCTCCACATTCCAGTTTGGCTATTTTAGGCCGAATTCTCTTTATCTCCATACCCCAATTCGGCTCATTTAAGCCGGACGGTGAGAGTTGACTAAGAAGAACCCGGCCGAGCAGATCCCTCATCGGCTCGATCGCTTGATCCTTTTGGCACGTGGTGCATCACACTTGGAGGGTCACCCCTAGGGGCCGATCGTGGACCGCTATTTTCGGCCCCAACACCTAGGTTTTCTCCTAAGCCATATATTATTATTCATGCACCTGCAAGATTAACCTTCCTCTAGGTTTATTTACATCAATTTCTAGGGTTATACCCAAACAAGATTATAATCATACAATAATCTTTACCACTATTCTTACTACTTGCTTCTAAATCCAAAAACAAAGAAAAATGGGAGAGAGAGATCACCCTTTTTCGAAAGAATCCCCCACCTTTGAGTTCTTCTTGCAAGAATTTGGATTTGATCTACTTTCTCTCGAAGAAAATTCCTAAAAATGAAAGTCGAATGTATAAGAGATCATTCTATCTCTTTTAAACCCTTAAAAACTTAAAACCCATTAAACCCTAAGAGATTTACCTCTTGTTTTAGCTCTAAAACGTGGAGAAGAGGATCCTTTTTCCTTCCCAAGCCTCCCTTGGAAGCTTCCTAGCTCTCCAATAGATCAATCACTCCAAAAACCCAAGCTAGGGTTTCCTTCTTTCCACCCTTAGAGAGAGAAAGAGAAGAGAGGGAGGACAGGAGTGGGGTATTTGCTAAGAAGGGGGAGTGGGTTTAAACCCCACTCAACCATGGGTTAACCCCCAACTAACCATGGTTCCACCTACTCTGCACCTGTTGTCAGGAGCTTGGAGTACCGGTACACAGGCTGGGGTACCGGTACGCGGGCTGAGGTTCCGGTACTCGGATTCCAGTTTCGGTACACCAACCAAAGGATTTTCCAACCCGAGAGCCGATCTTTCTGTTTTTACATGGGGTACCAGTACGCGGGATGGGGTACCAGTTAACCAACACTTAGAAAATTTTCTAAATTCTTCCAACCCGAGAGTTGGATTCTCTAGCTTTCTACTGGGTTATGGTACCAGCTTGGGGTTCCGTACTCAACTCAAAAATCCGGAATTTGCAAATTTTGATCTTCTCAACCTCGCCTTCTCAACTCAACTTTGATTCGAATGCCCTTCGCTTCGAACCAACATACTCCAAACTCATTCTTAATAACGTTTTAGACATGTTCAGAGAAATTTAACCGCACTTTATTATTTTACGAAAGCTGGTGTACTACACCATAATCATAAGGATGTGATCAAGCTCTTACATCTCCATAAAAACCCCAAGGTCTCCATGAAATAGGTCCCCAAAGCTAAACAACACAAAGGAGTTCATAAGAAAACTGCATGTTGTAATTTGTACATAGAGCCACAAAGAAACCAAGTAATCTATACAAATTACCTTCAAAAATTCCAAAACAAGGTGCTCACTTGTTCATCTTGAAGTCTAGAAGAGTCCCAAGCCTTTAAATCCTCAATTCCATAAGAAAAGGACAAAGAAATCACATAACCTTCCATTGCTGTCCAAAAATCCACACTATGCACAAGGGCTCCAAAGATGGCTATAAATACCTGTTTAAATGTTGGAATGAAGGATAGCCCACCGAACTTGTAGATCAACCTGATAAGAAGCTCCCCTCCAAAATTCAGCTCAAAATTCCACTCCCACAACCCAGGGGAAGCTAAAGAGGAAATGTCGTCGAATCTGCCAACAACTACATGGAGCTTAGAGCTTGATAATGGTGGAAGGAAGATGAAGAAAAGCTCTCAAATCCATCTAAAACCAGTCAAGAATGGTGGAGGAATGTAGAGGCTCCATCTCTGGTCGCATTGAGCTCATTTCAAACCTCTAAAATAGAAGAGAAGCTCCCCTTTTAAACAACAATGAAATACCCAAGCCTCAGCCAAAATCCTCGAATTCGGGCACCCGGAATCACCATGCCTCAGCGCCCGGAAACCACTCGCCACGTGGCACGCATCCAGGGTGCGCCCAAAACCTGATCGCTCGCTCCCTGAGCACCACGCATCCCACGCGGAGCGGGTAAGCGTCGGCCAACCAGCAGGTGCCACGTGGCCCGCGGTATGGCGCGCGCGCTGATTGTGCCGCGTGCGCCGCGCCCGCAAGGCTGGTCCAACCCCGGCTCGCCATGTGTCCCACGCTACGCGAATCCCTGTGCGATGCGTGTCCATGTTGACCCGTGGTCTGTGGCTACTGTTTTGAACATTCGGGTGCCCGAATCACTGGATTGGGTGCCCGAATCCGCTAAAAACACAGCAAAAATGCGTTTTGCTCAGAATTTCATGCTGAATCCGTTTCTCGCGTCCGTTTTGCGCACAAACATACTCGACACTTAAAAAAGCTGTCAACACGCCACTGACCACGTGGCCAAACTGACAACTGGGATTCGGGTCACCACAATTGTTGTAAGAGTAAAACCCTAGAACTATTGTGTAGTAGGTTAAATTAGGGTTTAGCCCTAAGTGGTATAAAAGAAAAATTTTCAAAATTTAGCCTTGCATGAAAATGATTAATAAACCTACTTGTAGGTTGTTCTTGCATGAAAATAAACTTAGGAGAAAATCCTAGGTTGAAATGTGTGGCATATGGACTTAGGAGAAATCCTAGGTCAATTTGTGATATGTATGTCATGGAACCTAGGAGGAAATCTAGGTCGGATTGAGTGCCATTTAATTTAGAGAAAAACCTAAGGTGATATATGTAGAGTTTCAACATAGAGTCATTGAACTCTAAGGTTAAAGTGATATGGTTGGTGTTTTGGTGTCCTTGGGGAATTTTGTAACCATAGAATAAAGAACTTAGGGTCGAATGTACAAATTGAGTAAACAAGAAAACTCTAACCTAAATTGGTGTCCTTAGGGCATCCTAGCTATTCTAGAGTTAATAACTTAGGGTAAAAAAGAAAAGATTTTAAAAGTGAGAAGTAAATGTAAAATGTACATTCAGATTTGAGACTCGCCATTTAGGAGTGAGCGCGCATAGCGACTCCTAGGACATGGGCCCATCGGCGAGATACTTCCGAAAGGTTACAAATAAAATATATGGCAAATGGCACCTTCGGATTTGAGACTCGTCAATTGGGAATGAACGCACATGCATGGGCCCATCGGACGAGGACTTCCGAAAGGTTTAAAAGTGAAAAGTAAATATAAAATGTACCTTCGGGTTTGAGACTCTCCATTTAGGAGTGAGTGCGCATAGCAGTTCCTGGGATATGGACCCATCGGGCGAGGTTCTTTCGAAAGATTACCGATAAAATATATGGCAAATGACGCCTTCGAAATTGAGACTCGTCAATTGGGAGTGAGCGCGCATAGCGGACGAGATACTTTCGAAAGATTTTAAAAGTGAAGTAAATATAAAATACACCTTCGAATTTGAGACTAAACATTTAGGAGTGAGCGCGCATAGCGGCTCCTAGGGCATGGGCCCATCGGGTGAGATACTTCCAAAAGGTTACAGATAAAATATATAGCAAATAGCGCCTTTGGATTTGAGACTTGTTAATTGGGAGCATGACTCCTAGGGTGGGGCCCATCGGACAAGATGCTTTCGAACGGCTAAATTTTTTTAAAAAATAGAAAGTGACCGAGTGCAGTCGGATTAGTTGTGACCCTTGATTAGCGGCATAGTGGCCGAAGTACAGTTGAGTAGCATAGTGTGGCATGGCTTAGTAGCATTATAGTATTGTGCATGGACTAGTAGTGTAGCTATTTGTGAACCTACATGGTAGTGTAGTATTTACAGCTTTCCCTATTATCTTACTACTAATGCTTCTATTAGACCAAGAGGTGTAGAGCATGTTTCTCGGTGGATAAGCCCACTGGAAACTATTCGTAGTTCTCACACCCCGTTGGTTTCCACTTTCGCAGATTCAGATACAGCCGATGAGGCACATGACGGGGACGAGAGCCCAGCAGCATAGGGCCCTAGAGGGTCTAGTGATATTTTATCCATTTTTGTACTTTGGAGTGGACATTGTTATATGGAAAATGTTTATTCTAGCCTTTTATTTTAGTTTTATTTAGTTGTATCTATATTTAAAGTTGAATGTTCAGTTTAATAGTAGTTTTACTATGATATACATGTATTCTCATTGCGCACTCGCTGTTTGAGATGATTGCAGTTCCTTTCATATATAGAGAGGTCATGCATAATTGATGAGTCTATTAGTGTGTCCGAACTGACCAAATTGATAGTCTCATGGCGTGACAATATATATGTTTAAATACTAATATGAATCATAAATACTCTACCCCACGAAAATTCAAAATATTAACCGTGCGAGGTGAGTCATTTGTGGTCGCAGACAGTGACGATGGGCTGCATGGAGGTGCATTCGTTGATAAGGACGAGGTGGTTTGGTAATGGTTGAACAGACAACGGCGGGCGGGCGATCGTCATCGAGCAAGATAGTGGCCGAAGGGTGGCATAGTAGACTGTTACAGCTACTCCTATGTTACGTTGCGACTACTCATAAATTACGTTATGAATTCATGACATATTGAAAATCTTTTTTGAATATATACCATATTTCAAACTTCTTTTGAATTCATGACATATAAAAAATCTCTTTTTGAATTTATATTATATTACAAATATCTTTTGAATTCATACCATATTTAAAAATAATAGATAATTGATCTCTTGCTCAAATAAAACATTGGCCCAACCAATGCAGTTGATAGGTCAAATTGGTGCAGTCCACTGGTTTTATAGATCAAGATCCAAAAGCATTCAAAATATGCTCAAATCTAATAAAGTTGCAAAGAAGTTTTCCAAAGTATTTTTGTGATACATACATCTAATTTTGTGCAATTTGATCTTTTCTAAATTAGTTTTTAGCAATTGAATTCAAGAATTATGTTAAATCAACTCCGTTTCAGTTTAAATCCATTTGAATCCAACTAAAACTTGAAACTACTAAGTGAAAAAATTAAATCTATATTTTTTTTATTATCATTCAAATTATCGTTGGATAAAATTCAACACATAACTTAATCTGTACTAAACAATTCTTAAGCTAGAGTTAAAGGCACCTCATAACAAAAATTAATGAAAGAGGTGGTGCCAATAATTTCTTTTCATTTGTAGAGGTTTATTTGATGTTACAAATTTTAGAGGGGGATGCACGAAATCGGGTAAGACTGAGATTGGCTCAATTTTATTAATCATTTCTAAAAGTAAATCAAAAATAAAGTCATAAAAGTTCCGAACAGCCAGCCTTGGGCATTGGCAAAGGGCTTAACCTCACTCCAATGTCTTCTAGTGGGCCTGTCACGAAAGCCGCGTCAATTTCAAATCGCCCCCACAGACAAATCCACCAAACGCCATCTCTTTTTCGTTGCTTAAGATATCTGCTATTAAACTACTACAAGAAAGAATTAGGGTTAGGGTTTCCTTCGAGCAGCCCAACGGTCACTAGCGTCTATTATTACTCCCACGCGCAAACGAAAATCTGCGTCTTCCTTCTAGAGGAAGCGCCGACGACATCAAATTCTTTACCGTTGGCCCCCCCCTGTGGCTCTCCAATTGGTTACCCGAAATTTACATTTCGAACGTCCAGTTTGTTTTTGGACGGTTCAGATTATTACTATTTGCAATGAGAAATGCTAAGTTTAACGATCCAAAAGAGATCGGTGAATATGTACCGAGTAAATTGCACTAATGTTTTCACTTGGCCCTCAATTTTTTTATTGTCGAGTTTGGGGCCTTCTGTTAGTAAAGTTTCAATTTAGTTTTTAAACTTTTAAAAGTATTTTCTTTATAGTTTTTACATTACATTAAAAGTTATTACATGCACCCACTTTATCTACTTGTGTTACATCATGAATTCACTATTTCTCCATCTATTTCATATTTTTAATGTATAAAATTAATTTTTATATTAAAAAGGTTGTAATTTAATGAGTGATGTGGTTTAAATATGCCATGAAAAATATAGTTACTAAATTTATGGTGTATAGATGTACCAATGGAGTTGGTGTAGATAATAATTTTTTCTGTAACAATAAATGAGTAATGATATTCGTACACTTATTTTTGAATGTACGATGCATATTTTATTCATCTCCGATATTCATCTCAGAGTGGAGTGTAATTCACTAATTTCTTCGAAATAACTAATAAAATTTATCTCACCTTAAAATAAATGGAATATACATCGTGCATCCATTTGAAATATACAAAAAAATATTTTTCATAATAAATATATATATATAGCTTTTTCATAATAAATATATATATATAGACTAAGTGAAACTCTTTTAAGTGTTTGGGAATTACAAATATTGAAATCCAATGTTTGATAGCCAAAATGAAATAGCTGACAGTTTGGGACCTATCGGTGCAATTTACCCCAGCCAATGTATCGAGCACCCCCAACTATGGGACGTTGTGAAATAGCCCCCTGAACGTTTGTTTGTTTTTTTTTTTTTTGGGACCCCACTTAAATTTTTACTTTTTGGAAAATAGGTGATTTTAATAAAAAAAAGTTAAGAATTTTATTAAATTTTTTGATTCTTTTATTAAATTTAATAGTTTCAGTCACTTTATAGCAAATGAAATCAGACTAATTTTTTGATAATAGTTAAGTGACCAATTAGATTTGATAATTTTTTTAATTTAAATAAGTTCAACTACTCAGGGAAAAAAAAGAACTTAAAGGGTTATAAATAAAAAGCAAAAATTCAAGTTGAGGCTGATTTTGCCCGATTCAGAATGGCCGATAGTGAATTTTTTTAATAAATAATTTTATTTAATTTTATAATTTAAAAAAAATATATAAAAAAGAATTATAAAATTAATCATAAATGGTAAATAATTCACCATATTTATATATGCGGTGAATCATTCATAATTTTTTAAAAAAATTCAGAATTTTATAAATTTTTGTAAAAATCATAAAAATAGTATATGATTTACCGTCTTTAGAAGCGATAAATTATTGAGATACATCAAACGTTATCAGATAAAATGTAGTTGGGACAAAGGTATATAAGAATATGTTTCTGTATTTTTCGGTGGAACCGCAGAAAATATATATCTGCGTTTTTTGATGTTGTACTTTCTCACCGCACGTAATGCAATCTCCCTGTATATAAATATATAAAGGTGGTGAACCATTCATACTTTTTAAAAAGTGGTGAATGGTTCACCGCCTATATGGTAGTATCAAAATTTATAAAGGCGGTGAATCATTCACCGCTTTCTTAAAAGCGGTGAATGGTTCACCGCTTTCTTAAAAGCGATGAATGATTCACCAACTTTAAACCGTCTGTCTGTTCACTGCAGATCTATTTTTACAAATAAAATTTTAAGAAGTCTAATTTTAGAATAAAATTTTTCATAAGGATTAGTATGCTAAAATCTCTTCTATAGTTGAGCCGGTCTATTTGAGAATAAATTAAAACTAGTAAAAGTATCCGCGCGTTGCAGTGGGTAGATATTATTGAATCAATTAAATCTAATAAAAATGATCAAAAATTGATAAAATAAGAATTCAATCATAGATCAAAAACTTCACAAAGTAATAAATTTCTTCTAAATCACCCAAATACATAATAAAAATCACAACTCCTCAGCAAACACTGCGATCATGTCAAAAATCCTATCGAATGAAAGATCTACACATGAAAACATAGATATTGAAAATATAGGATGAGATCGAGGGGATCGAAAAGGGGATCATCAGGGGGCGTAGAACTTGACAACAATGAAAGGGTGATTGGAGACGGTGTCGGCGAAGTTGGAGGTATTGAGAGTAAGCACCGAAGAAGGCTTTGCCTCCTCCGCCGTCGCTAGAATTAGATTCGGCATTTAATATAATAATAAAGTGATTGAGAGGGGAAAGAAGAAGAAGACAATAGAGGGAGAGAAATATGTGAAGTAAAAAGCGACGTTAAATACAAAATACTATTCCCACATCGCTTCGTTTTTCTGAATTTGTAACTTACACATCTTAAATTTTCTAAATCATCGCTTTGATTTTCAATTATAATTAATAAAAGAGAGAGAGTGCCACACCCCAGAACCATTGATTGATCGGTTTAGGAGCACGCATAGACTTTCCGCCGAACGGGTAAGCCATGCTCCACCCAAACGGAATGATCAGTCCCAATTATGCTTGATTAAAAGGAAAGCGAAAGATACACAATATTAGAGTACAAGAGATAAAACATCATAATACAATTTATTACATCTATCGGTTCTATTACAAAAAGGAACAGACAACCGAGCCCTCGGCTCAACAAAACAACAACCGAACGACACAGCACAAAGGATGACCAGCTAGACTCCTAGCTCCGCTACTCAACCACGTTCTTGCCACGATCACGAGCCTCACCAACCGATCCGACACCTGAAAGGAGTAAACCACAGGAAGTGAGAACTAATTAAAGTTTCTAGTGGGTTCAACCACCGAGAAAGAATGTTCTACACTTGGTCTACATGAGGCATCTACAAAAGCCAAACAAGCAAGTAAGGCAAACATATAAGGAAAACAGTAAACGTTAAAAGAACACCCTATATGCCTCACCAACACCCAACAATATCAGACCCTTGGGTCAGATTGCCGAGCTCACTCACCTACGCAACAGCTGAAAGAGGTCTCACCTTCCCGATTGGTTTACCTGTACGAGCCCTGAGTGGAGGTCGAATTCTCGAACTGCACTCCCATCGGCGACCCGTACATTCATCTAGCAGAGTCAGTTGACCGTTCACTCCCCAGATTGGTCCTGGGTGCCAAGTGGGGCGCCGAAGAGTTTCGCACTCGTGCCACCTGGTTAAACAAACCTACCACCAGGAGAGCCGGGATCTAGCCCACGTTACCCTCAATGGGTATTCCACCACATACTGCGTGGGGTCTATAGAATTGAGACCAAACCCATGTCATCCTCCGATGGATCTTTCACCACAAATAACAGAATAGGAAGCCGGGTTACACCCACGTCACCACGCCCATCGTTAGCTTTGTACACCCTTTTCCCGAGGAGTCGAAAGTATCGACCTTCTCCTCAGTCAAGCGCTCTTACGCCACACAACAGCTCGAAGGCTAGCTACCTAGCTCACAACATACTAGAGTACTTGCCTCTAGTTCTTCTTAGGCTACTCCTAATACAGAGTCTATCAACTCTCATGCTCAACCGAACCCCCGGTTCCACAACCCTATGGTTCTATCCTGAGGTCTACAAGCAAAATACCTAAACACAGGGTCACTAACCTCTATGGTTCTAAAACCTCACAACCCAGGGAGTTCACACCACACTTCTTCTGCAACCCACGCATATAACTAAATGTAAGAAACTAACAGAGAGACAAAGCTCAAGACAGTAGATAAGGTAAGAGATCACCTCTGCTTGATGATATCCCCCACCTCAGGCTGAAGAAATGTTGAAGGTTGTAGTTGGTTGCTTGAATTGTTGAAGAATGCTCCTTCGGGCACGAGCCGATTCGAGGAAAAGGTCCTCGAATTCTAGAGTCTGCTAAAGATTTTTGTTCTTCAGTTCGAACCAGCCTCTCACAACATTCAACAAAGTTTCCTCCCGGTAGACTTGCTCTCAATATTATTTATAGAAAAGTCCAGGAGAGTACGAAGGGTATAGAAATGAGCATACGGTGCTGACTGGACGGCGTATGCGGCGTGACCAGGAACGAAGCCAGAATTTTAGCTTTAGGGGGCCAAAAATATATTATACAAATATATTAATTTTTAAAAATTATTAATAAAAAAGTATATATAAGTAATTTTTTCGTTAATTAGCTTTTGAGTTTTAATATATATTTTTTTAGAAAAAAAATAGAGTATAGTTATCTTTACCATTAAAATAATAATATTTTAGATATCTATAAAAAAAATTATTTTTAAAAAATTAAGTATTAAAATTTAGTATAATTTGCAAATCAAGTATTACGATATATCAAAAAAATTAAGTATTAAGATTTTTTAGAATTTTCAAATCAAGTATTACGATACGTTTGAGTCAATTAAATTTATATTTCGTGGCCTACAAGATAACATTATTTTTTTTTAAAAAAAAATCATTTTCGCCCCTAAAATTTACACTATTTTTATTTTTATTAATAACTTAATAATGGACTGATATGTAATTTTAAAAATATTGTGAGGCGGGGCCATGGCCACTGTGGGTCTCCACATAGCTTCGTCTCCGGGCGTGACAGAGTTGAGTACACGGCACGTCACCCCAACTATCCTCATAACTACACAGAAAGAGGGAGGTAGATGAAGGGACTCAGAGGAGAAGGCTTGAGAAAGACAGAGAGGAGAATATGAAGGGACGGGATGGGGAGAGATAGAGAATAGACGGACACTTGATGACTAAGAAAAAAATTTAAAAATTTCAAAAAAATAAGACTTCGTCACGCCAGCTATAGTATAATAAAAAATAAGACTTCGTCACGCCAGCTATAGTATAACAAAAATTAATATATAATTTATAGATTTCTTATACTATCCTAATATTACAACATTGTCCCTTTTCATTGGACTATACCAATTTTAATTTTTGAACTTTTACATATATTGCATTCTACCTGTTAAAACAATATCTTTTTTTTTGTGTAATTATCTATCAACCCTTGTTCAAATAAAACTAAAAACAATATTTACTTTTACACATAAAGGGATACGAACGTTCAATTTTACATATAAAGAAATAAAATGGTTATTTTGTGAGTACATCTTGCTACAAACTATTAAAAAAATTTTAATTTTAGTTTTAGATTAACCTTATAAACCAAAAGGAGTGAGCCATTTTTATAGAAGTAATAAAATTATTATTTTGTAAAAAAATTATATTTTCTAACAATTTATGAAACTTATCTCAACTGCGGACTAATTTGATTATATTATATAATCTTTGAAAGTTAAGTTTTACTGTCTAGTCTTTCATAGTCATTTCATTATTTTTATGTGAAAAATTTTAGGAACATTGCTTTAAGCTTTTTTGGATAATAAATTAAGTTATAATATCCTATTTCTATTTGATGTGATAATATTTCATCATGGCAAGAAGAAAGGAGTGTGGTTAAATGTTTAGTTTGAATAATATTTTTGATCTTCAAATTATTTGTTTAAAAATAAAAAAAATTATCTAGTAAATAAAATATTCTATTTTATTTCTGCCAAATTATAAATACCAAATAAAAGTCTTTCAAAAAATAAAAATCGAATTCTTACTTTTCAATTATACAAATTTTTTTAACCAAATACACTGTTATCGAATAACTTATTTAGTTATTTAAACAAGTTCTTTATTGATAAATAGTCACAGAAATCCCATAAAATATTTAAATCAAGCCTAATTAACTAAATGATACATGGGATTTCAAAACAACCAGCAAATGACTCAAATATGAACTGACAGGTCAGATAATAAAATCAACATTTTCAGAGGTTGAAAAGCAGGATCAAAATGGCCTATAGTATCATTTTCCATCGTTTTAAGCTGTATAATTACTGACCGAAAAAGTTTCTAATCAAAATGTGTAGGGACTAACTAGTATTATTGAGATAGTACAGGGACTATTTGTATATTTTACCTATTTTAGTACGGAATTGATGGAAAATTATATTTGTACAATTTTTTTTTTTTTAAGGATATACATTTCACACCCTATTCATTCAATGGGTGGGGGTTATGATGAGGGATCACTTAAAATGACTCCTAAAAAATACTCAATTCTTAAATAGGTGAGATATAAGATGTACAATTTTTTTTAGGTGTATATCATTGCTTCGGAATTGATTATGAGCGACGCTAGAAAAATATTTTTAATATATCTAAAAATAAGTGTATGATATTAATTTTATTTATTTTAGAACTGAGATAAATTTTACTAGTCATTTTGAAATAATCAATGTATAAATTTTTATCCTGAAATAAATAAAATCTCCATTTTTAAATAAATTTATTTAAATTTGAATGAATTTTAGGAGGAGGAATGTATGATCTACGCCTTCTTTAAGATGTACGCGTAGAATTTCTCATTGATGGAAATATTCAGTGGGTTTCTTGCGTTTGGGACAAAAATGAAAGGTGCTCGCTCTATAATGAAAGAGTGTTATTTAAAGAAGCTGAGAGAGAGAGAGAGAGAGAGACTACTGCACGAGCACTGCCTCTCCTCTCTTAATTTCTAGCTCGAAATGTGAGTTCTCCAAGACCCATATCTTATGCATTTGCTGTATTACTTTTTTAGTCTCATTTTTGGGCCAAAAATTGGTGTTTTTTCTCAGAGTATAAATTTGTTTTGTTGAGCTATTAGTATATATTGGGTATTTTCGGTGCTTTCACACTAAAATTTTACTCTATTATCAGTTAACTGTAGGTATGTTTGTTTGCAGAATGGGAAATCTTTCTAAGCCAATTGGAAATATCACAATAGATGATATTAGGAACGAAGAAGTTGGCAAACCAGAAGTACTGCACGACGTACGGGAGACTACGTATGCAGTTAGAAGGAAGCAATCTCTCAAAGCACGATACATATTCGGTTTTATTTTCTTTACAACAAACTTATTAGCTTGGTTTTTCCGAGACTACGGGTACAAGATTCTGCATGGCCTTCGCCGTAAGTGCATTGTAGTTCTATAACGGATATGACCAATATGTTATTGGACTGTTGATTGCCATGTTATATATATTTCGTGCTATAATATTTTTATTAGTATGTAGCTTCTTTTCGATCACATAGAAATATGTGTATCATTTGCTTAGATTTCAAACGTCTCATAGTCGAAATCAAGAAAAAGTCTTTCTGCTGCAATTTCATTGTCAGTCTTCGAAAAGTACTAATTTGCTTGTGCTTTTAACCAAAAAAGATGCTCACAAGTTCCATTTCAGTTTGTTATATAACATGATAGAAATTTATTCACGATAGCCTTAAACTAGGCTCTGGTCCTGCATACTAACCTTTGCCAACGAAGGTTCTAAGAGAATGCTCATAATTAATAAACAGCTACTAATGATGCTGCTAACAAGAAATCATTATACCTAGTCAGTGGCAACTGGCAGAGTGACTGGTGATTTAGTTGATTAGTTATGCTATCGATTCATTGCATTGAAATTATTACTTCTGCTATGTCCAAACTGCAGCCAAATTTAACTGTTTCTTTTGGGCTAACATGCAGATCACCCCCAGGATATATCATGATTTGCACTTTACCCCCTTGATAATCAAAACCCACGGAATACCCTTGATAAATTATGCTAGAAGGGGTAAAATGTTCAGATTTTATTAATCTAGGGATTCAAATATCTACGGGTAGTTTTTTGTAATTTAGCCTTTTTCTTTTCCCTGTATCTCCTGCCGGTAGTATCATCTTCCCTCTTTAATTGTAAGATAGGATAGGACAAGATGGATGCATAATAGTCTCAAAAATTTGTCAAAGAACAACAATATACTTGAAATGTAGGTAATTAAAATAGCTTCTAGACATGTGATCTTTTTATTTACTAATTTTAACCTGAAGACTTAAAAGCCAGAGTTGTTAATGAGATGTTATCTATCTGTTTTCTTTTCCTCATGACTTTGAATGGCATTATATTGTTATGTATATAATTTAGTCTTCGTCAACATATTTGATGTACATCATTCCATTATATACTTGTACTGCAAAAACATTAGCTTTTAGCGGCTTTAATCAGAATGAAGAAGAAAGTACTAAACTGATAATGCTTCGTGAAGCAAAAACTTTACAACTGTTTCTACTCTAAGGTTGTAAACCATTAAGTTGGCTAGAATTTTCCACTTGATTTCCTCTCTTGATGTGTATTGCAATGCACGTTCATTCTATCATAGTATCTCTTCTTCAGATTTAGCAGTGTGCGGAGAAAAGGGAGATGAATGCTTTCATGCTGGGGGTGTCCTTCGTGTGAGCCTGGGGTGCTTCATATCCTTTTAAGATGGAGAGATTTCACTTCATTTCAGTTCCTAGTGATTACTTGTGAAATTCTAATTTTGATTGGAAATGATGTTTTCAATGGTGCCTTTGAACATTCTCCCATGTAAGTAAGAGGTTTTTACATACATATATCCTTGCAAAATCATCTATATATATGTATCTCTGTAAAATATTAATTTTCGTATATACCCCCGAAAAGTAGAATTTTGAATGAAAATGCCATCATCTTGATCAAGGGATCATTCCCCATTTCTTGGAAGGAATTTGAAGGAATTTGGTTTTGTATTAAAAAGGTTTTCTGAGGTTCAAGTTTGTAAGAACAAGGATATATCTAATATTCTTTGAGGTGTATATACTCCAAGAGTCTACTTGGTTTTACACTGTTTGAAACACTGGGATTTCTTTGCGATTGCCTTAATAAAAATCTTCAGATTTTTTTCTCTGTTATGTTTGCCACTACATTTGGAGCTCGTAAGCTGCATGAAGTTCGTGATTGTTGGCATTCAAGATGCTGGATTCTAAAATTCCTTTTGTTCCTTGTGTCAATTGCAATCTCATTCATTATCCCTAAAACTTTCATCCAACTCTACGGTGCGTTAAATCACCAATGATTTATCATCCCAAATATGATTGTGTGACACCCCAATAGAATAGTCCATTGGATAGGAGAAGAAATATAATTGGAAATATAAGAGACTAGGAACCCTAGTAATAATAACCGGGCTTAAGCATTTTGGCCCAGAGGTTTGGGCGTTACAAGTTTTTAGCGCTGGTAGGTTGAGTCGTTACAGTTTGTATCAAAGAGCTGGTTCATTACCGAAAAGTGTGAGGTAAGTCTCACATCGCTTTGGGTGATCTTGGACTATGTGGGTGATTGGGCTGATGAAGATGTCAGGGCCTAAAATAGGATTAGTATGTGATACCCAACAGTTCCATATAGGATAATGTGGGAGAGTGTGAGGGGCTCATATGCGACGGATATTTTAGTTATAACAACCAGGCTTTAGCATTTTGGGTCGGTGGTTTAGGCCCAACAAGTTAACTTTCCAACGCATTTAAAATCGTGTAACAACCCAGCTCATTAGCACTATTAACTTGTTGGATCCAAACCACTAGCCCAAAATGCTTAAGCCCAGTTATCATTGCTAAGATCCCTTGTCCCTTATATTTTCAATCATATATTTTTTTTCATCTGATGTGGGACTATTCTATTGGGGCTTCTGACTCTCTCTGTTTAGACCCAGACGTTCTCGTCTAGTCCCCTTCTTTAGTCATTTCCTAACCTAAGATCACCAAGTTTTGTGATATCTATCTCGCATTTTAGGCTAGCGAATGATCTTTGATACCAAATATAACAATCCAGACTCTTTCTGTTTTAGACCTTGACATCCTCGCCAGGTCTCGTTCCCTAGCCCAGATCACCTGGTAAAGTGAGACCTATCCCATCTCACACTTCCGATTGGCAAACCGGCTCTAATACTAAATATAACTACCCATCCCACTAATATTAAAAACTTGTTGGGCCCAAACCACTGGTCCAAAATACTTAATCCCAATTATTATAACTACGACCCCTGGTTCTTATGTTTTCATTCACAATTTGTTGTCCATCCGATGTGGGACTATCTAGGGTGTCACAGAGTCCCCTCGTTTAGACGAGACATCCTTGTTAGGTTCTCCAAATCCTTAACACAAGATCACCAGGTGGTGTTGTGACGCCCCACTTCCTTGAGTGTCACCCATCCTAGAACTGCTCTAACCCTAGCATGCTTAACCCTCTTAGCCTCCTGGATTTAACCACCGCCCAAAATGCTATAGTTAGGTTAAGAGGTTTAGCCATATTATATCTCATATATAGGACTATTCTAAATCCTAGGGTTGTCACAGGTGTAAGATCAATCTCACATTTTCGATTGGCAAAATGGCTCTTATATTAAATATAACGACCGAACCTACTAACACTAATAGCATGTTAGGCCCAAACCACGTGCCCAAATGCTTAAGCCCAGTTGTTAAAACTAGAGTTTCCTTCACATATAAGCCTCTTAAACTCTCCCACATTATCCGATGCAGAACTATTGGGGTGCCACAGATTTCAAGGTTCATGCAAATATAAGTCGATGATTTTCTCTATGGGAATAGAGTTTTATTTTTTAGTTTATTTTAAGTACCTATATTAATGGTCACATCATTTATTTATTTTTTGAATAAAACAAAACATCAATTTCACCAAAGTTTTATTTCAAATCATTGTAGTTCATGTGGGAATTAAGTAAAACTTGCTTTGTAATTATTATATACTAGTATCATGTCACAAGATGTCAACAGTAGAAAACCTTAGTTGATTGACTTTTTTCCTTTTTTGCAGGTGAAGTTGCTCACATAGGTGCAGGGTAAATTGTAACACTTATATTATAAGTTCTTTATTTACAGAAATACATAGGAACACTATGGTCGAAAGCAAAACTATGGAAGTATTTCAGTATTTTGTTGCTACATGCGCATTTCTTCAATGCATATACATGTATGAAACAACTAGTAAACTATGGGCCTAAAATTTGCTCTCATTTATGAATTTTTGTAGGATATTTCTGCTACTCCAGCTCATAAGCATGCTTCAATTCCTGGCATGGTGCAATAGCCAATGGATGCCGGATCCACAATCAGGTCGATGGTATTGTATAATATTAGAACCATAACTCTATAATACATATCCATTTCATCTTCATATGTTATGGTACCTAAATCTTTTCATTTAACTGTCTTGCTTAAGACAACAACTCTTCTATGGGCTATGAATAATTATTCCTAGAAAGGTTACATAGAAATTTTGCGCATTGCAATAGGACGTATAAAAAACTCCTATCAGGCTGATGGATGACAAGACTATTACTAGATTATCAAAGTCTGATTGGTATACATTCAGAAAATGGAAGTAAGAAGTTTAATATGAAAGTTTGTTATAACATCCCAATAGTCTCATATTGGATGGGAAAGAAGTTCTGATTGGAAATATAAGGCCACACACCCAAATAATAATAAACCGGGCTTAAGCATTTTGGGTCGGTGCTTAAGCTCGATTATTATTATTAGGGTCCATAGTCTCTTATATACCAATTTACAATTAGTCCAATCGCATACATAACCCAAGATCACCAGGCGATGTCAGGCCCGCCTCACACTTCCGGTTGGTGAACCGACTCTGATACTAAATGTAACGACCCGACTCACTAGCAATAATAACTCATTGCGTCCAAACCACCGGCCCAAAATACTTAAGCCCAGTTATTATTATTAGTGTGCACGATATCTTATATTCCCAATCAGAATCCATTCAATGCGGGACTATTGGGGCGTTACAGACTCTCCCTGTCACGCCCAAGACCGTCATTTTAGTCGGTTCGGGCACGTGCACATACCTGCCGAATGGGCAGAACCTCCCCTACCCGAACGAAACGGTGACAACTGTCCAATGTGTACAATTTTGCACGAAATGGATATACAAAGCATCAGAGTGAAACTGTAATGTCTAAAACAAACAACTGAACTTTAAACTTAAGTTTGCATTCATTCTCCACAATATTATAATCATTACAAATATTGCAAATTTTTCTTTTCTTTATTTTACAACTAGGTACTTGCTAGACTTCTCGCTCGGTCTACCTATCCTGTGACACCTTTGCCGCGAACTCGCGCCTCACCAGCGGTACCTGGATCTGAAAAAGAATAACCACAATGGGAGTGAGAACTATAAATAAGTTCCCAGTAGGTGCAACCACCGAACGTGGCGCTTTGTGTCACATCCCGGGTGTAAACCAGAACCCGAGTTCGGCAACAGATCCGCCGTACACGCAGTCTTTCCCACGTATACGAAGCGATACATAACTCAAGCAACGGGGTGCAGTGTACGAGAGAATGTATAGCCACAAAAAGTGGCTCAGAGCGAGAGTAAACATAGACTACTGTATAAACAAACACCACCAACAGACAAAACTACTAAATAACCCCCACAAAACAAGCCTTCACCATTAAGAATAAACTCCAATCAAGACTATCAAATCCAATCCATGATGAAAGATACAACTCAACTGAATAGAACTATAGACATACAACCACAAGGCTTTCCCAACATAAACATCATAACTCCAAACCCAACAACAAAGTACAACTCCACTATACTACAACAATCCCAAACATACTGCTCCACAATGTACAACTCCAAAATATCAACATATACAAGTCTCAAAATAACAACACTACTACAACAAATAACCAGTACACCACTCCAACCAACTCTCCAACAAATATAATAAAAGCAACTCCAAAACATCTCTAACAACAACACCAAATGAATACAACTTTGGGACTGACATAAATACATAAAGCTGGCTCCAGCCAGACAAAATATACAGTAGTCTGAAAGTCTATAAATAAAAACTACAACAAATAAGAAAGCTGGGGGACAGTCTCTATCCAACTGATCGGGGCGGAGCTCTATCAAGTCCACGACTCCCTCGTCGCGCTCTGATCCGGGTCGCTGCTTCTGAAAAGATCATTGGGGAGCAACAACGGGTGTGAGAACTACTAAGAAACAGTTCTCAGTGGGTAAATCATCGAACCTCCGACCTACCCACCGAGTCTACCGAAAAGGCAAAGTAGGAGATGTAATAAGAATAACAGCAATAGCTGGAAAGAAAACTACTCTACTATGCCCAATGCCAAAATGAATAATATCAACTGTATGTATGAATGTATCTCTGAAAGAAAACTACTGGCAACAGCGAAAGGTTCGAAAATCTCGAAAGGCTAGGACCTTCACCCTATCAAACAAGAACAGATTCCAGTACCTTCTCCATTTCTGGAGCAGTCTTTCGAGATTGTCGAACTATTCGCGTGACAATAGATCACCACTACCCTCGTGTACCAATGATGTCCTCAACTGTATAATACATGATACCCTCAACTGTATGATCTCAAATAGATACATGTATGCATCATGGGAACAACTACCAAGATATATGATATCCTCAACTGTATGATCTCAAATAGATATATGTATGCATCATAAAAGAACAACTGCCGGAATATAACCCAATCAAATGGTCCTGAATAAAACCCGGACCTGCCTGCGCTCGTATCACAATAGTACCCCTCATCGACGATAGCGGTCTATATATAAATATCTCAGACAGACTATAACTATCTATATTTCTCTGACATACTATAACTGTCAATATATCTCAGTATCTCTGACAGACTATAACTGTCAATATATCTCAGTATCTCTGACAAACTATAACTGTCACGCCTACTCCGGAGTGGCACTCGAGGGGAGCGACCCGCTCGAGTCAATAAGTAACCCATATCAAATATCTCTGTAAAGTATCGCTGTCACGTATCTCAGTCAAGCAGGCAAAAGTCGACACTATGCTCAAAGTGGAGACTCACTCTATCCACAATGCAATACCCGGCCCAACTGATGCATAAAACTGATCGGCTCAACCGCCCACAATCTGCGGTTGCCGAAACAAATCCCGAGTCGATAATCTGGTGCTATCCCACCCGACTCAATAACATAGCTATACTATTCCCATCCCTGCTCTCTAACCCGAGCAATAAATAGCATAAGAGAAAAGAAAAGGTTTTCTCCTAAGTTTGATTCCAACATGAATAGTATAGCATGAATAAAAGAGATATGTCCTATCTATATGTCCAGATATCAAGGAATAGTTCTCACACATGATCAATATAGTTCTCAACAAGAAACTTAGATATAAGCATAATTAAACCCATATAGATAGTAAGCATCACACAAGGTTGCACTTTTGGTTGAGTCGACTTGTAGGCCGCAATTTCGATGTGCTCAACAACCCACCTGCTAGCTCAGTAAACTGGAATTTAGTTACAAAAACTTTCAGTGACCAAGGTATGTTGTTCGATGCTTCTCCAACAACTCACAATATGCCTTGAGCTTCCTGTTGGAAAGAATTACTATAAAGACATTACAACTTGCCCCGGGTTCCATAGACTTGCATCATTAGAGAAAACTCATGATCTGATATATATCTAGTAACTCTATTACCTCAGCCCCACATTTGTTTCCTTAGGTTTCCAATTAATATCAAATTACCAAAGAGTTTACAACAACTAAACTCACTCTTTTCATAAGTCCAAGAAAAGAAAACACCTTACTACCCCAATTTCCGATGTGGAAATATAAGCTGAGGTTCAACTTGCTATAACTTCCAATTGAAACACCTTTACATGTTGAACCCAAAAGTAAAATTGTTCATCTTGCATCTAAGATTATACTCATCCCTTAAAATTAACCACCTCAAGTACACTTAACCACGAAATCATATAAAACCCTCAATTTACCCTATATGCCATTCAAACATACATGCAGATTTTCAGCAGCAAGGGGACTGAAAGGAACTTAGATATGGTGTATCAATTCTTATCCAAATTTCATGATTAAGGTATCAATTTGTTCCTCTTGAAGTTTAGAAGAAAACCCAACTTAAATTTCAATATTTCACCAAGGGAGCAAGGAGAAAACCTACAATTACCACATGCCGTCCAAAACTGCAATCTGAACAAAGGGCTTCAAAGATAATGAAATTTACTTAGTTTGTAGCAAGATTTAGCCCTCCTCTTCAACACAAAAAATGTAGGTCTCTGAGTCCTGGTGAATTCCCCACAAAAATGAGCCCAAAACTCCACTTCTTCAGTCCTAGGGAGCAAAAACACTATGCATGACTCAAAACTAGGTCCAAAATCTCAGTAGTACACAAGAGTCCCAGAAATGGTTTAATTTACCTATTTTAGAGTCCAAATTTGAAGTTCCAGCAAATACGAAAATTGGAGCTCTTTAAGTCCTGGAAATTTTCCAGCAAAAATCAACTTAAAATTCTATTTGTACATCCCAGGGGAGTAAAAACACTAACCACTTCTCAGAATTTACAACTGAAAACAAATGCTTCAAAGATCACTATATTTACCTGGTTTAGAGCTCCAATTAGGTCCCCTCTTCAATATGAAAGTTGAAGATCTTGAAGTTTTGAAGAGAACCCCACAAGAATCATCACGAAACTCCACTTCTAGCGCTCTGTAGACTCTTTGCAAGAAAGGGTGACGAAATGGCCAAACCAAGTAGCAAACTTCACTCTTCTCCCAAGGTGTTCTTAGATGGATGTAACCCTCAAAATCTCTCTCTCTTCAGCTGAAAATGGTGAAGAATAGCTAAAGGGATTTTTCCAAGTCTTAGGGGTCACTTATATAGCCCTAACATGCTCTAACAATGCTCATAAGGTGCAAAACACCCTCACAATCCATCTCCAACAACCCCCCCTTGCACCGGATCCGATCCAAGGAGGGTCGGACCCGATCCGTCCGACCGGACGCATGGCGCTAGGGCGCAGCGCCAGCGCGGCCTGGCCCGCTCGCAGGTGCGCGCCACGCGCGCGCGCGCGCGCATGTGCGGCGCGTGCGTGCAGCGCCTCCCCGTGCACCACACTGCACCCGCCGGTGCATTGCTCGTGAGCCGGCCGCCGTGAGCCCGGTTCACAGCCACAACAACCCAAAACTCTACAATTATCTCCAAAATACCCAAAAATAGTGTATTTCGCACAGTTTTTCGTAGTGAGTCCATTTGTCTCTTCCATTTGGCGAACCGAGGATCCCGACACACCGAAAAAGTATAATCAAAGCTCTCAAAACCATAAATATAACAACCACCGCACTTCCGTACATCTCCTTTATGCGGTTTTTCGCACTGGATCTAATTTTCGCGTCCTCTTCGCGCGCTGACAACTCTAACACACCCAAAATATGCCAAGAAGCTACCAATCCACTAGTAACTCAACTCACAAAGATTCCGGTCTTCACACTTTGCACTCACTCAGATCAAAGAAGGCAACTGTAAATAATTTGTTAAACAAATATTTCTATTGGAGCGTTACAAACTCCCCCGGTCATGCCCCAAGACTGTCATTTAGTCGGTTCGAGCACACGCATAGACCCGCCGAACGGGCAGAACCTCTCCTACCCGAACGAAGCGGTGACAACTGTCCAGTATGTACAATTTTGCACGAAATGGATATACAAAGCATTAGAGTGAAACTGTAATGTCTAAAACAAACAACTGAACTTTAAACTTAAAGTTTACATTCATTCTCCACAATATTACAATCATTACAAATATTACAAATTTTACTTTTCTTTATTTTACAACTGGGTACTTGCTAGACTTCTCAGTCGGTCTATCTATCCTGTGACACCTTTGCCGCGAACTCGCGTCTCCCCAGCGGTACCTGGATCTGAAAAAGAATAACCACAATGGGAGTGAGAACTATAGATAAGTTTCCAGTAGGTGCAACCACCGAACGTGGCGCTCTGCACTCACTCGGTTCAAAGAAGACAACTGTAAATAATTTATTAAACAAATATTTCTATTGGGGCGTTACAGACTCCCCTTGTCACGCCCCAAGACCGTCATTTTAGTCGGTTCGAGCACGCGCATATACCCACCGAACGGGCAGAACCTCTCCTACCCGAACGAAGCGGTGACAACTGTTGAGTATGTACAATTTTGCACGAAATGGATATACAAAGTATCAAAGTGAAACTGCAATGTCTAAAACATACAATTGAATTTTAAACTTATAGTTTACATTCATTCTCCACAATATTACATTCATTACAAATATTACAAATATTTCTTTTTTTTATTTTACAACTGGATACTTGCAAGACTTCTCGCTCGGTCTACCTATCCTTGTGACACCTTTACCGCGAACTTGTGTCTCACTAGCGGTACCTATATCTGAAAAAAGATAACCACAATGGGGGTGAGAACTACAGATAAATTCCCAGTGGGTGCAACCATCGAACGTGACGCTCTACACTCACTCGGTTCAAAGGAGGCAACTGTAAATAATTTGTTAAACAGAATTTTCTACTATAGAAATGCATAAAATAGAAGTACAATTACATTGCCTCAACTTAAATAATATGTTTAGATTAATGTCTATTTATTACCTGCTTGCCACTATGCTACGTGTCATAATTTTACCACTAAGTTTATCGTAACCTTTACTTAGCCACTTACTACTATGCTATGTGTCATAGTTTTCACTTTTCTATTTATCATGACCCCTACTTACGCCACTAGCTTGTTAGGTTCCATTTACTCACATACCACTCATGCGCATACTCTCTATGCCACATGTTTTGAACCGTTCATCGACCGGTTCCATATCTCACTTCCTCATGGAGAGCCTGGATAGTCAAACTACTCTCCAGTCGGTGGGCCCACGGCGTCGAGGGTTATCGGCATCGTCACGCCCGCTAATCACTTAGAGTCGAGGGGGATCGGTATCTCCAAGTACTGCACAATCACTTGGTGTCGAGGGGGATTGGCATCACCAAGCACTATATAGGGAGTCGAGGGCGATCGACGTCTCCCGCCACTGTGGGAGTCGAGGGTGATTGACATCTCCCACTAGACCATCTCGGAATGTCTCGACCTTGGTCACTATCTCACCCTAAGTTCCATGACTCTAGGGTTTCATGCTCAACACTATCACATTACCCTCTAGCTTAAGTTTAGACTAGAGTTACATGCCACTAGGTTTCAGCTTAGGTTCCAACCTAGATAAATGCCACACTTTGCTTGACACCTCCTTAAGGTCCACTTGTTCACACGCCTACATGTGCAACTTCACTTGTTTTCTAGTTTATATTAAACCTAGAGTTTTCATGCCACTATCTTTTTTAGGTTTTGACCTAAGTTTCAATGCCACTCGATTAACCTATCTTCTAGGTTCTCATTTAGACTTACCGTCTTGCATGTTTTCTCCTTAGGTTTTGACCTAAGTTTAGATGCCACTCGATTGATCTATACTTTAGGCCCACAATAGATTCATTGTCTGGCATGTTTTCTCCTTAGGTTTGGACCTAAGTTTAGATGCCACTCTTTTACTTAACCTTTGTAAGGTTCACAGGGTCGCACGCCCACACGTGCACCTTCACTTCCTTTCTAGTTCATAATAATCCTAAAATTCTCATATGCCACTAACTTTTCACTTTACTTGTAAGGGCTATACCCTATATTCACTTAGGACCAATGCTCATGAACCATTTCAATTTACTTGATCTCCTAACATATAACTAAATCCTCTTTAGTTTACATCTTGTTCTTATATACATATATATATATATATATATATATATATATATATATATATATATATATATATATATATATATATATATATATATATATGCATGAATCAAAGAGACTTTAGACAAAGGGGAGATCAAACCATTTCGGTGGTATTCCCCACCTCGATTTACTCCTTAATTGCTTGTAGTCACTTGCAATTAGGTTCCTGACACCGTTTCGTCACACCTTGGTACTAACGAATGAGGTTCTTCTATTTCGGCTCGATTTTTTCAATTGACCACCGAGACCTCGCCGTTTCTCCAATCAAAGTTGTTTGGCGCACTTCCCTAACCTTCAATTAGAAAATTATACCATCCATTAGGTTTTAAAACCTAGAAATTCAAAAACCCCCTTTCTAAACCTAAATTTCAATTTCTATAAGAACACCTCAAAACCGTCGGTGTTTCTTTGATTAATCTATGTTAGAAGTGTCTAGGGATCGCTAAAATCTCAATTTCAAAGGATTAATAAAATCCGAACTTGAAAATCCGAAATCCTTACCTTGAGTCGCGAGTTTCTTGAGCTCTCACGCACCCAAGAGGTCTCCCTTTCGCTCCCCGAGCCTTTGCGAGCTCGATCTCCACCTTCGGAACACAATCGGAGAGAAAGATGGTGGAAGCGGAGGTGAGGGAGAGAGAGTGGACTTCTCACTCTCTCTCTCTCTCTCAATGTGTGTCGTGTGTGTGTGTGTGTTTTACAGGGCAAAGGGGGCAAATCCTTTTATATAAGGGCCCCCACCACGTATTTACAAGAATGCCACTCTCTCTGGGCATTTCTATCACCGACGGTCCAGACCTCGCCATCAAGGTCCGGACCCTGAACCTTTCCTGCGCAGTCACCCGCTGAAGGTCCGAACCCTCCTGCAAGGTCCAGACCCCCAACAGGGGTTTTTCAAGGATTCACGGCCATGGTCCGGACCTTGATCACACTGTCCGAACCCTGGTACAGTAAATAGTGTTTCCTGCACTCTTTATTTTCTTCTTATTTTCGCTTCGGAACTTCGATTTTCGTTCCGTTTTCTCTCCAAATCAAATCTAACACAACCGGAACTCCTCCTACACATATCAAACACTTTCTAAAACCTTTTCATATTAAAAATTTATGATTCTTATTATCAAAATAACCAGATCTCGAAATACAACCATTCCTCCAAAATTTTCGTTTTCGCTGCACGGAGCTCCAATCCTATTTTAATCATTCCCGAATCTTCAGAACTCATTTTAGACATGACCATAGTCATATCTTGACTATTTCGGGGTCTCTTTTGAGCCGAAGTCTAGTATTTTCTTCAAAACTCATTTTCGTGCCGAAAACTATCGAATGAGCTTGAAACTTCGCCCAAATCATAGAGGTGATTCCTCCAACTCACTTTCTACCAGTACTCCGCTATTTCGCACGAGTCCGGTTCATTACACCCCCCGTTTAAACCCTAACGTTCTCGTTAGTTCAAACTCAATCACAGATCACAGACATAGACCAAAATTATCAGGCGATGTGAGATTCTAGAGGAGGCTCCTACGGGTTCAAGAGGTGGCTCCTACCAACCCCGTGGTGTAGCACTTTGCCCCGCATAACATTTAGCTCTCACATTTCCGCTGGTATTCGGCTCTGATACCAAATGTAATGACCCAATCTGCTAGCAATAATAACTCGTCAGGCCCAAACCACTTGCCCAAAATGCTTAAGCCCAGTTAATATTAATAGCGTGCCTGGTCTCTTATATTCTTAATCAGAATCTCTTTTCTATCTGATGTGGGACTATTAGGCTGTTACAGACTCCCCTTATTTAGACCTTGACGTTCTCGTCAGGTCCAAACTCAATCACAAATCATAGGCATAGATCAGAATTACTAGATGATATGAGATTCTAGAGGTGGCTCCCACCGAATTTGAGGTGTAGCACTTTGCTCTACATAGCTCTAAGCCCGATTATTATTATTAGGGTCCATGTCTTTTATATACCAATTCATAATTAGTCTAATCACACACATAGCCCAAAATCACCAGGTAATGTGAGGCTTGCCTCACACTTCTGGCTGGTGAACCGGCTCTGATACTAACTGTAACGACCCGACCCACTAGTAAGAATAACTCGTTGGGTCCAAATCACCGGCCCCAAATATTTAAATCCAGTTATTCTTAATAGTGTGCGTGGCCTCTTATATTCCCAATTAGAACACATACGATGTGGGACTATTGGGGCGTTACATTTGTAGCGACAAGTGAGAGATAATTTTACAACGTTCTACAATCCAATTGAATGCAAAAGGACCCTATGACATGCAACACGTCTATGATTAACTTACTGTTTTGTCAGAACTCAGAAGACCATGAAATTAAGAATAGAACAGTACAAAACAATGTCAACCATGAATATTCTTATATCAAAGATGTGTCCCAATTATGAGTCCTTGAGTAACTATCATACAACATTTCACTTGATACAGATATTTTGCTAACGAAAGCCTACATTATTTTTTTCTTTCCTTGATGATTCCTGTGTCTGCAGCTCCTAGAATAACTAAAAGTACTTTAAGTAGTCCTAGATTTTTTTCTATCGAAGTAGAAAAGAAGAATTTCAACTTTTCTTGAGTTTTTAGACAGAATAATTCTGCTGGACTGTTGAAACGTGGCCTGTTTTTCTCAAAGAATACTTTAAAACCTAATTCTCAGATTCCTAAGATATTTCTTTTTTTTTAAAATTCTTCCTGTTGAATCTACATACGACAAATTTCACCTGTTAGACCTAATATATGTCCTTATTTGATGAATATATGTACAAGGTATTGTTTATTGACTTGCTTCTTTGAAATTTGAGATTAGACAAAATTTCTTACTTACAGTTTGAAAGTTTGATATAGCATTGACATTCTCATTCTTCAGTGGCTTCTTTGGGCTATTCTTGTCAACTGTTTCCTACATCGCTTCCTTCGGTGGGATTGCCCTCATGTATATTATGTATACTCCACATTTGTCCTGCATAATCAACATTTTCTCCATTACATGGACGGCAATTTTGGTGTCAATCATGATGATTGTGTCACTTCACTCGAAGGTATATTCCCATGGGCAACTTGCATTTCTCTCTATTTCATTTTCTTCTCTATTTTAAGAGTTTATTTGGAAAAGTTGATGAAAGAATAATTGGTATTCCTATTTTTAATTCTTTTTGTTAAATTTGTAAAACAACTTACTAGGGTAACAGCTAAACATCAAGATAGTCAGCTTGTGTGGCCCACATGCTTGCAAGCAAATTGCACTTTTTAAGTTTTTATTTTCTATCACTTGTGGAGAATATGGTTTTTTACTTATTATATCCAAATCTTCTCTTTTGATGAACTGTAACATATTAAGTTTAGTTACTTGAATCTGATTGAAGGCTTATGGTTATTTTGGTTTTCTCTCTTTATTTACCTGTTGCAATGTGAATATAGGTTCCTTGATAGGAAAGCATATATTTGGCATTTCGTACTTTTCTTCGACACGAGGGTTTACTTAATAAGATGTTATATCTGTTGTGATTTAAGGATCGTCCTGCATGTGCTATCAACAAAAATACACGAACAAAAAAATAGCGAAAAATAATAAAAAGGAAATATACAAAAAGGAGAAAACGATTTACGTGGTACGGCAAGTTGCCTACGTCCACGGGGAGAGCGAGAGAGATATATCCTTTATATGAAGAAACCAGAATACAAGCCCGCACATATATGTTTCCCTCAACCTAAATACAAGAGCCTTATGGTTATTGCCACCCTTCCCTTGTTACAAGAAAAAATCCCTCATCTGATCTCAAAATGGATTTTTCTAAGCAAAAGATAGAAACTCATCAAGCTACTAATTAAGTTTTCACCTCACACTTAATTAGTTTCCTTTTGCGCTTGCTTGCTTGCTTACTTCCTACCTTGCAATCTGTAGAATGAATTAGCAACCTATTTATAGGCATACATGTATATGCTGGCAACTTCATTGTCAAACCTCATTAATTAGCCTATGTATATAGCCATTGACAATTGGAACATGCATGTGTTTCATGCATATGCATGAAACACATTTGTATGCATGCACCAGACAACATTAACCCATTTCATTCACACTTAATGATTTCGGTAGACCAAGTGCACCGTGAACCAAGTTTCATGTTCTTGTCCTTTTTACCTATAGAAAATTTATAGGCCAAATAAAAGTATAAAAGAAGACATATAACCAACATTCTCCACCTTGGCTTCTTTTGTTCTTCATTCAATCTCTCTTATCTTAATGCCCCCTCTCCCTAGAGCTTCCAATTATCAGCAATCCTGCAAACTTGCTAAGTTTAGGCAATGCCTAAACTTTTCAACTGTTACCGGCTTAGTCATGATGTCAGCTATGTTGTCCTTTGTAGACACCTTTACAAACTGAATTTCTCTATTGTCTTCATTTGTGAACTCTCTTAATTTGTGATACCTTATATCTATATGCTTAGTCCTTGCGTGGTACACCTGATTTTTAGTAAGACAAATAGCACTTTGACTATCACAAAATATTTTTACCTTATCTTGTTTGATTTCGAGTTCTCCTACCAAGCCTTTAAGCCAGACTGCTTTCTTAGCTGCTTCAATTGCTGCCATATATTCGGCCTCTGTAGTTGACAAGGCTACAGTGCGCTGCAATGTGGACTTCCAACTAACAGGTCCGCCACCCAGCAGAAGAGTGTAACCTGTAGTGGATCTTCTCATATCTAAATCTCCAGCATAGTCGGAATCCACATACCCTCTTACTTCAGTAGTTCTAGATTCTCTAGTGTAGAGAATTCCTACATCGGTTGTGCCTTTCAAATATCGCAAGATCCATTTCGCTGCCTCCCAGTGCTGCTTCCCTGGATTCTACATATATCGACTAACAACACTAACCGTATGTGAAATGTCAAGTCTAGTGCAAATCATAGCATACATTAAACAACCAACTGCGCTAGCATATGGTACCTTTGCCATATAGTTTACCTTGTCATGCCCCGGCGTCGAAACTGCGACCCGGACTCGTCAACAGATCCGCCGCCCATATGGGAAGCCCCGTATAGACGAAGCGACTAACCTGCAAAAGAAAGATACTCCACTATACAGATATCAGAGCTGAAAAGTAAACTGCTATAAATAAAATAAAATAAATACAACTCCACGGATGTACAATCCAAGTCCTCACAAATACATAAGTCTCTCAACTAAAAGAAAGGAAAAAAGTACAAATCTGAACCTCACTACAAAGGTCTCTCAAAATAAAACTCTCAAAAATAAAAAGGGGGTACATCTACTCTCTCAGGAAGACGACTGGTAGGGATCTATCTCGCGACTCCCTCACCTCGATCAGCAGGATCAGCAACTGGAGCAGCAGGAACCGGAGTAGAGGTCCCTGGGGAAAAAATGCACCACGGCGGGTGTGAGAACTACATCCCACAGTAGTTCTTAGTAGGTACCGCCAACAAGCCCGACGGTCTGCCCACTAAGTCTACTAGAGGCATAAGATAACAGAAAACTGAAGAAAGGAAAGCTGAAAATAACTCTACAGCTACCCTGCCTCTATCTACTATGCTCAAAGGGTGATACAGATGGAAATGATGCATCGACTCAAACTCAGTATACTCAATCAACCCAATCACAGTGACTGCCACATAGGGTCCAGTCAAACCTGCGCCCACCTACTGCCGCACATCCACAAGAGGACGGGTCTACCGTAGGGTGTCCGTGACTGCCAAAACTGGCCCAGCCAGAGGGACTGCGTCGACAAGTCGCGATAGCAAAGTAACAGGCCCAACTCCGGAGTGGCACTCGAGGGGCGCGACCCCACCGAGGAAAGTATCAGCGCATCTCTGTCGAGCTCAATGTGGCTCATGTAGGCTATAGTCCAAATCCACGATCAACAAGATCGACAAAACCAACATCACATATCTAACTCACTAGCTGGAAATATCCAACAGCTAGGACTGCCGTCAACCCAACGGCTCCCCAAAACAGAACACCAAACTCACGCGTAACACAGAAAGGACGGACACCATAAGGGTTCAAAAATCCCGATAGGTTGGTGCCTAGAACCCCAATCAAACAAGAACAAAATTCAGGCTCCGCCTATCGAAGTTTCCGACCAGGGCCCGAAAGTTCCAAAGGACCAACACCTACAACCCTATCAAACAAGAATAGGTTCCAGGCACGGTCCCCGTAGCTTTCGTCCCGAAACAGAAAGAGAAAAGGCCCCTAGAAAGAATAACGGCTCGACATGCAACTCACTAGCTGGGTATACTCCACAACCGGCAACAATGAAGGGTCCGAGAATCCCGAAAGACTAGAACCTACAACCCAAATCAAACAAGAACAGGCTCTAGGCATAGCCCCTCGTTGTTCTCGACCCGCAGAAAAGGCAGCACTTAGAACCCAAACCACTCGAATCATCTCGAGTGGGTAAATTTATAGGAAAAGGTGACATTTATTACTGAAAGCCATTTTGATCTGAGAGAAATCCATTTTTAATGATTTTTAGTTCTTTTTAGGAAAACAATTTGAAAACAAGTTTTATATCCAAACCTCGAAGAGCTAATGCCTTCGTCCAATCAAACAAGAACAGACTCAGGCGACCCTACGATGCTTGGAAGAAAACATTGGTTGACTAAAAATCATGTGTGTGTCCAAAAAGGTTCTGGGTTCAAGGTCTTGCTATCACTGGTAAACTGCTGCCACTAACACAGTGGCGACAATGAAATAAAGAACAAAACATCCCGGGATCACCGTTTACCCAAACGGCTCCCGCCACAGATAACAGACTGGCTACAACTACCAGACTCCACTCTGCTCCCAAGCACGAGTGTAACATGCATCCCACACTAAAAGGAATCCCGACCACTCGGCCCACTACCCGGGCGAGGATAACACTATGTCCAGGAATAGAATACGAAGTGTGGATATCTAGAGCATAAATAAACCTAGCCCAAGTGAGGGTTTTCTACTATTCTGGTTACACATGCAACATATGACGGGGGTGCTAAGTCAAGTCCCAAGATAACAATAATTTAACAGATTGTAGGAAGCAGAGGAATCACATGATCATCAAATAACACTAGGAATATCAACTCTCACATTCTAGCATGCTACATACACAACTATGCATGATCCTACGTCAATAGAATTAGTGTACGGTCCATAGATTTTGAAGACGAGGCAACCCACCTGAAGAGCTGAACTGTCCAAAGTCCGACAGCTGAAAATACCCAGGAATAAATATCTCCAATATCCTCTAGTCCCAACGGGTTCAGAAAAACCCGCAAACCCTCCTGGGTACAACAAAAGGTCCATAGTTACACTTTATTCCAACAAAATATCCAAGAACATACAACCTGCGGTAACAGTCCCAAAGATGCAAAATATTCACCTGCAGAAAGGGCTCCGAAAAATCCGACAAAAATACTGCTGCGATCGTCGCGTCGAGACCTTCGAAACAAGTATCTGCACGTCCCATTCCGAGCCCCGTAGGCCGAGTTACAAATTCCACAACACAGGGAGCGCAAAACCTCACAACAACACAACTGTAACACCATGCACTGATAAAGGGAGAAAAATATACCTCCGGGCAAGCCTCAGAAAAATCCCAAAAAAATACGGCGATAATCCTCGCGACGAGTAGATGCAAAAAGTGTATAGGCATGCCTCAATCCGACACTCGAGCGTGGAGAAATCCACAAAACAACCTGCTGTCCCCGAAATCCTCACGGAAAACAATGGGTCCCAGTAAGCACAGAAAAACTCCAAGAAAAACCCGAAACTAGGGAATGTTGAAAACACCAAGATCGTAGCCCTACCTGTCGCGGATCCAACGGCGCAATAATCGCTCGAAAAGGTGGTCGGAGAAGGCCGGGGGAGCTCGCGCACTGAAACGCGACGGGAGGAAACACCGGCGAAGGAACGTCGCGACGCGCCAAAGAAAAGGAAACCTCGAAAAGCGTGCCACGTAAAAACCCAGAAATCCTCAGGTGGATGCTACACAGGGCGAGGAGCAACTTTGCTAAAGGGTCCGAGGCGAGAGGAGGCTCCGAAACGCGGAAAAGAGGAAGAAGAAGGCGGCTCGGGTCCTTAAATAGGCCAAAAAAAACAATTCCGGAAATACCGGGCGTGTCCCCGGTTTCGGGCGCCCGAAACATTCGGGCGCCGAAAACCGGGTCCATACACCCAGCCAATCAGCGCCCGGAATGCCCAGGGTGTGCCACGTCACCCGCCAAACAGCGGACAGCCACACTGGCCACCCAGCCATCGACACGTGGCTCGCTGTGGTGCTGACACGTGGCGCGCACCTGGTCAAAGCGCGCCTGCCGCGCTCACGTGCGCGCTGCCAGCGCCGCCTGCAACCCCTGCCAGGCACGCGCCCCGAGGCAGCCTGCACTCGCTCCGTGGACCAGGTCCACAGCACCGACCAAACCAAGCCTGCCATGTGTCCACAGTGAACCAGTGAGAAGATGCCACGTGGCAAGACGCCCCTGTGCACCGCGCGCCTGCCTGCGCGCCCGCGCGCCTGCCTGCGCGCCCGCGCGCCTGCCCGTGCCCGCGCGCCTGCACGCGCGCCCGCGCCGCCGCGCTCCGCCGCCGCCGCCGCTGCCCGCCGGCCGCCGGAACAGTGCTGTGTGCCTCGAAAACCGTGCGCGTCATCCGGGCTCCGAAAAATGCAAGTAAACAGTCCATTTCTATCGTTTTCGCGCGCTGAATCCAAATCCGCTGCCCGTTTTGCCAAATTCCACTTCCAAAATTTGCCGAAAATTCCCGGAGAAGCAAACTTGATCTGTTTTTTCGTGCCGGGTCCAAACTGGGGTTCGATTTTGCGCGCAATCACCTCTAACATACACCATAGGTGTCCAGAAACCCCCAATCACACTGCAAACTCTCTGCGGAGATCCGGGTCATCACATACCTCTTGCTCAGTTTTTGGGCACATCTCCTCTGAAAGCTTGAAGTGTTGGGCTAACGGAGTCTTGTCCGCCTTTGCATCTGACATATTGAACTGTTTTACAATTTTCTTTATATATGTCTTTTGGGATAGCCAGAGCATTCCCTGTTCGCGGTCTCTTTTGATCTCCATACCTAGGATTTTCTTGGCTCTTCCTAGGTCCTTCATGTCAAATTCTTGGCTCAACAGATCCTTCAACTGTTGCACTTCTGTTGAATCTTTTGCTGCAATCAACATGTCATCTAGATAAAGCATTAGCAGAATAAAAGAACCACTTTCAAGTTTATGATGATACACACAACTATCATACAAACTCCTACTATATCCATTTTTCATCATAAACCTATCAAATCTTTTATACCACTGTCTTGGTGCTTGTTTCAGTCCATACAGAGATCTTTTTAGCTTGCACACGAGCTTCTCTTTTCCGGACTGAATGAAGCCCTCCGGTTGTTCCATATATATTTCTTCTTCAAGATCCCCATGAAGAAATGCAGTTCTTACGTCGAGCTGCTGTAGCTCCAAGTCAAACATGGCAATCATAGCTAGAAGTATCTTGATAGACACGTGTTTCACCACAGGTGAGAAGATTTCATTGAAATCAACTCCTTGTTTCTGCACATAGCCCTTGGCCACCAAACGCGCCTTAAAGTTAACTGGTTCACCATCTGCACCTTGCTTCCTTTTGTAGACCCACTTACATCCGATGACTCTCTTTTCCTTAGGCAATGGAATCAAATCCTATGTCTGATTCTTGCGTAGAGACTCCATCTCTGCAATCATAGCAGCCATCCAACTGCTACTCTCTTTATCCTGCATCGCCTTCTCAAAGGAAGAAGGATCATCTGAAGTAATTAATAAAGCATAAGTTGCAATATCATCCAGATTGTACCTTAATGGTGGACGTATTTGCCTCCTTTCCCTTCCTTTGGCGATAGAGTATGGTTCATTTGGATCAATTGGTGTCTCATGATCTTCTTCATGGTGTGGCTGCTCTACCTGATCATGTACACTTTCCTGCCGCTCCACCTGAATATCTGTAGTCTTCGCATGCTCTTTATGTTGAGCTTGCTGCTGAAACTTTTGCAGCATTAATTTTTCATCAAAGACTACATCCCTGCTAACCACCTTTTTCTTGGCAACGGGGTCCCGCAGCTTGTACCCTTTCACCCTCTTCTCAAATCCAAGAAATATGCAGGGCTTCAACTTTGAATCTAATTTCGTGCGCTGATTTTCCTGAACATGAACATAAGCAGGACATCCAAAGACATGTAATGAGGAATAATATGCAAGTTTACCTGACCATAATTCCTCTGGTGTTTTGAGTTCGATTGTTGTGGAAGGAGATCTATTAATAATGTAGCACGCCATATCTACTGCTTTAGCCCAGAACACTTTCGGCAAATCTGCACATATCCGCATGGATCGGGCTTTTTCTAATAGTGTCCTGTTCATCATTTCTGCAACTCCATTCTGCTGTGCAGTTCCAGGAACTGTTAGATGGCGTGTAATGCCTTTCTCCTTGCAGAAAATAATAAACTCCTTAGAAGTGAACTCTCCACCATTGTCTGTTCTTAGATACTTGATCTGCTTTTCTGTCTATTTCTCTACCTCTTTCTTCCAATATCTGAACTTTATGAAGGCTTCAGACTTTTCCTTCATGAAGAAAATCCAAACTTTACGAGAGAAATCATCAATAAATGTAACAAAATACCGCGCACCTCCTTTCGAAGTCACTGGAGCGGGTCCCCACACGTCCGAATGGATGTATTCAAGTATGTCTTTACTTCTGTGATCGGAGGATCTGAAACTCACCCTTTTCTGTTTTCCAAATACACAGTATTTACAGAAATTGAGTTTACAGGATTTCATACCTTTGAATACTCCCTTTTTATGCAACTCTAACATCCCTTTCTCACTTATGTGGGCTAGTCTCATGTGCCAAAGATTCACATCATTGGCATCATGATCATTCGACGATGTTACTGCAACACCTCCAATCACTGACTCGCCGATCAACCTGTATAGGTTTCCTTTTTTCTCTCCTTTTATGATAGTCATGGCGCCCCTTTTTATCTTGATGACTCCATCCGCAATAGTAATACTGCAACCAATAGAGTCAAGAGCTCCAAGTGATATTAGATTCATCCTGAGACCTGGAACATGTCTCACATCCGTTAAAGTTCTTACCATGTTATAATGCATCTTTATTTTTACCGTTCCTATACCAATAGTTTTGCAGGTAGTGTGATTACCCAGCATAACACTTCCAATTTCACAAGATTTATAAGAATCAAATAAAGATTTATTTGGTGTCATATGATAAGAACAACTTGAATCTAATATCCAATCAGCGAGAGATTCAGTACCAGTAGAAATTGTTAAAACCTCATGATTTTGATCGGGATCATTGGCTACGCTTACAGTACCTGTAGAGGAATTTTTCTTTTGCAGCCGTACTTTTCTCCTCTCACAGTCTTGTTTCATGTGGCCATCTTTTTTGCAAAAATAACACTTTACCTTTTTTGACTTTGACTTGGAACGAAATCTTCCTTGATCCAAATCACGTTCCTTATGACGTCCCCTTCCTGCATCCTTAACAACTAAGCCTTCACTCGGCTCGTCCGAAATGGATTGCTTCCTGATCTCTTCTGATAGAAGAGCTGAAGTAACGTCTTCCATTGAAAGAGTTTGCTTTCCATAAAGTATAGTTGTAACTAAGTAATTATAGGAAGGAGGAAACGATGTGAGGAAGATCAATGCCTTATCGTCCTCGTCAAGCTTCACATGTACACTAAGTAGATCACTAATAATTTTATTAAAAATATTTAAGTGTTCAGCAACTGCTATACCTTCCCTCATATGTGGCCCATATAATTTTTGCTTTAGGTATAGCACATTGGAGAGACTCTTTGTTATATATAGCTTCTCCAATTTGGTCCACATGCCCACAGTTGTTTCTTCATCCATGACATTATACATCACCTCATCTGCCAGGCACAATATGATGGTATTAAGTGCCTTCAGATCAAGCTCTTCGCAATCTTCATCGCTTGTTGTTGCTGATTTTTGAGACTTTCCCAGCAACGCCTTATGAAGACCTTGTTGTACTAAGATGGCCTTCACTCTTCTTTGCCAAAGACCAAAATTTCCCTTTCCATCAAATTTCTCTACCTCGAACTTAGACATCGAGACATTCGGCATTTTTGTTGTAGCACCGACCCGTCTCTCTGATACCAATTGTTGTGATTTAAGGATCGTCCTGCATGTGCTATCAACAAAAATACACGAACAAAGAAATAGCGAAAAATAATAGAAAGGAAATATACAAAAAGGAGACAACGATTTACGTGGTTCGGCAAGTTGCCTACGTCCACGGGGAGAGCGAGAGAGATATATCCTTTATATGAAGAAACCAGAATACAAGCCCGCACATATATGTTTCCCTCAACCTAAATACAAGAGCCTTATGGTTATTGCCACCCTTCCCTTGTTACAAAAAAAAATTCCTCATCTGATCTCAAAATGGATTTTTCTAAGCAAAAGAGAGAAACTCATCAAGCTACTAATTAAGTTTTCACCTCACACTTAATTAGTTTCCTTTTACGCTTGCTTGCTTGCTTACTTCCTACCTTGCAATCTGTAGAATGAATTAGCAACCTATTTATAGGCATACATGTATATGCTGGCAACTTCATTGTCAAACCTCATTAATTAGCCTATGTATATAGGCATTGACAATTGGAACATGCATGTGTTTCATGCATATGCATGAAACACATTTGTATGCATGCACCAGCCAACATTAACCCATTTCATTCACACTTAATGATTTCGGTAGACCAAGTGCACCGTGAACCAAGTTTCATCTTCTTGTCTTTTTTACCTATAGAAAATTTATAGGCCAAATAAAAGTATAAAAGAAGACATATAACCAACAATATCAAATAACTATAGTTTGACCTGCAATACAAAATTTCTAAATGATGTGCATTATATATTACATATAACATGTTTGACTTCCTTTTGTTGTCTAAACAGGTTAATAATGGCCTCCTATCTTCTGGGATTATGGGTTTATACATTGTTTTCCTCTGTTGGTCTGCAATTGAAAGGTATTGTTTCCATATTGTAAAGATTATTTTTTTGATTTTTAGAAACTAAACCAAATAATAAATTCTTTACTTGTCAAAGTTATTGAATTTGTTAGCATCTTGTAATTAATTTGTAAATTTTAGATATGGGGACGTATTACGAGAAAAAAAGAACTTGAGTTCTTCGTAATACTTTAGAGGAGAACACAAATAAGAAGATAACAATAGGGGCAAAAATATTTTTATATCACAAAACTTCGAATTAAGAGTTGTGCAACTTTATTAGATGATGCAAGCAACTGTAAAACTGTCTCTTACATGTCCATTGTTGTCCTTGTTAATTTGTATTAAACTTATGTTCACCACTTGCAGTGAACCACAGAATGGAAAATGCAGTACACCAAAGAAAATTGCCAAGAATGGTGATTGGACAACTATAGTTGTAAGATATACAAACTCTGAAATTCCTTCTCATTTTTTTGATTGCTGGATGAAATTGTGATTCATAGAGCTAATATGTAACTTTATGCTACAAAATATTGAGGACTAAATAACTTTTACGAAGTGCTTGGAAGTAAGCCAAATGTTTGTGATTTTGTATAACAAAACTTCCCTTCGATGCCCAAAACTCCTTATACTAAACATTAGTAAATCATGTTTTTCCAATTTATGCATTGCACATTTGCACTTATAGGTCGCATTTTTATATCGATCTAAGTTTTTCTATGTAGTTGGTACACTACTTCATTCGTCCCTTTTATTTTTCCACCACAAGACAACATATTGGAGGGGTTAAGCTTAAAATTGAGTTAAACAATAGCTATTGCTGAGGATATCACAGGAGTGATTTTATTTTTTGTCCCTTTGCTAACTTTCCTTTAACCTTTTCCCTTCTATTTTTCCTATTATTTCTTTCCTTCTATTTCTTTCTCTATCTATATAAAGAGAAACTCCTCTTCTCCTCTTTACTTTCTTTGTTGGGACACAAACTGTTTGATGGCTTAATACATAGGCAATGCGAACATGTGTTCATGTTGTTTAGCATGAAAGACATGTTTTAGCCCAATAATTGTCATACACATCCTTTCTCACTTTAGTAAAACTAGTTCCTAATGCACTGTACATGCAAAAAGAACTTACATACTTAACATTCTCCATTTTGATTCTTTTATACCCTAAACTGTCATTTCATCATGAAAGCTCTACCTTGAGCTTGTCTCCTTCGCTCCATGATGCCTTCTCCGTGCCTCCACCACGAGTAATTGTAGTTGCACAAACTTTGGAACTCAAGCCATCTCCTGTTTTGACTGCACTTCAATTCAAACGTAAAAATTCAGCCTAACAACCAACATGCACATCACTTCTTAGCATGTTTGGCCAACCTGATGCACTATGGACTATATTTACAATATATCACATAACAAATCCAGACCTGGATTTCTTTCGAACAAAATTTCTCTCCTGACTTAACTGGACAAGATTTTATCTCATTCTAACTAATCTCCAGGTTGGACCTACTACTCAATCAAGCAGTTGGCACATTGCCACCCAAACATCACACACATCGTCCTTGTCTAGTGCAATTAATATCATACTAGTGAAGGTACTCGCACGTTGCGGCGGGTTTATTCTATTGAAGCAACTAAATATTTATACAATTAACAAAAATACTATCATAACTTGTTTTCTTAATAGATATGGATGGGAAGAGACAACATTAATTGAAATTGGAAAATATTAATTGAAAGGCGGACCCCACCCCCAGGTTAAGGGGGTGGCTTCACATGGCTAAGGAATTGAGCATTCATTGTATACTAGTGAAGTACCCGCGCTGCGCCGCGGTTATAATTTTTTTAATAAATATTATTTTTTATTTTATATTTTTCGGTAAATATTACCTAACCTACGAAATAATCATGTAGTCCACCAACACAGGTATAAGATAAAAACAAAATAAATACAAAGGAACATAAGCAAGCTAAACAAAAAAGGACCATCATAGTAAGGAACTAAACTTACAAATAAATAGTCAAAGTATAAAAGTAATCATTCACACAAAAGGATTCCTAACACAAAGTAATCCTTCAAAGTACAGAAATAATTATTAACACAAAATAATTCCTCACACAAAATTGCTTCCACAAAGTAATTCTTCATAATATAATCCACTTTACATTTGGGTACTGTATGGTTGAATATATAGAATCAGAACGATTACAGTGGAGTTCGGGAGGTTTCGGACTGGTACGGAGGTCCCGAAGGCGAAAAGTGAGTTGGAGCGGTGATTAATGGAACCGGTTTTGGGTTGAGCACACCGACTCCACAGTTGAGCTTTTTGAGGGGGAAAAAGCTTTGGACATGTGTATTTTCAAATTACAGCGGAGTTCGGAAGGTTCCGGACTGATGCGGGGGCCCCGAGGGCAAAAAGTGTGTTGGAGTTGGCTTAAAATGGATTAATTAATTTATTATTCAAATTGCTTAATTATCCTGTGAGAATGAATTAGAGAATAAGAAGTAAGTGAGAAAGAGGTTTTGGGCTTGGTGTTGGTGTTGGAGGGTCCTTTTTTGGGTTCTTGTTCATCTTGCATCATGCACCATGCACCACACCACCTTAATTAGCCACTTTAATTAGCAATTGCCACGTCAGCTTCTTCTTCTCTGCCTCAAACAGAGTAATTGGGCTCCAAACAGAGGATTGAATGAACGGAGAAGAAGGAGAAGAAGAAGAGGACTTGAGGGGAATTAAAAGATGGAAATGAAAGCGGTGATGGTGCGGTTGTAGTGTGGACCCTCCGTCGGAAGCCGAGCGGAACATGCGCGCGTCGAGCCTCACGGAGGCACTTTGCTGTTTTTCTTGAGAGAGAGAGAGAAAGCTTAGTTTTGGTTTTTTGGGTTGAAGTGATGGCTTAGGACTAAGTATTTCTTGACAGCCATCTTATATACATGCAGTGGTGCATGAATTAATATCAAGTGACAACCTTCTGTTAACAGGTTTAGCAAATCCATTGTTTTCTTCTCAGGATGTCAATGAAGCTAACAGATTTATTAAGGATATAATTCACAAGGGAATCGAGAAAGAAGGGGCAGGCATGTATGTTACTTGTACCTCTGTTTTTCTTTTGCATGTTCACCTATATTATTATGGGATAGCAATTTTCTGATCAGCATTATTTCCTTCCCTCATTTCCTGGATTTTTTTGGTGTAGTTTGCTTGTTTCACTATGTGCTGATTCGTGTTTATGCTACAGCATCTTTAAAAGATATAAAATAGGGGGAAAAAAAAGGTGCTTGAGTTCGGGCGCCCTGCGCGCTTGCCGCGCCCCCGCGCGGCGCCCTGCGCGCTTGCCGCGCCCCCGCGCGGCACCCCTGCACGGAAGCCACGCGCCCCTGCGCGCCCGCGCGGCGCCCTGCGCGCTTGCCGCACCCCCGCGCGGCACCCCTGCACGGAAGCCGCGCGCCCCTGCACGCTTGCTGCGCGCAGCAGCAGGCGCACGCAGCGGCGGGCGCTGCCTGCGCAGCGGGAAAGGGGAGAGAATGAGAGATATAGAGAGAGAGAGGAGGGGAGGGAGGGAGGGAGGGAGGGAGGGTAGGGGGTGGGGGATTATATATTTTGTGTTGGGTGGGTGTGGGGGCCGGCTTCGGCTCTTGAGAAGACGACACGCGTAGAGGGAGGGGGGGGGGGGTACCGGTTAGAGGGGAAACACATGGGGGGGGGGGGGAAGCACATGAAGCCACTTTCCTCTCTCTCTCTCTCTCTCTCTCTCTCTCTCTCTCTCTCTCCTCTCTTCTCCCACGCCGGTTTCCCCGCAGACAACCCATGTGCAAACACATGGTTAAAGTTAGTGGAAGAGAGAAATTCAAAGAAAAAGAGAGATATTTCAAAGAAGATGCACGAAGCAAGGAACGCACGCCACGTCGGCTCGGGACGCCTGGGAAGCCTCCACGGGGGCTCGGAAGAACTGAGGATTTATAATCTTTATTGATAGATTATAGTTGTTATCGATTTCTATTTATTGTATTTCTTATAGGCTCGGTTCTCTTTTATACCTGGTAAGTTTCGATATTTAATATTTCATTATTATTTTGGTTCATTAAAGCTTTAGCAATGCTATTCATAGAAAAAATCCTACCAAATTACTAGCTTGTTGAAGCCAACCCCTTTTTACCTTGTTTCAAGGTGCAATCAAAGAATTAAGTATCCATTCGTGCCTTATGGCACGGAGCGATATGTATTGTGCCACCAATTAGGCGGCACGGTACAGAGGGGGTCTCTCTTGGCCCTCATGTGCCGCGATACCCTCTGAGTATCGAACGAGACAGAACGATATCCAGAGAGTATCATGGTACGTGCCGCTGCGTGCCCACACAGGCACAATATTTTTAATTTTTTTTTTTACTTCGATCTTTTGTATTTTTTGGTTTCTTGCATAGACCTTTATCCCTCTCTCATCTATTTTCTTCTTTTCACTTCTATCTTTTCTTCTATTCTGCACTTTCTTTTCTTTCCTCTCACATCTCTTATTCTATTTTTTTTTTTCTATTTTTTTCTTTCCTTTTTTCTCATATATATTTTTTTAAAATTTTTCCTTTCAATCTCTTATTATTTTTTGATCACTTCGATTTTAAAAGAAAAAGTAAAGAAATAGTAAAATCAAAGATCTACTTATTAGATAAGTCAAGAAATTTACAACTTAAATTTTTTTTCATACAGTTAGAATATATCTAACTTATAAAGTTTCTTTTGTAAAGAAATATGAAATTATATAAATTTTTATTAACAATTTATAAAAATCTGAAAATATATCCACTTGATTTAATCATTATATGGTCTATTTTTTATTTTTTTGTACTGATTTAGTATTTTGTGCTAGATTTAAGATATTCGTAACTTTCACAATTTGATTATTAGATTTAGAAATATAAGAATTCTAATAAAATCGAAAACTAAATAGAATCAATTGATATTTAAATTTGCTTAATGTATATGTCATTTGGTTTAATGTTAAATTTTCATAAATAAATTGCACAAGTTTTCTTATTTAAATTTAAGAAAAATTAATTTTCTTGGATGAACTTGCAAATTTTTCATAAAAATTTTTAAAAAATTAATTTTCTCGGATTTATATTTTATAATTTTTAAAATTCTAAAAAATAAAAGATAAATCAAAAAATTTTAAAAGTTAATCAATTTTTATTATTGCTTAATTTATTCATAGTATGGTTTATTATTAAATTTTTATGAACAGATTTTATAATTTTTTTAAAATTTTTAGAAAAAATAAATTTATTTAATTTTTCATAAGTATTTTATACAAATTTGAAAATGAAAAGAAAGTATCAATGCACTTGGGGTCTCATTCTAGTTTAGTCTAGTCATCATATGATCCTTCATCGAATCAATATGAATGGATCTTGCAAATTTTTATAATTTTTTTTTAAAAAAAATAATTTTCTGTATGAGCTGTAGTTATATTTAACTTTCACCTATAAAGAAGACTACTACTATATTAAGCTATTAACTAGTAAGTTAGTAAACTATTATTGACATTAGATCAAGACAAATCAATACATAGCCAAAATTTATAAATATTACTCTAAAATTTTTAAAATAACATTCTAAAGTCTTATTGGACAGAAAAAACTAAAATAAAACCATGCCAAAGCGTGCTATTAGGAGGTTGTGCGTGCCCGTTGGCACGCAAGTGTGCCATGTGTCGGCACGCAAGCGTGACTGTGCCGTATCGTGCCAGGCAACGGCCGGCACACTCCCGTGCCGCGGCACTTTAATCCTTGGGTGCAATCATAAAATCATGCAGTGAGAGGCATTATTATTCAGCCATAGTAAAAGAAAACTATATTATTGTGAGAACAATTTCTATTAGCCCTTCTATTTGTAAATAATAGTTCATAAAACAAAAATTAGAGAAGAACATAGCACAAGCTCTATGAATAGGAGGCCATGAGCATTTTACATGGAAAGTCTCCCTAAAATGAATAGTGTAACCAAGTGTATCCTCACTACAGTAATATGACAAGGTTCTCTAGCAAGTGCAAGCGAAAATGCCTAATACGAACTATAAAACTTTTAAATCTGAAAACCGCGTTACCATAGAGTTACAGTTTGGTATCCATGATTGGCTTCTTTTAGAAATTCTTTCAAGCCAGTACGATAAACCTTCATATATGCAGTAGAAACAGTTCTATCATGCTGAGATCACTCTTAAAGCAAGAGGATACCAAGAAAATGAGTACGGTTTTTCTTCATCATCAATTTTTTTTAGTCTCATTCTCGAGAGATAATAGAGTCCAAAAAATTCTGTTGATTTGATTGGCTTCAAAAGTAACCCAACAATATCTAATTTATAGTTATATTGTCAAGCTACCGGTACATTTAAAGATGATATGTTGGTTTATTCATTTCTTTATTTCCTCCTTTACAATTATCTTACCATGTGGGTTATCTCTAACAAAACTTAGTTGATAACTACATATTTTGGAATTCTGGTACATATTCTGTTCTTTCTATTAACCACAAAAGAATGAAGTCAATTGAGAGAAATATTACTGCAAATTACTGCATTATAAATTCTGATAACAAATTAAAATTCTTTTGTAGTTAAGTGCAGTCCTGTACTTTTCAAGCTTCATAAATAGATAATATATTTTGCTTTATTAATGCTTTGTTCTAGTGCTTCCTCGTTGCTATTTGTGCAATTGTAACGGCCACATTTTCAACCGGAATCGATACAAGATCCTTCCAGGTGAGCCATATTTCCTTTATTATTGTTTTTTATCTCAATTCTTTGTTCATGAAGTTGCACGTCATCTGCCTATTGCTCTGCAAAGTTAGCATCTTTAATGTGACAGATCGTCTTTCAATTGCAAACTGTCTTGGCTGCATACACAGATGCTCGAATGTTCAATAATGCTACCAAGATTAAAACAATAATTACCATTAAATTATGCTTTTCAGTTTGCGAAGGATGAGGCTCAACTGGAAGATGATATCCCGTACAGATACGAGATATTTCACTTTGTTTTTTCGATGGGAGCAATGTACTATGCAATGTTGTTCATTAGTTGGGAACATGACCATCCGACGAGGAAGTAAGATATCCTACCAAAATGGGATTCATTATAGAAGATACGTGGTATGATATCCTTTAGCTAATTGGGATATTGACTTTTTAGCTCTTATATATGTGTTCAAATAATCAGGTGGAGCATAGATGTTGGCTGGGCTAGTACATGGGTAAAGATCATCAATGAATGGTTTGCTGCAAGCATTTATTGTAAGTTCTCTACGCCTCCTGTCCCTATCGCATTTTGGTCTTTAAGAATTCGAAATTTTGTAATTTTTCTAGTTCTTATTGAACAATCAAAATATGCAAGTTTCATGTTGGTTCGTTAACTGACAGGATCCTGGTCAAAGTTCCCCATTGTAGGTTAATAGGGGACTAAATACTAATTATATATAGTGAGAGATATATGATGTTTTCTCTCAAGTGTTTTTTTTATCAATTAATCAAATTTTCATTTCTTAGATTTTATCTAGATATAAGAGATAAAATAGCTGAAATTTTTAACCTTCTCAAATTTTCGGATAATTTATCTCAATCGTAGTGGTCGACCTACCCATTGTCTGCCAAAAATTCAGATAATACCAAGATGCTTGCATTACAGATAGATATGTATAGCAGTTTTCTTATTAAAAAATAAAAAAATAAGAAAAAATGCAAAAAAAATTATCATATTTTTGGGTTTCTCCACAAGTTAGCCCTTGCCCTTTTTCTTTCACAGTCAACAATTCTGTAAATTTTAAGCTCTCTTAGCTTGAAGATGTAAATTAGCCATCCGGCTTTGGGCCAGTTAATATCAGACACTACTGTCAGACACTACTGTCGCAGGACATGATTGGCCCAAGGCCAAGTCAGTTGATACTAACTAGTGTATGCAATAAAGCCCTAATCGTTGTTGATTACTAGCTAGTTAATTTGAGCAGCATGAGAAAGCATGACATTTAGTATGCTTACTCAAACTGTGCCACTCGTTCACATTAACTCTTCTGACCTTGTGATATTTCTATCTTTGTGTTTTTGCAAGTGCAATATTTACGTTAGACGAGATTCATTTGCTCGATCTGGTGTTGTTTCATACTTCTTATTGGGGAATTAGATTATTTCAAACATCAAAGTACTTGCATTCCATGATAATATTTGAAAATGATATAGTAGGTGATTTGTAGTGACTAAATGGAAAAATTATCCTGGGAATTGGTATTAGCCTTTAGCCTTATCACCATTCGAACAAATAGGATTAACGCATTGGCTTTGAAAACTGAAAAATAGCTAATTTGCAACAACCATTATTGGACAGTCTAATGTAAAATCAGAGTTCCCTAATGGTGTCATTCGCAAAAAGAGAAATTTGATGACAGTTGGTAATATTTACAACATAGAAGAGTATCTCAAAATAATTACAAAGATGTTTCTAAGGTAGAGGAAGATATAAATATATGAAGACCCTACTATAAGACCATTTTTAAAAAGGCAGCAACTTTATTTATTTATTTATTTATTTATTTATTTTTGCTTATTACAACTTTTGGTTGTTTTAATTTGAGGGGTTCTCTATACATTTATACCAATAAGAAGTTGTGTCAAGTGATGCCAAGCCATGCCAAAGGAACCAGCTCTCCCTGCCTGAAAAAAAACAACAAAAGTAAACTATTCACAGACATGCAAATTACAACAAATTTACTAGATTCCCTTTTGTTTTCTTTTGTTTCCTCCCAAGGTCTTTTGATGTGTCAATGTTAACTCACTACTTTGTGTTGGACATGTAAAAAACTAATGCTTACTAAATCACTCTGTGCAGTCTGGAAATTGATCTCTCCTGTTATAACAAGGGACAACGCCATTCGTCACGAAGAATCCATGCAGAATGTTCATCTGTCGGTATAATAACAAAATTAACTAGACAAATCTGGCAGATTATTCTTTTCTTCTATGGTCAATTTTATGCTACAATCACATTTTATATCTCAAATTTTAAAGCACGTGTAATTGTGTGATGCTTCATCACGTGAGTAATTCATATATATGAATAATTCATATATATATATATATATATAACAATTTTTTATGTAAAAAAAGGAATATATCAGTGGGGCGTGCATGCTATAGTCAATGCAGATGATTAACCATATCATAAATAAAATTATTCATGTACTTTTGGCACAATCTGAAGTACAATTCAACAATCCGGAACCGCCGTATTACCGTACGGTAAAATAAATGCTAACAAATCAATCGACAGCTGTATACACTATCTCAGCCCCTGAGCATGGGCGTAAAATTATTCTACACTATTCCGAATCATTTCTACCCACTAATCGGGCAATAACCAAGTAAAAACTAATGCTAACATCAAACTAATGCCAACTGAGCGTCCTATTCACGACAGAGGAGGTTAAGAAGGTTACTTTTGAGTTTGGAAGTGATAAAGCATCGGGGCATGATGCCTTTATCTTGAGATTCTACCAAAGCTTCTTGGAGGTGACGAAAGACGATAATATGAATACCATAGATTTCAACCTATGGACTATTCGATTATTTGCCTAATCCCTAAGAAAGAGGGGCGACCTCGGCTAATGACTTTAGACTTATTAGTCTCATTAACGGAGTGCAAAAGATCATGTCTAAAGTGCTTGCGAATAGACTCGAAGGGGTTATGAATGGGATCATCTCCCACACAGAGGCATCTTTCCTTAAAGGTCGATCTATTCTCGACTCCTTGCATCGGTGAACGAAATCCTATGTTGGAGCAGTAAAACTATGAAGGAAAATGTTGGTATTAAGGCCGATTTCGAGAAGGCGTTTGACAGAGTGAGATAAGATTTTTTGTTGAGGACTATGAAGTGGCTCGGGGCCGATGATAAGTGGTGTAGGTGGATCGAATAATGTATCTCCAATGCAAAAGTCACTGTGTTGGTCAACGGGGTCGCAACAAAATGGATCAAAACAACCAGAGGACTTCGGCAAGGGGACCCTCTCTCCCCCTACTTATTTTTACTCGTAGTGGAAGGATTGGCGAGGATGATAGAGAAAGCGGTTGGTAATGGGTTCTTGAAGGGATTGGACCCCATGACCAGACAAAAGTTGCGTTGATTCAGTATACAGATGACATGTTCTTCTTTTGTGAAGCCAAGAGAAGGCAAGTTAAAAACTTACTTTTTATGTGGCAGCTCTTTGAGTGGGCGTCGGGTCTCAAAATTAATAGAAATAAGACGGAATTATTCTATACGGGTGACAGAGTGCAATGGGGGGAGAGATTGGCGGCTACACTGGGATTCAAGGTGGGATGCCTCCCAATCCGGTATCTTGGGCTACCGCTAGCTGTAGGACATTTGCGAAAGGAGGATTGGTGGCTTGTTATCAGTAGGGTCGAGAAGAGGTTGGAAGGGTGTCAAGCTAAGCTCCTTTCAATGGGAGGTAGATTAATCCTCGTGAACTCGGTACTTGCGAACATACCGATGTACTACCTCTCGATCTTTAAAGCACCCAAATGGGCTCTCAAATGAATTGAAGGTCTAAGGAGAGCATTCTTTTGGAAGGGGGAGGCTAAAGTAATGGGTGGCCATTTGTCTTGTAGGGTGGACGATTATTTGTAGGAGTAGAACGGACGGAGGGTTGGGTATTTTGGATCTCGAGGATATGATTTTAGCTCTTCTCGCAAAATGGTGGTGGAGATTCCTTTCGAAAAACAACAACTTTTGGGGTCCACTTGTCACGCCCCGGGGGTAAACCAGAACCCGGGCTTGTCAACAGAGCTAAATTCATACACGCGGAATTTTTGCGCATACACGAAGCGCTAAACCTGCTCAAATATAATAGAAGTATATAAAGAGCAAAAGTACAGAGCTGAAAACTAAAACCATCTCAGACTGAAACTGTAAAAGGAATAATACATCATCACCTCCCAGAGTCAAAAAAATTAATACAACCAACTGCCGAAAGCCAGACCCAAAATAATAAATAACCATCAGTCTGAGAAAATGTGGGTTATGTGATAATGGATCTAAATAGGAGAAAAAACCACCTAGAGGGGGGGTGAATAGGTGTAAACAATAAAATCACCAAATCGTTGCGTAAAAATAACCCAATGCGGAAAAATAAATAAGTATGCAAGATTTTACATGAAAAACTCTGTCACAGGAGTAAAAAACCACTGGACCGATAACACGGTGAAATCCACTAAGATTAAACACGTACAAGGTGATATACCGTAACACTACGACTCAACCTTTTCCATACGCTCCGAATAGATCTTCTCCGCTCGTTCCACAATGCTCCTCGAATCCACCATTTGCGTCCAACGCCGAATCCACGATGTCCAACCGAATCCACGGTCTTCACCAATATAGCACGTATCGATCACACGAACGTACCTCGCTTCGAATCCACGAAAGTGGTAGCACCTTGAATCCACAAGGCCACGCGAATCCACGCGCCGATTGTCCTCTCGGAACTCGTTGTTTTGTTTATTGGTGGTGATAATCAAATACTTAGATCATATAGATAGATAAGGAAAACACCATCTAAGTATTCATCGATTTGATTCTTCAAAAGAAAAGTTTGAAAAACCTCGAATCAAATCGATAAATATAGAGAAAGAAAACCTAGAAATAAATCGGTGTTTACCTTTTCTTCTCTATACGTGGATTACCTTTTATTCTTTGAATATAAGAAATTTAAGAACCTTCAAAATAATAGGAATACCCTAAAAAATGATATTAGGGTCTATTTATAGGTTAGAAACCTTTTGGAAAGAGATAAGAATAAAAAAAACAGAGTTCGAGGTCCGGACTGAAGTGGGGATGATCCGGACTGTAATTCCGCATGAACTTAACCTTGTTCGGGGTCCGGACTGGATATGGCTGGTCCGGATCCTGAACATGTAAAATGTCCAGTTCTTAATTTTTATGCAACGAAAATTAATCCAAGTGTTTCTAATCTATAAGAATATATTCGGATCACCAAAACTATTTAGTTAAACATACCTGATCCTTTTGAATTCATTCTTCTTGAGATTGATGTATGTAATCCATAATTATTCAACTTTAATCTTCAAGACTCAAAACACTTCACGAAATACGCCAATACAAAGATCCTTAACAGAAAAAGGGTACAATAAAAGGTCTATCACTATCTCTCACGTGCCATCTCTTGTACAACTCTATTTTTGCGCTCGACTACACTGTTCTGTTGCGGTGTATAAGGTGCGGAGAATTCATGTTTTATGCCGTTTGAAGAGCAAAAATCAATGAATTTTGAATTTATAATTTTTCCACCTCTATCACTCCGAACACGAACGATCTTTTCATTCTTCTCAATCATAATACGATGACAAATCTCATGAAAAGAATCGAAAGTATCCGCTTTCTCTTTTAAAAATGCTACTCATGAATATCTAGATAAATCATCAACCATGAGAAAAATATACCATTTTTCACCCAAACTAGGTTGACGATTTGTCCTCATTAAATCCATATGCAATAATTCTAGTGGGCGTTTTGTTCCTACATGGTTCAAATTCTTGTGAGTGGATCTAGTTTGTTTTCCCTTTTGGCAACCACCACACACAAGATTTTTTTTTGAAGTTTAATTTAGGAACACCTCTAACCACGTCTTTGTTAGATATTCTAGATAGTTCCTTAAAGTTCATGTGACCTAGTCTTTCATGCCAAAGTGTTTTATTATCAAGTGACACTAGGTTACAATGATAAGAAAATTTATTAGGAACTACATAGCAATTATTTTGTGACATAACCCCTTTCAAAAAGAATGAATGATTTACATAAGTTACAAAACATTCAATCGCAGAAAAGTTAAAGACAAGGGAAGAGTTCACCTTTGCGCACCCAAACCTTACGAGTTTTGGAATACGTCGGCAATGATCGTGAAGTTGATCTCCTTGGTGAACGCGTCTTGTTCGGTTGATCACTTTTCTTTGATTTCCATGACGATGTCGTCTCGGGTGATGTACTACCATAATTCTTCACCTTTGATTGATTTCTTCTTGAATTCCGGTCTCTGTACTTGATGGTAGTCATTGCAAGATCTGCTTGATTTGTTCGTTTGGCTCTATTCTTGCAAGTTGATCTTATGTGCCCTGCAAAACCACAATGATAACATACATTGGTTGAAGTTGTACCTGAACGAAATGAGGTAGGCTTGTTAATGTTGGATGCGATGATCTTCGTCGGAAGAGGTGCAACCGACTGGGGCACCAAAACCGTTTTGATCAAACTTGATTCCTCACCGGTTCAAGCGTATCCAAGACCCAAACGATTCGTTTGACCGAGACCAAGCAATTTATCCAACTTGCTCCTTCCTGAAGAGAATCGCTTCAAATCTTTCTTAAGTTGGAATATGGTCTTCGTCATCTCCAATTTTTCTTGTTGAGCCTCGGAGTGGAGCTTTAAGAAGTGATTTGCTTTATCCACCAATTTGATATTTTCCTTCTCGAACTGCTCGTTCTTCTCTTGAAGAGAAACATTTATTTTGACCAAGTTATCCATTTCCTCTTCAAGAGCGTTTGAGATAGAAGTTGCCTTTTCAGTTTGTTCTTCAAGATCCCACAATCTTCTTCTCAAACTTTTGTTTTGCTTTGTCAATTTCTTAGAATCCTTTAACAATTTATGGTAGGCAAAAGCAAAGTCTTCACCTTCGGAATCGCTTGGTTCATCATCCATTGTAGTTTTTCCATTCAAGGAGGAGATGGATAATGAACCAGAAGAAGTCGCTGAAAAACACATGAAAGGTGAAGTTGTGGACGCAATGAATGCTCTGGCGTTGTTATCCTCATCACTGGAAGATGACTTATCAAAAGTGGAAGTGTCATCCCATGTGACGGCTTGTATAGACTTCTTCTTTGACGGATTCTTGTTGGGACACTCCGTTGAGATATGGCCAAAACCTCGGCATTTGAAGCACTGGATTTGTCCCTCGGTGTTCTTCTTGTCATTTGAAGAACCCTCTTGCTTTCTTGATTTGAAGTTTGAATTTTCTTTGCCTTTCTTGGACTTAACGAAGATGATGGTTTGCTTGAATTTTTCCTTCGAAAGTTTCGGCGAAATTTTCTTGTCAACAATGCAAGTTCTTTCTTGAAATCCTCCATTGATAAATTATCATCAGCGTCTGAGGAGGATGAATCCGCGTCTTCTTCTTTTGTTGATTTCAATGCAAAACCTGAAGACTTAGAAGAAGAGGAAGGCTTTCCAGAAGAATAGTTAGTAGAAAAAGTCATTTCATAAGTTTGAAGTGAACCAACTAATTCTTCTACTTTGATTTCGTCCGGGTGTTTTACTGTTTCAATGGCTGCAACCTTAGAGCGAAATCTTTCAGGAAGAGTTTTCAAAATCTTTCTTACAACTTTAGATTCTGAAATTTTCTCTCCCAAGTTAACACATGTATTAACGATATCTTGCAATCGTGTATAATAATCTGTGAACGATTCATTTTCTGCCATATAAATAGAGTCAAATTTGCTTGTAAGCAATTGCAATTTTTGAATCTTCACTAAACTTGTACCCTCATGTGTAACTTGTAGAGTATCCCAGATTTCTTTCGCGGTCTCACATGCCGAGACGCGAAAGAACTCAGTTTAAGACAAGGTATTAAATAAAGCATTAATTCCCTTACCGTTGTAAGAATATGCATCAATTTCTTCCTTGGTCCATTTCGACCTAGGTTTGATGGTGCGAACATCGATAATAATCTCAGTAGGATTTGTCCATCCAAACCAAGGTTCGAAGTGCCGTGGTACGAGGGCGTGCCGCTCGCCGCCTGGCACGGTACGGTACCGGCACGCCCCCGTGCCGACACGTGGCACGCTTGCGTGCCGATGGATACGCATGACCTCCCAGTGGCACGCTCTGGCACGGTTTTTTTTTATTTTTTTTGTTCCCAATAAGCTCTTATAATATTGTTTTGACCTGGTTAGTCAAAAAATTATGAATATTGACTATATATAGTTTACTACACTCACCAATTAATATACTGATAATTATTTTTTATATATAAAGTACAACTATATCTCATAGAGAATAGAAATAACAATATAATAAATAAATTCACAAGTATAATAAGTATTTAAATTTACATATTTATAGAGAGAAAACTGCTTAATTCCACATAGATTGTCGCGGTTGATCATATGGCATAGTGTGATCTGCAGATATCAGATTTATTTGACAATGTTGGTATAAATATTCCTGGTATTGTGGAAAAGTCATATATTCGTGATATATGTCATTGTATTGGCGTACGTAATGTCCATATGCAATTGGATCGCTGATATAATCGACAACAATTACTTGTACTAGCATATGGACTGCAACATCAGAAGGAGCAGTATTATCACTATACGATTCGGCATACGAACTTTCACTATATGAAGGTATGGATGGATCATAATCATATCTCTCTCCATAAAAGCCATATTGATATGAGGGATACGATGAATCTGAAGTACTGTCAAACTGTGTGCGCAAATTATCATCCCTTCGTGGGTGCCCAGTTGACACCGCTTCCAAACCCTCTCTCATCTCCCTATAATCTTATTGTGAGGGCCTATTACATTTTCTGCGATCATATACCACTCCAGATGTTTGACGTGGTCTCGACCCATGATCAGCATCTTGAGTGGAATGAGTGAAATTTTGCTCTTCAGTAAATATAAGACCACCTCTGCCCTCATCTCCACCCTCCTGTTGTGTTGGTCGAATGCATTCACCACCATCCCCACTGCTATTGATGGTGTCATCGTCATCGCTACATTCATTTTTGGACCGTGGTAACTCAGAATCTGATGGTGTCGATGTATCGCTATCTTCATCAAGCGATATTGCATCAGCTGCATCTAATGGATCATTCGATGTCATAATTTTTTTACCCTTACCACTTATGACTGTTGTTGAAGGTCTCTTTGCGACAGACGATGTCTTCTCTTTTTTTGATTGACTTTGAGTACGACGTGGGCGACCATGTCCAGGTCCCATCATAAGACGCTCAAATTCGGCATCAGAGTCATCCACGGGATTTTGTGATTCTTCGCCCAAAGATGCTTGTTCTTGCACATTACCTAACTGATTATGAGACCCCTCTATATTCTCATTAGCCCATCTTTCTGCATCAGTAACTCCTGCTTCCTCAGCAATTATCCTGAATGGTCGTGGTGGATCTCCAGGCTCATCGAGCAAAGGGTCATCTTGATTCTCTTTGTCTTATAGCCAATCAAATATAGGGTCTGATTCATCATTGATAAAGCTTGCATCTAAGGGATCATAAATTTTTAATTCCTTTTCCCTATCATACTCCGCTCGCATGCATCTTAAACGGAGCCTCATATTATAGTGGACATAAACTAGCTTCTCTAATCGAGCGTATGCTAATCGGTTACGCACTTTGGTATGTATCAATGCGAAGGTACTCCAGTTGCGCTCACATCCACTAGACGTTGTTGTTTGAGATAAAACGCGCACAACAATTTTCTTTAAATGCTTTGCTGATCCACCGTATTGTAGCCACCACTCAGCTGTCCAATTAAAAATTAAAATTATATCAAAATAAGTTTATCGTTAGATATAAAATATGTAATTATTTAGTTACTTACTGGGATCGGTGTTGTGTCTCCCGTTAATTGCACCCGCATCGCCAAAAGTTCCAGTGGATTCACGAAATATTTTTCCCTATATTATAATATTATAATATATTATAATAATGAGAAATTAGCATATTAACATATAATAAATTAATAATATATTAAAAAAACTATTGTACCTCATTTATGGCAAGAGCGGCACGCATTGGATCCATTTCCAATCTAGTGATGACATTTCGTAATGCCTTTAATAATTCATCATCATATCCAAGATTATAACGATGATGGTACGACTGATTAAGATAATAACCTATCATTAAAAAAAAAAATAACTCCATCAACAATGCAAGAATACAATTGAATAATCACTAACAAATAGTTTTGTTATAATTTATACTTGCCTGCTAGGTGCAGATCCCGACCCATCTGAACTTCCCAACGTTTGTCAATAATTTTTACATAAGATTGACATCGCAATGGATTGACTTTCTTGATAGTCTCTTTAGCCATCCTCAGTTTATGATAGACGTGTCCCATTTGAGGTATTTTTTTTCTGATCCACCAATCGAAGGACCACGTATAAAGGCTCCACAATATCAACAATCTCTTTCACATAATCCCAAAATTTGGTGGACTGAATTATTTGCTCAATACTCTTTCCATCAGACTTGGAGGCATAACGAGATGTTTACTACTCATTTGATGCAAACATAGTCTTTAAACCAATTTTATTTTTCATAAAGCTGTTTAGAGCGATAAAATTTGTGGCAAATCGTGTGATACCAGGACGTAAGATCTCTCCTCCAATGAATTTGGACATTAAAGCTGTTGGGTTATATATTAAGGATCCACAAGGATCTAAATAGGTACTATCAAACAACTAGAGGGGGGGTGAATAGGTGTAATACTTAAAAACTCAATCTCAGTGCAAAATAAAAACCAATGCGGAAAATAAAAACAGCACACCGAGATTTACGTGGAAACTCCAATCCAGGAGAAAAACCACGGGACCAACACGCAATAACAATCCAATAAGAATAGAAGAATAACAAGGTGATTACCGACTCCACGGACTCAAACCCCTCCTTCAGCTTCTTCGGACCTTGCGCTGACCGGTTGGATATCCACGCAATAACAATCCCTAAGAAAAGAAGAATAACAAGGTGATTACCGTCTCCACGGATTTAACCCCTCCTTCAATTTCTTGGACCTCGCGCTCCACCGATTTTGCACGTCCACTGCACACGTTCGAATCCACGAACGCCACTCGAATCCACGAGCACACGTTTCGAATCCACGAAACGCCTTTAACACACCGAATCCACGATGCCACGTCGAATCCACGACGCAAACTCAGTCGATAAGAATATTGACTTCGATGGTGATCCTTTGCTTAGATTATCAATGAGGAACCGTAGAAGAAATCTCTAAGCAAAGATTAGATCAATTCGACAAAAGATATGTTCTTGAAAGAACCATCGAATTGACCTAAAAGAGGCTATAAAGAAGATCGATAAAAACCTCGCCTCTAGGGTTGCTCTCAAGTGTTTTATAAATTGATCGGCCGTAGCTCCCACGTTTTTGAGAAACCCTAAATGTCTATTTATAGTTTAGAAACCTTTGGAAAGAGATAAGAATCAAAAACTTACCTTATCTGGAAATTTTACGGACGGCGATCCGGATCGGATTTACTGCGATCCGGATCGTCGTAGCGTGATTGACGATTCCAGAAAACCAAGGGTTCGGGATCCGGATCACATTGCCCGATCCGGATCGTTCATACAAATCAGAAAACTTAACATTCGGGATCCGGATCGGAAATTGCATGGATCCGGATCGAAGTCTTGTATGAAGCAACAACCTTCGGGATCCGGATCGTTGGCTCTGATCCGGATCCTGAACATGTCCGAACACCAGTTTTTGATTATTATGACAATAAAAGTTCATCCAAGTGTTTCTACACTATAAGAAAGTATTCGGATCACCAAAATTATTTAGTTAAACATACCTGATCATTTTGAATACTTTCTTCTTGAGATTGATGTAACTGATCCACAATTCTTCATCTTCAATCTTCAAGACTCAAGACATTGAGTGTCAACTTGAGCTCTTGTTGAATCTTCTCTAAGTCTTTGATTGCTGATTGACAATTTGATCCCTTTAAGACTCCGACTCAACTCACTGACTTGACTCACGAAATATGCCAACACCAAAATGCCGTAACAATCTCCCCCTTTGGCAATTTCGTGACAAAACCCAAAAATACATAAAAACGCTCAAGTCACTCATCTTAAACCAAAAAAAAAATGAAATCCAATGTCATCACCAAAACATTGATTTTCTTTGCGTGAAAGATCCAATAAATACAAAATTACATTTGAACCAAACAGTCCTAGAACATACTCTATGACTTAGGACTTGGAGTCTTAAAGTGATGTAATTCCTGCAAAACAAAACTCCAAACAAAATCAAACGTTAGTTGTTAGAAATTAAAATCCAACATTTGATCCGTCTTCCTTTTGGTTCTTTTGTTTTTCTGCTCTTTCAATTTTTTTCTTTGTCTCCCCCTATCTTGAGCATCTCTAACATGTTTTCCATGTTCTCCATGTTCTTGAGCATCTATGTTCTCCCCCTTTGTGATACGATCATCATTTTCCGTTCTCCCCCATTTTTCCATTTTCGTTTCGTTTATCCTCTCTTGATGATCTCATCTCCGTCATTTCTCTTCTCCCCCTTTTTATCACAAATTGTCAAACAGTGAACATACTAGATAAAAGGAAATCACTAACAACATCAGTTCAAAGAGAAAGAGAGATAAAAGCTCAGTTCCGGTATATAACAAAAATGCAGATTGCGTACCTGTACCAGAAAGCAAAAATCAAGTAATTTCTTGAAACAAATCCAGATTTTAGAATCTTTTCAAATACCGATTTGTATTCCATCAAGAAATCAATTTAAGTGCTTTAAACAGTGAATTCACACAGATGTCATTCAATCCAATTAATTTCACAAAATTAAAAAGATTTACTCCAAAATCATGAAAAATAAAGGTAAAACATTATAAACCGTTTTTCATGTTATATTCATCAAACACAAGTCATCAAAAATAATCTTGAGATCCAAACTCTATCAAGATGTAACGGATTTACAAAGATGACTTACGGAGATTTCCAAATGACATCAATCTTGAATTTTACCCTTTCAAATTTGAGATAAGCACTAAAATACCTAAGGGTGGCTCTTTGAGCATCTTTCAACTATCCCACCTTATACCAACCAGGAGATTGTTCAAAATAAGGGCTTTAAATTTAAATCTCCGAATGCTTCAACTAAACAAAATTTCATAAATAATTTTCAAGCATCCATAACATGTGGTAGCTTCACACATAGACCGGACGACCGGGGTGGCAGCTCTTTCCAACATGTGGTGGTAGTTTTCACTCCTTTCGGATGTAACTCTTTCCACATCTTTTACAATTCATTTCATTACCCTTGTAAGAATGCAATCTCTTACGTGAAAGAATTAAATCCCAAATTTTAGTCTATCGGTTGTCTCACATTTATCACAATAAATTCACACAACCGAGATAGATTAAGCATCTAAAGATCACACAAGATTTCTAAAATTTGATGCTTATAATATCAAAAACTCCTATAATGAAGTATCTTCAAGATTATGATTACGGAGTAAAGTTGATAATTCATATAAAATTAAATTGGAGTGAATAAACGTGAAAACCCTTTTCATTCAATGCACTTGTTCGTTAAAAACCTTTTGTTCAAGAACAAAACATAAAACCAAGAGCATTGAAAAAACATGTAATGCACAGATTAAGAAAAATATGAAGGGAAAATCAATCAAAGCATTACATACAGTCAAAAGCTATTTAAAACTTAAGACAAGGAAAGATATCACCTTTCCGAATCCAAAATTGTCGAATTTTGGGTTGTCTTGATTCACTGTGGTCGGGAGTTGATAGCTTGGACTGTTGATCCACCTTAGGTCTTTGCCTCGCAGTGATCCACTTGAATGATTGATGTTGTGGCTCGGACCTTTGGTGGGTTGAGTGAACTCCTTTGACTTGATGTGTCTTTTGATTCCGTTGAGTTCGCTCCGTAGATGAAGTTGCCGAAGGACTCTTCTTTCTCTTTTTCGGGCAATTCTTCACCAAATGTCCTTCAAGTCCACATAAGTGACAAGTTCTTCCTTTCAATTTTATTGTGGAACTTGAAGCGTGCACAGTTTGGTCCTTTTTGAATCCCAAACCAACCTTGCTTGTTTGACCTAAACCGGACATACACTCAAGTTTCTTGGAATCGGTTGAAATCCTTTGTATGTCGGATTTAAGTTGATGAACTTGTTTGGTCAATGCTTGGTTGGTGACATGAATCTCCTCAAACTGTTTTTCTAGAAAACCAATCTTGTCCATATATGATTTAGCGTTTGTCTCCGATTGGTTTAGCTTTTCTTGGAGGATTTTATTGTTATTCAATAAACGTCCTTGTTCCTCCTCGAGATCATGAAGTTTTATCTTTAAAGCATGATTCTCGTCTTGATTCTCAAGTCGTTGCTTCCTCAACTTCTTGATATGCTTGGCCATCTTCTTAGATTCCGCAAGAAGTTGTTGATATGCCTCAACGAGTTCTTCCTCGTCCGACTCCCCCTCACTTGATGACTCTCCGCCGGATGTTGATGTTTCATGCAAAATCAAAGGAATAGAGTCAGTGATTAAAGATGATAAGCAACCATTAGAAGAGGGAATATGAGAGGCATGAGAGGCAACAACTTTTCCCTCTTTATTTGAGGTCGATTCATTAGAAGTAGAATCGTCCCAAGTTTTTGCTTGCAAAGCCCTCTTTTTATATGATTTCGGAGAAGGACAATCCGTTGAAAAATGGCCGTAGCCTTTGCATCGATAGCATTGGATTTCCCCTTCGAAATCATTTTTCTCTTTTTCTTTAGAGGGTTTTGCAAAGCTTTTGAGATTAGAGGATTTAGAACCCGATGATCCTTTAGATAGTTTCGTGGATGAAGATCCATCGGTTCGATTCTTCCAAAATTTCCGACGAAATTTCTTTGTGATTCGCGCCAATTGTTCTTCAAAATCGGCAAAAGAGATTTCATCGTCGGAACTTGATTCGCTATCTTCTTCCTTTGTTGATTTGAATACAATACCTGTAAGCTTAGAAGAAGACTTGGAAGAAACTTGATTAGTAGGAAACGTCATTTCATAAGTTTGCAAAGCACCTACTAATTCCTCTGCACTCATCTCATCCGGATGACTAACGGTTTCAATGGCGGTAACCTTTGCCCTAAACCGTTCCGGAAGAGTCCGAAGTATCTTTCTTACAATTCTCGACTCCGGGATCTTTTCTCCTAAATTAGCACATGTATTAATTACATCTTGAAGTCTAGTGTAATAATCTGTAAACAATTCATGCTCTTCCATATGAATAGAGTCAAATTGACTTGTAAGCATCTGGAGCTTTTGAATTTTTACAAGATTAGTACCCTCATGTGTAATTTTGAGAATATCCCAAATTTCCTTAGCGGTTTCACACGCGGAAATTCGTGTGAACTCAGTCGAGGAAAGAGAATTAAATAAAGCGTTCATACCTTTCCCATTGTAAGAAGATCTTTCAAATTCCTCTTTGGACCATCTAGAGCGAGGTTTTGGGGTAGTAGAATTTCCTACTTCCTCAACAGGATGCACCCAACCGTATTCCACGGATTGCCATACCCGCTCATCAATTGCGATGAGAAAAGCTCTCATCCGCACTTTCCAATAAGCATAATTAGTCCCATCAAAAAGAGGAGGTCTATAAATATTACCACTTTCACCCAACATGATAGATAAACCTAAAACCCGCTCTGATACCAATTGTAGGTTTATATATTAAGGATCCACAAGGATCTAAATAGGTACTATCAAACAACTAGAGGGGGGGTGAATAGGCGTAATACTTAAAAACTCAATCTCAGTGCAAAATAAAAACCAATGCGGAAAATAAAAACAGCACACCGAGATTTACGTGGAAACTCCAATCCAGGAGAAAAACCACGGGACCAACACGCAATAACAATCCAATAAGAATAGAAGAATAACAAGGTGATTACCGACTCCACGGACTCAAACCCCTCCTTCAGCTTCTTCGGACCTTGCGCTGACCGGTTGGATATCCACGCAATAACAATCCATAAGAAAAGAAGAATAACAAGGTGATTACCGTCTCCACGAATTTAACCCCTCCTTCAATTTCTTGGACCTCGCGCTCCACCGATTTTGCACGTCCACTGCACACGTTCGAATCCACGAACGCCACTCGAATCCACGAGCACACGTTTCGAATCCACGAAACGCCTTTAGCACACCGAATCCACGATGCCACGTCGAATCCACGACGCAAACTCAGTCGATAAGAATATTGACTTCGATGGTGATCCTTTGCTTAGATTATCAATGAGGAACCGTAGAAGAAATCTCTAAGCAAAGATTAGATCAATTCGACAAAAGATATGTTCTTGAAAGAACCATCGAATTGACCTAAAAGAGGCTATAAAGAAGATCGATAAAAACCTCGCCTCTAGGGTTGCTCTCAAGTGTTTTATAAATTGATCGGCCATAGCTCCCACGTTTTTGAGAAACCCTAAATGTCTATTTATAGTTTAGAAACCTTTGGAAAGAGATAAGAATCAAAAACTTACCTTATCTAGAAATTTTACGGACGGCGATCCGGATCGGATTTACTGCGATCCGGATCGTCGTAGCGTGATTGACGATTCCAGAAAACCAAGGGTTCGGGATCCGGATCGCATTGCCCGATCCGGATCGTTCATACAAATCAGAAAACTTAACATTCGGGATCCGGATCGGAAATTGCATGGATCCGGATCGAAGTCTTGTATGAAGCAACAACCTTCGGGATCCGGATCGTTGGCTCTGATCCGGATCCTGAACATGTCCGAACACCAGTTTTTGATTATTATGACAATAAAAGTTCATCCAAGTGTTTCTACACTATAAGAAAGTATTCGGATCACCAAAATTATTTAGTTAAACATACCTGATCCTTTTGAATACTTTCTTCTTGAGATTGATGTAACTGATCCACAATTCTTCATCTTCAATCTTCAAGACTCAAGACATTGAGTGTCAACTTGAGCTCTTGTTGAATCTTCTCTAAGTCTTTGATTGCTGATTGACAATTTGATCCCTTTAAGACTCCGACTCAACTCACTGACTTGACTCACGAAATATGCCAACACCAAAATGCCGTAACAAAAGCATTGACCCAATTATGATTATACAGATACTTAGATACACGTTGTGCAGTATCTATAATCTTTTTTACCCGATTTATCGTACCAAAGTCAGACATCATTAGGTTGATACAATGCGCCGCACAAGGAGTCCAAAATATGTGTGGATGCCTTTGCATCAGTAGTTTGCCAGCTTTCTTGTAGTTTGAACCATTGTCTGACACTACCTGTACCACATTTTTCTCACCAATCTCACCAAGAACTTGCTCCAATAATGCATATATATAATCAACATCTTCAAATCGACTGGTCGCATCAACTGACTTGTGGAAGACCACCTTGCCATTGCAATAAAATAAAAAATTTATGATGCTTAAATGTGTATGTGATGTCCAACTATCACACATTAAGGTAACACCATACATCTCCCACTGTTGTTTGAAATTTTTTACCCATGCATGGATATCATTGACCTCCGCATCAAGGTATTTGCCGGCGATCTCATACGGTGTTGGGGGTTCAACTCCTGGACCCTCCTTTTGTACGGCAGTGATCATTGATCTATAATATGGACTGTTTGCTACATGGGAAGGAATATAACTAAAGTGAAAAAATTTTGCTATTGCTCGACCAATTCTGCCTTTTTTTATCTTTTTTGAGCATTGTATCTATGCGCTGTTGTTGAGCATCTGGACCAGGAAATGCCATTGGGTCTATATCAATAATATTTGGACCTTTTCTACTTTTTTCTTTTGGTATTTTCTTTAATCTGTCGAACATGCGGCCAACAGAACCACTTCGAGATAAACCTGATGGCGCAGAGCCAGATCTAGACCCGCCACCGGCATCAAACTGAGAGGTCGCAAATTGTGTTCTATGTCGTTCGACTTCATCTTGCTGCCATCTTTCCTGTAAAGATGCTTCCATGGCAGCTCTAGTATCAATATCAAATTCATCACCTGTACCTTCATATGGGTCAGCAGAGGGATACTCGGCTGTCCGTTTATCTAGTTCATCTCGATCATCCCTCATTTTCTGTTTGCTAATTTTGTAGATTCTAACTCAGTTTTCATTGCATGTCTTATTTCCTGAGGAACTTTAGTGCATTTCGATACTTCAGAAAAACCTCCCGCGATATGTTTTTTTTAAGCGAGTGACACCTCCGCCCATTCCGACCATATTACAGTAATTACACTTCCAATGAAATCTATTTCCATCAATCATTCGTCCGTGCTGCCAACCATAATCTTCTATTTTCTTAGGTGCCATTATGATCTACACAATTTTTTTACATACAAATAATTATTCTAAAATTCATTCAAAATAATAAGAAAAGATGAGAAAATTATATATATCAATTATAAAAATTATTTTGATTTTATCATTTTTTTTAGTTTTAAAAATTATAAAATATAAAATTAAAAAATATTATATTTTTTTCTCAAAAACTTTTCAAGATCTATTTATTGATCCACTTTAATTTTGAAATATTTATAAATTATAAAGAAAGAGCATCAATAAATAGATCCTGAAAATAGTTCAAAATTAAAAATTAAAATTAAATAATTTATAAGTAACTAATTTTAAAAAAAAAATTAAAAGAGGATCTTTGATTCTAATTAAAATTCTAATAAAAACTTAAATTATAAACAATTTTTACTTACCTAATAAGTAGATCTTTGATTTTCACTTCCCGGTCTTTTCTTTACCGATGAAAAAAGAAAAAAAAAATTGCTTGCGTGAGAATGAAAGGAAAGAAAAGGAAGAAAGAGAGAGAGAGAGGATAAATCTGCCGTGAGGGGAAGGAGAAGAGGATGGGGAAGGGAAAGGGGGAGGAGGGAGGAAAAAGAGAAAAAAATCTTCACGTGGGAAGATTCAAGAGAATGGAAAAAAAAAAAAAAAAAAATCTAAAGGAAAAAAACAAAAAAACTGTGCACATGTGATACATTTTTTTTTTAAAAAAACAAAAATTACTATGCATTACTGTACACATGTGACTAAAAAAAAAAAAAAAAAAAAAAACCCTAACTAAGCCTGTTTTAAAAAATACAGAAAAAAATCTAAAGAAAAAAAAAAAAAAAAAAAAAAAGGAAAACGGGCCGTGCCGGCCGGCACGGGCCGGCACGGCTCGCGATACCCTCAGGGTATCGCTCCGTCTCGAGCGATACCCTGGGTATCGCTCGAGACAGGGGGGGGGGGGGGGGGGGGGGGGGTGCAGACCCCCCCCCCCCCCCCCCCCTGTACCGTGCCCCTCTTTGAGGGCACGGTACGTGCCGCCCGTGCCGCCGCGACACGGTCGGCACTTGATTCCTTGATCCAAACTCAATTGATTGCCATACTCGTTCATCGATGGAAATCAAGAATGCTCTCATGCGTACTTTTCAGTAGGCATAATTTATTCCATTGAAGAACGTGGTCTATTGATGTTTCCACCTTCAACCATTGTTTACACCCTATTCCCGCTCCGATACCACTTGTGGGTTATGTTAATAATGAATCTGAATAAGGAAAAAACCACTTAGAGGGGGGATGAATAGGTGTAAACAATAAACAAACCAAATCGTTGCGTAAAAAATAACCCACTGCGGAAAATAAATAAAGTACGCAAGATTTTACGTGGAAAACTCTGTCACAGGAGTAAAAACCACGGGACCGATAACACGGCGAAATCCACTAAGATTAACACGTACATGGTGATTTACCGTAACACTACGACTCAATCTTTTCCATACGCTCCAAGTAGATTTTCTCCGCTCGCTCCACAACGCTCCTCGAATCCACGATTTGCGTCCAACTTCGAATCCACGAAGTCCAACGTCGAATCCACGACGTCTAACCGAATCCACGGTCTTCACCAATGTAACACGTATCGATCACACGAACGTACTTCGCTCCGAATCCACGAAGCGGTAGCACCTTGAATCCACAAGGCCACGCGAATCCACGCGCCGATTTTGAAAAATCGTTATTTTGTTGGTGATGATCCTCCGAATACTTAGATCATAGATAAACAAGAAATTACCATCTAAGTATTCATCAATTTGATTCTATAAGAGATAGAGGTTTGGAAACCCTAGAATCAAATTGATCATATTAAACGAAGAAACATGAAATTAATCGTGTTTTCCTTTCTTCTCTATATGTGGGATGTTTTTTTTTTTTTTTTTTTCGGTTACTTTTCCGGTTACCCTATATGTGAAATTAGGGTCTATTTATAGGTTCGAAATCTTTGGAAAGAGATAAGCATCAAAAACTGACTTAAAAGAATTTTTTCCCACACGGCGGTCCGGGCTGGATTTGGCTGATCCGGACTGTTGTCTTTTTTCAGCAAATTTCCTGAAAAAAACAGTTCGGGGTCCGGACTGGATGTGGCATGATTCGGACCGTTCATGCGATTTCAACAAACACAAGGTTTGGGGTCCGGACTCAAAGGAGGCTGATCCGGACTGGAATTTCACATGAACAAACCCATGTTCGAGGTCCGGACTGGATGGTCCTGATTCGGATCCTGAACACTCAACTTGTCCAGTTTTTGATTTTTATGCAATGAAAAAATATTTCAAGTATTTCTAAACTATAATAATGTATTCGGATCACCAAAATTATTTAGTTAAACGTACCTGCTCCTTTTGAATTCATTCTTATGAGATTGATGTATATGATCCACAATTCTTCATCTTCAATCTTCAAGACTTAGAACACTTCACGAAATACGTCAACACAAATCCTTAACACGTGCCATGTGACGCACATCCGCGCCCCGTCCGCAGTCAACCCAGTCAGCCATCGCGTGCTGCCGCGTGTCCAGTCTCATCCAATCCGCACCCGACAACAAAATCCGCAGCAGCCAATCGCATGATGCCACGTGTCCACCGTATCTGCAACGCCCTCGAGGCCGCAGCGTGGCCAATCACGCACCGACGCGTGGTGAGTGCCTCGGTCGTCTTGCCTGCGATGACCCGCGCCAGCCGTGCTTGCCCGCGTTGCCCGCACCTGCCCACGCACAGCAACCGGGGCACCCGAAAACCTGTTTAGGGCACCCGAATCCACCAGAAACCTTAAAAAAACACCTTTTTGATCCGTTTTTCGCACTGGGTCCATTTCTCATGTTCGTTTTGCGCACCAAACACCTCTAACCATAAAATGGGCGTCTACAAGCCACTGACCATGCTGCTAACATCCACGGTGATTCGGGTCATCACAGCCACGACCAGTACCATGCCCACACCACCACCACGTCTGTGCGTGTACGAACCCTAATCTGTAAACACACCTCTCTTGTTAGGACATACTCATATCAGTAAAATAATACTTGAGTTTCTAAACCCAACATACCTCGTACTCTCGCGTATAATATATCATAGGTCATCCTAAAATTCAATCCTAACCATCCTAGGCATCTTAACCTATACTCTGATACCGTATAAATCTGTCCACGCCCCAGGGTCAAAAAGCGGACCTTTTTTAAAAAAAAATCAGAGCACTAAAAGGTTTAAATCTTTTCCCAAGAACGTGAGCATATTCGCCACGTGCATAAGGTTTCCGCTCCAACAGACAGATTCTTCCCTATACACGCATGGCTACGCCATTTACAACAAACAATATAAGCTACATACAACCATATAATTGAAATACGATTCGTCAGACAAATATGACTCACACTAATTTACGATCAAGCGATGCATAAGCCTCCAAACATCTGCCAACTCAACATCTCGCCATATCTCCACATACAACAACAACCCCTCTGTAGTGATCCGGTCTTTCGGGTACTTTTGACTTACGTGTAGTCGTTTAGGGCCTTTAGTGAATAGAATTATTCAATTCTTGAAGTTGGCCATTGTGGGCGCTAGTATTTTTCCGCGATTGTGCGCGGAAAAAGAAAGCCGACGGCCGATCGGATCTGAAATCCGATATCGTTGAACCCCCTGAACGGGATTCAAAGTGATACGTAATTAGTCGTGCATCGGAATCCGTGCTAAATATCTTGCACCCGTTAGAGATAAGTGGTTTATCTCGTGGGGGATAATTAATTAGTTTATAATTATCCCAGACGGAAATTAATTAATCTCTTACGTACGAATTAAAGAGGAATTAATTAAAGGTAAAGTACGACTATATAAGGGATCCCGATTATCTGAAAGGAAAAGAAAAGGAAATAAAAACCCTAATCGGAGAGAAGGAAAAAAAAAAAGACAAAAGAAAAGAACAAACCCTAGCCGGAAAGAAAGGGAAAGGAGAAAGAGAAGAGCCCGATCTTCCGACGCCGAACCGAAGACAAGAACGACCGGACAACCTTCCCGTCGATCTTCGTTTTAGTAAAATAATTTATTTAAATTATTTGGATTTTTGTTCGTTGTCTTTTTCGTGAGTTCTTGGTTTCTTGTTTTCCCCCGTCGTATCCGTCACCGTCGCCGACTTCGTCTCCTTGAAAAGGCGCGGAACGACGGCGAGGGCGCGCGATGCCGCTAGGGAATCGTGCGGAGGAGGGTCACGGACGGCACCGCACGGGAGCACCCGCGCGTGCCCCAATCTTGCGGGCACCGCGGGGGCCGTGCGGCCCGCGCTGCCGTGCGGGCGGCCCCCGCGCGGGCCCGCATCCATGCGGGCACTGCGCGGGAGCGCCGCACGGCTGCCGCGCGGGAGGCACCCGCGCGGGCCCGAACCCGTGCGGGCACCGCGCGGGCGCCGCGCGACTGCCCCGCGCGTGCGGCACCGCACGACCCGCAAACCGCGCGCGGGCGCCGTGCCGGCCGCCCCCCAAGCGCGGGCACCGCTGCGCCTCGTCGCACGCAACCCGCGCGGGGCACCGCGCCGCGAGGGCAATCGTCCGCGAGATACGCGCGCGGTTTCTGAACCGCGCGGGGCTCCGGCAGACGGCGACGACGGCTCGGAATTCCGTTTCGTCAACCAGACAATGTGGACTTTTTCGTCAAAAACAAATGAGGAAATCGGTCTTATGTTTTTCGGATGTAAGTACCCTTTTAAGTATATTCCTTGCGGACTTTCTTTAGGTCCACGCGCAGCGGGGGGGGCGCGAAAGATTCGCGTGTTCCGATCTCTCTCTCCAAATAGGTGGGGACGGTTGCTGTAAATACACCAGTGCAGTAATGCTCTATCTCATTAAAGTGCTTCAATTTATCTAACAAAGTAGATGGACAGTTTAACCTTTCGCATAATTGTGTTATTA
>CM055062.1:12993567-13046240 GCA_029204045.2 Tillandsia leiboldiana | reverse complement strand
CGAAAGAACTCAGTTTAAGACAAGGTAATTAAATAAAGCATTAATTCCCTTATTACCGTTGTAAGAATAGATGCATCAATTTCTTCCTTGGTCCATTTCGACCTAGGTTTGTATGGTGCGAACATCGATAATATCTCAGTAGATTTGTCCATCCAACACCATGTTCGAAGTGCCGTGGTACGAGGGCTTGCCGCTCGCGCCTCCCAGACCAGGCCACGGTAATGGTACCGTTACCTGAGGCACGCCCCCGTGCCGACACGTGGCCCGCTTGCGTGCCGATGGATACGCATGACTCCCAGTGGCACGCTCTGCCGAACGGTTTTTTTTTTATTTTTTTTGTTCCCATAAGCTCTTATAATTGTTTTGACCTGGTTAGAGTCAAAAAATTATGAATATTGACTATATATATTACTACACTCACCAATTAATATACTGATAATTATTTTTTATATAGAAGTACAACTATATCTCATAGAGAATAGAAATAACAATATAATAAATAAATCACAAGTATAATAAGTATTTAATTTACATATTTATAGAGAGAAAACTGCTTAATTCCACATAGATTGTCGCGGTTGATCATATGGCATAGTGTGATCTGCAGATATCAGATTTATTGACAATGTTGGTATAAATTCCGGTATTGTGGAAAAGTCCATATATTCGTGATAATGTCATTGTATTGGCGTACGTAATGTCCATATGCAATTGGATCGCTGATATATCGACAACAATTACTTGTACTAGCATATGGACTGCAACATCAGAAGGAAGCAGTATTATCACTATACGATCGGCATACGAAACTTTCACTATATGAGGTATGGATGGATCATAATCATATCTCTCTCCATAAAAGCCATATGGATATGAGGGATACGATGAATCTGAAGTACTGTCAAACTGTGTGCGCAAATATCATCCCTTCGTGGGTGCCCAGTTGACACCGCTTCAAACCCTCTCTCATCTCCCTATAATCTTATTGTGAGGGCCTATTACATTTTCTGCGATCATATACCACTCCAGATGTTTGACGTGGTCTCGACCCATGATCAGCATCTTGAGTGGAATGAGTGAAATTTTGCTCTTCAGTAAATATAAAACACCACCTCTGCCCTCATCTCCACCCTCCTGTTGTGTTGGTCGATGCATTGCACCACATCCCACATGCTATTGATGGTGTCATCGTCATCGCTACATTCATTTTTTGGACCGTGGTAACTCAGAATCTGATGGTGTCGATGTATCGCTATCTTCATCAGCGATATTGCATCAGCTGCATCTAATGGATCATTCGATGTCATAATTTTTTTAACCCTTACCACTTATGACTGTTGTTGAAGGGCTCTTTGCGACAGACGATGTCTTCTCTTTTTTTGATTGACTTTGAGTACGACGTGGGCGACCATGTCCAGGTCCCATCATAAGACGCTCAAATTCGGCATCAGAGTCATCCACGGGATTTTGTGATTCTTCGCCCAAAGATGCTTGTTCTTGCACATTACCTAACTGATTATGAGACCCCTCTATATTCTCATTAGCCCATCTTTCTGCATCAGTAACTCCTGCTTCCTCACAATTATTCCTGAATGGTCGTGTGGATCTCCAGGCTCATCGAGCAAAGGGTCATCTTGATTCTCTTTGTCTTATAGCCAATCAAATATAGGGTTCTATTCATCATTGATAAATCTGCATCTAAGGGATCTAAATTTTTAATTCATATTGCATGCATATCACCCGCATACGGCTAATAACTACATCATCATAATCATAAATAAAATACTAACTCACTCATAACTAAGTATAGAGTCATGACACATATTTAACACTAAGCTGTCTACTTGATGTCAACGATAAGGACTACACTATTACTCCGCTCGCATGCATCTTAAACGTAGCTTCATATTATAGTGGACATAAACTAGCTTCTCTAATCGAGCGTATGCTAATCATTACGCACTTTGAGTATTTATCAATGGATGTACTCCAGTTGCGCTCACATCCACTAGACGTTGTTGTTTGAGATAAAACGCGCAAACAATTTTCTTTAAATGCTTTGCTGATCCACCGTATTGTCCACACTCAGCTGTCCAATTAAAAATTAAAATTATATCAAATAAGTTTATCGTTAGATATAAAATATGTAATTATTTAGTTACTTACTGGGATCGGTGTTGTGTCTCCCTTAATTGCACCCGCATCGCCAAAAGTTCCAGTGGATTCACGAAATATTTTTCCCTATATTATAATATTATAATATATTATAATAATGAGAAATTAGCATATTAACATATAATAAATTAATAATATATTAAAAAACTATTGTACCTCATTTATGGCAAGAGCGGCACGCATTGGATCCATTTCCAATCTAGTGATGACATTTCGTAATGCCTTTAATATTCATCATCATATCCAAGATTATAACGATGATGGTACGACTGATTAAGATAATAACCTCATTAAAAAAAAAAATAACTCCATCAACAATGCAAGAATACAATTGAATAATCACTAACAAATAGTTTTGTTATAATTATACTTGCCTGCTAGGTGCAGATCCCGACCCATCTGAACTTCCCACGTTTGTCAATATTTTTACATAAGATTGACATCGCAATGGATTGACTTTCTTGATAGTCTCTTTAGCCATCCTCAGTTTATGATAGACGTGTCCCATTTGAGGTATTTTTTTTCTGATCCACCAATCGAAGGACCACGTATAAAGGCTCCACAATATCAACAATCTCTTTCACATAATCCCAAAATTTGGTGGACTGAATTATTTGCTCATACTCTTTCCATCAGACTTGGAGGCATAACGAGATGTTTACTACTCATTGATGCAAACATAGTCTTTAAACCAATTTTATTTTTCATAAAGCTGTTTAGAGCGATAAAATTTGTGGCAAATCGTGTGATACCAGGACGTAAGATCTCTCCTCCAATGAATTTGGACTTAAGCTGTTGGGTTATATATTAAGGATCCACAAGGATCTAAATAGGTACTATCAAACAACTAGAGGGGGGGTGAATAGGTGTAATACTTAAAAACTCAATCTCAGTGCAAAATAAAAACCAATGCGGAAAATAAAAACAGCACACCGAGATTTACGTGGAAACTCCAATCCAGGAGAAAAACCACGGGACCAACACGCAATAACAATCCACTAAGAATAGAAGAATAACAAGGTGATTACCGACTCCACGGACTCAAACCCCTCCTTCAGCTTCTTCGGACCTTGCGCTGACCGGTTGGATATCCACGCAATAACAATCCCTAAGAAAAGAAGAATAACAAGGTGATTACCGTCTCCACGGATTTAACCCCTCCTTCAATTTCTTGGACCTCGCGCTCCACCGATTTTGCACGCCCACTGCACACGTTCGAATCCACGAACGCCACTCGAATCCACGAGCACACGTTTCGAATCCACGAAACGCCTTTAGCACACCGAATCCACGATGCCACGTCGAATCCACGACGCAAACTCAGTCGATAAGAATATTGACTTCGATGGTGATCCTTTGCTTAGATTATCATTGAGGAACCGTAGAAGAAATCTCTAAGCAAAGATTAGATCAATTCGACAAAAGATATGTTCTTGAAAGAACCATCGAATTGACCTAAAAGAGGCTATAAAGAAGATCGATAAAAACCTAGCCTCTAGGGTTGCTCTCAAGTGTTTTATAAATTGATCGGCCGTAGCTCCCACGTTTTTGAGAAACCCTAAATGTCTATTTATAGTTTAGAAACCTTTGGAAAGAGATAAGAATCAAAAACATACCTTATCTGGAAATTTTCAGGACGGCGATCCGGATCGGATTTACTGCGATCCGGATCGTCGTAACGAGATTGACGATTCCAGAAAACCAAGGGTTCGGGATCCGGATCGCATTGCCCGATCCGGATCGTTCATACAAATCAGAAAACTTAACATTCGGGATCCGGATCGGAAATTGCATGGATCCGGATCGAAGTCTTGTATGAAGCAACAACCTTCGGGATCCGGATCGTTGGCTCTGATCCGGATCCTGAACATGTCCGAACACCAGTTTTTGATTATTATGCAATTAAAGTTCATCCAAGTGTTTCTACACTATAAGAAAGTATTCGGATCACCAAAATTATTTAGTTAAACATACCTGATCCTTTGAATACTTTTCTTCTTGAGATGATGTAACTGATCCACAATCTTCATCTTCAATCTTCAAGACTCAAGACATTGAGTGTCACTTGAGCTCTTGTTGAATCTTCTCTAAGTCTTTGATTGCTGATTGACAATTGATCCTTTAAGACTCCGACTCAACTCACTGACTTGACTCACGAAATATGCCACACCAAAATGCCGTAACAATCTCCTCCCCCTTTGGCAATTTCGTGTACAAAACCCAAAAATACATAAAACGCTCAAGTCACTCATCTTAAACCAAAAAAAAAATGAAATCCAAGTCATCACCAAAACATTGATTTTCTTTGCGTGAAAGATCCAATAAATACAAAATTACATTTGAACCAAACAGTCCTAGAACATACTCTATGACTTAGGACTTGGAGTCTTAAAGTGATGTAATTCCTGCAAAACAAAACTCCAAACAAAATCAAACGTTAGTTGTTAGAAATTAAAATCCAACATTTGATCCGTCTTCCTTTTGGTTCTTTTGTTTTTCTGCTCTTTCAATTTTTTTCTTTGTCTCCCCCTATCTTGAGCATCTCTAACATGTTTTCCATGTTCTCCATGTTCTTGAGCATCTATGTTCTCCCCTTTGTGATACGATCATCATTTTCCGTTCTCCCCCATTTTTCCATTTTCGTTTCGTTTATCCTCTCTTGATGATCTCATCTCCGTCATTTCTCTTCTCCCCCTTTTTATCACAATTGTCAAACAGTGAACATACTAGATAAAAGGAAATCACTAACAACATCAGTTCAAAGAGAAAGAGAGATAAAAGCTCAGTTCCGGTATATAACAAAAATGCAGATTGCGTACCTGTACCAGAAAGCAAAAATCAAGTAATTTCTTGAAACAAATCCAGATTTTAGAATCTTTTCAAATACCGATTTGTATTCCATCAAGAAATCAATTTAAGTGCTTTAAACAGTGAATTCACACAGATGTCATTCAATCCAATTAATTTCACAAAATTAAAAAGATTTACTCCAAAATCATGAAAAATAAAGGTAAAACATTATAAACCGTTTTTCATGTTATATTCATCAAACACAAGTCATCAAAAATAATCTTGAGATCCAAACTCTATCAAGATGTAACGGATTTACAAAGATGACTTACGGAGATTTCCAAATGACATCAATCTTGAATTTTACCCTTTCAAATTTGAGATAAGCACTAAAATACCTAAGGGTGGCTCTTTGAGCATCTTTCAACTATCCCACCTTATACCAACCAGGAGATTGTTCAAAATAAGGGCTTTAAATTTAAATCTCCGAATGCTTCAACTAAACAAAATTTCATAAATAATTTTCAAGCATCCATAACATGTGGTAGCTTCACACATAGACCGGACGACCGGGGTGGCAGCTCTTTCCAACATGTGGTGGTAGTTTTCACTCCTTTCGGATGTAACTCTTTCCACATCTTTTACAATTCATTTCATTACCCTTGTAAGAATGCAATCTCTTACGTGAAAGAATTAAATCCCAAATTTTAGTCTATCGGTTGTCTCACATTTATCACAATAAATTCACACAACCGAGATAGATTAAGCATCTAAAGATCACACAAGATTTCTAAAATTTGATGCTTATAATATCAAAAACTCCTATAATGAAGTATCTTCAAGATTATGATTACGGAGTAAAGTTGATAATTCATATAAAATTAAATTGGAGTGAATAAACGTGAAAACCCTTTTCATTCAATGCACTTGTTCGTTAAAAACCTTTTGTTCAAGAACAAAACATAAAACCAAGAGCATTGAAAAAACATGTAATGCACAGATTAAGAAAAATATGAAGGGAAAATCAATCAAAGCATTACATACAGTCAAAAGCTATTTAAAACTTAAGACAAGGAAAGATATCACCTTTCCGAATCCAAAATTGTCGAATTTTGGGTTGTCTTGATTCACTGTGGTCGGGAGTTGATAGCTTGGACTGTTGATCCACCTTAGGTCTTTGCCTCGCAGTGATCCACTTGAATGATTGATGTTGTGGCTCGGACCTTTGGTGGGTTGAGTGAACTCCTTTGACTTGATGTGTCTTTTGATTCCGTTGAGTTCGCTCCGTAGATGAAGTTGCCGAAGGACTCTTCTTTCTCTTTTTCGGGCAATTCTTCACCAAATGTCCTTCAAGTCCACATAAGTGACAAGTTCTTCCTTTCAATTTTATTGTGGAACTTGAAGCGTGCACAGTTTGGTCCTTTTTGAATCCCAAACCAACCTTGCTTGTTTGACCTAAACCGACATACACTCAAGTTTCTTGGAATCGGTTGAAATCCTTTGTATGTCGGATTTAAGTTGATGAACTTGTTTGGTCAATGCTTGGTTGGTGACATGAATCTCCTCAAACTGTTTTTCTAGAAAACCAATCTTGTCCATATATGATTTAGCGTTTGTCTCCGATTGGTTTAGCTTTTCTTGGAGGATTTTATTGTTATTCAATAAACGTCCTTGTTCCTCCTCGAGATCATGAAGTTTTATCTTTAAAGCATGATTCTCGTCTTGATTCTCAAGTCGTTGCTTCCTCAACTTCTTGATATGCTTGGCCATCTTCTTAGATTCCGCAAGAAGTTGTTGATATGCCTCAACGAGTTCTTCCTCGTCCGACTCCCCCTCACTTGATGACTCTCCGCCGGATGTTGATGTTTCATGCAAAATCAAAGGAATAGAGTCAGTGATTAAAGATGATAAGCAACCATTAGAAGAGGGAATATGAGAGGCATGAGAGGCAACAACTTTTCCCTCTTTATTTGAGGTCGATTCATTAGAAGTAGAATCGTCCCAAGTTTTTGCTTGCAAAGCCCTCTTTTTATATGATTTCGGAGAAGGACAATCCGTTGAAAAATGGCCGTAGCCTTTGCATCGATAGCATTGGATTTCCCCTTCGAAATCATTTTTCTCTTTTTCTTTAGAGGGTTTTGCAAAGCTTTTGAGATTAGAGGATTTAGAACCCGATGATCCTTTAGATAGTTTCGTGGATGAAGATCCATCGGTTCGATTCTTCCAAAATTTCCGACGAAATTTCTTTGTGATTCGCGCCAATTGTTCTTCAAAATCGGCAAAAGAGATTTCATCGTCGGAACTTGATTCGCTATCTTCTTCCTTTGTTGATTTGAATACAATACCTGTAAGCTTAGAAGAAGACTTGGAAGAAACTTGATTAGTAGGAAACGTCATTTCATAAGTTTGCAAAGCACCTACTAATTCCTCTGCACTCATCTCATCCGGATGACTAACGGTTTCAATGGCGGTAACCTTTGCCCTAAACCGTTCCGGAAGAGTCCGAAGTATCTTTCTTACAATTCTCGACTCCGGGATCTTTTCTCCTAAATTAGCACATGTATTAATTACATCTTGAAGTCTAGTGTAATAATCTGTAAACAATTCATGCTCTTCCATATGAATAGAGTCAAATTGACTTGTAAGCATCTGGAGCTTTTGAATTTTTACAAGATTAGTACCCTCATGTGTAATTTTGAGAATATCCCAAATTTCCTTAGCGGTTTCACACGCGGAAATTCGTGTGAACTCAGTCGAGGAAAGAGAATTAAATAAAGCGTTCATACCTTTCCCATTGTAAGAAGATCTTTCAAATTCCTCTTTGGACCATCTAGAGCGAGGTTTTGGGGTAGTAGAATTTCCTACTTCCTCAACAGGATGCACCCAACCGTATTCCACGGATTGCCATACCCGCTCATCAATTGCGATGAGAAAAGCTCTCATCCGCACTTTCCAATAAGCATAATTAGTCCCATCAAAAAGAGGAGGTCTATAAATATTACCACTTTCACCCAACATGATAGATAAACCTAAAACCCGCTCTGATACCAATTGTAGGTTTATATATTAAGGATCCACAAGGATCTAAATAGGTACTATCAAACAACTAGAGGGGGGGTGAATAGGCGTAATACTTAAAAACTCAATCTCAGTGCAAAATAAAAACCAATGCGGAAAATAAAAACAGCACACCGAGATTTACGTGGAAACTCCAATCCAGGAGAAAAACCACGGGACCAACACGCAATAACAATCCAATAAGAATAGAAGAATAACAAGGTGATTACCGACTCCACGGACTCAAACCCCTCCTTCAGCTTCTTCGGACCTTGCGCTGACCGGTTGGATATCCACGCAATAACAATCCATAAGAAAAGAAGAATAACAAGGTGATTACCGTCTCCACGAATTTAACCCCTCCTTCAATTTCTTGGACCTCGCGCTCCACCGATTTTGCACGTCCACTGCACACGTTCGAATCCACGAACGCCACTCGAATCCACGAGCACACGTTTCGAATCCACGAAACGCCTTTAGCACACCGAATCCACGATGCCACGTCGAATCCACGACGCAAACTCAGTCGATAAGAATATTGACTTCGATGGTGATCCTTTGCTTAGATTATCAATGAGGAACCGTAGAAGAAATCTCTAAGCAAAGATTAGATCAATTCGACAAAAGATATGTTCTTGAAAGAACCATCGAATTGACCTAAAAGAGGCTATAAAGAAGATCGATAAAAACCTCGCCTCTAGGGTTGCTCTCAAGTGTTTTATAAATTGATCGGCCATAGCTCCCACGTTTTTGAGAAACCCTAAATGTCTATTTATAGTTTAGAAACCTTTGGAAAGAGATAAGAATCAAAAACTTACCTTATCTAGAAATTTTACGGACGGCGATCCGGATCGGATTTACTGCGATCCGGATCGTCGTAGCGTGATTGACGATTCCAGAAAACCAAGGGTTCGGGATCCGGATCGCATTGCCCGATCCGGATCGTTCATACAAATCAGAAAACTTAACATTCGGGATCCGGATCGGAAATTGCATGGATCCGGATCGAAGTCTTGTATGAAGCAACAACCTTCGGGATCCGGATCGTTGGCTCTGATCCGGATCCTGAACATGTCCGAACACCAGTTTTTGATTATTATGACAATAAAAGTTCATCCAAGTGTTTCTACACTATAAGAAAGTATTCGGATCACCAAAATTATTTAGTTAAACATACCTGATCCTTTTGAATACTTTCTTCTTGAGATTGATGTAACTGATCCACAATTCTTCATCTTCAATCTTCAAGACTCAAGACATTGAGTGTCAACTTGAGCTCTTGTTGAATCTTCTCTAAGTCTTTGATTGCTGATTGACAATTTGATCCCTTTAAGACTCCGACTCAACTCACTGACTTGACTCACGAAATATGCCAACACCAAAATGCCGTAACAAAAGCATTGACCCAATTATGATTATACAGATACTTAGATACACGTTGTGCAGTATCTATAATCTTTTTTACCCGATTTATCGTACCAAAGTCAGACATCATTAGGTTGATACAATGCGCCGCACAAGGAGTCCAAAATATGTGTGGATGCCTTTGCATCAGTAGTTTGCCAGCTTTCTTGTAGTTTGAACCATTGTCTGACACTACCTGTACCACATTTTTCTCACCAATCTCACCAAGAACTTGCTCCAATAATGCATATATATAATCAACATCTTCAAATCGACTGGTCGCATCAACTGACTTGTGGAAGACCACCTTGCCATTGCAATAAAATAAAAAATTTATGATGCTTAAATGTGTATGTGATGTCCAACTATCACACATTAAGGTAACACCATACATCTCCCACTGTTGTTTGAAATTTTTTACCCATGCATGGATATCATTGACCTCCGCATCAAGGTATTTGCCGGCGATCTCATACGGTGTTGGGGGTTCAACTCCTGGACCCTCCTTTTGTACGGCAGTGATCATTGATCTATAATATGGACTGTTTGCTACATGGGAAGGAATATAACTAAAGTGAAAAAATTTTGCTATTGCTCGACCAATTCTGCCTTTTTTTATCTTTTTTGAGCATTGTATCTATGCGCTGTTGTTGAGCATCTGGACCAGGAAATGCCATTGGGTCTATATCAATAATATTTGGACCTTTTCTACTTTTTTCTTTTGGTATTTTCTTTAATCTGTCGAACATGCGGCCAACAGAACCACTTCGAGATAAACCTGATGGCGCAGAGCCAGATCTAGACCCGCCACCGGCATCAAACTGAGAGGTCGCAAATTGTGTTCTATGTCGTTCGACTTCATCTTGCTGCCATCTTTCCTGTAAAGATGCTTCCATGGCAGCTCTAGTATCAATATCAAATTCATCACCTGTACCTTCATATGGGTCAGCAGAGGGATACTCGGCTGTCCGTTTATCTAGTTCATCTCGATCATCCCTCATTTTCTGTTTTGCTAATTTTGTAGATTCTAACTCAGTTTTCATTGCATGTCTTATTTCCTGAGGAACTTTAGTGCATTTCGATACTTCAGAAAAACCTCCCGCGATATGTTTTTTTAAGCGAGTGACACCTCCGCCCATTCCGACCATATTACAGTAATTACACTTCCAATGAAATCTATTTCCATCAATCATTCGTCCGTGCTGCCAACCATAATCTTCTATTTTCTTAGGTGCCATTATGATCTACACAATTTTTTTACATACAAATAATTATTCTAAAATTCATTCAAAATAATAAGAAAAAGATGAGAAAATTATATATATCAATTATAAAAATTATTTTGATTTTATCATTTTTTTTAGTTTTAAAAATTATAAAATATAAAATTAAAAAATATTATATTTTTTCTCAAAACTTTTCAAGATCTATTTATTGATCCATTTAATTTTGAACTATTTATAAATTATAAAGAAAGAGATCAATAAATAGATCCTGAAAATAGTTCAAAATTAAATAATTTAAAATTAAATAATTTATAAGTAACTAATTTTAAAAAAAAAATTAAAAGAGATCTTTGATTCTAAATTAAAAATTCTAAATAAAAACTTAAATTATAACAATTTTTACTTACCTAATAAGTAGATCTTTGATTTTCACTTCCCGCGTCTTTTCTTTACCGATGAAAAAAGAAAAAAAAAAATTGCTTGCGTGAGAATGAAAGGAAAGAAAAGGAAGAAAGAGAGAGAGAGAGGATAAATCTGCCGTGAGGGGAAGGAGAAGAGGATGGGGAAGGGAAAGGGGGAGGAGGGAGGAAAAAGAGAAAAAAAATCTTCACGTGGGAAGATTCAAGAGAATGGAAAAAAAAAAAAAAAAAAATCTAAAGGAAAAAAACAAAAAAAAACTGTGCACATGTGATACATTTTTTTTTTAAAAAAACAAAAAATTACTATGCATTACTGTACACATGTGACTAAAAAAAAAAAAAAAAAAAAAAACACCTAACTAAGCCTGTTTTAAAAAATACAGAAAAAAAATCTAAAGAAAAAAAAAAAAAAAAAAAAAAAAGGAAAACGGGCCGTGCCGGCCGGCACGGGCCGGCACGGCTCGCGATACCCCTCAGGGTATCGCTCCGTCTCGAGCGATACCCTGGGGTATCGCTCGAGACAGGGGGGGGGGGGGGGGGGGGGGGGTGCGAGACCCCCCCCCCCCCCCCCCCCCCTGTACCGTGCCCCTCTTTGAGGGGCACGGTACGTGCCGCCCGTGCCGCCGCGACACGGTCGGCACTTGATTCCTTGATCCAAACTCAATTGATTGCCATACTCGTTCATCGATGGAAATCAAGAATGCTCTCATGCGTACTTTTCAGTAGGCATAATTTATTCCATTGAAGAACGGTGGTCTATTGATGTTTCCACCTTCAACCATTGTTTACAACCCTATTCCCGCTCCGATACCACTTGTGGGTTATGTTAATAATGAATCTGAATAAGGAAAAAACCACTTAGAGGGGGGATGAATAGGTGTAAACAATAAACAAACCAAATCGTTGCGTAAAAAATAACCCACTGCGGAAAATAAATAAAGTACGCAAGATTTTACGTGGAAAACTCTGTCACAGGAGTAAAAAACCACGGGACCGATAACACGGCGAAATCCACTAAGATTAAACACGTACATGGTGATTTACCGTAACACTACGACTCAATCTTTTCCATACGCTCCAAGTAGATTTTCTCCGCTCGCTCCACAACGCTCCTCGAATCCACGATTTGCGTCCAACTTCGAATCCACGAAGTCCAACGTCGAATCCACGACGTCTAACCGAATCCACGGTCTTCACCAATGTAACACGTATCGATCACACGAACGTACTTCGCTCCGAATCCACGAAAGCGGTAGCACCTTGAATCCACAAGGCCACGCGAATCCACGCGCCGATTTTGAAAAATCGTTATTTTGTTGGTGATGATCCTCCGAATACTTAGATCATAGATAAACAAGAAATTACCATCTAAGTATTCATCAATTTGATTCTATAAGAGATAGAGAGTTTGGAAACCCTAGAATCAAATTGATCAATATAAACGAAGAAACATGAAATTAATCGTGTTTTCCTTTCTTCTCTATATGTGTGGATTTTTTTTTTTTTTTTTTCGGTTACTTTTCCGGTTACCCTATATGTGAAATTAGGGTCTATTTATAGGTTAGAAATCTTTGGAAAGAGATAAGCATCAAAAACTGACTTAAAAGAATTTTTTCCACACGGCGGTCCGGGCTGGATTTGGCTGATCCGGACTGTTGTCTTTTTTCAGCAAATTTCCTGAAAAAAACAGTTCGGGGTCCGGACTGGATGTGGCATGATTCGGACCGTTCATGCGATTTCAACAAACACAAGGTTTGGGGTCCGGACTCAAAGGAGGCTGATCCGGACTGGAATTTCACATGAACAAACCCATGTTCGAGGTCCGGACTGGATGGTCCTGATTCGGATCCTGAACACTCAACTTGTCCAGTTTTTGATTTTTATGCAATGAAAAATATTTCAAGTATTTCTAAACTATAATAATGTATTCGGATCACCAAAATTATTTAGTTAAACGTACCTGCTCCTTTTGAATTCATTCTTATTGAGATTGATGTATATGATCCACAATTCTTCATCTTCAATCTTCAAGACTTAGAACACTTCACGAAATACGTCAACACAAATTCCTTAACACGTGCCATGTGACGCACATCCGCGCCCGCGTCCGCAGTCAACCCAGTCAGCCAATCGCGTGCTGCCGCGTGTCCCAGTCTCATCCAATCCGCACCCGACAACAAAATCCGCAGCAGCCAATCGCATGATGCCACGTGTCCACCGTATCTGCAACGCCCTCGAGGCCGCAGCGTGGCCAATCACGCACCGACGCGTGGTGAGTGCCTCGGTCGTCGTGCCTGCGATGACCGCGCCAGCCCGTGCTTGCCCGCGTTGCCCGCACCTGCCCACGCACAGCAACCGGGCACCCGAAACACTGTTTAGGGCACCCGAATCCACCAGAAACCTTAAAAAAACACCTTTTTGATCCGTTTTTCGCACTGGGTCCATTTCTCATGTTCGTTTTGCGCACCAACACCTCTAACACATAAAAATGGGCGTCTACAAGCCACTGACCATGCTGCTAACATCCACGGTGATTCGGGTCATCACAGCCACGACCAGTACCATGCCCACACCACCACCACGTCTTGTGCGTGTACGAACCATAATCTGTAACACAACTCTCTTAGTTAGGACATACTCATATCAGTAAAATAATACTTGAGTTTCTAACCCAACAATACCTCGTACTCTCGCGTATAATATATCATAGGTCATCCTAAAATTCAATCCTAACCATCCTAGGCATCTTAACCTATACTCTGATACCGTATAAATCTGTCACGCCCCAGGGTCAAAAAGCGGACCTTTTTTAAAAAAAAATCAGAGCACTAAAAGGTTTAAAATCTTTTCCCCAAGAACGTGAGCAGATTCGCCACGTGCATAAGGTTTTCCGCTCCAAACAGACAGATTCTTCCCTATACACGCATGGCTACGGCAAATTTACAACAAACAATATAAGCTACATACAACCATATAATTGAAATACGATTCAGTCAGACAAATATGACTCACACTAATTTACGATCAAGCGATGGCATAAGCCTCCAAACATCTGCCAACTCAACATCTCGCCATATCTCCACATACAACAACAAACCCTCTGTAGTGATCCGGTCTTTCGGGGTACTTTTGACTTACGTGTAGTCGTTTAGGCCTTTAAGTGAAATAGAATTATTCAATTCTTGAAGTTGGCCATTGTGGGACGCTAGTATTTTTCCGCGATTGTGCGCGGAAAAAGAAAGCCGACGGCGCGATCGGATCTGAAATCCGATATCGTGAACCCCCTGAACGGGATTCAAAGTGATACGGTAATTAGTCGTGCATCGGAATCCGTGCTAAATATCTTGCACCCGTTAGAGATAAGGTGGTTTATCTCGTGGGGGATAATTAATTAGTTAATTAATTATCCCAGACGGAAAATTAATTAATTCTCTTACGTACGAATTAAAGAGGAATTAATTAAAGGTAAAGTACGACTATATAAGGGATCCCGATTATCGGAAAGGAAAAGAAAAAGGAAATAAAAACCCTAATCGGAGAGAAGGAAAAAAAAAAAAGAAAAAGAAAAGACGAAACCCTAGCCGGAAGAAAGGGAAAGGAGAAAGAGAAGGAGCCCGATCTTCCCGGACGCCGAACCGAAGACAAGAACACGACCGGACAACCTTCCCGTCGATCTTCGGTTAGTAAAATAATTTATTTAAATTATTTGGGATTTTTGTTCGTTGTCTTTTTCGTGAGTTCTTGGTTTCTTGTTTTCCCCGTCGTATCCGTCACCGTCGCCGACTTCGTCTCCTTGAAAAGGCGCGGAACGGACGGCGGAGGCGCGCGATGCCGCTAGGGCATCGTGCGGAGGAGGGTCACGGACGGCACCGCACGGGAGGCACCCGCGCGGGCCCGCAATCTTGCGGGCACCGCGCGGGTGCCGTGCGGCCGCGGCTGCCGTGCGGGCGGCCCCCGCGCGGGCCCGCATCCATGCGGGCACTGCGCGGGCGCCGCACGGCTGCCGCGCGGGAGGCACCCGCGCGGGCCCGAACCCGTGCGGGCACCGCGCGGGCGCCGCGCGACTGCCGCGCGGGCGGCACCCGCACGGACCCGCAACCGCGCGGGCGCCGTGCCGGGCCGCACCCGCGCGGGCACCGTGCGGCCGTCGCACGGGCAACCCGCGCGGGGCACCGCGCCGCGAGGGCATCGTCCGCGGAGATACGCCGCGCGGTTCTGAACCGCGCGGGGCTCCGGCAGACGGCGACGACGGCTCGGGAATTCCGTTTCGTCAACCAGACAATGTTGGACTTTTTCGTCAAAAACAAATGAGGAAATCGGGTCTTATGTTTTCGGATGTAAGTACACGCTTTTAACTATAGTTATCCTTGCGGACTTTCTTTAGGTCCAGACGCGCAGCGGGGGGGGCGCGAAAGATTCGAGTGTTCCGATCTCTCTCCAAATAGGTGGGTACGGTTGCTGTAAATACAACCAGTGCAGTAAGTGCATCTATCGTCATTAAAGTGCTTTCAATTTATCTAACAAAGTAGATGGACAGTTTAACCTTTCGCATAATTGTGTTATTATCTAACAATTGAAGCGGCTGCGGTCGCAATGTTCATGACACGCCGATCTCGGCAAAAAAACCGTTTTGGGATGCTGCACGTACACAGGCGGATTGGCCTCCGCATGGGTGTACTTTTTCGGAAGAGTGGTCTTGTATGACCCGTGTTCCTCACAAAGGGGTGGGAGCCGTGAGGACCCCTTCGCGCCCGCTGGGAATAGCACACCAGCACCGTGGAAGGGGTTAAATGCATCAAAGGAGTGCTTGCGCACGAGGGGAGACTTTGGTCTCTCCGATAAACATTCTGGGGTTGGTGCCCAATTAAATTGATAAATCTGGGGTCGGGGCCCAGCTTAATATGTGCAGGGTTTTTAGCGAAATGGTTACGGTGTTTCCGGTTTGCTCCTTATTCCTTATTGTTGTTAGACATCTACTTTGTTTGTCACTGACTTTACCCACTCCGTGACAGGCACTACGAGGGGCGTTACCCGGGAGATTGTTGAGACTGCGTCGCGAGGACCGTAGTCAGAACGCTTGGTTATTATCATTATCTCATCTCTTTTACGCATGTTAGTTAATTTGCTTGTGAGTAGAAATATTCGTGACATGTATTACTTGGCACTGTGGATGAGTTGTGCTTTTATAGTTTAGTTCTTCTGATGATGTTTCTTATGCGGCATGTTTTCATGATAAACCAAATGATTTCAGAAAGGGTTTTCTCAAAACGAAGTGCCGTGTGGGCACGGGTTTTGCAAATGCTGGCTTTATCCTTTCTAAACACTGATGCCGCTTTAATATTCCGCTTGATGTAGAATGTCTATTGTATGGTTGATGGTTGATGATTGTTGTATGTTGTTGTAAATGAGACGCCGTGCATATACAAAGGAGACTCTGTCCGCGGACAGGGAGAATTTTGTGTATGTGGCGGTCTGGCACGCACCGGGGATGAGGTTTAATGTACCATGTTCAGAGAAAAAAAAAGATACACACAAATTTCCGCTTTGATAGACTCAAAAACCCCCGGGGGCGTGACAGATTAAATGGTATCAGAGAAAAACAACCATAACCATAGTAGACGAGATCCACATCCACAGTGTAGGGTAGCACAAGCAAATTAGACATGAGATAACCAAGGTATAAGTGCGTAGTACGTGAGAGTACGGGGAATAGGGGAACGTAATGTAGGTATAATCGTAAGGCAGGGTATTAGGGTTATAACCTTAGGGTTAACGTGGTTTCTTTGTCTATAGCGGACGATGGCCCGGACTAGATCGTCCACCGAGAATGCGGACGCGGACAGAGTGGCCCCGACCACCGCAGAGAACTAGCTCCTCCGTCAACAACTGCGGGAAATGGCCGGGCAATTAGCGACGCTGACGGAGCAGGTTCGTCACCTGGCACAGCGACAAGCAACCGCGCCAGCCGAGCGCAATCCAACCCCTCCGCCCGGAACCACCGCACCCACTACGGGACCGCAAGGGACGGGTGGTACGACGACGGAACAGCCTCCATCTCCAAGGGACGCACCTACTCCGACGACCACGGGGCCCGTGATGGGAGCTACAACAGGGGAGGCAGGAACGACCCCTACCCTCGGGGGGTCCGCCGCTGTAGGAGGGGTCACGGAGCAACGAACGACGCGAGAAAGGGTCAGGACGAATTTGGCTGGGTTCAAGAAGCATGACCCTCCCACTTTTGAGGGAGAGACGACCGACCCATGGGTCGTCGAAAAATGGGTGGATACCATGGAAAAACTCTTCGAGGACCTACTGATGGAGGAACACGAGCGAGTTCCATTAGCCGTCCACTTCCTCGAAGGGAATGCACGCATCTGGTGGAAAACGGTACGCCCGGATCCGTCTACAAACGACCCGTTACCGACATGGACGGCCTTTAGAGAGGAACTTTTTGACGCTTTCTTCTCCGATAGCGTCAAGCGGCAATTGGAAGACGACCTGAAGAACGTTAGACAAGGGAACCGCTCGGTCATGGAATATCAAAGGGAGTTCGTGAGATTGGTTAATTGCGTCCCGTTTGTTATACGAGACGAACCCCACAAGGCCCGTCTTTTTGTGGACGGGTTACGGAGCGACATCTTTGAGATGGTCCAGGCAGCGGACCTGCGCACGTTCAGGGAAGTGGTGGATAGAGCCACCATAGTGGAGCGGGGGTTCGCTATCACCCGAGCTCGACGTGAGGGATCAGAAAATAACCGGGACAGGAAGCGGACACAGACTTACCCGGGAGGGGGTCCGTCTGGTGGGAGCCGACCCCCAAAATACCCCAGGACGCAACAAGGAAGCAAGAGTGCGCCAATCGGAAAACCGCGACCACCGAACAAGCCATGCGTTATTTGCGGAGCATCGCATCCAGTGACGGAATGCCCTAAGAGACAGGATCACTGTTACCGCTGCGGCAATCCGGGGCATTTCCGATTCAACTGTCCTCTGAACACTGGAGCGGCATCTTCCGCAGCTTCCACCCCAACGGCACAGCCACCGGGACGGGGTAGAGCATCAACGGGAATACCCCCACGCCCTCCGGCGCCAAGAGCAGAAGGAGAATCGCGACCACAGCCAGGAGGGAGGCTCTACTCCATGGGCCAACATGGAGCGACACTGCAAGAGGAGGCGGTCGCAGGTATTACCTCCGTTTCTAATTTCCGAGCACGAACCCTGTTTGACACCGGGGCGACTCGCTCTTTTATTTCCCGCACTTTTGCACAAACACATCTACTAGAAAGTAGTCCCCTCGATGTCCTACTGACCGTCCAGACCCCCGGGGGGCCAATCGCGGCAACTGGCCTAGTACCCTCTTGTTCAATAAGACTTGGAAGGTTGTCGTGCCCCTGGGACCTGGTGGTCATACCGCTAAAGGAATATGACGTAGTTTTGGGCATGGACTGGCTTACCGAGTATCAGGCGGTCATCGACTGCGAGAAGCGCCAGGTGCAACTACAGAAGCCGGGATTCCCAGAAAACGTGTACATGTTATGTAAAAGCACTTCCTTCTTGGCTATCATCTCCGCATCGCGAGCTAGGAAGTTGGTGGAGGGCGGGTGCGTGGCCTATCTAGCCTCAGTAGATTTAGCCACCCGACCCGTTCCCTCGCCTTCCGAAATTCCCGTGGTAAGGGAATTTCCGGACGTATTTCCGGCAGAGCTCCCCGGAGCGCCGCCGGAACGAGAAGTCGACTTTCCCATTGAACTACTTCCCGGCACCAAACCCATCACCAAGGCACCGTACAGGATGGCCTTCGCAGAGTTGAAGGAACTCAAGGCACAGTTGGAGGACCTTTTGGATAAAGGCTTCATCAGACCTAGCGCGTCACCCTGGGGCGCGCCCGTCCTGTTTGTGAGAAAGAAGGACGGAAGTCTCCGGTTGTGCATCGACTACCGGGAGATAAATAAGGTCACCGTTAAGAACAAGTACCCCCTGCCAAGGATCGACGACCTCTTCGACCAACTACAGGGGGCGACGGTGTTCTCAAAGATTGACCTGCAGTCGGGCTATCATCAGGTCCAGGTCAAGGGGGAGGACATCCCCAAAACGGCTTTTCGGACTCGCTACGGTCATTACGAATTTACAGTAATGCCGTTCGGGCTCACGAATGCCCCGGCAGTGTTCATGGACATGATGAACAGGGTATTCAAACCTTTCCTGGATTTATTCGTGGTGGTCTTCATCGACGATATCCTCATCTACTCCCGTACAGACGAGGAACATGAAGAACATCTACGCACAGTCCTCCAGACCCTACGGGAACAGAAACTCTACGCCAAACTCAAAAAGTGTGAGTTTTGGCTCCGAGAGGTTGGCTTCTTGGGGCACGTAATCTCAGCGGCTGGAGTCACAGTCGATCCGAAGAAGATAGATTCGGTGACGGACTGGTCCCAACCGACGACGGTAACAGAGGTTCGAAGCTTTCTAGGATTAGCCGGGTACTACCGGCGCTTCGTGGAGGGTTTCTCCAGGATAGCCACCCCCTTAAACCGTTTGACTAAAAAGGGGGAAAAGTTCATCTGGACGGACAAATGTCAGAGGAGCTTCGAGGAGCTCAAGGATAGATTGACGCGAGCACCGATTCTCGCCCTACCGGAACCAGGGGAGGATTATGAAGTGTATTGCGATGCGTCGCGAAATGGACTGGGTGGAGTGCTCATGCAACGGGGAAAGGTTATAGCCTATGCGTCAAGGCAGCTCAAAGAATACGAGCGAAACTACCCCGTGCATGATTTGGAACTCGCAGCAGTTGTGTTCGTCCTCAAGCTTTGGAGACACTACCTGTATGGGGCACACTGCAATGTGTACTCAGATCATAAAAGTCTTAAGTACCTTTTCACCCAAAGGGAGTTAAATTTGCGACAAAGACGGTGGCTCGAGCTATTGAAGGATTACGATTTAACGATCCACTACCACCCGGGAAAGGCAAACGTGGTGGCCGACGCCCTGAGCCGTAAGGGACAGGCCGAGAAGGCAGGGGTAAGTACCATCACCCAGCAAGATGGTCTGATTGCGGAATTTTCGCGATTAAGACTAGAAGTAGTACCAGCGGGTACAGTCGAACAACTACTGACACTGGTGGTCAGACCTACCCTGCTTGACAGAATTCTCGAAGGGCAGTCGACTGATGACCAACTCCAGCTGGTGTGAGGTAGAGTAACTGCCGACCCAGGAGGTGATTTCACAGTAAACTCCGACGGCACCATACGATTTCGGGGACGAATCTGCGTGCCGGATCTACCAGAACTCAAAGAGGAAATCCTGCGGGAGGCGCATACAGCTCCATATACAGCGCATCCCGGGGGGACGAAGATGTACAAGGACGTCAAACAGACCTTCTGGTGGCCCAAAATGAAGGGAGACGTGACTCGATTTGTGGCACACTGCCTGGTGTGCCAACGAGTGAAGGCCGAGCACCAGCGTCCAGCAGGAAAATTGCAACCCTTACCGGTGCCCGTGTGGAAGTGGGACATGATTACCATGGATTTTGTGACCGGGTTCCCGAGATCGTCACAGGGACACGATGCAATATGGGTAATCGTGGACCGTCTGACGAAATCGGCCCACCTTCTGCCCATACACACGACGTGGGCGCGGGAACGACTGGCGCAAACCTACATCAACGAGATAGTAAGGCTGCATGGGGTGCCGACGTCCATCACGTCGGACAGGGACACGCGATTTGTGTCAAACTTTTGGCAGAGCCTGCAGCGAGCAATGGGAACCAAGTTGCACTTCAGTACGGCTTTTTACCCGCAGACCGATGGACAATCAGAGCGGGTGATACAAATTGTAGAGGACATGCTTCGGGCATGCGTTTTAGACCTGGGCGAAGGATGGGCACGGTGCTTGCCCCTAGTGGAATTTGCCTACAATAATAGCTACCAGGCCAGCATTCAGATGGCACCATACGAGGCCCTGTACGGGCGCCGCTGTCGGTCTCCAATATGCTGGGACGACCTGGGTGAGCGTAAGTTTCTGGGCCCAGATTTGGTGGAGGAGACCGAAGCAAAAGTGCGATTGATTAGACAGAGGCTACTAACCGCCCAGAGCAGACAGAAAAGCTACGCGGACAACAGACGTCGGGACTTAGAGTTCATGGTGGGTGAGCACGCGTTACTCCGAGTTTCGCCCTCCAAAGGGAACTGACGCTTCGGCATAAAGGGAAAGTTAAGCCCGAGGTACGTAGGACCGTTCGAGATCCTAGAACGCGTAGGACCGGTGGCGTACCGATTAGCCCTGCCGCCGAATCTCGAACGAGTCCATAACGTATTCCATGTCTCAATGCTCCGGAAATACTTAGCTGACCCCTCTCATGCCTTGGATGCCTCCACCATCGAGTTGCGAGAGGATTTAAGCGTCGAGGAGACGCCGGTGCGGATTTTGGCAAGAGAGGACAAGAAGTTGCGCAATCGAACTATACCCTATGTGAAGGTCCAGTGGAGCAACCACGAAGAGCGCGAGGCAACGTGGGAACTGGAATCGAAGATAAGGGAATGTTTTCCCGAATTAATTAATGGGGTTTGTATATAAGTTTCGGGACAAAACTTTTTATAAAGTGTGAGTGGTGTAGTGATCCGGTCTTTCGGGGTACTTTTGACTTACGTGTAGTCGTTTAGGCCTTTAAGTGAAATAGAATTATTCAATTCTTCAAGTTGGCCATTGTGGGACGCTAGTATTTTTTCGCGATTGTGCGCGGAAAAAGAAAGCCGACGGCGCGATCGGATCTGAAATCCGATATCGGGAACCCCCTGAACGGGATTCAAAGTGATACGGTAATTAGTCGTGCATCGGAATCCGTGCTAAATATCTTGCACCCGTTAGAGATAAGGTGGTTTATCTCGTGGGGGATAATTAATTAGTTAATTAATTATCCCAGACGGAAAATTAATTAATTCTCTTACGTACGAATTAAAGAGGAATTAATTAAAGGTAAAGTACGACTATATAAGGGATCCCGATTATCGGAAAGGAAAAGAAAAAGGAAATAAAAACCCTAATCGGAGAGAAGGAAACAAAAAAAAGAAAAAGAAAAGACGAAACCCTAGCCGGAAGAAAGGGAAAGGAGAAAGAGAAGGAGCCCGATCTTCCCGGACGCCGAACCGAAGACAAGAACACGACCGGACAACCTTCCCGTCGATCTTCGGTTAGTAAAATAATTTATTTAAATTATTTGGGATTTTTGTTCGTTGTCTTTTTCGTGAATTCTTGGTTTCTTGTTTTCCCCGTCGTATCCGTCACCGTCGCCGACTTCGTCTCCTTGAAAAGGCGCGGAACGGACGGCGGAGGCGCGCGATGCCGCTAGGGCATCGCGCGGAGGAGGGTCACGGACGGCACCGCACGGGCGCCGCACGGCCACCGCGCGGACCCGCAACCGTGCGGGTACCGCGCGGACGCCGCGCGGCTGCCGCACGGGAGGCACCCGCGCGGGCCCGCAATCTTGCGGGCACCGCGCGGGCGCCGTGCGGCTGCCGCGCGGGCGGCCCCCGCGCGGGCCCGCATCCATGCGGGCACTGCGCGGGCGCCGCGCGGCCGCCGCGCGGGAGGCACCCGAGCGGGCCCGCACCCGTGCGGGCACCGCGCGGGCGCCGCGCGGCTGCCGCGCGGGCGGCCCCCGCGCGGGAGGCACCCGAGCGGGCCCGCACCCGTGCGGGCACCGCGCGGGCGCCGCGCGGCTGCCGCGCGGGCGGCCCCCGCGCGGGCCCGCACCCGTGCGGGCGCCGCGCGGCTGCCGCGCGGGCGGCCCCCGCGCGGTCCCGCATCCATGCGGGCACCGCGCGGGCGCCGCACGGCTGCCGCGCGGGAGGCACCCGCGCGGGCCCGCACCCGTGCGGGCACCGCGCGGGCGCCGCGCGACTGCCGCGCGGGCGGCACCCGCACGGACCCGCAACCGCGCGGGCGCCGTGCCGGGCCGCACCCGCGCGGGCACCGTGCGGCCGTCGCACGGGCAACCCGCGCGGGGCACCGCGCCGCGAGGGCATCGTCCGCGGAGATACGCCGCGCGGTTCTGAACCGCGCGGGGCTCCGGCAGACGGCGACGGCGGCTCGGGAATTCCGTTTCGTCAACCGGACAATGTTGGACTTTTCCGTCAAAAACAAATGAGTAAATCGGGTCTTATGTTTTCGGATGTAAGTACACGCTTTTAACTATAGTTATCCTTGCGGACTTTCTTTAGGTCCAGACGCGCAGCGGGGGGGGCGCGAAAGATTTGAGTGTTCCGATCTCTCTCCAAATAGGTGGGTACGGTTGCTGTAAATACAACCAGTGCAGTAAGTGCATCTATCGTCATTAAAGTGCTTTCAATTTATCTAACAAAGTAGATGGACAGTTTAACCTTTCGCATAATTGTGTTATTATCTAACAATTGAAGCGGCTGCGGTCGCAATGTTCTTGACACGCCGATCTCGGCAAAAAAACCGTTTTGGGATGCTGCACGTACACAGGCGGATTGGCCTCCGCATGGGTGTACTTTTCCGGAAGAGTGGTCTTGTATGACCCGTGTTCCTCACAAAGGGGTGGGAGCCGTGAGGACCCCTTCGCGCCCGCTGGGAATAGCACACCAGCACCGTGGAAGGGGTTAAATGCCTCAAAGGAGTGCTTGCGCACGAGGGGAGACTTTGGTCTCTCCGATAAACATTCTGGGGTTGGTGCCCAATTAAATTGATAAATCTGGGGTCGGGGCCCAGCTTAATATGTGCAGGGTTTTTAGCGAAATGGTTACGGTGTTTCCGGTTTGCTCCTTATTCCTTATTGTTGTTAGACATCTACTTTGTTTGTCACTGACTTTACCCACTCCGTGACAGGCACTACGAGGGGCGTTACCCGGGAGATTGTTGAGACTGCGTCGCGAGGACCGTAGTCAGAACGCTTGGTTATTATCATTATCTCATCTCTTTTACGCATGTTAGTTAATTTGCTTGTGAGTAGAAATATTCGTGACATGTATTACTTGGCACTGTGGATGAGTTGTGTTTTTATAGTTTAGTTCTTCTGATGATGTTTCTTATGCGGCATGTTTTCATGATAAACCAAATGATTTCAGAAAGGGTTTTCTCAAAACAAAGTGCCGTGTGGGCACGGGTTTTGCAAATGCTGGCTTTATCCTTTCTAAACACTGATGCCGCTTTAATATTCCGCTTGATGTAGAATGTCTATTGTATGGTTGATGGTTGATGATTGTTGTATGTTGTTGTAAATGAGACGCCGTGCATATACAAAGGAGACTCTGTCCGCGGACAGGGAGAATTTTGTGTATGTGGCGGTCTGGCACGCACCGGGGATGAGGTTTAATGTACCATGTTCAGAGAAAAAAAAAGATACACACGAATTTCCGCTTTGATAGACTCAAAAACCCCCGGGGGCGTGACACCCTCCATATCTCCGCAATCAAAATAAAAATCACCGCCATATCTCCATTTTTAAAAATAATTTTGAAAACCTCGCACGAAAACCGAATTACATGTACGCATAAAACCAAGTTCATACATTATTAATCATTCAACCATCAACCAGACAAACAATCATAATAGCAGGAGTCAGAGTGAATGCATAATCAAACTAGGATAATATCATCATTAAAATAGTAAGTAAAATAAGTCAGGCCATCTATCTACGACGGGAAAGCGCTGGCCGAAGACGGCGGGAAAGTGCTGGCCGAAAACTAAAGCCAGTTGCCTAAAGTAAAGTGAGAAAGGTCGGACCATGTCGGCCGACCATAGGAATGAGTTAAAAAAATGATTCCTTCTTCCCGCAGGTAGACTTGTTGGAGAGGAAAGAAAACAGCCGCGAGGGGCGGAGCTAGCAATGATGTCGGCGCAACAAGTTGATCACTGCGGGCCATCGCCCTTTCCAACGCAACCGGCGGCTCTGGTGCCGCAGGCCGGACTCGCCGGAAGAGCTGGGGAGAAAAGCGATGAGCAGGTTCTCTCTCGGGAACCCTCTCAACGGAAGAACACCCGATACTGGCCACCACATATGCGGATGAGAACAGCAACCTCGACGCCTCATGCCGAGCTCGCCGAGATTCCTCAAACTGACCAATACGGGCTACCGTCTCCGGCGGGGCATATCGACGATCACGCCCAGATGAAGGAAGTCGTCTGCAACACCGGCGGCCCGGAGGACGGGCTGGAGATGCGGTTCATACGCAACTCCCGACGTCCTGTGCAGACGGGCATGGTCGACCTCAAAGGGAAAGGGCCAATCCAAGGACCCGAGTCCCACGCAAAGAAAGAATTGGCTCGGGATAGGTTTCGGTCCTGCATCAGGTGTCGGGCTGAAATGATGCAGGCGGACTGGAATGCCCTATTCCTCGATGTTGCGGAGGAAGTAAAGAAATGGGTTGCCTTCGCTAGTCATGGCAAAGGCACAAACCATCATTACCACCAGCCGAGCGCGAGGTCGGCCGGGGGTCCCAATATGCGGACTTCTGAAGAGAAGGCCGGTAAAGAAAAACGAGGCTCTCCCACCCAAGGGATTTTGCAAGAGTACTACGACCAAAGAAGGCCAACGCCAGCTTTAGCCGCCCTGAAAGGGTCGCGAGCCTCGCGGCAGTGGCTGTTGGGGTTATATGTAATAAGGATCTAAATAGGGGAAAAAACACCTAGAGGGGGGTGAATAGGTGTAAATGTATAAACACTCAAAAATCGTTGCGATAAAAACCCAATGCGGAAATAAAAATAACTCGCAAGATTTTTACGTGGAAAACTCCATCACCGGAGTAAAAAACCACGGGACCGATAACACGGCAGAAATCCACTAGAATTAAAACACGTACAAGGTGATTTACCGTACACACTTACGACTCAACCTTTTCCATACGCTCCTAGAGGATCTTCTCCGCTCGCTCCGCGACGCTTCTCGAATCCACGATCTGCGCCCAACGCCGAATCCACGGCGTCCAACGTCGAATCCACGACGTCCGACCGAGTCCACGGTCTTCACCCAATAGCACCCTTCGAATCCACGAACGTGCCTCGCTCCGAATCCACGAGAGCGGTTGAACCTTGAATCCACAAGGACACGCGAATCCACGCGCCGATTTTTGGGGTAAATCGTTGTTTTTGGTGGTGATGATCCGCCGAATACTTAGATCAAAGATAGATCGGAAATACCATCTAAGTATTCATTAGTTTGATTCAACTCAAGATGTGAGTATGAAAACCTAGAATCAAACTAATCAATATAGATGAAGAAACATAGAGTATTCTCTAATGATTTCCTTTCTTCTCTATATGTGGATCTAGAGCCGTATAAGATGATATAAGAATATGACGGCTATTTTCCTTCTTTTTGGATTAATCCTAGAAAAAGAGTCATAGGGTCTATTTATAGGTTAGAAACCCTAGGAAGGAGATAAGAATCAAAAACCTAACATTTCTGGAAATTTTACGGACGGCGATCCGGATCGGATTAGCTGTGATCCGGATCGTCGTAACGAGTCAGGCAATTCCAGAAAAACGAAGGTTCGGGATCCGGATCGAAGTGCTTGATCCGGATCGTTCATACAGTTCACCAAACATCAACGTTCGGGATCCGGATTGCGAAGCCTGATCCGGATCGTTCAAGGAAGATGGTAAACTCAGTGTTCGGGATCCGGATCAAGAGAGGCTACGATCCGGATTGAACTGGTGTATGAACGAACCACCTTCGGGATCCGGATCGAACAACCTGATCCGGATCCTGAATATGTCCCAAGTCCAGTTTTTAATTTTTATGCAATGAAAGATTCTTCCAAGTGTTTCTACACTATAAGAAGTATTCGGATCACACAAAATCTTTAGTTAAACATACCTGATCCTTTTGAATTCTTCTTTCTTGAGATTGAGTTAAATGATCCAACTTTCTTCACCTTCAATCTTCAAGACTTGAGACTTTCACGAAACTACGCCAACTCAAATTCCGTAACAATCTCCCCCTTTGGCGGTTTCGTGACAAAACACAGATCCACTAAAGAAAATTCAAAAAGATATTTTTGTTGCTATCACCATACAACAAAAATTTACAATGGAGATCCAAAAATTTAAAAACATGAGATAAACTCCTAAAACAGACTCTAGACTTAGACATCTGTACTCTCTGCACAAAGAAATCATTCTTGACAAAAAGTGATCGTTAGATACCTCAAGAATATTTAGCATTCAAAACCTAGTACAGAGATAGAGTTTATCTGATCATCATGACATTTGAGAATTCAGATATGTAAGAGAATCATAGTAAAAAAAAAAACATATCTTTTATGCAATCAAAAACCAAATGTCACAAAGTGTTAGTCCAACATCAACTTGTTAGTCATATTACATGCCCAAATAGTTAGTCGAATAGTTAGTAGAGACATGCATACAAATCACAAGATAAAAACCAAAGTTGAGGTTGAAGTGATACTTACCTTGATGTATACAAAATTTTCACATCAGCATTGTTCAAGTTCTCAGTCATCATTGTACCTTGATGTATACAAAATTTTCACATCATCATCATTGTTCATTGTTCTCTAAACTCTCTCCCCCTTTTTGTCACAAACAAAGCCAAAATTACAAAAATTTAAGGAGAGTTAAAAATTCCAACGAAAATGTTCCGAAGTTTAAGAACTAGAACTAAGAGTAAGTCCTAAAAAGAAAAACTGAAAAACCTGCACAAGAAAAGGTTAGAAATCTGAAGTTCCTGTATAATAGAATTGTTAGACAGACGATTCAGGCATCTGAATCTGAGTCAACTGAGGCGGAGTTTTCAGAGCTCGTGCAACCCAGCTTTTTCAAAATTCCTTTAAGCATTCCCGAAATCGTAGAACACTCTTGCTTCATCTGATGTATGTCCTTGGACATTTTTCTGAGTTCTAGAGCCATTTTATCTTGTTCTTGTTTTATGGAAGACTCTAAGTTTCCCTTTTGGTCAGTTCTTCTGGAAGTTGAAGAACGTTGTGTGACGAGTGACGGAGCAGTGTGACCTTCATTCCGAGGAGATCGTCTTGGCAAAGAAGGTGAATTGTCAAGGGGTTCATTGTTTGGCACATTCTTTTTCTTTGCTTGTTGCTTAAGTATTGAGGAAGACTTCAGTAGCTTCTTTTTCTTTAGGTAAACCTTATTTTCTTCATCAATACCTTGTTGTACTTCGTCAAGAAATGTGTCCCAATCTTCTTCGTCTTCCGATTCAGTGTCAATTTGAGAGGTATTCCTTGGGTTCTCTTGACATGGTTCATTTATTTCAATACCTCGTGCTCGTCCAGGTCGTCGAGCAAGTCTTTTTCTTTTTAAGAAAATGGATGAAGAGGTCATTGGTGCTTTTCCTTTTTCCGCAGCAGTGAGCGGAGCCTTTTCCTTTGATGTCTCTGTATGGGCTTTCCCTTTCGATGCAACAGAGGTTTTCTGTGGCGATTCTCCAGGATGTGTTTCATCATCTGATAACTCATCCCAATTGACTTCATCCTTTTTAGCCCTCTTGGCAGTGTCTCTCGTATGTACCATGGCAGCAAGTAGGAAAACAATCCAAGTGATCACCATTGCTATTGGTTTCTTGAGAAAAAGAAATCCTGTGTGCAACAACTCAAGAACACGAAAAAATTGTTAATTTTCAAAAATTTAAAAAATTGTACCCAAACAATCATTATCGTGTAGAGAGACTAAGAATCAAATTAGTTTTGCAAAAGGACTTTTAAAAATAGATCAATTGCATGATTTTCGAAAATCCTTATTATATGCCCTAAAACCGAAATTTTAGAAATCGAAGTCTAAAAATCCGTTAATCAGGAGAATACCCAGCATATAATCAAAACTAATCTACCCAAAGTTCTTATTTCAAAAGAAATTTGATCAAAAACCATCCACAAACAAAATTGATCCAAGAATTTCATCACGTTTGAGGAGGAATAGAGAAAAACGGTGAAAAACCGAGATTTTGATCAATAAAACTTACTTGGAGTTGAAGAACTTGAGTTTGAAAGCTTCCAAGAAGGGTGAAATCTAGAGAGAGAAGCTCTGGAAACTTTGGAACAAAAGATTGGAGTAAAAGAAATCAAAACCCTTTTGTTCTTTATAAAACCCTAGCCGCGATCCGGATCAGACCATGCTTGCGATCCGGATCGGCTACCCGCAGTGAGAAACTGCGTTCGGGATCCGGATCGGCAGGTCCAATCCGGATCGTCAGCCCGCAGAAGAATACCTGCGTTCGGGATCCGGATCATCTTGCCCGATCCGGATCGGCTCCAACTTTTTCGTTAGAAAATTTCAGAGAAATTCAAGAAAAAGATTGTAAGCACAAATGTGTATCAACTTTAAACAAAAATCATAGTTTCATACAACAAGAATTAGATTATGCCAAATCTATCAATAATATCCAAAAATGAAACGAAAATTTACAAAAATTAAATCCCTTAAAGTTGAACACCTTCAATTACATCTAACTTGATCTTATGAGTAATGCCTTTATCAAATCATCAATTCAGTAAAGAAAATGAAATACAAAGATCAATAGATGTTTGAAATCCCAAATATAGTAGATAATGTATCTAGACAATCTGTTGAAGAGAGTGGCTCTTTGAGCATCTTTCTTTAAAAACCCACCTTATACCAACCTTGAAACTTGACGGAGTCAAGTATTTCAACATGCATTTTTCATAATCAAAAATTTGAACAACCATGCTTGGTATACATGTGGTAGCTGCACACAATACTCGGACGACCGAGGTGGTAGCTCTTTCCTCCATGTGGTGGTAGTTTTCACACTCCTCATTGGGATGTAACTCTTTCCACATCTTTTGAGCATTTTACTTTTCTTTGACTCCCCCTCAATTGGCTATCAATTATTTAAGATATAAAGTATTCAACCAAAAATTGATCTCGATTTCATACTCGACTAAGCAGTCAAATAAGATAATGACTATACCAAGAGATCATTGAGAGAGAAATTGACTTTGATCACTCAGAAGATGATTTAATTAACATAAATGATCATTGCAACAGTGAAATATTATGATGGCAAAAGCATAATAAATTTCTAAATGTGCGAAAAGATGCAATTAAAGTCAATTATGATCTATGCTCAATTAATGTCCTATGTACAAACATAGATAATGAACAAAACAAAAATAAAAACAAAACCTATCCTAAGCAAAGGTTTCAAAAAGAAGTTTATTTCAAGGAAAGCATTCTAATTGCTTTTCGCAAATGAATAAAACGTTTTTGATCCAAAGGTTTTGTTAGAATGTCAGCTAATTGATCCTCAGTTGAAATATATGAAAGTTGAAGAATATTTGATTCAACTAGCTCTCTAAGAAAATGATATCTAAGTTCAATATGTTTTGTTCTAGAGTGCAACACAGGGTTTTTAGAAATGTTAATTGCACTTGTGTTGTCACAAAGTATTGTTACCGAAGATGCTGAAATCCGGAAGTCGCTCAGTACGCTTTTCATCCAAATGAGTTGAGTTGAACAACTTCCAGCTGAAATGTATTCCGCTTCGGCAGTCGAGAGTGCTATGCAATTCTGCTTTTTACTGTGCCATGCAACAAGGCAATGGCCAAGATAGAAGCATGCACCACTCGTGCTTTTCCGATCATCCACTGATCCTGCCCAATCGGCATCTGAGTATCCAACAATATCCAAACTTGTTCCCATAGGATACCAAATTCCGAAATTAATTGATCCTTTGATATACCGGATGATCCTTTTCACCGCTTTCAGGTGAACCTCCTTTGGTGCAGATTGATATCTCGCGCAGATCCCAACACCAAAAGATATATCCGGGCGACTAGCCGTGAGGTAAAGTAGACTTCCAATCATACTTCGATACAGTTTCTCGTCTACATTCTCACTTTGTGATTCACTTCCAAGTCCCTTGTGGCTAGTTCCCATTGGAGTCGGAAAATCCTTCGAATTTTCAAGATCAAACTTTTTAACCAACTCCATTGCATACTTGGATTGACTCAAGTGAATACCTTCATCATTTTGTTTAATTTGCAATCCAAGGAAATAAGTCAATTCGCCCATCATGGACATCTCAAATTCGCTTTCCATGGTCTCCGCGAATTTAGAAGCATCATTATCTCTTGTTGCGCCAAATACAATGTCATCGACATAGATTTGTGCTACAATGAAATTGCTTTGATAATGCTTCACAAAGAGAGTCCTATCAGCTCCCCCTCGAGTGTAGCCCTTCTCCAAAAGGTGCTTTGTCAACCTTTCGTACCATGCTCGCGGTGCTTGTTTCAGACCGTAAAGAGCCTTTTTCAAACGAAAAACATGGTTAGGTTGTTTATGGTCTACAAAACCTTTCGGTTGAGCCACATAAACTTCCTCATTTAAAAACCCATTTAGAAATGCGCTCTTAACGTCCATTTGAAATAATTTGATTTTAAAATGACAAGTAATAGCAAACAGTATACGAATGGAATCGAGTCTAGCTACAGGGGCGAATGTTTCATCAAAGTCTATACCTTCTACTTGAGAGTAGCCTTGAGCAACTAATCGTGCCTTGTTCCTGATGATAGTACCATCCTCATTCTTTTTGTTCTTGAAGATCCATTTGGTACCTATCACATTATGTTGCTTTGGAGGCTTCGTTAATTCCCAGACTTTGTTTCGCTCAAATTGATGGAGCTCTTCCTGCATTGCTTTAATCCAGTAGTCATCCTGAAGAGCTTCATCTATGTTCTTTGGTTCGATTAGAGATACGTAGCAAGCGAATCCACAAACCAACTGCCTCCGAGTTCTAACTCCTTCTTGTGGATCTCCAATAATATTCGATTCCGGATGATCCTTGGAGATTCGTAGCGTTTGTTGAAACGGAGTACTCGGAGATATATGAGATGATTCCTGCACATTAGATAAACTTGAAGAACCATTAGATGCATCATTAATATTGGAAGTATTATTATGAGAAGATGCAACGGCAGGAGAATCATCATCTAGAGAAATATCGAGGGTAGATTTTTCAGATGCAAAGTGAAAAGCTTCATCTACTTTAACATTTATAGATTCTACGGTCGTCTTAGATTCCAAGTTAATACTCGATATGCTCTACTATTAGTAGAATACCCCAAGAAAATCCCTTCGACACTTCGTGAGTCAAACTTTCCAAGATTTTCACGGTCACGTAAAATGTAACACCGACTCCCGAAGATGCGAAAATATTTGATGTTGGGTTTTCTACCACACCATAGTTCATATGGTGTATTTAACGTTCCCGGGCGCAAAAACACTCGATTAATGACATAGACAGCGGTGTTCACAGCTTCAGCCCAAAAATGTAGCGGTAAATTCCGGCTATGAAGCATCACACGCGCCATCTCTTGAACAACCCTGTTTTTGCGCTCAACAACACCATTCTGTTGAGGTGTATAGGGTGCAGAGAATTCATGCTTAATACCGTTTGAAGTACAAAAGTCAAAGAATTTAGAATTAATGAATTCTCCACCTCTATCACTTCTAACACGAATGATCTTTTCATTCTTTTCAATCATAATACGAAGGCAAATCTCGTGAAAAGAATCAAAAGTATCAGCTTTCTCTTTTAAAAATGCTACCCAAGAATACCGAGAGAAATCATCAGCCAATAAGAAAATATACCATTTACCTCCCAAAGATGGTTGACGGGTCGGCCCCATTAAATCCATGTGTAAAAGTTCCAAAGGCCGTTTTGTACCAACGTGGTTCAAGTTCTTGTGTGCAGTTCTGGACTGTTTTCCCTTTTGGCAACCACCACACACAATGTTTTGTTTAAATAAAAGTTTTGGAACCCCCTTGACCACGTCCTTGTTTGAAATTTTAACAAGTTCCTTAAAATTTATGTGACCTAGCCTTTCATGCCAAAGTGTTTCATTATTTAAAGAAACTAGGTTACAATTTTCTGAAATTTTATTAGGAACAATATAGCAATTGTTTTCAGATCTAACCCCTTTTAAAAAGAAAACATGGTCCTTATCAGTTACAACGCATTCAACAGATGAAAAGTTAACTGAAAAACCATTGTCGCAAAGTTGACTTATGCTTATGAGGTTAGTCTTAAGGCCATCAACAAATAAGACGTTTTTCAAAATCGGGCCATCTGGAATAGCTACCGTCCCTTTTCCAACAATTTTGGAAGATCGACCGTCTCCGAAAACAACAATCCTCCGGAGATTTTCTCAAGATTTTGAAAACTATTTTTGTCACCGGTCATGTGACGGGAACAACCGCTATCCAGATACCAAGACGAACTATCATATGCATGCAAGGAAACATTGGTAAACAAGACAAGGAAAGATTTCACCTTTGCGCACCCAAACCTTTTTGGAGTGCGTCGGTAATGGTCGTGAAGTTATATGCCTAGGTGAAAGCGTCTTGTTAAAACGATTGTGCTCCTTGATGTAGTCGTCTTGCGCGGTAACTACCAGGGTTCTTTTCTTTCAATTGATTTGGAATTGATTTCCGAGGAATCACCTTCGTGGTAGTCATTGCAAGAGATGTTTGAGGTGAGCATTTGACTCCCGTCTTGCAATATCTTCTTATGTGCCCTGAAACACCACAACGAAAACATACCTTAGATCTTGACGACCCCAAAGAGGATGAAGTAGGTTTGTTGTCGTTGTTTGTCTTGAATTCCGGTGTCGGAGGAGGAGATACCGACTGAGGCACAAAAACTGTCCCACTCGAACTTGGACTGTTTCCAGTTTGAGTGTATCCGAGGCCGAACCGATTTGATTGACCAAGACCAAGAAGTCTATCCAACTTACTCCTTCCTGAAGAGAATCGCTGTAAGTCATCCTTGAGTTGGAAAATGGTCTTTGTCATTTCCAGGTTATCCTGTCGAGCCTCGTTGTAGAGCTTTGAGAAGTGATTCGCTTTATCCACCAGATTTGTATGTTCCTTCTCAAAACGCTCATTGGACTCTTGAAGGGAACATTTACTTTTATCAGATTTTCCCTTTCCACTTCAAGAGCGTTTGAGAGAGAAGTTGCTCTTTTTGCTTCTTCTTCGAGATCATGCACTCTCCCTCTCAAACTCTTGTTTTGCTTAGCCACTTTCTTTGAATCCCTCAAAAGTCTGTGGTAGGCTAAAGCAAAATCTTCACCTTCCGAATCATCCGATTCGTTGTCCGTTGCAATCTTTTCAACAGTGGAGTTGGACAACGACTCAGGATGTACTTGCCATAAAGCACATGAAGGGTGAAGATATGGACGCGTGGAATGCCGGTGGAGCTCTTTTCTTCATCACTTGAAGACGACTCATTTGACGTTGAGTTGTCATCCCAAGTGACGACTTGCATCGCCTTCTTCTTTGCCGGATACTTGTTAGGGACACTCCGTTGCAATGTGGCCGTAGCCTCGACATTTGAAGCATTGCAGTTGTCCCTTCTGAACTTTTCTTATCCTTTGAGAAGTTCTCCTGCTTTCTTGACTTGTAACTTGGAAGTACCCTTGCCTTTGTTCCACTTTCTGAAGGATGGAGATTTGCTTGAATTACCCCTTCGAAAGTTGCGGCGAAAATTCCTTGTCAAGAGAGCGAGCTGCTTCTCAAATTCCTCCATAGAAAGGTTCTCGTCATCGTCCGAGGAGGATGTATCCACGTCTTCTTCCTTAGTTGTTTTCAACGCATAACCTGAAGACTTAGAAGTGGATGCTTTTCAGAAGAATTGTTAGTATTAAAAGTCATTTCATAAGTTTGTAATGAACCAACTAATTCTTCTACACGTATTTCGTCCGGGTGTTTAATAGTTTCAATGGCAGTAACCTTTGGGCGAAATCGTTCAGGAAGAGTTCTTAAGATTTTTCTTACAATCTTAAATTCTGGAATCTTCTCTCCCAGATTAGCACATGAGTTTACGATGTCTTGCAATCGTGTATAGTAGTCCGTGAAAGATTCATTTTCTGCCATCAAAATAGAGTCAAACTTGCTCGTAAGCATCTGCAGTTTCTGAATCTTCACGAGGTTAGTTCCCTCATGTGTAACTTGGAGAACATCCCAGATTTCTTTCGCAGTCTCACATGCCGAGACGCGAGAGAATTCAGTTTGAGATAAGGCATTAAAAATAGCATTAATTCCCTTGCCATTGTAAGAGGATAACTCAAACTCTTCCTTGGTCCATTTCGACCTAGGTTTTAAGGTGTGAACATCAGAGATAAGTTCAGTTGGATTAGTCCATCCTGATTCAATTGAATGCCACACCCTTTCGTCGATGGAAGATAAAAAGGCTTTCATCCGTACTTTCCAGTACGCATAATTTGTTCCATCAAAGAAAGGGGGTCGATTGATGTTTCCACCTTCAACCATTGTTCACAACCCTATTCCCGCTCTGATACCACTTGTTGGGTCGTATATAATACGGATCTAAATAGTGGAAGAAACACCTAGAGGGGGGTGAATAGGTGTAAACGTATAAACACTCCAAAAATCGTTGCGATAAAACCCAATGCGGAAAATAAAATAATACGCAAGATTTTTACGTGGAAAACTCCATCACCGGAGTAAAAAACCACGGGACCAATAACACGGCAGGAATCCACTAGAATTGAAACACGTACAAGGTGATTTACCGTACACACTTACGACTCAACCTTTTCCATACGCTCCTAGAGGATCTTCTCCGCTCGCTCCGACGCTTCTCGAATCCACGATCTGCGCCCAACGCCGAATCCACGGCGTCCAACGTCGAATCCACGACGTCCGACCGAATCCACGGTCTTCACCCAATAGCACCGTTCGAATCCACGAACGTGCCTCGCTCCGAATCCACGAGAGCGATTGAACCTTGAATCCACAAGGACACGCGAATCCACGCGCCGATTTTTGGGGTAAATCGTTGTTTTTGGGTGGTGATGATCCACCGAATACTTAGATCAAAGATAGATCGGAAATACCATCTAAGTATTCATTAGTTTGATTCAACTCAAGATGTGAGTATGAAAACCTAGAATCAAACTAATCAATATAGATGAAGAAACATAGAGTATTCTCTAATGATTTCCTTTCTTCTCTATATGTGGATCTATAGCCGTATAAGATGATATATGAAAATGACGGCTATGTGGATTCACCCTAGAAAAGGAGTCATAGGGTGTATTTATAGGTTAGAAACCCTAGGAAGGAGATAAGAATCAAAAACCTGCCATTTCTGGATTTTTACGGACGGCGATCCGGATCGTGATAACTAGGATCCGGATCGTCATAACAAAACAGCCAATTCCAGAAAAACGAAGGTTCGGGATCCGGATCATGTGACTACGATCCGGATCGTTCATACAGTTCACCAAACATCAACGTTCGGGATCCGGATCAAGAGACTACGATCCGGATTGCGTCGATGTATGAACGAACCACCTTCGGGATCCGGATCGAACAACCTGATCCGGATCCTGAACAAGTCCCAAGTCCAGTTTTTGATTTTTATGCAATGAAAGATTCTTCCAAGTGTTTCTACACTACAAGAAGTATTCGGATCACACAAATTCTTTAGTTAAACATACCTGATCCTTTTGAATTCTTCTTTCTTGAGATTGAGTTAAATGATCCAACTTTCTTCACCTTCAATCTTCAAGACTTGAGACTTTCACGAAACTACGCCAACTCAAATTCCGTAACAACACAGGCGCGCGTGCCCCCGCGCTCGCGCGGGCACCAACGGGTGGCCGCCACGTGGCGGCCCCTGCGCTGACCCGCGCAGGTGCGGGTTCCCAATGCGCGCCAGACGCGCGCATTCCCGCGTCCGTACGCCGCCTCGAGCCGCGCGCCACCTCGGGATCCGCGCCACACCTCGAAAAACGTGCCGTGATGCCTCGAAAAACGCGCAACTCAACCGGGCTCCAAACCAAACAAGTAAATAGTCCATTCCTAGCGATTTCGCGCGCTGAATCCAAAAACGATGTCCATTTTTCCAAATTCTGAACTGAAAATTGCGGTGTGCCCCCGGATAGCCAACTTGATCCGATTTCCGCGCCGGGCCCAATTCTGAAGTCCGATTTGCCAAATTGCAACTCTAAAAATTCCCGAAGGCAACCGGAGGGGTAATCTTTTATCCAAACTTCGCCCGGAGTCCAAATTTGACATCTGCGTCGCGCGAAACTACTTCCAAACACTCGACGGGTCCTCCAATTTTCCACGGGATCTCCTTTTAAGCCCAAGGTCCAACACTTGTGTCCAAATTGCGCACAAACACCACCGACACATCACGCAGGCCTCCAGTGACGCAAACTAAAACCCGAATTGCACCACAAATCCATTTCTCGGGCCCGACATGCGCACAAACACTCCCAACGGCCACCAAAAGCTGCCCAACAACCAGCAAACTCTACGCGGGGGATTCCGGGACCTCACACTAACCTTGTGAAGATTCAAAAACTGCAAATGCTTACGAGCAAGTTTGACTCTATTTTCATGGCAGAAAATGAATCGTTCACAGAATACTATACACGATTGCAAGATATCGTGAATTCATGTGCTAACTTGGGAGAGAAAATTCCATAATTTAAAATTGTAAGAGAGATTTTAAGGACTCTTCCTGAAAGATTTTGTTCCAAGGTTACGACCGTTGAAACAATTAAACACCCGGACGAAATCCGTGAAGAAGAATTAGTTGGTTCATTACAAACTTATGAAATGACATTTCCTGCTAACTATTCTTCTGGAAAGGCATCCTCTTCTAAGTCTTCAGGTTTTGCGTTCAAAACAACAAAAGAAGAAGACGCAGATTCATCCTCCTCAGACGACGACGAGAACCTATCTATGGAGGATTTCGAGAAGCAACTTGCTCTCTTGACCAGAAAATTTCGCCGACACTTTCGAAGGGGTAATTCAAGTAAAACTTCATCCTTCGTAAAGTCAAAGAAAGGCAAAGGTTCTTCAAGCTACAAGTCAAGAAAGCAAGAGAGTTTTTCAAAGGATAAGAAAAGCTCGGAGGGACAAGTCCAATGCTTCAAGTGTCGAGGATACGGCCATATCTCAACGAAGTGTCCCTGTCACGCCCCCGGGGGTTTTTGAGTCTATCAAAGCGGAAAATTGCGTGTATTAATTTTTTTTTCTTCTTAACGAGGTAACTTAAACCTCATCCCCGGTGCGTGCCAGACCGCCACATACACAAATTCTCTCTGCCCACGGACAGAGTCTCCTTTGTATATGCACGGCATCTCATTTACAACAACATACCTCAACCATCAACCATACAATAGACATACATGATCAAACAGAGTACAGTAGTTTAACTAATGTTTAAAAAGACTGGTGTCCACTCGACACCTTGTTGTTTTATTTTCAAGCGAAATATTAAAGCGGCATCAGTATTTAGAAAGGATAAAACCAACGGTTGCAAGACCCGTGCCCACACGGCACTTCATTTTGAGAAAACGTTTTCGAAATCATTTGGTTCGTCATGAAAACGTGCCGCATACGAAAACATCACTAAAAGCATCAAAGCATAAACGTAAACCTCATCCACAGCGCTGAGTAATACATGTCCACGGCTAATACGATCCACAAGCAAATTAACTAAATAAGGCATAAGGGAAATGAGATAATAAACCCAAGTATCTGACTACGGTCCTCGCGACGCAGTCTCACCGCCCTCCCGACTAACGCACCTCGTAACACCTGTCACGGAGTGGGTAATGTCAGTGACAAACAAAGTAGATGTCTAATAACAATAAGGAATAAGGAGCAAACCGAAAACACCGGAAACTTTCGCTAAAACCCTTCACATAATTAAGCTGGGCCCCAACCCCAGATTTATCAATTAAGTTGGGCACCAACCCCAGAGTCCCTGTCGGGGAGACTAAAGTCTCCCCTCGTGCGCAAACACCTCTTTGATGCATTTAACCTCTTCACGGTGCTGGTGTGCTATTTTCAGCGGGCGCGAAGAGGTCCTCACGGCACCCACCCCTTTGTGAGGTACACGGGTCAAAAGAGACCACTTCTCCCGAAAAGTACACCCATGCGGAGGCCAATCCGCCTGTGTACGTGCAGTATCCGAAACGGATTTGCCGAGATCGGCGTGTAGTGAGCACCGCGACCGTAGCCGCTTCAATTGTTAGATGAAATACAATTATGCGAAAGGTTAAACTGTCCATCTACTTTGTTAGATAAATTAAGAGCACTTTAATGACGATAGATGCACTTACTGCACTTGTTGCACTTATCGCAACCGTACCCACCTATTTGAAGAGGAATCAGAACACCTGAATCCTTCGCGCACCCCCGCTGCGCATTTGGACCTAAAGAAAAGTTTGCACGGATAACTATAGTCAAAAACGTGTACTAACATCCGAAAACAAAAGACCCAATTTACTCTTTTCGACGGAAAAGTCCAACACCGTCCGGGTTGACGAAACGGAAATCCCGCGCCGCCGTCGTCGTCCGCCGGAACCCCGCGCGGTTCGGAACCGCGCGGCGCGTCTCCGCGGCGACGCCCACGCGGCGCGGTGCCTCGCGCGGGTGTTGCCCGTGCGGCGGCCGCGCGGTGCCCGCGCGGGTGCGGCCCCGCACGGCGCCCGCGCGGTTGCGGGTCCGCGCGGGTGCCGCCCAACGGCAGCCGCGCGGCGCCCGCGCGGTGCCCGCACGGTTGCGGGTCCGCGCGGGTGCCGCCCGCGCGGCAGCCGCGCGGCGCCCGCGCGGTGCCCGCACGGTTGCGGGTCCGCGCGGGTGCCGCCCGCGCGGTTGCGGGTCCGCGCGGCAGCCGCGCGGCGCCCGCGCGGTTGCGCGCCCGCGCGGTGCCCGCACGGATGCGGGTCCGCGCGGGTGCCGCCCGTGCGGCAGCCACGCGGCGCCCGCGCGGGTGCCGCCCGTCCGGCAGCTGCGCGGCGCCCGCGCGGTTGCGGGTCCGCGCGGCAGCCGCGCGGCGCCCATGCGGTGCCCGCGCGATTGTGGGTCCGCATGGGTGCCGTCCGTGCGGTAGCCGCGCGGCGCCCATGCGGTGCCCGCGCGGTTGCTGGTCCGCATGGGTGCCGTCCGTGACTCTCCTCCGCGCGATGCCCTAGTGGCACCGCGCGCCTCCGCCATTCGTTCCGTTCCCTAGCATGATGATGACGACGGCGACGGTGACGGATACGACGGAGAAACCAAGAACTCAAACAAAAGAGACGACGGAAAAATCCCAAATAAATTATAACAATTATTTTACTAACCGAAGATCGACGGGAGGGTTGTCCGGTCGCGTTCTTGCCTTCGGTTCGGTGTCTGGGAAGATCGGGCTCCTTCTCTTTGTCCTTTCCCTTTCTTCCGGCTAGGGTTCCGTCTTTTCTTTTCTTTTTCTCTTCTCACCGATTAGGGTTTTTATTTCTTTCTTTTCTTTTCTTTCCGATAATCGGGATCCCTTATATAGCTCATATTAAATCTTTAATTAATTTCCTTTTTAATTAGTACGTAAGAGAATTCTATTTTCCCTCATGGATAATTAATTAACTAATTAATTATCCCCTACGAGATAACCCACCTTATCTCTAACGGGTGCAAGATATTTTGCACGGATTCCGATGCATGACTTAATCACCGTATCACTAGGAATTCCGTTCCGGGAGATCCCGGTATCGGATTTCAGATCCGATCGCACCGTCGGCCTTCTTTTTCCGCGCTCTATCGCAGAAAAATACTAGCACCACACACCGGCCAACTTTTAAGAATTGAATAATTTTATTTCACTTAGAGGCTTAAATGACTACATGTAAGTCAAAAATAACCCGAAAGGCCGGATCACTACAGTCCCAATAAGAATCCGTCGAAGAGGAAAGCAATGGAAGCCGTCACTTGGGATGACACCTCAACGTCAAATGAGTCGTCTTCAAGTGATGAAGAAAATAACGCAACAGCGTTCCACGCGTCCACATCTTCACCTTTCGTCTGCTTTATGGCAAGTACATCCAATTCATTGTCCAACTCCTCCCATGTTGAAAAGAATGCCATAGACGACGAATCGAGTAATTCCGAAGGTGAAGACTTTGCTTTTGCCTATGACAAACTTTTGAGGGATTCAAAGAAACTGGCAAAGCAAAATAAGGGGTTGAGAGGGAGATTGCAGGAGCTCGAAGAAGAAGTAAAAAGGGCAACTTCTCTCTCAACCGGTCTTGAAGTGGAAAGGGATAACCTGATCAAAGCAAATGCTTCACTTCAAGAGAAAAATGAGCATTTCGAGAAGGAACATGTAAAAATGGTTGATAAAGCAAATTACTTCTTGAAGCTCTACACCGAGGCTCGACAAGAAAAAATGGAGATGACGAAGACCATTTTCCAACTTAATGATGACTTAAAACGATTTTCTTCTGGAAGGAGTAAGTTGGATAAGATGCTTGGTCTCGGTCAAACAAACCGATTCGGCCTCGGATACAGTCGAACTAGAGACAGTCCTAATTCGAGTCAGACAGTTTTTGTGCCCCAGTCGGTAACTCCTCCTCCGACGACGGAAATCACTGCATACAACGACAACAACCTTACCTCACCTTCTTCGGGATCGTCAAGTACAAAGGTATGTTTTCGTTGTGGTTTTGAAGGGCACATAAGAAGAAATTGCAAGATTGGAGCGAAACGATCAATTCAAGCACCTCTTGCAACTATTACCAATGAGTTCACTCCCCGGAAATCAAAGAAGGATTTTTCAAAAGAAAAGAACATTGGTAGTACATCAAACAAGACGACGACGTCAAGGAAAAGTGATGAATCAATCAAGACGTTTTCACCTAGGAGAATAACTTCACAATCATTACCGACGCAGTCCAAAAAGGTTAGGGTGCGCAAAGGTGAAATCTTCCCTTGTCTTGTTGTTCATACTTCTTTGCATGCTTATGACAACTCGTCTTGGTATCTGGATAGTGGATGTTCCCGTCACATGACCGGTGACAAAAACAGTTTTCAAACTTTAGAGAAAATCTCCGCAGGACATGTTGTTTTCGGAGACGGTCATTCTTCTAAAATTATTGGAAAAGGAACAATCGCTATTCCAGAAGGCCCGGTTTTGAACAATGTCTTATTTGTTGAAGGCCTTAAGACTAACCTCATTAGCATAAGTCAACTTTGTGACAGTGGTTTTTCAGTTTAATTTTCTTCTACAGAATGTGTTGTAACTGATAAGGACCATGTATTCTTTTTAAAAGGGGTTAGATCTGAAAACAATTGCTAGGTTGTTTCGAACAAAATTTCTTAAAAGTGTAACCTAGTTTCTTTAGATATTGAAACTCTTTGGCATGAAAGACTAGGTCACATAAACTTTAAAGAACTAGCAAGGATTTCTAATAAAGACGTGGTTAAGGGGGTTCCTAAACTTTCATTTAAAGATAACATTGTGTGTGGAGGTTGTCAAAAGGGAAAACAATCAAGGGTTGCACACAAGAACTTGAACCACGTTGGCACCAAACGGCCTTTAGAATTACTGCACATGGATTTAATGGGGCCGACTCGTCAACCATCTTTGGGAGGTAAATGGTACATTTTTCTTTTGGTTGATGGTTTCTCTAGATATTCATGGGTAACATTTTTAAAAGAGAAAGCGGATACTTTCGACTCTTTTCATGAGGTTTGTCATCGTATTATGATCGAAAGAAATGAAAAGATCGTTCGTGTTCGAAGTGATAGAGGTGGAGAATTCATAAATTCTAAATTCATTGATTTTTGCAATTTCAACGGCATAAAACATGAATTCTCAGCACCCTATACACCTCAGCAGAATGGTGTAGTCGAGCGCAAAAACAGGGTTGTACAAGAGATGGCTCGTGTTATGCTTCATAGCCGGAATTTACCGTTATATTTTTTGGGCTGAAGCTGTGAACACCGCTGTCTATGTAATTAATCGAGTGTATTTGCGCCCGGAAACTTTAAATACACCATATGAGCTATGGTTCAGTAGAAAACCGAATATCAAATATTTTTGAATCATTGAGAGTCGTTGTTATATTTTGCGTAACCGCGAAAATCTTGGTAAATTCGGCTCTCGAAGTGACGAAGGGATTTTCATGGGTTATTCTACAAACAGTAGAGCATATCGGGTGTTTAACATGGAATCTAAAACGATGGTAGAATCTATTAATGTTAAAGTAGATGAAGTTTTCCATTTTGCATATGATAAATCTACCCCTGATATGTCTCTAGATGATGATACTCCTGTAAATGCATCTTCTCGTAATAACTCTTTCGATAAAGTTGATGCATCTAATGGTTCTTCTAGTTTATCTGATATGCAGGAATCATTACACGTACCTCCGAGTACTCCATGACCTCAAACGCTACGCATCTCCAAAGATCATCCGGAATCGAACATTATTGGAGACCCACAAGAAGGAGTCAGGACTCGGAGACAGTTGGTTTGTGGAGTCGCATGTTACGTCTCCATGGTAGAACCAAAGAACATCCATGAAGCTCTTGAGGATGACTACTGGATTGAAGCAATGCAGGAAGACCTCCATCAATTCGAAAAAAACAAAGTCTGGGAACTAACGAAGCCACCGAAGCAACACAACGTGATTGGTACTAAATGAATTTTCAAGAACAAGGAAAATGAGGATGGTACCATCATCAGGAACAAAGCACGTCTAGTTGCTCAGGGCTATTCACAAATTGAAGGAATAGACTTTGATGAGACGTTCACCCCGGTAGCTCGACTCGAGTCGATTAGAATTTTGTTCGCAATTGCTTGTCATTTTAAAATCAAACTCTTTCAAATGGACGTTAAGAGCGCGTTTTTAAATGGGTTTTTAAACGAGGAAGTTTATATGGCTCAACCGAAAGGTTTTGTAGACTATAAACAACCTAACCATGTTTTTCGTTTGAAAAAGGCTCTTTAAGGTCTAAAACAAGCACCGCGAGCATGGTACGAAAGGCTAACAAAGCACCTATTGGAAAAGGGCTACACTCGAGGGGGAGCAGACCGGACTCTCTTTGTGAAGCATTATCAGGATAACTTCATTGTGGCACAAATCTATGTCGATGACATTGTATTGTTGGGTTATATATAATTGGATCTAAATAGGGGAAAAAACACCTAGAGGGGGGTGAATAGGTGTAAACGTAAACACTCAAAAAATCATTGCGCAATAAAATCCAATGCGGAAATAAAAATAAACACGCAAGATTTTTACGTGGAAAAACTCCAAACCGGAGTAAAAAACTGTTACGGCTTTTGTGTTGGCATATTTCGTAAGTTGAGTCGGAGTCTTAAAGGAATCAAATTGTCAAATCAGCTTTCGGAGACTCTTTGAAGATTCAACATGAGCTCAAGATAACACTCAGGTATGGTTAATTAAACCATGGTGATTTAAGTTCATTTATAATCATTGGAATCTGGAAATGATTGAAACCCGGTTTAGACTTGGTTTTAGGAACTTGGTTTTAACTTACAACCTTTCTTAAGTTTGGATTCCGGTACTAGGTTTGATTTGGATAAAGCTTATCTTGGAAAAATCAGTTTTTACATTGCGTACCGGAACCACACTTTGAGTTCCTCAAACCTGACACAGAATTTTCTGTAAATTGCATTGCGTACCGGAATACAGACTCGCGTATCGGAACACAATAGAAAAATCTGTGTTTGCACCATTGCGTACCGGAACACGTTATTTGGTACCGGTACACAATGCCCTATCGGGATAAATTTACTAAACCGACTTTTATCTTTTTCCAAGGGTTATAAATAGATACTTAGGGTTTCTCGATACTTACCGATCAATTCGGCTGAGTTTGCGTCGTGGATTCGACGTGGCATCGTGGATTCGGTGAGCTAAAGGCGTTTCGTGGATTCGAAACGTGTGCTCGTGGATTCGAGTGGCGTTTGTGGATTCGAACGTGTGCAGTGGACGTACAATCGGTGAGCGCAAGGTCCGAAGAAGTTGAAGGAGGGGTTTAAGTCCGTGGAGTCGGTAATCACCTTGTTATTCTTCTATTCTTAGTGGATTGCTATTGCGTGTTGGTCCCATGGTTTTTCTCCTGGATTGGAGTTTCCACGTATATCTTGGTGTGCTATTTTTATTTCCGCATTGGTTTTATTTTGCACTGAGATTTGTTTTTAAGTATTACACCTATTCACCCCCCCCCCCCTCTCTAGTTATTTGATAGTACCTATTTAGATCCTTGTGGATCCTTAAAACCAACAATTGGTATCAGAGCGGGTTTTAGGTTTATCTATCATGTCGGGTGAAAGTGGTAATATTTTTAGACCTCCTCTTTTTGATGGGACTAATTATGCTTATTGGAAAGTGCGGATGAGGGCTTTTCTCATCGCAATTGATGAGCGGGTATGGCAATCCGTGGAATACGGTTGGGTGCATCCTGTTGAGGAAGTAGGAAATCTACTACCCCAAAACCTCGCTCTAGATGGTCCAAAGAGGAACTCGAAAGATCTTCTTACAATGGGAAAGGTATGAACGCTCTTTTTAACTCTCTTTCCTCGACTGAGTTCACAAGAATTTCCGCGTGTGAAACCGCGAAGGAAATTTGGGATATTCTCAAAATTACACATGAGGGTACTAATCTTGTAAAAATTCAAAAGCTCCAGATGCTTACAAGTCAATTTGACTCTATTCATATGGAAGAGCATGAATTGTTTACAGATTATTACACTAGACTTCAAGATGTGATCAATACTTGTGCTAATTTAGGAGGAAAAGATCCCGGAGTCGAGAATTGTAATAAAGATACTTCGGACTCTTCCGGAACGGTTTAGGGCAAAAGTTACCGCCATTGAAACCGTTAGTCATCCGGATGAGATGAGTGTAGAGGAATTAGTAGGTGCTTTGCAAACTTATGAAATGACTTTTCCTACTAATCGAGTTTCCTCCAAGTCTTCTTCTAAGCTTACAGGTATTGCTTTCAAATCAACAAAGGAAGAAGATAGCGAATCAAGTTCCGACGATGAAATCTCTTTTGCCGATTTTGAAGAACAATTGGCGCGGATCGTAAAGAAATTTCATCGGAAAATTTGGAAGAATCGAACCGATGGGTCTTCATCCACGAAACCATCTAAGGATTATCGGGTTCTAAATCCTCTAACCTCAAAAGCCTTGCAAAACCTTCTAAGGAAAAAGATGAATTCGAAGGGGAAATCCGATGTTATAGATGCAAAGGCTACGGCCATATTTCAACTGATTGTCCTTCTCCGAAATCATATAAAAAGAAGGCTTTGCAAGCGAAAACTTGGGACGATTCTACTTCTAATGAATCGACCTCAAGTAAAGAGGAAAAAGTCGTTGCTTTTCATGCCTCTCAAATTCCCTCTTCTAATTTGTTTTATCATCTTTAGTCACTGACTCTACTCCTTTGATTTTGTATGAAACATCAACAACCGGCGGAGAGTCATCAAGTGAGGGGGAGTCGGACGAAGAAGAACTCGTTGAGGCATATCAACAACTTCTTACGGAATCAAAGAAGATGCCAAACATATCAAGAAGTTGAGGAAGCAACGACTTGAAGTTCAAGACGAGAATCATGCTTTAAAGATAAAACTTCATGATCTCGAGGAGGAACAAGGACGTTTATTGGATAACAATAAAATCCTCCAAGAAAAGCTAAACAATCGGAGACAAACGCTAAATCATATATGGACAAGATTGGTTTTCTAGAAAAACAGTTTGAGGAGATTCATGTCACCAACCAAGCATTGACCAAGCAAGTTCATGAACTCAAATCCGACATACAAAGGCTTTCAACCGTTTCCAAGAAACTAGATTGTATGTGCGGATTAGGTCAAACAAGCAAGGTTGGTTTGGGATTTAAAAAGGACCAAACTGTGCATGCTTCAAGTTCCACAATCAAATTGAAAGGAAGAACTTGTCACCTTTGTGGACTTGAAGGACATTTGGTGAAGGATTGCCCGAAAAAGAGAAAGAAAAATCCTTCGGCAACTTCATCTACGGAGCGGACTCAACGGAATCAAAAGACACATCAAGTCAAAGGAGTTCACTCAACCCACCAAAGGTCCGAGCCACAACATCAATCATACAAGTGGATCACTGCGAGGCAAAGACCTAAGGTGGATCAACAGTCAAAGCTATCAACTCCCGACCACAATGAATCAAGACAACCCAAAATTCGACGATTTTGGATTCGGAAAGGTGATATCTTTCCTTGTCTTAAGTTCTAAATAGCTTATGACTGTATGTAATGCTTTGATTGGTTTTCCTTTCATATTTTTCTGAATCTCTGCATTACATTTTTCAATGCTCTTTGTTTTTATGTTTTGTTTTAACAAAAGGTTTTTAATGAACAAGTGCATTGAATAAAAAAGGGCTTCACTTTTTCACTCCAAATTAATTTTATATGGATTATAACTTCACTTTTATATCATAATTTGAAGATACTTCATTATAGGAGTTTTTGATATTATAAGCATCAAATTTTAGAAATCATGTGTGATCTTTAGATGCTTAATCTATCTCGGTTGTGTGAATTCATTGTGATAAACGTGAGACAACCGATAGACTAAAATTTGGGATTTAATTCTTTCACGTAAGAGATTGCATTCTTACAAGGGTAAATAAATGAATTGCAAAAGATGTGGAAAGAGTTACATCCGAAAGGAGTGTGAAAACTACCACCACATGTTGGAAAGAGCTGCCACCCCGGTCGTCCGGTTTGTGTGTGAAGCTACCACATGTTTTGGATGCTTGAAAAATATTTTTGAAATTTTTAGTTGAAGCATTCGGAGATTTAAATTCAAAGTTCTTATTTTGAACAATCTCCTGGTTGGTATAAGGTGGGATAGTTAAAGATGCTCAAAGAGCCACCCTTAGGTATTTTAGTGCTTATCTCAATTTGAAAGGGTAGAATTCAAGATTGATGTCATTTGGAAATCTCCGTAAGTCATCTTTGTAAATCCGTTACATCTTGATAGACTTTGGATCTCAAGATTATTTTTGATGACTTGTGTTTGATGAATATAACATGAAAAACGGTTTATAATGTTTTACCTTTATTTTTCATGATTTTGGAGTAAATCTTTTTAATTTTTATAATTAATTGGATTGAATGACATCTTGTGAATTCATTGTTTTTCAAAGCACTTAAATGGATTTCTTGATGGATACAAATCGGTATTTGAAAAGATTTCAAAATTTGGATTTGTTTCAAGAAATTTTTGCTTTTTGGCTCTGTTGTTCCGGTACCTGCTTTTTAGTACCTGAAAATCCAATCCGGATCCCGAATGTGAAGTTTTCTGGTTTTTCACTTGCGTACCGGTACTACATTTTTAGTACCGGAACTACATTGCGGATCCGGATCATCCCATGCCTGTCAATCCGGAACCCGAACGAAGGTTTTTCGGTTTTTACACTGCGTACCGGTACGCGACTTCTTGTACCGGTACGCATCTGGAATTCTTTATATTCCGAAACTCCAAGATTTTAATTCATCTCGCCCACTTCAAAACCCTCCCTCTCTCTCTCTCTAAAACATCTCTAAGGGTTTTCTCTTCAAGATCAAGAGTTTTGTTGCTTCATTTGTAAGTTTCTACATTAATCTTGCTTTCTTTAACTTCAAAACCCTAGTTTTTAGGTTTTGATGTTTATTTAGGGATTTTTGAGTTGATCCTTACTTCAAATGAAATCTCTTGCATAAATTACCCTTAATTCGTGTTTAGAACATATATGGTTGCTTTCTATCTAATTAGATTCATGTTTCCATGCTTATTTGATTGAATCTAACATTTTCATATGTTCTTAGCATAAAAGAAATTGAGAATTAGGGCTTTTAATATAAATGAATCTTAAATGATGAATCATCAATTGTGACATGTTTAGAATGTTTCTTAGACATGTTTAAACCTTCCTATAAGATCAAATCATAGTGCATTGTGTTCTTTGTAGGAAATGGCTTTTTCATGGCTTCTTGCACTAGTAATTTTGATGGCCACTAGAAGTGGACGTGGTCACGGTTCTGGAAAGAAAAAGGCTACCAAACGATCACGCAACGAGGATTCAACTAGCTCAGAATCTGAACATTCCTCAGAATATGAAGAGGAATCAGTTCAAGGAAAGGGAAAAGCACCTTTGGCTCCAAGGAAAAAGAAGGGTGCGGATTCTCCTCCGCGTAGAAGTACCGGTGGACCGGTAATACGCGAGCGCTCTCAACGGAGATCAAATGTTGATGAAAGTGAACCGCATGTGAGTGCAAAACGCCGTGCCAGATTTGCAAACCGCACATGCATTGGAGAGCGACACGTGAACTTTAACGAGCTATGTCGTGAGGTGCCAGACTTTGCAAGGCTTTTGGAACGAAGCCATATTCGGCCACTTGGCAGAGTTCAACCTAAGATGGGTTTTTGTGTGGAGATCATCAGGGAATTCTACATGCGAGGTAACATACTTCAAAAAGACCATGACACCGGAGCCTTCGTCTTTGAAACAACAGTTAGAGACGTCAAGTTTGACATTACTCCAGCAGTAATTGGTGCAAACCTTGGATTAGCTGTTGACACTACTGGTCTTTATTACACTGATGGTAATTTCCAACATGATACCCATTGGATATGGTTGTGGACTCTATTTGCAAGACAGGGACGCACATGAACAGATCATATGTTGAATCAAAGGACCTAAAACCAGAGTATCATATTTTGTCCTTAATTGTATGCTACAACCTATTGCCCACACTGGGGACCAAAAGGATTCGATGGGATCGATTGTTACTTCTCTTTTTCCTCGGTCACCCGGAAAGTGCAAATGGAATTAACACCAACATTCCATTTCTCATTTGGCAGCAAATGGTACATGTCATTGAAGGATCAAGGCAACGTGACCTTCTACCGTATCCAATCTTGATTACTCGTATTCTGGAAGATCACGGAGTGGACATTTCTTGTGCCAAATATGATTATGGCTTGGGGGCAATTGATGGAATCACTTTAGCCAAGTCAATTAGCACTTTGAAGACATTTGGGCATACAAAAGCCTATGCAAGTGAAGCGACAGTGAGTGCACCACCTCGTCAAGAATCTCCTGAACCAGATGAGGTCGTAACTCTTCAAACCTTGCATCGGGATGTTCGTTCATTAAAGCAAAGGATGGAGCAAAGGATGGAGCAAGACTTCAAGAAACTTGAGGATAGTTTAAAGAAAATCTTCGATATCCTTGGGTGCAAACATGATGATGTGATCACTGGAGCAACTGCACCGAGTACATCGCATGGACCAACATCACATGATGATGATGATGATTCAAATGAGGATGAGTGATTTCTTTTCCTTCTTGTTTTTGGTTTTCATTTTCTTTTCACTCTGTGATGAACAAGAAATCTTATGGGCATGTAACTAAGAACTTATCCTTCTAGTATGTTTCTTTTTGTCTATTTAACTATTTGACAATTTGTGACAAAAAGGGGGAGAACAGAAATGAGATGGATGGACATATCATAAAAAGGGGAGAACAGAGATGCTCAAGATAGGGGGAGATAAAGAAATGACTGAGAACAAGAGCCACAAAACAAAAGAGCCGGAAAAACAAAAGAACCAAAAGGAAGACGAATCAAATGCAGGATTTTAATTTCTAACGACTAATGTTTGATTTTGTTTGGAGTTTTGTTTTGCAGGAATTACATCACATTAAGACTCCAAGTCCTAAGTCATAGAGTATGTTCTAGGACTGTTTGATTCAAATGTAATTTGTATTTATTGGATCTTTCACGCAAAGAAAATCAATGTTTTGGTGATAACATTGAGTTTCGATTTTTTGGTTTAAGATGAGTGACTTGAGCGGCTTTATGTATTTTTGGGTTTTGTCACAAAATTGCCAAAGGGGGAGATTGTTACGGCTTTTTGTGTTGGCATATTTCGTAAGTTGAGTCGGAGTCTTAAAGGAATCAAATTGTCAAATCAGCTTTCGGAGACTATTGAAGATTCAACATGAGCTCAAGATAACACTCAGGTATGGTTAATTAAACCATGGTGATTTAAGTTCATTTATAATCATTGGAATCTGGAAATGATTGAAACCCGGTTTAGACTTGGTTTTAGGAACTTGGTTTTAACTTACGACCTTTCTTAAGTTTGGATTCCGGTACTAGGTTTGATTTGGATAAAGCTTATCTTGGAAAAATCAGTTTTTACATTGCGTACCGGAACCACATTTTGAGTTCCTCAAACTCGACACAGAATTTTCTGTAAATTGCATTGCGTACCGGAATACAGACTCGCGTACCGGAACACAATAGAAAAATCTGTGTTTGCACCATTGCGTACCGGAACACGTTATTTGGTACCGGTACACAATGCCCTATCGGGATAAATTTACTAAACCGACTTTTATCTTTTTCCAAGGGTTATAAATAGATACTTAGGGTTTCTCGATACTTACCGATCAATTCAGAAACACTCGAGAGCAACCCTAGAGGCTGCTTTTTACCGTTCTTCTCTTTCACCTCTTTTAGGTCAATTCGACGGTTCTTCCAAGATCTATCTTTTGTCGAATTGATCTAGTCTTTGCTTAGAGTTTCCTTCTACGGTTCCTTAATGAGAATCTAAGCAAAGGATCACCATCGAAGCCAATATTCTTATCGGCTGAGTTTGCGTCGTGGATTCGACGTGGCATCGTGGATTCGGTGTGCTGAAGGCGTTTCGTGGATTCGAAACGTGTGCTCGTGGATTCGAGTGACGTTCGTGGATTCGAACGTGTGCAGTGGATGTGCAATCGGTGAGCGCAAGGTCCGAAGAAGTTGAAGGAAGGGTTTGTGTGACACCCCCGGAATTTGGATTAGTCCTCTATATAAATCAAATAATAGGACTAAATCTCTAACCCGGCTATAGCATTTTGGATAGTAGCAAGATCCAAGAGGAACATGAGAGTTAAGCGTGCTAGAGCTAGAGTAGTTCTAAGATGGGTGACCCCGTGGGAAGTGGGGCGTCACAATTGGTATTAGAGACATTGACCAGCCGGAAATGTGAGATGAGTCTCGGCTGAGCCAGGGTTATATAGCGGGTAGAGCGAGGCTCCCCGGCTAATGACCGTTGTGAGTGGAGTGGCAGCTCCTCACAAGGTCGGCTAAGGCTAGCGAGACGAGTCTCACATCGCCTGGTGCTTGTGAGTGTGCTTGAGCCTGACGTGGACGTCAGGGCTTAAAGGGGGGAAGAATGTGACACCCCCGGAATTTGGATTAGTCCTCTATATAAATCATATAATAGGACTAAATCTCTAACCCGGCTATAGCATTTTGGATGGTAGCAAGATCCAAGAGGAACATGAGAGTTAAGCGTGCTAGAGCTAGAGTAGTTCTAGGATGGGTGACCCCCTGGGAGGTGGGGCGTCACAGTTTGGTATTAGAGACATTGACCAGCCGGAAATGTGAGATGAGTCAGGGCTTAAAGGGGGAAGAATGTGACACCCCCGAATTTGGATTAGTCCTCTATATAAATCATATAATAGGACTAAATCTCTAACCCGGCTATAGCATTTTGGTGGTAGCAAGATCCAAGAGGAACATGAGAGTTAAGCGTGCTAGAGCTAGAGTAGTTCTAGGATGGGTGACCCCCTGGGAAGTGGGGCGTCACAGTTTGGTATTAGAGACATTGACCAGCCGGAAATGTGAGATGAGTCTCGGCTGAGCCAGGGTTATATAGCGGGTAGAGCGAGGCTCCCCGGCTAAGATGTTGTGAGAGGAGTGCAGCTCCTCACAAGGTCGGCTAAGTCTAGCAAGACGA
>CM055062.1:12955649-12993467 GCA_029204045.2 Tillandsia leiboldiana | reverse complement strand
CCAGGGATTTTGCAAGAGTACTGCGACCAAAGCAAGGCCAACGCCTAGACTTTCAGGCCCATATGAAAGGGTCGCGGAGCTCTCCTCTTTGTTGAGCACTGGTTGTTGGGTTATATGTAATAAGGATCTAAATAGGGGGAAAAACACCTAGAGGGGGGTGAATAGGTGTAAACGTATAAACACTCAAAAATCGTTGCGATAAAAACCCAATGCGGAAATAAAAAATAATACGCAAGATTTTTACGTGGAAAACTCCATCAACGGAGTAAAAAAACACGGGACCGATAACACGGCAGAAATCCACTAGAATTAAAACACGTACAAGGTGATTTACCGTACACACTTACGACTCAACCTTTTCCATACGCTCCTAGAGGATCTTCTCCGCTCGCTCCGCGACGCTTCTCGAATCCACGATCTGCGCCCAACGCCGAATCCACGGCGTCCAACGTCGAATCCACGACGTCCGACCGAATCCACGGTCTTCACCCAATAGCACCCTTCGAATCCACGAACGTGCCTCGCTCCGAATCCACGAGAGCGGTTGAACCTTGAATCCACAAGGACACGCGAATCCACGCGCCGATTTTTGGGGTAAATCGTTGTTTTTGGGTGGTGATGATCCGCCGAATACTTAGATCAAAGATAGATCGGAAATACCATCTAAGTATTCATTAGTTTGATTCAACTCAAGATGTGAGTATGAAAACCTAGAATCAAACTAATCAATATAGATGAAGAACAACATAGAGTATTCTCTAATGATTTCCTTTCTTCTCTATATGTGGATCTAGAGCCGTATAAGATGATATATGAAAATGACGGCTATTTTCCTTCTTTTGATTAACCCTAGAAAAAGAGTCATAGGGTCTATTTATAGGTTAGAAACCCTAGGAAGGAGATAAGAATCAAAAACCTAACATTTCTGGAAATTTTACGGACGGCGATCCGGATCGGATTAGCTGTGATCCGGATCGTCGTAACGAGTCAGGCAATTCCAGAAAAACGAAGGTTCGGGATCCGGATCGAAGTGCCTGATCCGGATCGTTCATACAGTTCACCAAACATCAAGTTCGGGACGTTCCGGATCCGGATTGCGAAGCCTGATCCGGATCGTTCAAGGAAGATGGTAAACTCAGTGTTCGGGATCCGGATCAAGAGAGGCTACGATCCGGATTGAACTGGTGTATGAACGAACCACCTTCGGGATCCGGATCGAACAACCTGATCCGGATCCTGAACATGTCCCAAGTCCAGTTTTTGATTTTTATGCAATGAAAGATTCTTCCAAGTGTTTCTACACTACAAGAAGTATTCGGATCACACAAAATCTTTAGTTAAACATACCTGATCCTTTTGAATTCTTCTTTCTTGAGATTGAGTTAAATGATCCAACTTTCTTCACCTTCAATCTTCAAGACTTGAGACTTTCACGAAACTACGCCAACTCAAATTCCGTAACAATCTCCCCCTTTGGCGGTTTCGTGACAAAACACAGATCCACTAAAGAAATTCAAAAAGATATTTTTGTTGCTATCACCATACAACAAAATTTACAATGGAGATCCAAAAATTTAAAAACATGAGATAAACTCCTAAAACAGACTCTAGACTTAGACATCTGTACTCTCTGCACAAAGAAATCATTCTTGACAAAAAGAGATCGTTAGATACCTCAAGAATATTTAGCATTCAAAACTAGTACAGAGATAGAGTTTATCTGATCATCATGACATTTGAGAATTCAGATATGTAAGAGAATCATAGTCAAAAACCAACATATCTTCTATGCAATCAAAAACCAAATGTCACAAAGTGTTAGTCCAACATCAACTTGTTAGTTATATTACATGCCCAAATAGTTAGTCGAATAGTTAGTCGAGACATGCAAACAAATCACAGATAAAAACCAAAGTTGAAGTTGAAGTGATACTTACCTTGATGTATACAAATTTTCACATCAGAATGTTCAAGTCTCATTCAATCATTGTACCTTGATGTTACAAAATTTTCAATCATCATCATTGTTCAAAGTTCTCTAAACTCTCTCCCCCTTTTTGTCACAAACAAGCCAAAATTACAAAAATTTAAGGAGAGTTAAAAGTTCAACGAAAATGTTCAAGTTTAAGAACTAGAACTAAGAGTAAGTCCTAAAAAAAAACTGAAAAACCTGCACAAAAAAGGTTAGAAATCAAGATCCTGTATAATAGAATTGTTGACAGACGATTAAGGCATCTGAATCTGAGTCAACTGAGGCGGAGTTTTCAGAGCTCGTGTGAACCCAGCTTTTCAAATTCCTTTAAGCATCCCGAAATCGTAGAACACTTGCTTCATCTGATGTATGTCTTGGACATTTTCTGAGTTTGATTTCTTCTCTAGAGCCAGTTTCGTGTCTTGTTGAAGGAGACTCTAAGTTTCCCTTTTGGTCAGTTCTTCTGGAAGTGAAGAGTTGTGTGACGATTGACGAGCAGTCAGTCTGTCCTTCATTCCGAGGGATCGTCTTGGCAAAGAAGGTGAATTGTCAAGTTCATTGTTGGGCACATTCTTTTTCTTTGCTTGTGTTAAGTATTGAGAAGACTTCAGTAGTCTTTTTTAGGTAAACTTATTTTCTCATCAATACCTGTTGTACTTCGTCAAGAAATGTGGCCCAATCTTCTTCGTTCTTCTGATTCGTGTCAATTTGAGAGATTCCTTGGGTTTCTTGACATGGTTCATTTATTTCAATACCTCGAGCTCGTCCAGGTCGTCGAGCAAGTCTTTTTCTTTTTGAAAATGGATGAAGAGGTCATTGGTGCTTTTCCTTTTTCCGCAGCAGTGAGCGGAGCCTTTTCCTTTGATGTTCTGCATGGGCTTTCCCTTTCGATGCTGCAACAGAGGTTTCTGTGTGGCGATTTCTCAGGATGTGTTTCATCATCTGATAACTCTCCCTTGACTTCACCTTTTTAGCCTCTTGGCAGTGTCTCTCGTATGTACCATAGCAGAAAGTAGGAAAACAATCCAAGTGATCCATTGCTATTGGTTCTTGAAGAAAAGAAATCCTGTGTGCAACAACTCAAGAACACGAAAAATTGTTAATTTTCAAAAATTGAAAAATTGTACCAAAACAATCATAATCATGTAGAGAGACTAAGAATCAAATTAGTTTTGCAAAAGGACTTTTAAAAATAGATCAATTGCATGATTTTCGAAAATCCTTATAATGCCCTAAAACCGAAATTTTAGAAATCGAAGCCTAAAAATCCGTTAATCAGGAGAATACCTAGCATATAATCAAAACTAATCTACCCAGAGTTCTTATTTCAAAAGAAATTTGATCAAAAACCATCCACAAACAAAATTGATCCAAGAATTCATCACGTTTGAGGAGGAGGAAAGAGAAAAACGGTGAAAAACCGAGATTTTGATCAATAAAACTTACTTGGAGTTGAAGAACTTGAGTTTGAAAGCTTCCAAGAAGGATGAAATCTAGAGAGAGAGCTCTGGAAACTTTGGAACAAAAGATTGGAGTAAAAGAAATCAAAACCCTTTTGTTCTTTATAAAACCCTAGCCGCGATCCGGATCAGTTCATGCTTGCGATCCGGATCGGCTACCCGCAGTGAGAAACTGCGTTCGGGATCCGGATCGGCAGGTCAATCCGGATCGTCAGCCCGCAGAAGAATACCTGCGTTCGGGATCCGGATCATCTTGCCCGATCCGGATCGGCTCCAACTTTTTCTTTAGAAAATTTCAGAGCAAGAAAAACCAGAAAAAGATTGTAAGCACAAATGTGTATCAACTTTAAACAAAAATCATCGTTTCATACAACAAGAATTAGATTATGCCAAATCTATCAATAATATCCAAAAATGAAACGAAATTTACAAAAATTAAATCCCTTAAAGTTGAACACCTTCAATTACATCTAACTTGATCTTATGAGTAATGCCTTTATCAAATCATCAATTCAGTAAAGAAAATGAAATACAAAGATCAATAGATGTTTGAAATCCCAATATAGTAGATAATGTATCTAGACAATCTGTTGAAGAGAGTGGCTCTTTGAGCATCTTTCTTTAAAAACCCACCTTATACCAACCTTGAAATTTGACGGAGTCAAGTATTTCAACATGCATTTTACTTAATCAAAATTTGAACAACCATGCTTGGTATACATGTGGTAGCTGCACACAATACTCGGACGACCGAGGTGGTAGCTCTTTCCTCCATGTGGTGGTAGTTTTCACACTCCTCATTGGGATGTAACTCTTTCCACATCTTTTGAGCATATTACTTTTTCTTTGACTCCCCCTCAATTGGCTATCAATTATTTAAGATATAAAGTATTCAACCAAAATTGATCTCGATTTCATACTCGACTAAGCAGTCAAATAAGATAATGACTATACCAAGAGATCATTGAGAGAGAAATTGACTTTGATCACTTAGAAGATGATTTAATTAACATAAATGATCATTGCAACAGTGAAATATTATGATGGCAAAAGCATAATAAATTTCTAAATGTGCGAAAAGATGCAATTAAAGTCAATTATGATCTATGCTCAATTAATGTCCTATGTACAAACATAGATAATGAACAAAACAAAACAAAAACAAAACCTATCCTAAGCAAAGGTTTCAAAAAGAAGTTTATTTCAAGGAAAGCATTCCAATTGCTTTTCGCAAATGAATAAAACGTTTTTGATCCAAAGGTTTGTTGTTAGAATGTCAGCTAATTGATCCTCAGTTGAAATATATGAAAGTTGAAGAGTATTTGATTCAACTAGCTCTCTAAGAAAATGATATCTAAGTTCAATATGTTTTGTTCTAGAGTGCAACACAGGGTTTTTTAGAAATGTTAATTGCACTTGTGTTGTCACAAAGAATTGTTACCGAAGATGCTGAAATGCGGAAGTCGCTCAATACGCTTTTCATCCAAATGAGTTGAGTTGAACAACTTCCAGCTGAAATGTATTCCGCTTCGGCAGTCGAGAGTGCTATGCAATTCTGCTTTTTACTGTGCCATGCAACAAGGCAATGGCCAAGATAGAAGCATGCACCACTCGTGCTTTTCCGATCATCCACTGATCCTGCCCAATCGGCATCTGAGTATCCAACAATATCCAAACTTGTTCCCATAGGGATACCAAATTCCGAAATTAATTGATCCTTTGATATACCGGATGATCCTTTTCAACCGCTTTCAGGTGAACCTCCTTTGTGCAGATTGATATCTCGCGCAGATCCCAACACCAAAAGAGATATCCGGGCGACTAGCCGTGAGGTAAAGTAGACTTCCAATCATACTTCGATACAGTTTCTCGTCTACATTCTCACTTTGTGATTCACTTCCAAGTCCCTTGTGGCTAGTTCCCATTGGAGTCGGAAAATCCTTCGAATTTTCAAGATCAAACTTTTTAACCAACTCCATTGCATACTTGGATTGACTCAAGTGAATACCTTCATCATTTTGTTTAATTTGCAATCCAAGGGAAATAAGTCAATTCGCCCATCATGGACATCTCCAAATTCGCTTTCCATGGTCTCCGCGAATTTTAGAAGCATCATTATCTCTTGTTGCGCCACTACCAATGTCATCGACATAGATTTGTGCTACAATGAAATTGCTTTGTAGCTTTCACAAAGAGTCTATCATGCTCCCCCTCGAGTGTAGCCCTTCTCCAAAAGGTGCTTGTCAACCTTTCGTACCATGCTCGCGGTGCTTGTTCACGACCGTTAAAGAGCCTTTTTTCCAAACGAAAACATGGTTAGGTTGTTTATGTGTTCGATCAAACCTTTCGGTGAGCCACATACTATTCCTCATTTAAAAACCCATTTAGAAATGCGCTCTTAACGTCCATTGAAATAATTTGATTTTAATAATGATCAAGTAATAGCAAATAGTATACGAATGGACTCGAGTCTAGCTACAGGGGCGAAGTTTCATCAAAGTCTATACCTTCTACTTGAGAGTAGCCTTGAGCAACTAATCGTGCTTTGTTCCTGATGATAGTACCATCCTCACATTCTTTTTGTTCTTGAAGATCCATTTTGGTACCTATCACATTATGGTTGCTTTGGAGGCTTCGTTAATTCCCAGACTTGTTTCGCTCAAATTGATGGGAGCTCTTCCTGCATTGACTTAATCCAGTAGTCATCCTGAAGAGCTTCATCTATGTTCTTTGGTTCGATTAGAGATACGTAGCAAGCGAATCCACAAACCAACTGCTCCGAGTTCTAACTCCTTCCTTGTGGGAATCTCCAATAATATCGATTCCCGGATGATCCTTGGAGATTCGTAGCGTTTGTTGAAACGGAGTACTCGGAGATATATGAGATGATTCCTGCCCACATTAGATAAACTTGAAGAACCATTAGATGCATCATTAATATTGGAAGTATTATTATGAGAAGATGCAACGGCAGGCAGAATCATCATCTAGAGAATCATCGAGGGTAGATTTTCAGATGCAAAGTGAAAAGCTTCATCTACTTTAACATTTATAGATTTCTACGGTCGTCTTAGATTCCAAGTTAAATACTCGATATGCTCTACTATTAGTAGAATACCCCAAGAAAATCCCTCGACACTTCGTGAGTCAACTTTCCAAGATTTTCACGGTCACGTAAAATGTAACACCGACTCCCGAAGATGCGAAAATATTGATGTTGGGTTTTCTACCACACCATAGTTCATATGGTGTATTTAACGTTCCCGGGCGCAAAAACACTCGATTAATGACATAGACAGCGGTGTTCACAGCTTCAGCCCAAAAATGTAGCGGTAAATTCCGGCTATGAAGCATCACACGCGCCATCTCTTGAACAACCCTGTTTTTGCGCTCAACAACACCATTCTGTTGAGGTGTATAGGGTGCAGAGAATTCATGCTTAATACCGTTTGAAGTACAAAAGTCAAAGAATTAGAATTAATGAATTCTCCACCTCTATCACTTCTAACACGAATGATCTTTTCATTCTTTTCAATCATAATACGAAGGCAAATCTCGTGAAAAGAATCAAAAGTATCAGCTTTCTCTTTTAAAAATGCTACCCAAGAATACCGAGAGAAATCATCAGCCAATAAGAAATATACCATTTACCTCCCAAAGATGGTTGACGGGTCGGCCCCATTAAATCCATGTGTAAAAGTTCCAAAGGCCGTTTTGTACCAACGTGGTTCAAGTTCTTGTGTGCAGTTCTGGACTGTTTTCCCTTTTGGCAACCACCACACACAATGTTTTGTTTAAATAAAAGTTTTGGAACCCCCTTGACCACGTCCTTGTTTGAAATTTTAACAAGTTCCTTAAAATTTATGTGACCTAGCCTTTCATGCCAAAGTGTTTCATTATTTAAAGAAACTAGGTTACAATTTTCTGAAATTTTATTAGGAACAATATAGCAATTGTTTTCAGATCTAACCCCTTTTAAAAAGAAAACATGGTCCTTATCAGTTACAACGCATTCAACAGATGAAAAGTTAACTGAAAAAACCATTGTCGCAAAGTTGACTTATGCTTATGAGGTTAGTCTTAAGGCCATCAACAAATAAGACGTTTTTCAAAATCGGGCCATCTGGAATAGCTACCGTCCCTTTTCCAACAATTTTGGAAGATCGACCGTCTCCGAAAACAACAATCCTCCGGAGATTTTCTCAAGATTTTGAAAACTATTTTTGTCACCGGTCATGTGACGGGAACAACCGCTATCCAGATACCAAGACGAACTATCATATGCATGCAAGGAAACATTGGTAACAAGACAAGGAAAGATTTCACCTTTGCGCACCCAAACCTTTTTGGAGTGCGTCGGTAATGGTCGTGAAGTTATATGCCTAGGTGAAAGCGTCTTGTTAAAACGATTGCTGCTCCTTGATGTAGTCGTCTTGCGCGGATAAACTACCAGGGTTCTTTTCTTTCAATTGATTTGGAATTGATTTCCGAGGAATCACCTTCGTGGTAGTCATTGCAAGAGATGTTTGAGGTGAGCATTTGACTCCCGTCTTGCAATATCTTCTTATGTGCCCTGAAACACCACAACGAAAACATACCTTAGATCTTGACGACCCCAAAGAGGATGAAGTAGGTTTGTTGTCGTTGTTTGTCTTGAATTCCGGTGTCGGAGGAGGAGATACCGACTGAGGCACAAAAACTGTCCCACTCGAACTTGGACTGTTTCCAGTTTGAGTGTATCCGAGGCCGAACCGATTTGATTGACCAAGACCAAGAAGTCTATCCAACTTACTCCTTCCTGAAGAGAATCGCTGTAAGTCATCCTTGAGTTGGAAAATGGTCTTTGTCATTTCCAGGTTATCCTGTCGAGCCTCGTTGTAGAGCTTTGAGAAGTGATTCGCTTTATCCACCAGATTTGTATGTTCCTTCTCAAAACGCTCATTGGACTCTTGAAGGGAAACATTACTTTTATCAGATTTTCCCTTTCCACTTCAAGAGCGTTTGAGAGAGAAGTTGCTCTTTTTGCTTCTTCTTCGAGATCATGCACTCTCCCTCTCAAACTCTTGTTTTGCTTAGCCACTTTCTTTGAATCCCTCAAAGTCTGTGGTAGGCTAAAGCAAAATCTTCACCTTCCGAATCATCCGATTCGTTGTCCGTTGCAATCTTTTCAACAGTGGAGTTGGACAACGACTCGGATGTACTTGCCATAAAGCACATGAAGGGTGAAGATATGGACGCGTGGAATGCCGTGGAGCTCTTTTCTTCATCACTTGAAGACGACTCATTTGACGTTGAGTTGTCATCCCAAGTGACGACTTGCATCGCCTTCTCTTTGCCGGATACTTGTTGGGACACCCCGTTGCAATGTGGCCGTAGCCTCGACATTTGAAGCATTGTAGTTGTCCCTCTGAACTTTTCTTATCCTTTGAGAAGTTCTCTTGCTTTCTTGACTTGTAACTTGAAGTACCCTTGCCTTTGATCGACTTTCCGAAGGATGGAGATTTGCTTGAATTACCCCTTCGAAAGTTGCGGCGAAACTTCCTTGTCAAGAGAGCGAGCTGCTTCTCAAATTCCTCCATAGAAAGGTTCTCGTCATCGTCTGAGGAGGATGTATCCGCGTCTTCTTCCTTAGTTGTTTTCAACGCATAACCTGAAGACTTAGAAGTGGATGCCTTTCCAGAAGAATTGTTAGTAGTAAACGTCATTTCATATGTTTGTAATGAACCAACTAATTCTTCTACACGTATTTCGTCCGGGTGTTTAATAGTTTCAATGGCTGTAACCTTTGGGCGAAATCGTTCAGGAAGAGTTCTTAAGATCTTTCTTACAATCTTAAATTCTGGAATCTTCTCTCCCAGGTTAGCACATGAGTTTACGATGTCTTGCAATCGTGTATAGTAGTCCGTGAAAGATTCATTTTCTGCCATCAAGATAGAGTCAAACTTGCTCGTAAGCATTTGCAGTTTCTGAATCTTCACGAGGTTAGTTCCCTCATGTGTAACCTGAAGAACATCCCAGATTTCTTTCGCAGTCTCACATGCCGAGACGCGAGAGAATTCAGTTTGAGATAAGGCATTAAAAATAGCAATAATTCCCTTGCCATTGTAAGAAGAAGAATCTAACTCTTCCTTGGTCCATTTCGACCTAGGTTTTAAGGTGTGAACATCACCAATAAATTCAGTTGGATTAGACCATCCTAATTCAATTGATTGCCACACCCGTTCGTCGATGGAAATTAAAAAGGCTTTCATCCGCACTTTCCAGTACGCATAATTTGTTCCATCGAAGAACGGGGGTCGGTTGATGTTTCCACCTTCAACCATTGTTTACAACCCTATTCCCGCTCTGATACCACTTGTTGGGGTTATATGTAATAAGGATCTAAATAGGGGAAAAAACACCTAGAGGGGGGTGAATAGGTGTAAATGTATAAACACTCAAAAATCGTTGCGATAAAAACCCAATGCGAAAATAAAAATAACTCGCAAGATTTTTACGTGGAAAACTCCATCACCGGAGTAAAAAACCACGGGACCGATAACACGGCAGAAATCCACTAGAATTAAAACACGTACAAGGTGATTTACCGTACACACTTACGACTCAACCTTTTCCATACGCTCCTAGAGGATCTTCTCCGCTCGCTCCGCGACGCTTCTCGAATCCACGATCTGCGCCCAACGCCGAATCCACGGCGTCCAACGTCGAATCCACGACGTCCGACCGAGTCCACGGTCTTCACCCAATAGCACCCTTCGAATCCACGAACGTGCCTCGCTCCGAATCCACGAGAGCGGTTGAACCTTGAATCCACAAGGACACGCGAATCCACGCGCCGATTTTTGGGGTAAATCGTTGTTTTTGGTGGTGATGATCCGCCGAATACTTAGATCAAAGATAGATCGGAAATACCATCTAAGTATTCATTAGTTTGATTCAACTCAAGATGTGAGTATGAAAACCTAGAATCAAACTAATCAATATAGATAAAGAAACATAGAGTATTCTCTAATGATTTCCTTTCTTCTCTATATGTGGATCTAGAGCCGTATAAGATGATATAAGAATATGACGGCTATTTTCCTTCTTTTTGGATTAACCCTAGAAAAAGAGTCATAGGGTCTATTTATAGGTTAGAAACCCTAGGAAGGAGATAAGAATCAAAAACCTAACATTTCTGGAAATTTTACGGACGGCGATCCGGATCGGATTAGCTGTGATCCGGATCGTCGTAACGAGTCAGGCAATTCCAGAAAAACGAAGGTTCGGGATCCGGATCGAAGTGCTTGATCCGGATCGTTCATACAGTTCACCAAACATCAACGTTCGGGATCCGGATTGCGAAGCCTGATCCGGATCGTTCAAGGAAGATGGTAAACTCAGTGTTCGGGATCCGGATCAAGAGAGGCTACGATCCGGATTGAACTGGTGTATGAACGAACCACCTTCGGGATCCGGATCGAACAACCTGATCCGGATCCTGAACATGTCCCAAGTCCAGTTTTTGATTTTTATGCAATGAAAGATTCTTCCAAGTGTTTCTACACTACAAGAAGTATTCGGATCACACAAAATCTTTAGTTAAACATACCTGATCCTTTTGAATTCTTCTTTCTTGAGATTGAGTTAAATGATCCAACTTTCTTCACCTTCAATCTTCAAGACTTGAGACTTTCACGAAACTACGCCAACTCAAATTCCGTAACAGTGGCCACGTCGAGACTCCCGCCATGGTTATCTCAAAAGTCAAGGATGGAGAGCACACGAGCTTTTGCGGTGTCCGGGTGTCACGCCTCGGGAGAGGTTTAAAGGCAGAAAATGGTCCTATATTTTTTTTTTCAAAGTCTTTCCTCCCGGTACCTGCCCAAACCGCCACATACACAAAATCTCTCTACACAAACGGACAGAGTCTCCCTTGTATATGCACGGCTTCGCACAAAATACATACATCATCCACAACCAGGTTTCCATACACAGAGAGCTAAATAAAGAGATAAGCTAATCTTTTGAATCATAAAAGAAAAGATTGCCCACTCGGCATACTCCAAGTTGAAAGGATAAAGCCACAAGGTTTAAAATAGTGCCTACCCGATACTCAGTTTGAAATCAGATTTCGCAAATATTTTATCCTTTTGAAAACCTCCACATTCCATATGCAATCACAAAATAATAAAACTAAATCCAAAAGACTACTAGCCATCCAAGAGTCCACATGTCCCAACATCCACATCACAAAAGGTCCACATCGCAAAATATCCACATCTCATGCAAGTAGTATCAACCAAATGTAATGACCAAAAATGAGGAGTAAAATGTCACCGGAATGACGAAAACCGAATTACTCCCAATCCAAAGCCTCTCTCCCATCCCCGCCCGAACCTGTCACACGGTGGGAGTCAGTGGCAAAAACATAAGAAGGAAAACGAATAAAACGATGATTTAATGCAACAAATAGGTCCGATAAAATAAATCGGACATCAAACCAGAAATTGGAACTCCCAAGTCATCCACATCGCCTTTCCCGGTTCCCATCTTGGAAACCCAATAAACAACAAACATACTCATCTCTCTAGTTCCTCCCGCCTGACTGGTGTAGGGATCACGGGTCATATAGACTCCGAAAAAGAACACCCTTGTGGTGGCCAAATCGCTGGTGTACGTGACAACGCCATGAGCGTCACGATCCCATACTCGTGGAATAAGTCACGATTTACGTCACGATCCCATACTCGTGAAATGAACCGATAAGTCATAGAAATCCGTCCATGTCCTTTATGTATGTACCATTCTGGCACAAAAGTCGTGACAATGTCCTTCCTGTCATTTCAAAATAACAATTCCGAAAAACAAAAGAAAAGGAAGAGGAGGGTTGAACACCACGTCCCCAATCCCGGTTTAGTTACCCACCTCAACCGGCGATAAAAGCAGAGTGCAAAACCCTTCAGAAGCCCCAGCAACCTTGTCCGGACGGAAACAGCGGACCCCTCGGTGGCAAAAGAAGAATCCGGGCTCCTACCGCTGTCTCGGCGAAACCCGCGACGAAAAACCAGCACAAACACCTCCTAACGGTAAAACGTACCAAAAACCATCATAAAAAACACACCTAGAAACCAATTCCGTAATTCGTATGTCAAACTCGGGATTTCGAAGGCGAAAACGGTGATAAAAAACCCAACCAAATCCAACGATGGCGGAGGCCAAACAATCCCACTGCCTGAAAATAAAGCGAAACGGGCTAAAACTTGGGTTGGAGCAGCCCATAGCAGCTGCTGGGGCGCTCGGGCTGGGCTGCTTGGGCTGGGCCGCGTGCGGGAGCAGGGGTTGCATGTGAGCTGGGCTCACGCCGGGTGCAGGCGCCGCCCGTGGGCCGGGCCGGGCTGCGCAGAGGGGCTGGGCACGGGCTGCGCACGGAGGCTGGGCGCGAGCCGGGTTCACGCCAGATGCAGCGGGTCGCATGAGCTGGCTGCACGCCAGGCGCATGGACCGCGCGCAGACTGGGCCAAGAGTGCCGCTCGCGAGAGAAGGCCGCAAGCGTGGGCAGCCCGGGCCGGGCTCGTTCCGCGTAGTAACAGGCAACAAAGCTCCTAACTCTTTTTTTTTTTTTTTTTTTTTTTTTTTTTTCTTTTTTTTTTTCTTTACCTTCCTCGGCTCCGGCAACGGCAACGATGGCGGCAGCCTTGCGAACAATGGCAACGGCGGCGGTGGCCTCCCGTTTCATCCCACGGCGGCGGTGGCCTCCCGTCTAAATCTCCCGCTTCCGACGGAAGTCCAAAGAAACCCAACGAAAGCACAGAAAATGTAGTGGTCCAGGATTCCGTATAGTTTTTTCGTGAATCCTTGGTGTGAAACACCTATCATTGGTGTATTAGGTCCACAGTGCATTAAAGGGATGATACGGATGGACACAGTGTGGTATTTACTGTTGGTTTGGCCTTCGGAGGTATTTGCCAACTTTTAGAGAAAGTTTTGGGCCAAACATAGGCCATAATTGGATTCAGCGCGGAAAAACGCTTGAAAACGGCTATTTACTTATTTATTTTGGAGTCCGGATGCCCAAAAACGGACCCCCGAAAGTTTTCTGCGTAAAATGGTGCATGGGGGGAGCTGTGGACCGGCCGGGGACACGTGGCGGCCTCTGATTGGGCCGGCGCACGCCTCCCGGTCCACGAAAAGGGCCGCCGGTGCACGGTGGACCGGCGGGCCACGTGGCGGCACGCGGTTGGGCCGGTGAAAGGCGCGCGGCGCACGGGAGGGTGCGCGGGCAGGCCGGGCAGGCGCGGAGGGGGGCGCGGTGCACGGTGGACCAGGGCGCGCCATGTGGCGGCCCCGGATTGGCAGGTCCATGTGCGCGTGGCGCACGCAACACCGCGCGGCGGCGGCCGTAAGCGCACATGGGCGCACATGGGGCACGTGGCGGCGGCGGCCGCCGACAGCCGTGTCGGGCGGTGTAGAGTTATGAATCCCAAAGGATAAAAATAGGTACTATCAAACAACTAGAGGGGGGGTGAATAGGTGTAATACTTAAAAACTCAATCTCAGTGCAAAATAAAAACCAATGCGGAAAATAAAAACAGCACACCGAGATATACGTGGAAACTCCAATCCAGGAGAAAAACCACGGGACCAACACGCAATAACAATCCACTAAGAATAGAAGAATAACAAGGTGATTACCGACTCCACGGACTCAAACCCCTCCTTCAGCTTCTTCGGACCTTGCGCTGACCGGTTGGATATCCACGCAATAACAATCCCTAAGAAAAGAAGAATAACAAGGTGATTACCGTCTCCACGGATTTAACCCCTCCTTCAATTTCTTGGACCTCGCGCTCCACCGTTTTGCCCGTCCACTGCTCACGTTCGAATCCACGAACGCACGCTTCGAATTCACGAAACGCCTTTAGCACACCGAATCCACGATGCCACGTCGAATCCACGACGCAAACTCAGTCGATAAGAATATTGACTTCGATGGTGATCCTCTGCTTAGATTCTCATTGAGGAACCGTAGAAGAAATCTCTAAGCAAAGATTAGATCAATTCGACAAAAGATATGTTCTTGAAAGAACCATCGAATTGACCTAAAAGAGGCTATGAAGAAGATCGATAAAAACCTAGCCTCTAGGGTTGCTCTCAAGTGTTTTATAAATTGATCGGCCGTAGCTCCCCCGTTTTTGAGAAACCCTAAGTGTCTATTTATAGTTTAGAAACCTTTGGAAGGAGATAAGAATCAAAAACTTACCTTATCTGGAAATTTTCAGGACGGCGATCCGGATCGGATTTACTGCGATCCGGATCGTCGTAACGAGATTGACGATTCCAGAAAACCAAGGGTTCGGGATCCGGATCGCATTGCCCGATCCGGATCGTTCATACAAATCAGAAAACTTAACATTCGGGATCCGGATCGGAAATTGCATGGATCCGGATCGAAGTCTTGTATGAAGCAACAACCTTCGGGATCCGGATCGTTGGCCCTGATCCGGATCCTGAACATGTCCGAACACCAGTTTTTGATTATTATGAAATTAAAAATTCTTCCAAGTGTTTCTATACTATAAGAAAGTATTCGGATCACCAAAATTATTTAGTTAACCATACCTGATCCTTTTGAATACTTTCTTCTTGAGATTGATGTAACTGATCCACAATTCTTCAACTTCAATCTTCAAGATTCAAGACACTGAGTGTCAACTTGAGCTCTTGTTGAATCTTCTCTAAGTCTTTGATTGCTGATTGACAATTTGATCCCTTTAAGACTCCGACTCAACTCACTGACTTGACTCACGAAATATGCCAATACCAAAATGCCGTAACAGGCGGGGCCACGTGTCGCCACGCCGTTGGCTGGCGCGCCCACCGCGCCGCCAATCACGGGGGACACGTGGCGTATTCCCGTTGGGCCGCACGGCTGCCGCCTGTTTGGCGGACACGTGGCGGACCCTGGGCCGGGTCGGACGGCCGGTTGGACGGGAAGGGATCCCGTGTGCGGGCTGGGCTGGGCCAGGCCGCACTGTGCGCGCCCGGAAAATCCCGGGCCGGGCCGCACTGTTCACGCCCGAAATGGGCCGGGCCGCACTGTAGCAACCCGAAAGTTGGGACATGAAGGTCATTTTCCCAATTGTTTTATTGGGCCTATAAATAGCCCTTCCCCTCCCTTCTTTTTCTCTGTTTTCCGAGAGAAAGAGAGAGAATCAGAGAGAGGTCATTGAAGAGAAGTTGTTCCTCACTGATTTTTCTACCTCGTGGTGCGTTCCCAGATTTTCTGGAAGTTCGACAGCGGCGATCCGGATTTTACAGTGTGCCTCGTTTTTCCCCAATCTTGACCCGTTATCGTCGCATTTCAGTCCGAGGAGTCCCCTGCGCAGTACAGGAGTCCTTTTTCGACGATTTCTTCGCCAGTGTGTTCCTAAGAGGTAGGGCTTCGTTTTCTGTGTTGGTCGTTTCTCTGGATTCAGATTCCTTGGCACGATTCCCGAGGTGTTTTGACCCCCTCTTTTGCTGTTTGGGTTTTTGGACAGCGGCGATTTCGACGAATTGTTTCTCCGCGTAGGAATATCAGATCGAGGCGATTCATGAGTCGATTTTGGGCTAATTTTCGCGAGGAACGCAACCGTAATTTTTCTGAGATTTTAGGAGCTCGGGACAGAGGTGAAATTCCTCGTTTTGCATGCTGATTATAAAAACAGCAAATCTGTTTTGAGACTTGTAGTTTTTACACCGTGTACACTTATGTGATGTTGTAGGATACTGTTTCAGCTGACGGTGTGCATAGAGGACAGCGGGTATTTTCTTGGAGTATTGTGCACGCTTTTCGAGGTGGGTGGTTGTTGCTTACCTCATTACTGACTATCTCACTAGGAGTATTAGAGATTCCCGACTTTAAACAGATAATCGGTACTTGTACTCATGAAATGCATAAGTAAACCCAACAAATAATATGACAGCTCATTTATGGTAAACTGGGACACTGTTGTTGGACATATGCTGTAAACTATCATCGCATGCTAAAGTATTATCATAAAACCATCTTTTCTAAATAAATATTTAATACTTTCCTTCTGTTTCTAAATGCGAACCTTTGCATGCTTGTTTGGACATCTAGATAGGCTACTATTTATTCCTACACTATCTTTGGGACTTGACTTAGGAGAAACCATGTTTCACTATTCTCCTTCGCATTCGGATATATGTTGCTTGGTTTGAGCAGGGTTTGGGATAGTGTGGTTAAGGCTTGAGTCTGGGACAGGTTTGACTCGATGATATATTGTGGGGCATGGTAGTAACCGCGGACTTGAGGCGGTTAGCCAGCTGTTGATTACTCTATCAGATTTTGGACTTATAGGGTGTTATGGCAACCGTGGATATTAGGCGGTTGACCGGATGTTCACTTATGCATCAGATTGGGTTTCAGATTTTCCTAGTGGACGGTGTTTCCCACTTGTGATTACTATTGCATCTGATTGGGGATCAGGGTTACTTTAGTGGATGGATATTTCCCACTTTGATCATAGTCATGATCCAGTCCTGCTATTGTGAGACATTGGTTACAGAGATGCTTGATACAGAGATACTTGATACAGGGATACTTTACATACTTTACTCGTGTGGGTCGCTCCCCTCGAGTGCCACTCCGGAGTAGGCTTTACATCGTGCCGAGCGCCGGGCACCTTGATGAGTTGCGATTGATGACAGAGCAGGCAGTGCTAGTATTTCCTGGCCCTTTGATTGGGTTTCTTTGGGCAGTTAGTTTTACAGTTGCATATATATATATACAGTTACCTTTTGGCACTGCATCCAGAGGCATAGTAGTGGTAGTTTCCTTTTTCAGCACTCTTTATTGTATACCACTGTTCTTTCCTTTTGCCTCTTATAGTCCTAGTGGGTGTGTCAGCATTTGAGGTTTTACCCACTAGGGGGAGGCTACTGGTTTATCTAGTAGTTCTCACCCCCCCATTGTTGTTTTTTGTCATTTTCCCCTGTGTTTTGCAGAGTCGTCTGCGGGAGCTGCTGGGCCTTCAGCGGCGGATCGAGGTAAGAGGATTGCGGACTAGCTAGATCATCTACCCCGACTGTGAGAGTAGCTGGACTTTTATTGTACCCATTTTGTATCTCAGACTATATTAGTTTACTTTTGGGACTGGCTTTAGCCAGCTGGTTGTATATTTATGGTGAGCTGGGTGTATATTGTACTTATATGTCAGCTTGTAGTTTATTTCAGTATGAAATTACTTTTAGTTCTAGTAGTTCAGCTCTGTTTATGCTCTTTTATTGTATATTATCTATCTGAGCAGGTTACCAGCGCTTCGTGTACATGAAAAATTCCGTGTGCACGGAGGATCTGTTGGCGGGCCCGGGTTCTGGTTCACACCCGGGGTGTGACAGATTAAGTTGGTATCAGAGCTTAGGGATAGGTCAGTTGGGACTTAGGAAACCCTAGGCTTTTGGCAGACCCTAGGATGATAGGGCGTGAGAGACGTGACACTTTGCCAAAGTCGTTGATTTATTTATTGGACTCTTCCAGTGAGTGAAGAGGGATCGACATACCCAATTTCTGGTGGACAGTTATGTTGGCTGCAGACAACATAAAGCCACAGAAATAGGAGGATGTCTTTGACTTTCGTTTGATTGGGTCGTGTGGGGTTCTGATGCTGATTGTGGTTTCTCGTGGCAGGATGCCTCCGCGACGCAGGATGATGACGCGTTCGCAGCCTTCTTCCTCGGAGCCCGAGCAGCAGGAGTCCTGGCAGGGCCAGCAGAGCGAGGTGCAGGAGCTACAGGCACAGATGGCCCAGATGGCAGAGGTTGTTAGGCGTCAGAAGGAGGCCGTGGGTCGGCTGACACAGCTGTTAGAGCAAAGGGTGCAGCCAGCAGTAGCACCCCCGAAGAGTCCTCCTGTACCATCTTCCCCTGTTGTGGCTCCCCCGATTGTACCAGTGACCCCAGCATCCCCTATTGCTCGGGGCACTGGGGGACAACCCTCTGGATTGATGAGACCGCTGACCCTGACTGAGCAGCGGGAGATGGTTGACTTACTGATGAGGTTCCGCCAGTTTGACCCGCCCCGTTTCTCGGGGCAGAGTACCGAGCCGTGGGAGGCAGAGTCATGGATCACGGCGATGGAGCGACGCTTTGAGACGCTGTTTATTGAGGAGAGGTACCAGGTGCTTTTGGCGACGAACTTCTTGGAGCGCAACGCCGAGGCTTGGTGGCGGCGTGTGCGACCGGCTGGTCCGCCTGGGGCTCATCTCTTATCCTGGGCGGAGTTCCGCAGTCTTCTTCTTGGGGCCTTCTTCCCAGAGAGCGTCCGGCAGAGGCTGGAGGAGCGGATGAAGAACCTTCGACAGGGTGATCGTCCAGTGCATGAGTATATTGTGGATTTCAATCAGTTGCTGCCATGTGTACCACACGTAGCTCGAGATAAGGCGCATAGGATTTACATGTTTGAGCGAGGGTTGCGCCGGGATATTTTTCAACTGGTTCGTTCACGCAGGTTGCAGACCTTGGAGGCCTCGATGGAGCAGGCGCTATATGTAGAGTGCGGGGAGGTAGTGATGGATGAAGTATCTCCAGCTCCCGAAGTGATCCCGGGGGTGAAGCGACCAGCACCGGGGGCAGGGGGACAGGCTAGTTCGTGGAGACCGCCACGACCGCCTCAGCCACAGTTTTCCAGCCAAGGGCGGTCCGAGCGGCGAGGGCCTGGTGGATCCCAAAGGCCCCAGCATCAGCAGCAGCAGCAGCGGAGATCGCAGTCATCGCAGCGTGGATCGCAGCGGCAGCCACAGCGACAGAGGCAGTCACAGCAGCAGCAATCCCGACAGTCACGGGCTCCCAGTAGTTATATCTTTTGTGGAGGTCTGCACTTCTCCGGCACCTGCGACCAGCGGTGGGGTCGTTGTTACGGATGTGGGCAGCCAGGGCACATTCGAGCTTCGTGCCCCTTTTCGACCTCAGTCGCCCCTTCTTCAGCATCTGCCCCATCATCATCACAGCAGCGGTCGACGGCTCAGCGGCCTTATGCTCCAACGAGCAGGCCCTCTTCTTCCCATCCTACTGACTATCGCCCTCCAGCTCATAGTGGGCGCGTGTATGCTGCACAGGTAGAGGATCCTTCAGCAGCAGACCATGTGGTGGCAGGTATCACCTTACTCTCTGGCATTAGGACTCGTACTTTATTTGATACTGGAGCATCCCATTCTTTCATTACTAGATCTTTTGCATCATTACATGGGTTAGAGGTAGGACTTTTGCCACGTGCACGAGAGGTTCAGATTCCCGATCACACTTTGCACGTGGAGGAGTGTTGTTGGTCCTGCCCGATGCAGATCGAGTCCTGGATTATGCCAGCAGACCTGTTGGTCTTGAGACAGCTGAGGGACTTTGATGTGATTCTTGGGATGGACTGGCTGGCTCGGTATTTCGCGACTATTGATTGTGCCGCAAGGACTGTCACTTTTAGAGAGCCAGGCCAGGAGATGTTTGTATATCGGGGATGTCAGAGTGCTTTCTTTGCCTCTATGGTTTCGACTTCCCGAGCGAGGCGGATGATTCATCGAGGATGTGTAGCCTTTTTGGCTAGTGTTGTTGAGGGGCCTACGACGGCACTGGGACTCAGGGATATTCCTATTGCCCGCGAGTTTTCGGATGTTTTTCCACCTGAGTTGACGCGTATGCCGCCAGACAGAGAGATTGAGTTTGTGATTGACGTAGTTCCAGGAACTGCGCCAATCTCTAAGGCTCCTTATCGGATGGCACCGGCTGAGCTGCGAGAGCTTAAAGCACAGCTGCAAGATCTGATGGATAAGGGCTTTATTAGACCAAGTGTGTCGCCTTGGGGAGCGCCAGTGCTATTCGTGAAGAAGAAGGATGTGTCACTTCGGTTGTGTGTGGACTATAGGGAATTGAACAAAGTGACCATTAAGAACAAGTACCCTTTGCCGCGCATCGATGATCTCTTTGATCAGCTGCAAGGGTCTTGTGTATTTTCCAAGATTGATCTACAGTCTGGCTACCACCAATTGAAGGTGAAGGCCGAGGATATTCCTAAGACTGCTTTCAGATCACGGTATGGGCATTATGAGTTTACAGTTATGCCGTTTGGATTGACTAATGCCCCTGCCGCCTTTATGGACTTGATGAACAGGATATTTCGGCCCTTTCTGGATCGTTTTGTGGTGGTGTTCATTGATGATATCCTTATTTACTCCCGAAGCGAGGCCGAGCATGAGGAACACTTGAGGACCGTGCTACAACTTCTACGAGATAAGAAGTTGTATGCCAAGCTGGCAAAGTGCGAGTTTTGGCTTCGGGAGGTAGCTTTCTTGGGCCATGTGATTTCCGCCGCAGGTGTAGCTGTAGACTCGGCGAATATTGAGGCAGTTCGTGATTGGCCCCGACCGACGACGGTATTAGAGGTGCGCAGCTTCATGGGATTAGCTGGTTATTATCGTCGGTTTGTGGAAGGCTTTGCGAAGCTCTCCACACCCCTCACTCGGTTGACGCGTAAAGGAGTTAAGTTTATCTGGAGTGAGGACTGCCAGAGGAGCTTTGAGGAGCTAAAGGATAGATTGATGACCGCTCCTATCCTTTCCCTCCCTGTTATGGGGAAAGGATATGTGATCTACAGTGATGCATCGCACAGTGGACTTGGATGCGTGCTGATGCAGGAAGGGAGGGTAATTGCTTATGCATCGAGACAGCTTAAGGATTACGAGAAGAATTACCCTACCCATGACTTGGAGCTTGCTGCCGTGGTGTTTGCACTGAAGCTTTGGCGCCATTACCTATATGGGGAGCACTGTGAGATCTACACCGACCACAAGAGCCTAAAGTACCTGTTCACGCAGAAGGAGCTGAACTTGAGGCAACGTAGGTGGTTAGAGCTATTAAAGGATTATGACGTGGACATTCTCTACCACCCAGGCAAGGCTAACGTGGTCGCTGATGCATTGAGCAGGAGAGCAGATATTGAGAGAGGCCCATTATACACCTTACACCCTTCATCCTGGGGGGACTAAGATGTATAAGGACCTCAAGACACACTTCTGGTGCAATGGCATGAAAAGGGATATTGGGAGGTTTGTGTCTCAGTGTTTAACTTGTCAGCAGGTAAAAGCTGAGCATCGTGTGCCAGCTGGCAAGTTACAAAGTCTTCCAATTCCCGAGTGGAAATGGGACCACATCACGATGGATTTTGTGGTCGGATTACCGAGGGCACAAGGAGGTGCAGATGCTATCTGGGTAGTGGTGGATCGACTTACCAAGTCAGCGCACTTTTTGCCTATACAGACTACTTGGCCACTCGAACGACTAGCCCAGTTATACTTGGATGAGATAGTGAGGTTACATGGGGTGCCAGCTTCCATAGTGTCAGATAGAGACCCGAGGTTTGTTTCGCGATTCTGGGGGAGTTTACAGACTACCTTGGGGACTCAGCTCAGATTTAGTACAGCTTTCCACCCACAGACTGATGGACAGTCAGAGCGGACGATTCAGATCCTTGAGGATATGCTGAGGGCTTGTATCCTAGATTTTGGCGGTGGATGGATTCGACACTTATCACTGGCTGAGTTTGCGTACAACAACAGCTTTCAAGCGAGCATCCAAATGGCCCCGTTTGAAGCGTTGTACGGACGCAAATGTCGATCACTGCTATATTGGAGTGATGTGGGGGAGAGGACTCTGGGACCAGATTTGTTGCTAGAGGCAGAAGAAAAGGTCAGAGTGATCCGACAGCACCTTCAGATCGCTCAGAGTCGACAGAGGAGCTATGCTGATGTTCGGCGACGAGACTTAGAGTTTCAGGTGGGAGATCATGTATTTCTAAAAGTCTCGCCGTCCAAAGGGATAAGGAGGTTTGGCATTCGTGGGAAACTCAGTCCTCGATACATTGGACCCTTTGAGGTATTGGAGCGTATCGGGCCAGTTGCTTACCGACTTGCACTTCCCCCGAGACTTGCTGGTGTCCATGATGTGTTTCATGTTTCCACACTGAGGAGGTACGTCTTCGACCCGTCGCACGTCATCGACTTTGCGCCTCTCGAGATCAGCGAGGATTTGAGATATGAAGAGCGCCCACTGCGGATTCTAGATCGGGAGGTGAAAGAATTACGCAATCGGACCATTCCCTATGTGAAGATCCTTTGGAACAATCATGATGAGCGCGAGGCGACGTGGGAGCTCGAGTCAGAGATGATGAACGCCTACCCTTACCTATTCGAGGCTCAGGATTGAGGTATGATTTTCGTTTCGAGGACGAAACTTTTGTTAGTGGGGGAGGATGTAGTGGTCCAGGATTCCGTATAGTTTTTCCGTGAATCCTTGGTGTGAAACACCTATCATTGGTGTATTAGGTCCACAGTGCATCAAAGGGATGCTACGGATGGACACAGTGTGGTATTTACTGTTGGTTTGGCCTTCGGAGGTATTTGCTGAATTTTAGAGAAAGTTTTGGGCCAAACAGAGGCTGTAATTGGATTCAGCGCGGAAAAACGCTTGAAAACGGCTATTTACTTATTTATTTTGGAGTCCGGATGCCCAAAAACGGACCCCCGAAAGTTTTCTGCCCAAAATGGTGCATGGGGGGAGCTGTGGACCGGCCGGGGACACGTGGCGGCCTCTGATTGGGCCGGCGCATGCCTCCCGGTCCACGAAAAGGGCCGCCGGTGCACGGTGGACCGGCGGGCCACGTGGCGGCACGCGGTTGGGCCGGTGAAAGGCGCGCGGCGCACGGTAGGGTGCGCGGGCAGCGCCGGCAGGCCGGGCAGGCGCGGAGGGGGGCGCGGTGCACGGTAGACCGTGGCGCGCCATGTGGCGGCCCCGGATTGGCTGGTCCATGTGCGCGTGGCGCACGCAACACCGCGCGGCGGCGGCCGTACGCGCACATGGGCGCACATGGGGGCACGTGGCGGCGGCGACCGCCGACAGCCGTGTCGGGCGGGGCCACGTGTCGCCACGCCGTTGGCTGGCGCGCCCACCGCGCCGCCAATCACGGGGGACACGTGGCGTATTCCCGTTGGGCCGCACGGCTGCCGCCTGTTTGGCGGACACGTGGCGGACCCTGGGCCGGGTCGGACGGCCGGTTGGACGGGAAGGGATCCCGTGTGCGGGCTGGGCTGGGCCGGGCCGCACTGTGCGCGCCCGGAAAATCCTGGGCCGGGCCGCACTGTTCACGCCCGAAATGGGCCGGGCCGCACTGTAGCAACCCGAAAGTTCGGACATGAAGGTCATTTTCCCAATTATTTTATTGGGCCTATAAATAGTCCTTCCCCTCCCTTCTTTTTCTCTGTTTTTCGAGAGAAAGAGAAAGAATCAGAGAGAGGTCATTGAAGAGAAGTTGTTACTCACTGATTTTTCTACCTCGTGGTGCGTTCCCAGATTTTCTGGAAGTTCGACAGCGGCGATCCAGATTTTACAGTGTGCCTCATTTTTCCCCAATCTTGACCCGTTATCGTCGCATTTCAGTCCGAGGAGTCCCCTGCGCAGTACAGGAGTCCTTTTTCGACGATTTCTTCGCCAGTGTGTTCCTAAGAGGTAGGGCTTCGTTTTCTGTGTTGGTCGTTTCTCTGGATTCAGATTCCTTGGCACGATTCCCGAGGTGTTTTGACCCCCTCTTTTGCTGTTTGGGTTTTTGGTCAGCGGCGACTTCGACGAATTGTTTCTCCGCGTAGGAATATCAGATCGAGGCGATTCAAGAGTCGATTTTGGGCTAATTTTCGCGAGGAACGCAACCGTGATTTTTCTGAGATTTTAGGAGCTCGGGACAGAGGTGAAATTCCTCGTTTTGCATGCTGATTATAAAAACAGCAAATCTGTTTTGAGACTTGTAGTTTTTACACCGTGTACACTTATGTGATGTTGTAGGATACTGTTTTAGCTGACGGTGTGCATAGAGGACATCGGGTATTTTCTTGGAGTATTGTGCACGCTTTTCGAGGTGGGTGGTTGTTGCTTACCTCATTACTGACTATCTCACTAGGAGTATTAGAGATTCCCGACTTTAAACAGATAATCGGTACTTGTACTCATGAAATGCATAAGTAAACCCCACAAATAATATGACAGCTCATTTATGGTAAATTGGGACACTGTTGTTGGACATATGCTGTAAACTATCATCGCATGCTAAAGTATTATCATAAAACCATCTTTTCTAAATAAATATTTAATACTTTCCTTCTGTTTCTAAATGCGAACCTTTGCATGCTTGTTTGGACATCTAGATAGGCTACTATTTATTCCTACACTATCTTTGGGACTTGACTTAGGAGAAACCATGTTTCACTATTCTCCTTCGCATTCGGATATATGTTGCTTGGTTTGAGCAGGGTTTGGGATAGTGTGGTTAAGGCTTGAGTCTGGGACAGGTTTGACTCGATGATATATTGTGGGGCATGGTAGTAACCGCGGACTTGAGGCGGTTAGCCAGCTGTTGATTACTCTATCAGATTTTGGACTTATAGGGTGTTATGGCGACCGTGGATATTAGGCGGTTGACCGGATGTTCACTTATGCATCAGATTGGGTTTCAGATTTTCCTAGTGGACGGTGTTTCCCACTTGTGATTACTATTGCATCTGATTGGGGATCAGGGTTACTTTAGTGGATGGATATTTCCCACTTTGATCATAGTCATGATCCAGTCCTGCTATTGTGAGACATTGGTTACAGAGATGCTTGATACAGAGATACTTGATACAGGGATACTTTACATACTTTACTCGTGTGGGTCGCTCCCCTCGAGTGCCACTCCGGAGTAGGCTTTACACCGTGCCGAGCGCCGGGCACCTTGATGAGTTGCGATTGATGACAGAGCAGGCAGTGCCAGTATTTCCTGGCCCTTTGATTGGGTTTCTTTGGGCAGTTAGTTTTACAGTTGCATATATATATACAGTTACCTTTTGGCACTGCATCCAGAGGCATAGTAGTGGTAGTTTCCTTTTTCAGCACTCTTTATTGTATACCACTGTTCTTTCCTTTTGCCTCTTATAGTCCTAGTGGGTGTGTCAGCATTTGAGGTTTTACCCACTAGGGAAGGCTAGTGGTTTATCTAGTAGTTCTCACCCCCCCCCCCATTGTTGTTTTCTGTCCTTTTCACCTGTGTTTTGCAGAGTCGTCTGCGGGAGCTGCTGGGCCTTCAGCGGCGGATCGAGGTAAGAGGATTGCGGACTAGCTAGATCATCTACCCCGACTGTGAGAGTAGCTGGACTTTTATTGTACCCCTTTTGTATCTCAGACTATATTAGTTTACTTTTGGGGCTGGCTTTAGCCAGCTGGTTGTATATTTATGGTGAGCTGGGAGTATATTGTACTTATATGTCAGCTTGTAGTTTATTTCAGTCTGAAATTACTTTTAGTTCTAGTAGTTCAGCTTTGTTTATGCTCTTTTATTGTATATTATCTATCTGAGCAGGTTACCAGCGCTTCGTGTACTTGGAAAATTCTGTGTGCACGGCGGATCTGTTGGCGGGCCCGGGTTCTGGTTCACACCCGGGACGTGACAGAAAACCCCATGAAAATCGTAACGATGATAACAAAATGCTAAGAACCAACCTTTCTCCGACGGGGAAGACGATGCGATGCCCGAACCCGCTCTCCGATCTCCAATCTCCGACAGTGATGGCGCTCCCGCTTTCGATCTCCGATGATGATGGCATTTTCGTTCTCGATCTTCGGCGCGCACAACGAGGAAGATGAACTAGTCTTTTTCAAAAATAGGGGAACGAGGGTTTTCTTGTTTCAAATTTCCTATTGTGTAAAAATAAACCGATCCCTTATCCCCTTACATTTATAAGAGATTTTGTAAAAAAAATAACCGCTCTTATCTTTTATTAACAGTTTCAACCGTTTTACAACTGTTTTAACATTTTCTTCCTCAATTTGCATGCCAAATTTACCGAAACACCCTTCATGCACCAGCACGGACTTTAAAGCACCAATAACCATTAATGGGTATTTAAAAAATATTTTTCACCCATTAACTTAGAAAAATCATACCGGAAGATTCGTTTATCGGATTTTCAAGCCGATCGCACCATCGTTCTTCGTTTAACGAGCTATACAACAGGAAAGCCAAAACCAACGAAATCGTCACGAGTCAAAAATGCGAAAAATAACATACACACCGAAAGTGACTCGAAGAAAAAACCGTGGGCACTACATCGGGATGGACCAACCCTCACCAGGGTGGTTGGATTGTCAGGGACACAAAGGGGCCTAGCCAGCCACCAGAGGAGAAAGCCGCCTCCACGATCTCCTTACCAAGGAATGCCAGGGGTAGAAGAAGCCTCCACGAATTGTGATTTCCTTCGGCTTACCAAGAGAGAGCCAGAGGACTTGGGCATTCATTTAACCCAGCAATTCAAGGTCCGGCCGTGGCCGCGGCAAAGACAGGGGGCCTTTAGCCAACACTTGGGGATGTAGGTTATGGATCCCCAAGGATCTAAATAGGTTCTATCAAATACCTAGAGGGGGGTGAATAGGTATAATATTCAAAAATCAAACCTCAGTGCAATTTAAAATAAATACGGAAAATAAAAACAACACACCGAGATTTACGTGGAAAAACTCCAACCAGGAGAAAAGAACCCACGGGACCAACATGCAATAACAATCCACTAAGAATAGAAAGATAACAAGGTGATTACCGACTCAACGGACTCAAACCCCACCTTCAACTTCTCTGGATCTTGCGCTCACCGACTGCAGGTCCAATGCATACGTCCGAATCCACGAACGCCACTCAAATCCATGAGCAACACGTTTTGAATCCACGAAACGCTTTCAACACATCGAATCCACGATGCCACGTCAAATCCTTGACGCAAACTCTGCCGTAACGAAAGTATAGGCTTCGATGGTGATTCTTTGCTTAGAATAATATTAGAGAACCATGGATGAAATCTCTAAGCAAAGATTAGATCAATTCGACAAAAACATATCGTCAAAGAACCGTCGAATTGACCTAAGAGAGGCTACAAAGAAGAACGATAAAAACCTAGCCTCTAGGGTTGCTCTCAAGTGTTTCTGAGTTGGTCGGTACCTCTTGAGAAACCCTAAGTATCTATTTATAACCTTTGGAAATCAATCAAAGTCGGTTTAGCATCCTTATCACAATTTAACATTGCGTATCGGTACTAAAAGGCAGGTTCCGGCACTCAATCACGCAACAGACAAAATTTTCTATTACGTACCGGTACTCAAAGTCAGGTACCGGTACCCAAGGCAAATTCCAAAAAATCTTGTGACGGGTTTTGAGGAACTCTAAGTGTGGTTCCGGTACTCCATGTAAAATACTAAATTTTTCAAAGATAAGTTTAATAAAACAAACCATGTACCGGAAACCAAACTTAAAATAAGTTATGAGTTAAAAACCAAGTTTCCAAAACCTCTCCTAAACCCGATTTCAATAAATTCATGATTCCAAAGATTGTAAATAAACTTAAATCACCATGAATACTTTAATCATAGCTGAGTGTCAACTTGAGCTCTTTGTTGAATCTTCATAGAGTCTTCGATTGCTGATTTGATAATTTGATCACTTCAAGACTCCGACTAAAATCACGAAATATGCCAACATAAAAGCCGTAATAATCTCCCCCTTTGGCAATTTCATGACAAAACCCAAAGATACATAAAACACTTAAGACACTCATTTTAAACCAAAAAATCGAAACTCAATGTCATCACCAAAACATTGATTTTCTTTCGCGTGAATGATCCAAACAAACAAAAATACAATCGAATCAATCATAGAACAAACTCTATGACTTAGGACTTGGAGTCTTAAAGTGATGTATATCCTGTAAAACAAAACTCCAAACAAAATCAAAAGTCAGTTGCTAGAATTTAAATGTAAGTCCTACATTCTATTCGTCCTTTTGGTTCTTTTTGATTTTCAGCTCTTTTTTCATCATCTCCCCCTATCTCGATCATCTCATCTCCGTTTTTTATCTTCTTCCCCATTTTGTCATAAATTGTCAAACTGTAAAAATACTAGACAAAAGAAAATCACTAAGAGCATTAGTTCATAGGTACATGACCATAAAAGTTCTTGTTCGTCAACAAACAAGAAAATGAAAAGCAAGAATAAGAAAAGTTAGAGAGAGAAAGGGAGAGTTTTTGTTGAAAGGGAAATGAGTAAACAAAACTCGGTTCCGGTATTTAACATATCCGCAGACTGCGTACCGGTACTCGAAGGTGCGTACCGGTACCCAATTAAAAATCTGAAAAATTCAGCTTCGGGTTCCGGATCAAAACTTAATTCCGGGAAATTGGTTCCGGTACCGAAAGGGGAGTACCGATACTCCAGAGCAAAAATCAAAAAATTTCTTGATACAAATCCAAATTTTGAAATCTTTAAAATACCGATTTGTGTGCAATCAAGAAAATCAATTTAAGTGCTTGAAAAATGTGAGATCACACAGATGTCTTTCAATCCAATTAATTTTACAAAAATTAAAAATATTTACTTATTAATCATGAAAAATAAAGATAAAACATTATAACCGTTTTTCATTTTATATACGTCAAACACAAGTCATCAAAAATAATCTAGAGATCCAAACTCTATCAAGATGTAATGGATTACCAAAAATGACTTACAGATATTTTCAAAATGACATCAATTTGTACCCTTTCAAATTTGAGACAAGCACAAAAATACTTAAGGGTGGCTCTATGAGCATCTTTTCACTATCCCATCTTATACCAATCAGGAGATTTTTTAAAAATATACGAAATTTGAATATTAATCTCCGAATGCTTCATCTAAACATTTTACCAAAAATATTATCAAGCATCCATAACATGTGGTACCTTCACACACTTACCGGACGACCAGGGCGGCAGCTCTTTCCAACATGTGGTGGTAGTTTTCACACTCCTTTACGGATGTAACTCTTTCCACATTTTTTTCATCTCAATTATTTACCCTTGTAAGAATGCAATCTCTTACGTGAAAGAATTAAATCCCAAATTTTAGTCTATTCGTTATCTCATGTTTATCACAATGAACTCACACAACCGAGATAGGTTAAGCATTTTAATTAAGATCACATATGATTACTAAAATTTGATGAATATAAATATCAAAAACTCCTATAATGGAATATCTTCAAAGATGATGATTATGGAGTAAAGTTGATAATTAATATAAAATTAAATAGGAGTGAATGAAAGTAAACCCTTTTGATGTTTAATGCACTCGTTCGTTAAAACCCTTTTGTTTGAAAGCAACTCATTAAAAACGACAAGCATTGAAATCATGTAATGCAAAGATCAAGATATATACGAAAAGAAAACCGATCAAAGCATTACATACAGCTAAAAGCAACCTAAAACTTAAGACAAGAAAAGACATCACATTTTCGAATCCAAACTTGTCGGATTTTGGGTTGTCTTGATTTGTTGTGGCCGGGGGCTGTTAGTTTTGACTGTTGATCCACTTTAGGTGTCTGCGAAGCAATTGTCTTCTTGAATAAAAGATGTTGTGGTTCGAACCTTTGGTGGATTGAGGGAACTCCATTGAATTGATGTGGCTTTTGAATCTGTAGAGTTCGCTCCGTAGATGAAAATGCCGATGAATTCTTCTTTCTATTTTTCGGGCACGTCTTCATGATGTGTCCTTCAATTCCACATTGGTGACATATTTTATCATTCAATTTTGTTGTGGAACTTGAAGCCTTCTCAATTTGTTTTCTTTTATATCCCAAACCAATCTTGCTTGTTTGACCTAATCCGGACATACCGTCAAGTTTCTTAGAACCGGTTGAAAAATTTTGTATGCCGGATTTGAGTTGATGAACTTGCTTGGTCAAAACTTGATTGGCGTCATGAATTTCCTTGAACTGCTTTTCTAGAAAACCAATCTTATTCAATTGAGAATTAACGTTCGTTTCCGATTGGTCAAGCTTTTCTTGGAGGATTTTATTATTGTTCAATACAAATCCCCGATCCTCCTCGAGATCATTAATTTTGATCTTTAAAGTACGGTTCTCGTCTTCAAGCTCAAGTTGTTGCTTCCTCAACTTCATAATGTGCTTGGCCATCTTCTTTGATTCTGTAAAAAGTTGTTGATAAGCCTCAACGAGTTATTCTTCATCCGACTCCCCCTCAATTGACGACTCTCCGTCGAATGTAGATATTTCATGCAAAACCAAAGAGGTAGAGTCAGTAATTAAATATGGCAAGCAAACATTAGATGAGGGAACTAGAGAAGTATGAAAAGCAACAACATTATCCTTTTTCTCTTTGCTTGAGGTCGATTCGTCAGAGGTAGAATCGTCATAAGTTTTTGCTTGCAAAGCCTTTTTTTTATATGATTTCTTAGAAGGACAATCCATCGAAATATGGTCGAAACCTTTGCATCTGTAGCATTAGATTTTCTCTTCGAATTCATCTTTTTCTTTTTCTTTAGAAGGTTTTGCAAATCTATTGAGTTTAGAGGATTTAGAACCCGATGATCCTTTAGATGAACTTTTCGATTTCGAGGATGAAGATCTATCGGTTCGATTCTTCCAAAAATTTCAACGAAATTTCTTCGTGATCCGCGCTAGTTCTTCAAAATCGGCAAAAGAGATTTCATCATCGGAGTCTGCGTCGCTATCTTCTCCCTTTATTGATTTGAATGCAATATCTGTATGCTTAGAAGAAGACTTGGAAGAAAATTGATTAGTAGGAAAAGTCATCTCATAAGTTTGTAAAGTACCTACTAATTCCTCTACTGTCATGTCATCCGGATGATTGACGGTTTCGATGGCGGCAACCTTTGCCCTAAAACGTTCCGGAAGAGTCCGAAGAATCTTTCTTACAACTTTTGATTTCGGGATCTTTTATCCTAAATTAGCACATGTATTGATTATATCTTGGAGTCTGGTATAATATATCAGTAAACAATTCATGCTCCATCATATGAATAGAGTCAAATTGACTAGTAAACATCTAGAGCTTTTGAATTTTTACTAGACTTGTACCCTCATGTGTAATTTGAAGAGTATCCCAAATCTCCCTTGCAGTTTCGCACGCTAAAACACGTGTGAACTCGGTCGAGGAAAGAGCGTTAAATAAAGCGTTAATACCTTTCTCGTTGTAAGAAGATTTTTCGATCTCCTCTCTGGACTATCTAGAGCGAGGTTTGGAGTAATAGTACTATCTACTACATCAATTGGATGCACCCAACCGAATTCCACGATTTGCCATACCCGCTCATCAATTACGATGAGAAAAGCTCTCATCCAGACTTTTCAATAGGCATAATTGGTCACATCGAAAAGACGAGGTCTATTAATATTACCACCTTCACCCGACATGATAGAAAAAGCTAAAACCCGCTCTGATACCAATTATAGGTTATGGATCCCCAAGGATCTAAATAGGTTCTATCAAATACCTAGAGGGGGGTGAATAGGTATAATATCCAAAAATCAAATCTCAGTGCAATTTAAAATAAATACGAAAAATAAAAAACACACACCGAGATTTATATGGGAAAACTCCGACTAAGAGAAAAAAACCCACGGGACCAACACTCAATAACAATCCACTAAGAATAGAAAGATAACAAGGTTATTACCGACTCCACGGACTCAAACCCCACCTTCAACTTCTCTGGATCTTGTGCTCACCGACTGCAGGTCCAATGCACACGTCCGAATCCATGAACGCCACTCGAATCCACGAGCAACACGTTTTGAATCCACGAAACGCCTTCAACACATCGAATCCACGATGCCACGTCAAATCCTTGACGCAAACTCAGCCGTAACGAAAGTATAGGCTTCGATGGTGATTCTTTGCTTAGAATAATATTAGAGAACCATGGATGAAATATCTAAGCAAAGATTAGATCAATTCGACAAAAACATATCGTCAAAGAACTGTCGAATTGACCTAAGAGTGGCTACAAAGAAAAACGATAAAAACCTAGTCTCTAGGGTTGCTCTCAAGTGTTTCTGAGTTGGTCGATACCTATTGAGAAACCCTAAGTATCTATTTATAACCTTTGGAAATCAATCAAAGTCGGTTTAGCATCCTTATCACAATTTAACATTGCGTACAGGTACTAAATAGCATGTTCCGGTACTCAATCATGCAATAGACAAAATTTTCTTGTAGTGTCCACTATTTTCGTTCGAGTTACCTTCGGAATTTATGGTATTTTTCATTGTGTTTTCGTTACCTTGTTTTGGTCGGATTGGTTTTATCCTTGTAGGGTTCGGAAAACGGAGCACAACGGTTCGATCGGCCCTAAATTTCGGTGAGCGAAACTCCCGTTATCTTATTCCTAAGTTGCTATGTGCAAAGGGTTAGAATGCTCATGTCGGTTGTAGGCGCTTTAAAATTCGTGCGAATTGGAGGCGATGTCACGCCCCGGGGGTTTTGTTTTAGCGGAAACGATTCATAAAAGTTGAATATTTGACGTGTAAATTTTTTTTTTTGTTTTAAAAGGGAACCCCTCTTCCCCGGCACGTGCCCAGACCCGCCACACATACATGGTCACTCTGCAAACGGGCAGAGTCTCTCCTGTACATGCCCGACGTAGCGTTCGGTACATGTCCCAACATACGCAACCAATCAATCACAACAATCATTCACAACCAACCAGCATTCTAAACTAATAAAAGAAGAACATATGGCCGATCAGTTTGGAAAGGATAAATCCACAGTTTTGAAAGAGCGCCTACCCGGCGCTTACGTTTTGAAAGCTAGTTTCGAAGTCAGCATAAATCCACAAGGTTTGAAAGCGGTGCCCACCCGACACCAAGTTTTGAAATCCCTTTCGCAATCCATAAATCCACAGGGTTTTGAAACCAGTGCCCACACGACACTTAGATTTTAAAAACGGTTTTCGCAATCCTTTCTTTGGCTTCTGCCTTTTTGGTTTTTAAATGGCCGATAGAAATAAAAGGGAAAGTAATGCACAAGGGGCACTAAATGCAACCCGTACCGACATCCACGCCGACCCCACGAGGGTATCGCGAACCACTCACGTAACTACAATGTAATGAAAAGCGAGAATAAAAGAAGAAGTACAGTCCAGGGTCCCCAGCGACCCAGCTGCTCCTGTCCCGTCCTCACCACCGCCTACCTCTCTCCCCGTCTGGACCCTGTCACGAAGTGGGATGTCAGTGACGCAGAAATAGTAGAGCAGAAGAATATAGTAAAACAAACCGTGAAGACAACCGGAGCAACCACCCTCCCAAGGAGGAAAGGCAACCTGTACACCTGCATCCTGTAATACCCGGACACGTCGGACAGCTAAACCGACGGCCCACACCGTACCTGCAGAAACCCGACCACGCCGGACAACTAAACCGACGGGTCGCACCGCTCGCACCTCGGCGCCTCAACCCCACCACTAATAAGGGGCCCCACTACGTCACCTCGTGGGTATACACGGGTCATAGACCACTTTTCCGGAAAAGCGCACCCTTTGCGGTGGCCAAACCGCGGGTGCGCGTGTGGCAACCTCGAGCCAAGTAACCGTAACCACCATCATGTCAGCATCATAATATAAATAACAAGAGTAATGAGGTAAAGTGCATAATCGAAAACAAGGTAATATTACGCGCACTCGAAGGTGGCCGCTGACATATAAGGGTTAAAAAGAGAACCCCCGTCGGTAACCGACGCTAAACACTATAGAGAACCCACTAACATGCATAAGCTATCGCCCATCATTATTTAACCCCAGTACCCTTAGAATAGACCCCGTCCAACATGATAGAATTTAGAGGCTAGGAATAAAGTAAATACAACCCACCTGTCGCTAGTAGAAAAACCACGCTCGGCTCCCCGCGTCCCGGCGCGCTCCCCGAAGCTGCAAAACGGGATCCCCGGGCGGGGAGGGTCAAGAACCTTTAAACGCGAAGTAAGGAAAAGCCCCAACACCAGCCGGCCCCCGACGGCAGCGACCGAACCCCCCCCACGCGCCGCCGTGCTGCCCGCGCGGCGCCTCGCATGTGCGGGCTGCCCCGCGGCTGCCCCGCATGCGGGTGCCCCGCGCGGCGCCCCCGCATGCGCGTGCTGCCCCGCGCAGCGCCCCGCATGCGGGTGCCCCGCACGGCACCCCCGCATGCGCGGGCTGCACCGCGCGGTGCCCCCCGCATGCGCGGGCTGCCCCGCGCGGCGCCCCGCATGCGGGTGCCCCGCACGGCACCCCCGCATGCGCGGGCTGCACCGCGCGGTGCCCCCGCATGCGCGGGCTGCCCCGCGCGGCGCCCCGCATGCGGGTGCCCCGCATGGCACCCCCGCATGCGCGGGCTGCACCGTGCGATGCCCCCGCATGCGCGGGCTGCTCCGCGCGGCGCCCCGCATGCGCGGGCTGTACCGCGCGGTGCCCCCGCATGCGCGGGCTGCTCCGCGCGGCGCCCCGCATGCGGGTGCCCCGCGCGGCGCCCCCGCATGCGCGGGTTGCCCCGCGCGGCGCTCCGCGTGCGGTGGCACGCCCCTCTCCTTCCACCTCCGACGAGATCAAGAAACCCCCCCCCTCGTTCGTGACGAGAAAAGACAAAAATGAAAACGAAAGCACGGCTCACCTTGTTTTCGTCGGTACCGGGCGAAGGAGAGGGATCGTCCTCTTCGCGTTCGTCGGATCTTTGCGGGGAGGTGATCGATCTCTTCTCTTCCACGCCGGCCGATGGAAAGGACGAGGGTTTTGGGGAACCGCTCCTCGTCCACGCTCGGATATTGTACGCCAAGGAGGGGGGGAGGCGAGGTTTAGGAAACCTAATTCCCAAGGCCGACTACTTAGACGTTTTGGGCGTAGTGGATTTTGGACCCCAAATTAATTTTAACCCCTCGAGTGAAAGGAAAACAAAAAGGGGTTATTTAATCCCATACCTCAAACTGATCGATTAAAATCGATCTGATTGCGGACCAGAGTTCGGTCCGCCCCCGGCAATTGTGTAAGTCACCTGGGCTACGGTACCAGCTTCCGGAATTTATTCTGGGAGATCCGGGGGTCGGAATCCAAAACCGATCGCGCCGCCGGTCTCCGTTTCGCGAGCTTTATTAACCAAAAATACCCGCGAGCCCCGACCGTCTGCCCAGAAAACAAGGAAAAATTACCCTCGGACCCCTATTGTCAACCGAACGGTTCAATAAAAATCGACGGAAAGCCCAGAAAGGCAAAATAAATCCGCGGTTATCACACCACTCACCTCTAAAAAAACGAGTTTCGTCCTCGAAACTCAGACCCGGATGGTGGTGAACAGGTTCGGGTAGTTCTCCCTCATTTTAGATTCCAGCTCCCATGTTGCTTCTCGCTCCTCGTGGTTGCTCCAGAGTACCTTCACATAGGGGATGGCTCGATTCCGCAGTGATTTGCTTTCCCTTGCCAGGATTCTCACGGGGGTTTCCTCGAAGCTTAGGTCTTCTTTAAGGTCGAGTATGGCGACATCCAGGATATGCGATGGATCGGAGAGGTATTTACGGAGCATTGAAACGTGGAAGACGTCATGGACTCGGTCGAGGTTTGGTGGTAGGGCAAGGCGGTACGCCACTGGGCCGATGCGTTCCAAAATCTCGAAAGGCCCTACAAACCGTGGGCTTAGTTTCCCTTTTAGCCCGAACCGCTTGACTCCTCTGGACGGCGAGACCCGCAAGAAAACATGCTCTCCCACTTGGAATTCCAAGTCGCGGCGCCTTTGGTCCGCGTAGCTCTTCTGGCGACTCTGGGCGGTTAGCAGGCGCTGTCTGATGAGGCGAACCTTCTCTTCCGTTTCCTCCACTAAGTCGGGCCCCAAGAATTTCCGTTCTCCCAGATCGTCCCAACAAATCGGGGATCGGCAGCGTCTTCCATATAAGGCCTCGTAGGGCGCCATCTGGATGCTGGCCTGGTAGCTGTTGTTGTAGGCGAATTCTACGAGAGGTAGGTAGCGTGACCACCCGATCCCCCAATCTAGTACACAGGCGCGAAGCAGGTCTTCGAGGGTTTGTATCACGCGCTCTGACTGTCCGTCCGTCTGGGGGTGGAAGGCTGTGCTGAACTGTAGTTTGGTTCCCATGGCCCGCTGAAGGCTCTGCCAAAATTTCGAGACAAAGCGCGTGTCTCTGTCCGAGGTGATCGATGCCGGCACTCCATGTAATCTAACGATCTCGCTGATATATGTTTGGGGGATCTTGTCTCGTATGCGCTGTAAGTGTGGGTCGGCCTGTTGTCCCTCCCGGATCTTCTCAAGTAGCGTCGGCTTGACCACCAAGGTTAGGAGTTGCCTAACCGTGCCTGCCGGCACCACTTCCAACTGCATTCGTGCGAACTCCGCTATCAAGTGGTTTTGCTCCGTTATCGCGCTCCTTGACGCCCCGTCTTGGCGTCCTTTCCTGCTCAGGGCGTCCGCCACCACGTTTGCCTTTCCGGGATGGTATTGTATCGTCAAGTCGTAGTCCTTCAACAACTCCAGCCACCGCCTCTGCCGCAAGTTCAATTCCTTTTGGGTAAAGATATACTTAAGACTTTGATGATCCGAGAAGACGTTACAGTGGACTCCAAAGAGATAGTGCCTCCACAGTTTTAAAACGAAGACTACTGCGGCCAGCTCCAAGTCGTGTATCGGGTAGTTCTTCTCGTAATCCTTTAGTTGCCTGGACGCGTAGGCAATCACTTTCCCCTGTTGCATCAGAACACCACCCAGGCCGATCCCCGATGCGTCGCAGTACACTTCGTAATCTTCCCCGGGTGTCGGCAGCACAAGTATTGGTGCCCTGGTTAACCTCCTTTTGAGTTCCTCAAAGCTTTCCTGGCATTTGGCCGTCCATATGAACTTCTCCCCTTTTCTGGTCAACCGATTCAAAGGGGTAGCAATCTTCGCGAAACCCTCTACAAAACGCCTGTAATATCCTGCCAGCCCTAGGAAACTGCGGACCTCTGTCACCGTCGTCGGCGGCTGCCAGTCGACCACGGACTCCACCTTCTTCGGATCCACGGAGATTCCCTGTGCCGAGATCACATGTCCTAGGAAGCCGACTTCGCGTAGCCAGAACTCACACTTCTTGAGTTTAGCGAACAGCTCCTGTTCTCTGAGAGTTTGGAGGATTGCTTGCAAATGGTCCTCGTGTTCCTCGTCGGTAGTGGAGTAGATCAGGATGTCGTCGATGAAAACCACCATGAACCGATCCAGGAAGGGTCTGAAGATCCGGTTCATCATGTCCATGAAGACTGCGGGGGCGTTCGTGAGTCCGAAAGGCATAACCGTGAACTCGTAGTGGCCGTACCGGGTCCGGAAAGCAGTCTTCGGAATGTCCTTGTCCCGAACCCGGAGTTGGTGGTAGCCCGACTGTAAATCGATCTTGGAGAAGACCGTCGCCCCTCTCAGCTGGTCGAAGAGGTCATCTATTCTGGGCAGGGGGTACTTGTTTTTCTCTGTGACTTTGTTTATTCCTCTGTAA
>CM055062.1:12906588-12955639 GCA_029204045.2 Tillandsia leiboldiana | reverse complement strand
GGGGGTGGAAGGCTGTGCTGAACTGTAGTTTGGTTCCCATGGCCCGCTGAAGGCTCTGCCAAAATTTCGAGACAAAGCGCGTGTCTCTGTCCGAGGTGATCGATGCCGGCACTCCATGTAATCTAACGATCTCGCTGATATATGTTTGGGGGATCTTGTCTCGTATGCGCTGTAAGTGTGGGTCGGCCTGTTGTCCCTCCCGGATCTTCTCAAGTAGCGTCGGCTTGACCACCAAGGTTAGGAGTTGCCTAACCGTGCCTGCCGGCACCACTTCCAACTGCATTCGTGCGAACTCCGCTATCAAGTGGTTTTGCTCCGTTATCGCGCTCCTTGACGCCCCGTCTTGGCGTCCTTTCCTGCTCAGGGCGTCCGCCACCACGTTTGCCTTTCCGGGATGGTATTGTATCGTCAAGTCGTAGTCCTTCAACAACTCCAGCCACCGCCTCTGCCGCAAGTTCAATTCCTTTTGGGTAAAGATATACTTAAGACTTTGATGATCCGAGAAGACGTTACAGTGGACTCCAAAGAGATAGTGCCTCCACAGTTTTAAAACGAAGACTACTGCGGCCAGCTCCAAGTCGTGTATCGGGTAGTTCTTCTCGTAATCCTTTAGTTGCCTGGACGCGTAGGCAATCACTTTCCCCTGTTGCATCAGAACACCACCCAGGCCGATCCCCGATGCGTCGCAGTACACTTCGTAATCTTCCCCGGGTGTCGGCAGCACAAGTATTGGTGCCCTGGTTAACCTCCTTTTGAGTTCCTCAAAGCTTTCCTGGCATTTGGCCGTCCATATGAACTTCTCCCCTTTTCTGGTCAACCGATTCAAAGGGGTAGCAATCTTCGCGAAACCCTCTACAAAACGCCTGTAATATCCTGCCAGCCCTAGGAAACTGCGGACCTCTGTCACCGTCGTCGGCGGCTGCCAGTCGACCACGGACTCCACCTTCTTCGGATCCACGGAGATTCCCTGTGCCGAGATCACATGTCCTAGGAAGCCGACTTCGCGTAGCCAGAACTCACACTTCTTGAGTTTAGCGAACAGCTCCTGTTCTCTGAGAGTTTGGAGGATTGCTTGCAAATGGTCCTCGTGTTCCTCGTCGGTAGTGGAGTAGATCAGGATGTCGTCGATGAAAACCACCATGAACCGATCCAGGAAGGGTCTGAAGATCCGGTTCATCATGTCCATGAAGACTGCGGGGGCGTTCGTGAGTCCGAAAGGCATAACCGTGAACTCGTAGTGGCCGTACCGGGTCCGGAAAGCAGTCTTCGGAATGTCCTTGTCCCGAACCCGGAGTTGGTGGTAGCCCGACTGTAAATCGATCTTGGAGAAGACCGTCGCCCCTCTCAGCTGGTCGAAGAGGTCATCTATTCTGGGCAGGGGGTACTTGTTTTTCTCTGTGACTTTGTTTATTCCTCTGTAATCAATGCAGAGAGCGCAGGCTTCCGTCTTTCTTCCGCACGAAGAGTACCGGTGCGCCCCAGGGTGACACACTCGGTCTTATGAACCCTTTATCCAAGAGGTCTTCCAGTTGTGCTTTAAGCTCCTTTAGTTCTGCGAAGGCCATTCGGTAAGGTGCCTTCGAAATAGGCTGCGTGCCCGGTAGTAGTTCGATGGGGAATTCCACCTCCCGTTCAGGGGGCATCCCAGGCAGTTCCGTGGGGAAGACGTCGGGGAAGTCCCTCACCACTGGAATATCGGCGAGCGTCGTCGGGGGTCGGGTAGCCAAATCCACCGATGCCAAGTAGGCCACGCAACCACCCTCCACCAGTCTTCTGGCCCGGGTCGCTGAGATGATCGCCGGGAAGGAGATGCTCTTACCCATTATGTACACATGCTCAGGGAAACCCGGTTCGTGTAAACGCAGCTGTCGCTTGTCGCAATCGATGAGTGCCTGGTACCTCGTGAGCCAGTTCATGCCCAGCACCACGTCGTACTCCTTCAGGGGGATTACCACTAAATCCCAAGGGCATGCTAGTCGCCCTAGTTTAATCGGGCAGGCGGTCACGACGCTGACCGCCTCCAAGGTCCCTCCCGCCGTTTGCACTGTCAAGGGGTTTTGGAGGGGTGTCTCCTCGAGACCAAACAAAAACACGAAGTCAAGGGAAATGAAAGAGTGTGTTGCTCCGGTGTCGAAAAGGGTTCTAGCGCGGGAATTGGAAACAGAAGTAGTACCTGCAAGTGCTTCCTCCGGCGGATCTGTCTCTTGGTGGGTCATTGAGAAGACTCTCCCGCCTGGTTGTGGCTGCCGGTCCTCCTCGCGCCGTGGTGCAGGGGGCCTAGACGTCGACGCCATAGGGGCTTTCCCCCGCCCTGAGAGCTGTGGCGTGGGCGTAGAAGCTGCGGAGGACGCAGACCCCCCGCCTAAGGGGTAGTTGCGGCGGAAGTGCCCTCGTCTGCCGCACCTGAAGCAGTGGTCGCCTTTTTGGGGGCACTCCCCCGGAATGTGCCCTCCCCCGCATATGACACAAGGCCTATTCCCCGGCCTCGGTCCTCCTGTTGGCGCGCTCCGGGACCCCGCCTGAGGTCTCCACCGTTTGGGGGCCCCGCCCCCGCCCCAAGAGCCTCCTCCCGAGTTCTGCTGTTGCCGCTTCCGGTCCTCTAGCCGCGTCGAGTTCTCCCTTCTGGCGCGGGTGACCGCAAAACCCCGCTCCACCGTAGTGGCTCTGTCGACCACTTTCTGGAAGGTGTGCAGTTCGGCTGCTTGCACCACCTCGAAGATATTGCTCCGCAAGCCATCCACAAAGAGTTGCGCCTTGTGTGCCTCGTCCCTTATGACGAACGGGACGCAGTTTGCTAGCCGGACGAACTCCCGCTGATACTCCATGACCGTCCGGTTCCCCTGTTGGATGTGGTTCAGGTCATCCTCCAACTTTTTCTTGACACTGTTGGTGAAGAAGGCCCCGAACAGTTCCTGTTTGAAGGTTGTCCAGGACGGAAATGTGGTACCCTTAGTAGGATCGGGGCGTACCGTCTTCCACCACAAGCGGGCGTTCCCCTCCAAGCAGTGGACCGCTAGGGGAACCCGCTCGTCGTCCTCCATGAGCAGGTCTTCGAAAAGTTTCTCCATCGACCCCACCCATTTCTCGATGACCCACGGATCAGTCGTGTCCCCTTCGAACGTGGGTGGGTCGTATTTCTTGAAGTCTTTCAGGTTGGCCCGCACCCGATCCCTCGCGGCGGTGGCAGCCACGGTCGGGGCAGGTGTGACTACAGTCTCCTCCAGAGTAACCCTGCTGGTCGTCCCCGGCGCCGGTCCCGTAGTCGTCGCCGGTGGTGGCGCTGTCGGTGGTGCCGCGGCCGGCGCTGTCGACCCCTGTGGGGGAACCGGGGCGACCGTCACCGTCGCGGCCTGTTGCTGTTGCGTCAACTGCCGCACGTGCTCAGTAAGGTTGGCCAGATTCCCCGCCATCTCCTGCAGTTGTTGCCGCAGGAGCTGGTTCTCCGCGGCCGTCGACGCCGTCGCGTCTGCTTCTGCGTCCCCGGCCGATGATCTAGTACGGGCCATGTCTGTCATACATCACAAGAGTCAACTTTAGACTACCCTGCTAACATCAACCATAAAGTGAGAGAAAGGACTCAACATTTTCCCCCCCCCTTCGGTCACTCACGTTCTACAGTCCTATGCCCTACCCATTTCATTCATATGTAGGCAAGTGAGGGTTGTCTACGGATGTCGGCACTAACTGTTGTGATTGAAAGAACTCTCTGATACCATTTAATCTGTCACGCCCCGGGGGTTTTGTTTTAGCGGAAACGATTCATAAAAGTTGAATATTTGACGTGTAAATTTTTTTTTTTGTTTTAAAAGGGAACCCCTCTTCCCCGGCACGTGCCCAGACCCGCCACACATACATGGTCACTCTGCAAACGGGCAGAGTCTCCCCTGTACATGCCCGGCGTACCGTTCGGTACATGTCCCAACATACGCAACCAATCAATCACAACAATCATTCACAACCAACCAGCATTCTAAACTAATAAAAGAAGAACATATGGCCGATCAGTTTGGAAAGGATAAATCCACAGTTTTGAAAGAGCGCCTACCCGGCGCTTACGTTTTGAAAGCTAGTTTCGAAGTCAGCATAAATCCACAAGGTTTGAAAGCGGTGCCCACCCGACACCAAGTTTTGAAATCCCTTTCGCAATCCATAAATCCACAGGGTTTTGAAACCAGTGCCCACACGACACTTAGATTTTAAAAACGGTTTTCGCAATCCTTTCTTTGGCTTCTGTCTTTTTCGTTTTTAAATGGCCGATAGAAATAAAAGGGAAAGTAATGCACAAGGGGCACTAAATGCAACCCGTACCGACATCCACGCCGACCCCACGAGGGTATCGCGAACCACTCACGTAACTACAATGTAATGAAAAGCGAGAATAAAAGAAGAAGTACAGTCCAGGGTCCCCAGCGACCCAGCTGCTCCTGTCCCGTCCTCACCACCGCCTACCTCTCTCCCCGTCTGGACCCTGTCACGAAGTGGGATGTCAGTGACGCAGAAATAGTAGAGCAGGAGAATATAGTAAAACAAACCGTGAAGACAACCGGAGCAACCACCCTCCCAAGGAGGAAAGGCAACCTGTACACCTGCATCCTGTAATACCCGGACACGTCGGACAGCTAAACCGACGGCCCACACCGTACCTGCAGAAACCCAACCACGCCGGACAACTAAACCGACGGGTCGCACCGCTCGCACCTCGGCGCCTCAACCCCACCACTAATAAGGGGCCCCACTACGTCACCTCGTGGGTATACACGGGTCATAGACCACTTTTCCGAAAAAGCGCACCCTTTGCGGTGGCCAAACCGCGGGTGCGCGTGTGGCATCCTCGAGCCAAGTAACCGTAACCACCATCATGTCAGCATCATAATATAAATAACAAGAGTAATGAGGTAAAGTGCATAATCGAAAACAAGGTAATATTACGCGCACTCGAAGGTGGCCGCTGACATATAAGGGTTAAAAAGAGAACCCCCGTCGGTAACCAACGCTAAACACTATAGAGAACCTACTAACATGCATAAGCTATCGCCCATCATTATTTAACCCCAGTACCCTTAGAATAGACCCCGTCCAACATGATAGAATTTAGAGGCTAGGAATAAAGTAAATACAACCCAACTGTCGCTAGTAGAAAAACCACGCTCGGCTCCCCGCGTCCCGGCGCGCTCCCCGAAGCTGCAAAACGGGATCCCCGGGCGGGGAGGGTCAAGAACCTTTAAACGCGAAGTAAGGAAAAGCCCCAACACCAGCCGGCCCCCGACGGCAGCGACCGAACCCCCCCACGCGCCGCCGTGCTGCCCGCGCGGCGCCTCGCATGTGCGGGCTGCCCCGCGGCTGCCCCGCATGCGGGTGCCCCGCGCGGCGCCCCCGCATGCGCGTGCTGCCCCGCGCGGCGCCCCGCATGCGGGTGCCCCGCACGGCACCCCCGCATGCGCGGGCTGCACCGCGCGGTGCCCCCCGCATGCGCGGGCTGCCCCGCGCGGCGCCCCGCATGCGGGTGCCCCGCATGGCACCCCCGCATGCGCGGGCTGCACCGCGCGGTGCCCCCGCATGCGCGGGCTGCCCCGCGCGGCGCCCCGCATGCGGGTGCCCCGCACGGCACCCCCGCATGCGCGGGCTGCACCGCGCGGTGCCCCCGCATGCGCGGGCTGCCCCGCGCGGCGCCCCGCATGCGGGTGCCCCGCATGGCACCCCCGCATGCGCGGGCTGCACCGCGCGGTGCCCCCGTATGCGCGGGCTGCCCCGCGCGGCGCCCCGCATGCGGGTGCCCCGCACGGCACCCCCGCATGCGCGGGCTGTACCGCGCGGTGCCCCCGCATGCGCGGGTTGCCCCGCGCGGCGCTCCGCGTGCGGTGGCACGCCCCTCTCCTTCCACCTCCGACGAGATCAAGAAACCCCCCCCTCGTTCGTGACGAGAAAAGACAAAAATGAAAACGAAAGCACGGCTCACCTTGTTTTCGTCGGTACCGGGCGAAGGAGAGGGATCGTCCTCTTCGCGTTCGTCGGATCTTTGCGGGGAGGCGATCGATCTCTTCTCTTCCACGCCGGCCGATGGAAAGGACGAGGGTTTTGGGGAACCGCTCCTCGTCCACGCTCGGATATTGTACGCCAAGGAGGGGGGGGAGGCGAGGTTTAGGAAACCTAATTCCCAAGGCCGACTACTTAGACGTTTTGGGCGTAGTGGATTTTGGACCCCAAATTAATTTTAACCCCTCGAGTGAAAGGAAAACAAAAAGGGGTTATTTAATCCCATACCTCAAACTGATTGATTAAAATCGATCTGATTGCGGACCAGAGTTCGGTCCGCCCCCGGCAATTGTGTAAGTCACCTGGGCTACGGTACCAGCTTCCGGAATTTATTTTGGGAGATCCGGGGGTCGGAATCCAAAACCGATCGCGCCGCCGGTCTCCGTTTCGCGAGCTTTATTAACCAAAAATACCCGCGAGCCCCGACCGTCTGCCCAGAAAACAAGGAAAAATTACCCTCGGACCCCTATTGTCAACCGAACGGTTCAATAAAAATCGACGGAAAGCCCAGAAAGGCAAAATAAATCCGCGGTTATCACAGGCGATTTCTGAATGGTGTAAAAGACGAATTGAGGAATATAAGGTATTAATTACAAAAGATCGAGGTTGCTATAACAAGATAAGGGTTGCTGGGAAATTTAAGAAAGTAGTTATTATTGTTGCGGACCACTTATAAATAAAGGGTTCGGGTAAGGATTTCTACTTTACACACTCAAAGAGAGAATAGAACCCTAGTTGTTTGAATCATAACAAGAAAGATCTTCGTCTTCTTCCTCGAAGGCTTCGTCGGAATACGGGAGTAGGAATCGACGTCTTGTTGGAGCACCGGACGAGGGAGCGGCAAACCGACGGGAAACCAGAGAGCGGAGGGAGGAGCCGGCGTCGTGTCGTTACCTTCTCCGACCCTAAGGTGTGTCGTGGTGGTTTTCGAGGTTTCTTATGGATTTTAGATGATGTTTCATGGATCTTGTTGGGTTCTTTTGGGCGTTGGTGGTGTCGGGTGTCACGTGTGATGCGAGGATTGTGACCGGACGGGAAGCCGCCGTCGCCGTCGGTAGAGACGGGAGGCCGCCGCCGCCGTCATCGAGGTTGAGATGCAACCGTAGGAAACATCATCGCAAACACGAGGCACGGGACCAGGCCACCAAGGCATCGCCATGGGGCGTCGCCGCGTGCGGGGCGCCACCCGCACGCGGGGAGCCTATACGGGGCGCAGCCCACGTAGGAGGCCGCCCATGCGGGGTGCCGCCTCATGGGACCGCGCCATGCGGGGCACCGCCGCACGGGGAAGTCGCGGGTTGTTTGTCGTTTCGCCACCGTGAGTTGGTTTTTGGCGTGCCATTTCGCTATGCATTGGGTTGATCTTCATTTCGTTGGGTTGATCTTCATTTCGTTGTACCCAAAGCATAATCGGAACATCGCATGGAACCGCAAGTTGTGTTTTGTGTTTAACGATGGTTTTAACGTTGGTTTTTGGGTGTAGTTTTTCGGCAAGGTTGAGGTGTTTGTAGTTGGAGGTTTCGCACATCTTCTTCTTCGTTGTTTGAGGTGGGTAACTAAACCAAGGTTGAGGACGTTGTCGGAACTTGTGTTCGGCCTTTCTCTTCATTTCTTTGTGAAAATATTTTGGCATAACTGTTTTAAGGAAGGGCAATGTGTGGCATGGTTTTAGCGTAATTTGATACATATAAAAGAGGACAGGACAAGACGCTTGATTTGGTCGGGTACAGCTACCGCGATCAAGTCTATACTAACAGGTTTTGAGACTCATGGCGTTAGCATGTACACCAGCGGTCTGATCTACCGTATGAGGGTGTGCTTTTCCGGAGAAGTGGTCCGGGATGGACCCGTGAACTCTACGCGGCTATTGCGTAGGGGGCCCACTGAAGGAACAAGGGGTGGGTTGTAAAGCACCAAGGTATTGAGCAAGATTGGGTATTCCTTAGGTCGTCAGACTAAGGGATGGTGATGTTTGGAACGGATGTTCCGGTTGTGGTTTGTTATCCTATTTACTCTTGCATCCATCTATGTGCATCATGATTATGTATCGGTTATTTTTCCTTCCTATGTTTTGGTCACTGACTCCTGCCATGTGGCAGGATCCGGCGGGGACGGAGGAGAGACATTGACGCACGAGTGACATCGCTTTACGTCATCTCAGTAACTTCTTCTTACTCCTCTATTTTTGAGATACTTTGTGGATATGATGAGCATGGCACTTATTCAACTTGTTTGTGGATGATGGGATATGACATTGAACTCGAATACTTGATGTTGTGGAATAATAAACTTTGATGTTTCCTTTTCATCTTGGGATAATTGATTGTGCATGTGAAGGTTTTGAAAAGATTAAATGTTTACGAAAACGGATTTCTAAAATAGTGTCATGTGGGCACTATTTTAAAACTTGTGGTTTTATCCTTTTAAATTGGTGTATGTCGTGTGGGCGATTATCGTAGGAATGATGTATGAGTTTATGCGATTCCCTTATGTGACAATGTTATGTAAACTAGTGAAGGCGTGGTGTATGTATATTGTGCGACGCCGTGCATATACAAAGGAGACTATGTCCGTTTGTGGGGTGACTTTGTATGTGTGGCGGGTCTGGGCACGTGCCGGAGGGTGAGGATGTTTTATTAGAAAAAAAAATTTGGGTCGTTTTCCGCTTTTGACCTTCCCTCGGGGCGTGACATTTCTATTGCGTACCGGTACTCAAAGCCAGGTACCGGTACCCAAGGCAAATTCCAAAAAATCTTGTGACGGATTTTGAGGAACTCTAAGTGTAGTTTCGGTACTCAATGTAAAATACTGAATTTTTCAAAGATAAGTTTAATAAAACAAACCATGTACCGGAAACCAAACTTAAAATAAGTTATGAGTTAAAAACCAAGTTCCCAAAACCTCTTCTAAACTCGGTTTCAATAAATTCATGATTCCAAAGATTGTAAATAAACTTAAATCACCATGAATACTTTAATCATATCTGAGTGTCAACTTGAGCTCTTTGTTGAATCTTCATAGAGTCTTCGATTGCTGATTTGACAATTTGATCACTTCAAGACTCCGACTCAAATCACGAAATATGCCAACATAAAAGCCGTAACAGGGGAAAACGAACCCACCGGCAGAAGTGCTGGAGAAGCAGTGGTTCGCATCGTCAGAGCGGGCCGATGGCAGGGGCCGGTCACGACGAAGATGCAGAGACGTCGAATGCAGAGGTTGAAAGCTAATGCCCGGAACAGCGCCGCCACGATTCAATGGCCGCAGCTAACTCTGAAATGGGAACGGGCCGTGGGTCGTCTTTCGAGGGCACCAAAGCACCTCGATGCTGAGACGAGAGGATCTATTGTGACGCCTCATATGGAAACACTGATGCATCGGTTGGCAATTACAAAGCCGATAGACGAAGTCATTCGGCTAGAATTGGAAGCCCGGCTAAAGGCCCTGGAGGACGTGTAGGGTTTCGGCGAGGCGGCCCGACATGAGAAACGACCTCACAGGAATGACAAGGACTCCCAAACACCGTCTTCGGCCGAAACCAAGGCCGAGGAAGAAGAAACCAAGAATCCCACCGACCGGGACCTCGGATAGAGACCCCACGCAAGAGATGGGGCGACGAAGGAAGCCTAACTCCATCCTCGGCCGAAGCGAAGGCCGAAGATAAGCATACCGACAACTTGTCAGTCGGTGAAGACCTGGGTGAAATTTTCCGTTATTTGGGTGGCCAGCTAAATATTGGCAAGTAATCGACCCCCAGCCTGAGCCAACTGGCATGGAAGAAAAGCTAGTAAACGAGACCATATTTGGGCCTCAAGAGAAGTCAGCAGTTTTGGCCAATACCACACATGCCGAAGACTCGGTCGGGAAGGCTAAAGGAAAAAGAAGACATCAATCTAACACATAGGCCAGTTAATACGTAATAATAGGTCTCCCCGGGAATAAAGGAAAGGAACGAAATGATGAAAGTCGCCCTTCTAAAGGCAGTAGCATTTAACGGAAGAAACGGCGAGAGGCGAGTTCGCCGAAAACCAACTCCTGTACGCGCATCCCTTAGGCAAGGGGAAAATATTTTGCCAAGATGTGAGGTTAATCGCTTGACAATGTTATCTGTGCCAAAAGTTGATTCAATTTCGACAATCGCCCGAACGGCCTATCAGGCGATTGCCGAGGGGGCATTATTGAGACCAGAATTTTCTGCCACTTGAGGAAAGGACACGTGGTACCCGCTAGTGGCTAAAGAACGTCATCCAAGATGAAAACACCAGCCGACAGAAGGACAGGTCAGCCGAAAAGGGGCCCATGTCCCAACCTAAACCTATCTCAGTTACGAAGTACTCAAGACGCGATGAATGCTATCGGCCAAAGGCACCAACCGATAGAAGAATCAGCCGACAAGAGGAGCGGTCAATTAAAGGATTACAGACTCATCCAGGACCATCTCTCGACCGAATGCGGATATCGGATCGTCTTAGTCAAGTGACGAGGAAAGCGGGAGGCCAAGATGGCTTTTCGGCTACCAGAACCGAGAAGGGAAAGATCTTGGAAGTGTTTAGACTAGATTTTTCGCCACACAAGAAAGCGACACGTGGTGTACACCCTCGGCTAAAATCATCAGCGGATGAAAGAAAGAGTCAACCGAAGAAGGGCCCGCATCCTGATCTGGATCGGTTTTAGTCCTGTAGAAGCACAGCACACTACACCCGCCATCGGCTGGGGGTACCAGCCGACAGGAGAAATAGCCGACGTAAGAATCTGCCGACGAAAAGAGTCACAGATCACTCGAGACAGACTTCGGCTGATAACATTCACTAAACCTCTTCGGTCAATCGACGGAAGAGGCGGGAATTGGAGTCAGCGTGCGGGGATTCAAACCGATGAAGGAAAGACTCCAAAAGAAGAGAATACGAGATTTGGGCGCGAATCCCGCAACCAACCCGGAACGACAAGCGGCGTCCACCAGTGGAAGGCGTCGAAGATCACGCCCCGGCGCAACAATCAGGGGATGAACCTAGACGAGAAATGGCTGCTATCCTGATTAGGATAATCGACTTGAAAGGAAGTCGTCGAGGATTTCATGATAATTTCCCCCAATAAACGCCGATAATTCAAATCGGTGCCTAATAAGTCAGTTCGGGAAGCGTATAAATATCTGAACTATCGAAGGAAATGGGGTCCGGCAACCTCGTAAGTCCGGTACCACCCCAGCTTCTTCATTTATCTAGGAGTAGGTTAACTTAACTCTTTTTTCTTCTTTTTCACAGCTTTCCTAGGAGTAGGCTTAATTGTAATCCTTCTATCCCTTTTCTTCACTTGTATCCCCTTCTTTTTATCAATATAAAGTGTAAACCGACCCATTCGGTCGTGTCTTTATCCTTGCATTTACAGTGTAAACCGTCTCAGCTGTGTCTATATTTGCTTTTCTCGCCTTTAGAGTGTAAACCGGCCAATCAGTGTAATGTCCACGATTTTTCCATTCGAGTCACTTTCGGTGTGTGTGTTATTTTTTCTATTTTTTCTTATATTGATTTCTTTGATTTTTGGTTTTTATATTGTAGAGCTTGTTAAACGGAGAATGGCGGTGCGATCGGCTCGAAAATTCGATGAACGGATCTCCCGATATGATTTTTCTAAGTTAATTGGTGAAAAAGTCTTTTTAAATACCCATTAATGGTCATTGGTGCTTCAAAGTCTGTGCCGATGCATGATGGGCGTTTCGGTAGATTTGGCATGCAAATCGAGAAAGAAACGGCTGAGAAACGGTTAATGTTGTAAGAAATTCTCTTATAAATACAAGGGGATCGGGGATCAGTTTTACTTTACACATTAAAGAGAGAGAAACATAAAAACCCTCCTGTCCCCCGTTTTTGAAAGAGACCGGTTCATCTTCTTCCTCGTTGTAGCGTGCCGGAGCTTTCGTCGGGAAACGCCCTCGTCATCGGAGATCGGAAGCGGGAGCACCATCACCGTCGGAGACCAGAGATCGGAAAGCGGGTCCGGGCATCGCATTGTCTTCCCCGTTGCTGAAAGGTCGGTTCTTGGCTTTTCGTTAACATCGTTGGCAATTTTGTGGGGTTTTCCGTGCTTCCGTTTGGGTTTCTTGGGGTTTCCGTCGGAACGAGGTGCTTGAGTGAAGTCGCTGCCGCCACCGTTGGCTAAGACGGGAGGCCGCCGCTACCATCGGAGAAGACGGGAGGCCGCTGCTGCAGCCGTCGAGGAGGTCGCAAGGTTGTTGCCGCCATGTCGGGCCTAGTTCTTGGCTTGACGTAGGACGCGACGCGCCGCCGTTAGCAGCTGCCACGCTGCCGTTCGCAAGCCAAGCCACTGTTCGCAAGCCGCGCCGCCAGCGTCGCCTGCGCTAGCCAGCACCGCAGCCACCCGCGCGCCGCGCCTGCCTTGCGCCCCGCCCACGCACCCGCAACCGCTAGGTCGCCAGCCCCGCGCCGCATGTGCGTCCGGCCGGCTTGCGCACTGCCGCCCGCTCCAGCTAGCGCCCTCGTGCGCTTCCTGCTCCGCGTGTTGTCTGCGCCAGCCTACAGCGCGCCTGTGCTGCCTGCTCCGCATGCCCGCGCGCTGCTCCGCCGTAGCTTGCATTTCGGCTGCGCGCCGCTGCCTTTCCCGCTCCAGCCCAAGCCGCCACCGCTTGGTTTTTCGTCGTTGCTTCACACCGCCGCCAAGCTTGTTCCGTCATGCAGATATCCTCACCGTTTTCACCATCGGAACCTCGGCTTGACCCACGATTTACGAATTTGCCATCCGGATGTGTTTTTGATAACAATTTTTGGTGTATTTTACCATCGGGAGGTGTTTTTGCTTGTTTGTAGTTGCGGGTATCGCCGATACAACGGTAAGGGGTCGGACTCTTCTTTCGCCACCAAGGGGTCTGCCATCTTCGTCCGAACAAGGTTGAGAAGGCTTTGAAGGGTCGTTGAGCTTCGTTTTTATCGCCGATTGAGGTGGGTAACCGAACCGAGGTTTGGGACATTGTTAGATGGTGGTGTTCAACCCTCCTCTTCCTCTTGTTGTTTCTATTGGCATTATTGTTTTAAAATGAAAGAAATGACATGGTCACGTCTATTGTGACGAAACGGTACATATGTAAAGGACAGGGACGGATATTTGATTATCGGCTTCAGTTATCGCAATATGTTTCACGAGTATGGGATCGTGAGGCTCATGGCGCTGTTACGTACACCAGCGGTTTGGCCACCGCAATGGTGTACTTTTCCGAAGAAGTGGTCTGTAGGACCCGTGATCCCTACATCAGTCAGGCGTGAGGGGAACCCCGCAGACATAGTGGAATCATGAATCAGGGCGATGTGGGTTTGCTGAGCACCAGGGATATGAGCAGGTTTGTTCTATCTATTCCTGGGTTCCGTGGTGGGAACCAGGGAAAAGCGGTATGGATGACTTGGGAGTTTCGATTTTTGGTTTGATGTCCTATTTACTTTATCATACCTATATGTTGCATTAAATCATCATTTTATCTGTTTTCCTTTCTATGGTTTTTGTCACTGACTCCCACCATGTGACAAGTTCGAGCGGGGACGGGGGAGAGGCTTCGACTCGGGAGTGATTGGTTTTTTCGTCATTCCGGTGACATTTTTACTCCTTCCTTTTAGTTACTATATTGGTGGATATACTTGCATGAGATGTGGATATACTTGCATGTGATGCGGATACACTATGATGTGGATGTTTGGACATGTGAACACTTTGGACAGATGTTAGTCTTTAGGATTTAGTTTTATCATTCGATGGTTGCATATGGAATATGGAAGCTTTTCAAAAGGACAAAATATTTGCGAAATATGTTTTCAAAACTAAGTGTCGGATAGGCACTGTTTTAAACTTTGTGGTTTTGTCCTTTCAACTTGGAGTATGCCGAGTGGGTGATTTTATCTCTTTATTTAGCACTCTGTGTATGAAAAACTGGTTGTGGTTGATGTATGTATTTTGTGCAACGTCGTACATATACAAGGAAGACTCTATCCGTTTGTTTAGAGAAATCTTGTATATGTGGCGGGTCTGGGCACGTACAGGGAGGGAAGACTTTGAAAACAAAAAGAATAGGGTTGTTTTCCGCTTTTAAACTTCTCCCGTGGCGTGACAATCAGTCGTGTCTTTATTGGTGATTTTTGTGTTTTAACGTTATAATCGGCTCATCAGCCGTACATTTATCTCTTAAATCGGTTCGACTCATCTAAGTCGAAACCAGTGATCCCTCTCTACCTCCATAAACCCGATTCGATTGTCCTCAGTTGAATGGTCGTGAGAAGTTACCAGAGGAGAACCCGGCCGAGCGGATCCCTCCTCGGCCCGATCGCTTGATTGTTGGCACGCGGCGCACTTCGACACCTCTGGAGGGTCACCCAAAGGGGTCGATCGCGCGCAAGCCATGTTTTGACCCCAACAGTAAGTAATCATGGATAATCAGCAGGGGAATAATCAGCAGGTAAGTAATCAGGATAATCAGCAGGTATATAAACTGGCATAATGTAATCAAGTCAATCTGAAGCATACATAGTGTACTAACATGGTGTACAAGATATGAAGAGCAATAGTAAGCAAGTCCAGTAATAAGTAGAGAAATAAAGCAGCTGCAATAAGAAGATACATCAAACTACTAGAACTCGAAAGTACCCAATCGTGTCACTGTTGGTCGCAAGGACCTCATGCTAAAGCACCCATGGAAAGCTGACATATAACCCCATACCCGCAGGTATAGCCAGAGAAAGGGGCTCACGGGTCGATCAGACCTCTCTACCGTTAAAGAACACCAAGGCAAGGGCCAATCCGCAGGTGAACGTGACATGTGCAGCAGGTGCAAGAGATCACAGTGCAAAAATGCTTAATGCTTGCGGTCCAACAATCGGTATACGACAATAAGCCAGGAACTCCCAATTAGGATCATAATCAGCCTACTACAGAAGCTCATGTAATAAGATAGCAGTGACAATCTCCTACTCTACCAACTATGCAAACATCAGGAGGCAATAACATACAGTCGACTACAATCAATGGTATACAAGATCATATCGAAATGCAAAGTCAAGATATCATGATGACTATATAATGCTTCCTTGGGCGTAGCTCGGCCTGGATCAAGGCTGGGAAGCTAGGGCTTTGGTTTTCCGGCAAAGCGGCTGACCGGGTTGCTTCAGGCGGCTACCTGGGGATGCAATGGAGTCCCCAGGCACTAGCTGCGGCGACATGGTGCGGCGGTTAGAATGAGCCTGAGTCCAAATCTGCCCTAGATCTGGACCAGGGTGCAACAACCGGTCGCGAAGGCGCTGGCGACGGCGAGGCTGCTCAGGGGCTTCACCAAGAGGCCGAGGGAGGTGCTGGTGATGTCTAGAGATGGCGCGGCCTTATTTGGTTGCCTCGGATTCACACCAAACCGAGAACAAAGGGAGAGGGAGAGAAGGCTTTTTTCGGTGGCCAGCGGCGGTGCAGCTAGCCGTAGTTGATAGCAGCAACGTGAGGGAAGGCGCTGAGGGGCTACTTTGTGAGTGGGAGGCAGGGAGGATGCGTCTAGGGTTTCTGTGAGGACCCGAATTCCCGCAAGAGGATTACTGTTGGATCAGCAGCTTTTGGAGGCTTATTCTATGTGTTGATTGTGCTTGTGTGCGAATCGGACTCATGGATGGGCTCCGCACGAAAAATAGATCAAGATTGCCTTCGGATGCCTTCGTCGAAAATTGGAATGAGTTTCGGATAAAACGGAGGCCGTTGTTGGATTCAGCGCACGAAAACAATTGAAATTGACTATTTGGATGTATTTTTCTGAGTTTGGACGCCCGAAAACGGACACCCGGAAGTTTTCGGTGTTTTCGGGTGCACGGGAGGGGCCGTGGACTGCGGGGGCCACGTGGCGGAGCCGGATTCGCCGGCGCAGCGTGCGCGGTCCACAGAGGCACGCGGCCGGGTGCATGGACCGGCGCGGGGACATGTGGCAGCCCCTGGTTGGGTGGCGCAGCGCGTGCGGTCCACGCGGGAGTGCACGGGCAGACCGGGCAGGCCGGGCAAGAGAGCGGGCAGGCACGGCGTGCGGTGGTTGGGTGTGCCACGTGGCAGCTCCCCATTGCGTTGGGGACGGGTGGCGGCTTCGGGTTCGGTGGGTGCATCGGGTGCGTGCACTGGGCGCAGCGAGCGGAGGCGGTGGACACGTGGCGCGCGGGGAAAGGCCGGTCAACGCACGTACGACAACGCGCGTTCCGCGCAGGGCACGGCCACCGTGGACCGCGTCGGGCCACGTGTCGCCCGCCCATTGGCGGGCGTAGTGACCCGTCTGACCCGGCGTGAACCGCGGCCCACGCTTCCCGCCGTGGACCGGGCTGCCACGCGTCATGGCGCGATTGGCGGGCGCGTGTGCGCTGGGTGCGTGGGGCGCGGGCGGGCCACGTGGCGCGTTGAGGGCGTTTCGGGCGCACCGTGCGGGCCGGGCCGGATTCGGGCACCCGAATCTTGCGCTCGAATCCGGAATCCCTTTCTTGGTGGACTTAGGCTATAAATAGCCCATTGGGCTTCTTTTTTTGGGTTTTTCTTCTGCATTTTCTCAGCCCATTTTCGGCAGGGAGGTTCCTCTACGAGTCTTCTTCGACTTTTGGGATCCCGAGAATTTTTGGAAGTCGTGCCATCTGCGTTCTCCTCGACATCGTGAGCTTCGACGCTCATTCGATTTTGGCCTCTACCGTCGCAGTTCAGTCCGCGAGGCCCCCTGGATCACCCCGATGGAGTTTGAGCCGATTTTTGTGGCAGCGCGTTCACGAGAGGTACCTCTTCGATTTCCATGTTGATCACTTCGCTCCGTTTCGAGTTTTTGGTGGTGTTCACGAGGTACCTTTTGACCCCTTATACTGCTGCGATGTCTGGGACAGCGGTGGAGTATTATTGGGATTTCTCGGCCTACAGGCATCGGATCGGGGCGTGTGAGGACTCGATCGGCATCTACGCTTTGAGAGGAACGCGACTGTATTTTTATTGGAATTTTTGGAGGTCATTTCGAAGGTGATGTTTTAGCTTCTTCGTGACTGATTTCCGCAGACTTTTGTTCTTGAGGGAGTTTGACTTACCGCAATGTTCTATTTGTATCTTGGCCTACATGTGTGAGAACGATGAGTTTAAATACTCGATTTGTATCTACTCATCGCGAGGATCGCAGCCGTGATTTTTTTGAATTTTTCGGAGGATCATACGCAGGTGAAAAACCCTCTTTTTCTGTGCTGGTTTGTAAAAACAGCAAGTGTTGTTTGGGGTGTGTTTGTGGTGTTAATTGATGTTGGTTGGAGCAGAGACTTTTGCGACCGAGTACCGAGAGTGCGATTTCGGCGGATTTTGTTAGCGAGTGGCTGCGCACTTCATCGACTTCTGCTTTGTCTGCGGAAAGCGTTTCAGGTGGGTTGCTTCGTCTCCAGAACTGGTGGACGGTTCTCTAATCCTATCTGTTAGAATACATGCATGTTTAGGGTACAATATATGTGATTGAGGGGTAAGCTCAGTAATGTTGATTGTTTGAGAATTGCAAGATAGAACACATGTTATGTGTTATGATAACTTGCAAGATTTGGATATCCGTGATGATGGTTAATGTAAGCTTACCTAAGGGAATGTTACCCGCTGTGATTGATAGCATGCATGATGTAATGTACAACCAATAGGATTGAGATGTAAGCATGGAAATGGCCTAGATCATGTAGATTGACATACAATAGTAGTCACGTATTAGCATGCCATGTTAGCACATAGTGTGACGCCCCACTTCCCAGGGGGTCACCTATCCTAGAACTACTCTAGCTCTAGCACGCTTAACTCTCATGTTCCTCTTGGATCTTGCTACCATCCAAAATGCTATAGCCGGGTTAGAGATTTAGTCCTATTATATCATTTATATAGAGGACTAATCCAAATTCCGGGGGTGTTACATTCTTCCCCCCTTTAAGCCCTGACGTCCACGTCAGGCTCAAGCACACTCACAAGCACCAGGCGATGTGAGACTCGTCTCGCTAGCCTTAGCCGACCTTGTGAGGAGCTGCACTCCACTCACAACGGTCATTAGCCGGGGAGCCTCGCTCTACCCGCTATACAACCCTGGCTTAGCCGAGACTCATCTCACATTTCCGGCTGGTGAATGTCTCTGATACCAACTGTGAGGTTGTATAGCGGGTAGAGCGAGGCTCCCCGGCTAATGACCGTTGTGAGTGGAGTGCAGCTCCTCACAAGGTCGGCTAAGGCTAGCGAGACGAGTCTCACATCGCCTGGTGCTTGTGAGTGTGCTTGAGCCTGACGTGGACGTCAGGGCTTAAAGGGGGGAAGAATGTGACACCCCCGGAATTTGGATTAGTCCTCTATATAAATGATATAATAGGACTAAATCTCTAACCCGGCTATAGCATTTTGGATGGTAGCAAGATCCAAGAGGAACATGAGAGTTAAGCGTGCTAGAGCTAGAGTAGTTCTAGGATGGGTGACCCCCTGGGAAGTGGGGCGTCACAGTCTCCCCCCGTTTAGGCCTGACGTCCTCGTCAGCCCAAACACACACACAGCAGCCCAAGATCACCAGGCGATGTGAGACTCGTCTCGCTAGCCCTGTCATCTAGACCCAGGCTCAGCCGAGACTCACCGCACACTTCCGGCTGGTTATTGTCTCTGATACCAAATGTAACGACCCGGCCCACTAGCAATATTAACTCGTTGGGCCCAAACCACAGCCCAAAATGCTTAAGCCCAGTTATTATTACTAGTGTCCAGATCTCATATAAATCCAATCACAATTCCATCCACATCCGATGTGGGACTATTGGGGGCGTCACAGACTCCCCCCGTTTAGGCCTGACGTCCTCGTCAGCCCAAACACACACACACAAGCCCAAGATCACCAGGCGATGTGAGACTCGTCTCGCTAGCCCTGTCATCTAGACCCAGGCTCAGCCGAGACTTATCACACACTTCCGGCTGGTTATTGGCTCCGATACCAAATATATAACAAAAACCCAAAAACATAAAAGATGAAAAGTCCGATCATAGGAGGATCCCGTCCGATCGCCTCGAAAAGCGTGCCGGCCACTTAGCGCGGATTCCGATGCACCACTCAAAGGCAAACGCTTTGACCCCCATTCTGGGAGATCCGTAAATCGGAATCCGAATCCGTTCGCTTTGCCGTCCTCCGTTTTCCGAGCTCAACCGAAGAAAAATACTCGCAGTCCAGGCCAGTTCTTTGCAGAAAACACAGTGAAAAGTTTTCCTAACAATCCCGTCATAAAAAGAAGGTATACAAAGGCATTGGAACGCCAGGACTCTACACATAGCCTTTCATGAGGATTTGGAGGTCATTTCGAATGTGATGTTTTAGCTTCTTCGTGACTGATTTCTGTAGACTTTTGTTCTTGAGGGAGTTTGACTTACCGTAATGTTCTATTTGTATCTTGGCCTATAGGTGTCGGAACGAGTAGTTTAAATACTCGATTTGTATCTACTCGTCGCGAGGATCGCAGCCGTGATTTTTTTGGATTTTTTGGAGGACCACACGCAGGTGAAAAATCCCCTTTTTCTGTGCTGGTTTATAAAAACAACAAGTGTTGTTTGGGGTGTGTTTGTGGTGTTGATTGGTGTTAGTTGGAACAGAGACTTGTGCAACCGAGTACCGAGGGTGCGGTTTCGGCGGATTTTGTTAACGAGTGGCTGCGCACTTCACCGACTTCGGCTTTGCCTACGGAAAGCGTTTTAGGTGGGTTGCTTCGTCTCTAGAACCGGTGGACGGTTCTCTAATTCTATCTGTTAGAATGCATGCATGTTTAGGGTATAATATGTTATTGAGGGGTAAGCTCAGTAATGTTGATTGTTTGAGAATTGCAAGATGGAACCCATGTTATATATTATGAGAATTTGCAAGATTTTGATATCCATGATGATGGTTAATGTAAGCTTATCTAAGGGAATGTTACCCTCTGTGATTGATAGCATGCATGATGTAATGTACAACCAATAGGATTGAGATGTAAGCATGAAAATGGCCTAGATCATGTAGATTGAGATATTATAGTAGTGACTTATTAGCATGCCATGTTAGCACATAGCCTTTCATGAGGATTGATTATTGCAGGTGACAGGATGATATATCTATGTGCGGGTACTACTCTGAGGAGTTATTATGGATCATGGATTATGGACAAGTGTAGTTCATTAGTGATTTTGGCATGTTGGTTATACCTATGTGGAGCCACTATTTGATATATTCTCTTTCTTCTATCATCCTTGAGGACACTTGCATGCTTGTATAGACATCTAGATTGGCCATCTTTTACTGCTACAATATCATGTTGGGACTTAACTTAGGAGAAACCATGTTTGTTTCTTTTCTCCTTTTTAGTCAGACATGTGATACATGTTGCTCGGGTTTGAGCAGGGATTTGGGATAGTGTAGTCGAGACTTTGAGTCTGGGACAGGTTGGACTTAATTGTGGGTTGTGGGATGTTCCGGCAACCGCGGATATTGGGCGGTTGACCGGGTGTTGGTTGTTGCACCAGATTGTGGACTTGTGGGGTATTGCGGCGACCGCGGACATTGGGCAGTTGACCGGATATTTACTTGTGCATCAGATTGGGGATCAGATTTCTTTAGTGGATGGATTTTCCTACTTCGATCAGAGTTGTGATTCAGTCCTGCTATATCGTGATACTTGTGACAGAGATACTTTACTCGTGTGGGTCGCTCCTCTCGAGTGTCACTCCGGAGGTAGGCCTATGACCGAGCCATGTGTGCCGGTCTGTTACTTTTATTGGGATGCGAGCCATGTGTGCCGATCCCGCGGATTTGAGCCATGTGTGCCGATCCCGCTACTGAGTTATTGAGTTCGACAGCAGAGCAGGCAGTGCTAGTTTTTACTGGTCCATTGATTGGGTTTATTCAGGCAGATCCTTTTATTCTTGCACTCGTGCCTGGGGGTTGAGTGAAGTCTGGTAGCTGTCATTAGACCAGTGCTAGTGTAGTTAGGAACCGTTTGGGTTGACGGTGGTCCCGGATCATTGAGAGTACTTCGACCGTTGTGCAAGATGCTTGGGGATCTTGTGTCTATCCGTTCTGAGAGAGAGTGTGGATTTCGACTATAGCCTGCATGTGCCACTTTTCGATAGCGAGTTAGTCTGATTGGACGCCCTACGTTGATACACTAGGGAGGAGCAGGCTTGACTGGACCAGATGTGACAGTCAGCTCGATTGTGTCGATTGAGCACTTCGTGTGCGAGTGGTTTCATATCTTTCATCAATTTTCCCCATTGAGCATTTAGATAGAGGCATGGTAGCTGTTGAGTATCTCCAGCTTTCTTGTTCAGTCTTTACTGCATCGTTATCTTATGCCTCTAGTAGACTTAGTGGGCAGACCGTCGGGCTTGGTAGCGGTACCCACTGAGAACTACGTGTTGGTATAGTTCTCACACCCGTTGGGGGTTCTCCCCCTCCTTTTTCTTTCCTCTCCTTTCTTTTGGAAAGTCATTTGCAGGTGTTGCTGATTCTGCAGTTGCAGTTCGAGGCGAGGGTGTAGAATACCGGGACCTTGGATGGCGCGCCGACCTCGCATGAAGGCGTGAGGGGGAGAATTTGCCTTGGATGTGTCCCATATTTGTTTACAGATGAGTTCGGGTTGATTTGGGTCTACGCGGAAGCCTCAGCTTGATTCGGGATTTTTCCGGGCTTTGTACGCGATAGGAGACTGGTATGGGAAGCACCGACTCCACCGTGGGTTACAGAAAAATTGGGAAACGCTTGGAACAGGTGTATTTTATGATTACAGCGGAGTTTGGGAGGTTCCGGACTGACACGCAGGACCCGAGGGCGAAAAGTGAGTCGGATGCTGCTGCGGTCTAGGGGGTCGAGAGTCCCCCGATCTCTGCCTCCTCTGCATCCCGCGGCCTCGAGGCCGGAAACGTGGTGGTCTCGGCCTGCTCGACTGGCCCAACTCAGATGGCGCCGGGCGTTTCTCTCCTGAACTAGACCCCAGCGTCCTCTGCTCAAGTAACCTCAACATACGCTCCATAATTTCCTCCTGGCGCTTGGTCGCCTCCTCTTGGCGTCGCAAAGCCTCTGACATCTGGGCTACCTGGGCCCGTTTCGACCCCGGGGCGTGACAGAGGGAGTCGCGGGCTAAATCCCTACCTGTCTTTGGAGAGTAGCTGTACCCCCTCATTGGAGACTTGTAGTACAGTCAGTAGATTATTTTATTTCCACTTTTGAGAGACCATTGTTGTCACGCCCCAGGTGTAAACCAGAACCCGGGCCCGTCCACAGATCCGCCGTGCACACGGAATTTCTCGTGTACACGAAGTGTCGGTAACCTGCTCAGATATAAGAGAAATAATAAAAGAGCATAAAAACAGAGCTGAACTAAAACTACTACATCTCAGACTGAAGCTGGAAATAAAATAAAGTACAACTGTAAATAAATACAAGTGTCTCTCCCAGCTCACCACAAATATACAAACAGCTGGCTAAAGCCAGACCCAAAAAATAAAGGTACAAATACACTGTCTGAGAAGATAGGGTACAACAAAAGTCCAGCTAGCATACTGTCGGGTGGACGATCTATCTAGTCCGCTATCCTCTTACCTCGATCTGCCGCTGATGTCCCATCAGCTCCCGCAGACGACTCTGCAAAACAAAGGGGGAAGAAAAGACAACAAGAATGGGGGTGAGAACTACTATAAAATCAGTAGCCTTCCCTAGTGGGTTAAGCCTCAAACTCAGACGTGCCCACTAGGTCTATCAGAGGCAAACGGAAAAGAAAAGGCGGTAAGCTATGAACATAACTGCTAATACAAGAACTACCACTACTATGCCTCTAGATGTAGTGCTAGAAAGGTAGCTATATGAATGCATTAGTAAAGGTGTCTGCCTGAATAAACCCAATCAATGGGCCAGTAAAAACTGGCACTGCCTGCTCAAACTGTCGAACTCAAGAACTAATTCGCGGAATACAGACCGGCTTCTGACCGGCACGGTCGCATCCCAAAATAAGTAATAGACCGGCTACTGTCCGGCACGGTCGCATACCAAAATAAGTAACAGACCGGCTACTGTCCGGCACGGTCGCACACTCCGGAGTGGCACTCGAGGGGAGCGACCCACACGAGTAAAGTATCACTGTAACAAGTATCACTGTAACAAGTATCACGATATAGCAGGACTGGATCACGACTCTGATCGAAGTGGGAAAACCCCTCCACTAAAGATAACGTGATCCCCCAATCTAATGCAATAATACTCAATAAGTGAGAAACTCCATCCACTAGAGAAATCCGATCCCCAATCTGATGCACAAGTAAACATCCGGTCAACCGCCCAATGTCTACGGTCGCCGCAATACCCCACAACCCACAATCTGGTATGACAAATCCCGACTCAATAAACCCGGCTACACTATCCTACAACTCTGCTCAACCCGAGCAATACCACATGTAAATAAAAGGAGAAGAGGTGCCAACATGGTTTCTCCTAAGTCAAATTCCAATGATAGTGTAGCAGTAAAAGGTGGCCTATCTAGATGTCCATACAAGCATGCAAGTGTCCTCATGTTGATAAAAGAAAAACAGATATCGTTGTTCCCACATTAATTAGAGCATGCTAATCCAAGATAATAATAGATCTCATAAGAACACTAAGTACTAACATAACTGTTAGGATTTGATTATATTTGTAGTTGAATCCTAGTTGGATTAAGATTAATATTTAAATCTTAAAGAGATAAGTTTGTTAAGATTTAAATATTAATTAGAATAAAAATCTATTTAGACTAGGATTTGGATAGCTTTTGATGTAAGCTATAGCTATAGCATATGTGTTATTATTTTAAGGAGGTGTTAAGGAGAATATACCAACGATAGTGGTAATACCCATGGAGGTCGTGGGGGCTAGGATTTAGCCACACCCATATAGTGGTATTCATACTGACGACGGTGGATATACTCATGGTGGTGGTAATACCCATGGAGGTAGTAGGGGCTAGGATTTAGCCACACCCATATAGTGGTATCCATATCCACGATGGTGGTAATACCCATGGAGGTGGTGGGGGCTAAGATTTAGCCACACCTATAGTCTTCTAGGTTTATAGAAGACGAGAGAAGGGTGAGAGAGATTCAGGAGGAGGGTTCGGGTTGAAGCTACTCTATTGCAAAAGAAAAGAGCAGTCGGTGTAATTCTTTTCTTGGTTAATAAATCTTATTGCACCCGCATATTTTCTGTTTTGGTTTTCTTCTCTTTGTGGTTGTATTGGTTCTAGTTTTGTTGAGGGGACGGGTTTTTGGTAAAAATCCGATTTGACGTTTTCGCTGCGGAATCCCAACTCTAGGCGGTACCAGAGCGGATTGCGGTATCGAAGCGGGTTGCGGATTCAGAGAATCTGGTACCGGGGTGAGTACTAAATTTTTCCAACAATAACACATGTCCAATCTATACAAGCATGCATGTTACCTACAATGTACTAGTCGGTAATCAACAACGGGGATCACTCTAATATTCCTAGTGAGTAAGTCAAAAGATGAGGTCCACAACAACTACCTACCTCGGTCACGAAGCATGAATCCAAACGCGACCTCACTCCAGGTAAATCACGGCACACCGCAAAAGCTGCAAAGATGATCCACACGGTGCACAATTAAACCCAAAACTACAATCTACCGCTGTCCACACAATCCAGTCCAGAAAACAGTTAATTTTACCTGCGAGATGATCTCAGAAAAATCCTGAAAAATAATCGCTATGATCGTCGCGTCGAGTATATGCGAATCGAGTACTCGCACGTCCCGTTCGGACACCTGTAGGCCAAGATACAAATAAACCACCGTTGCGATCCCAAAACTTCCACAATGAATAATCTGTAGCTTTCAGTCTAGAAAAAGTGGAATTATCACCTTCGAAGCAATTTCCAAAAATTCCAGAAAAATCACGACGACGTTCCTCGCGACGAGTAGATGTAAAACGAGTATTCACACTCCTCGTTCCAATGCTCGCGGGCCGAGGAAACCCACAATCACTCCAATGTTGTCCAAAATCTCACCGCAGAAAATGGGGTCACAAGATAGTCCAAAAGACCCAAGAAAAGCTCGGAATGGAGGGAAACTGTAAATACAAGAATCGTAACCCTACCTGCCGTTAAAACATAGGCACAAGAATCACCCGAAAACTCCTTCGGCGTAGCCCAGGGGAGTCCGCAGACCAAAATGTGACGAAAAAGACCACCAAGGAAGGAGCGTCGCAGTGCGCCGAATCGCAGTAGACGTCGAAGTAGCGTCCTCCAAAAATCCTGGGACTCCTCCACAAGGTGTAGAACAAAAGGTGAACAACTTCTCTGTAGAAAGCCCACTGTGAAAAGGACCAGCAAAATGAGAAAAAGCAAGTAAAGGGGACCTATTTATAGGCTCAGCCCAAAAGCCCATGCCTTTTCGGATTTGGGCCCAACTTCCGGGTGCCCGAATCCAAAAGGCGCACAAAACTGGATCCCGAGCCCCGTCCGACCAGCGCCCGAAACTGCCAGCACTTGACATGTGTCCCGAACAGGGAATAGCAAGTGCAAGGCCTCTCGGGCGCTGCCGCGTGTCGCGCCCCTCTCAACGCGGGTGGGTGGCGCCCGCGAATCGCAGGGCGCCACGTGGCCCGCTCGCGCGACCCGCCGACCGCGCCCACACGCGCCTCGCCGGCCGCGCCGCCTGCCCCCCAAGTGCGCATGCATCCCGAGGCGCCAGCACGCGCCTCCGTGGACCGCGCCGCATGAGCCCGCCTATCACAGGCCGCCACGTGTCCCCGCGCCCGGTCTATGCACCCGCGCGGGGTTCCGTGGACCGCGCAATGTGTGCCGCCCAATCAGGGAACGCCACGTGTCTCCCGCCTGGTCCATGCACCACCCCGTGCCTCTCCGTGGACCGTGCTTTGTGAACCGGCCAATAATAGGCCGCCACGTGGCACTCCGGCGGTCTACGGTCTCCCCCATGCACCAGAATCCACTGTAAACTTCCGGGAGCCCCTTTTTGGGCATCCGGACTAAGAAAAATACAAGCAAATAGCCGTTTTCAATCGTTTTTCCGCGCTGAATCCAAATCTGACCTCCAATCAGCCTGAAACCTCTTTTAAAATTCGGCAAAAGCAGCCGAAAGACAGGCTTGATCCCGGAACCTCACTGAGTCCATCCAACACATCCATTTGATGCGTTACTGGCCCAACACACCAATATCAGGTGTTTCACATCATGGATTCACGAGGAAAAGCTACATGGGGTTTTGGGGCTCTACATCCTCCCCCACTAAAAAAAAGTTTCGCCCACGAAACTAAGAAAATAAAATAAAACAAACGTATCTCAGCCAGAAGCCTCAAACAAGAAAGGGTAGGTATCTCTCATCACCGTCTCTAACTCCCAAGTAGCCTCAGATTCTTCGTGATTGCTCCACAAAATCTTCACATATGGTATCGCCCGGTTGCGCAATTCTCTTACCTCACGAGCTAGAATTCGCAACGGGCTCTCCTCGTATCCAAGGTCCTCCCCGATCTCAAGTGGAGTGAAGTCAATCACGTGCGAAGGTTCAAACACATACCTCCTCAAAGCAGAGACGGGGAATACATCATGAACTCCAGCAAGGCGCGGTGGTAGAGCAACTCGGTAAGCAACAAGGCCAACTCTCTCAAGTACCTCGAAGTGTCCAATAAAACGGGGACTGAGCTTCCCGCGAACTCCAAATCTCCGGACCCCATTCGAAGGCGAGACTTTCAAGAAGACATGATCACCAACCTGAAACTCTACGTCTCGCCATCGGGTATCAGCATAGCTCCTCTGTCGACTCTGAGCGGTCTTGAGATGTCGTCGTATCAATCTGACCTTTTCCTTTGCCTCCGACAGTAAATCAGGACCCAAAGTCTTCCTCTCACCCATGTCACTCCAATATAAGGGTGACCGACACTTGCGTCCATACAATGCTTCAAACGGAGCCATCAGAATGCTCGCTTGATAACTGTTGTTGTACGCAAACTCAACCAATCCTAAGTGTCGGTACCACCCTCCTCCAAAATCTAGGACGCACGCTCTCAACATGTCCTCGAGGGTCTATATGGTGCGCTCAGTATGTCCATCAGTCTGTGGGTGGAATGTTGTGCTAAATCGGAGCTGCGTCCCCAAGGCTGTCTGTAGACTCCTCCAGAAATGCGAGACAAACCTCGGATCTCTATCTGATACAATCGAGGCGGGTACACCATGCAACCTCACCACCTCAGCTAGGTACAATTGCGCCAGTCGCTCCAAAGGCCAAGTCACCTGCACCGGTAGAAAATGAGCGGACTTGGTGAGTCTATCCATGACTACCCAGATCGCATCAGCCCCACTCAGTCCCCTCGGCAGTTCGGTGATGAAATCTATGGTGATATGATCCCATTTCCATTCAGGGATTTGGAGACTCTGCAACTTGCCAGCAGGTACACGATGTTCAGCCTTTACTTGCTGACAGGTTAAGCAGTGAGCCACGAATCTCTCAATGTCTCTCTTCATACCACTCCACCAAAAATGTTCCTTGAGGTCCTTATACATCTTAGTCCCACCAGGATGAATGGTATAAGGTGTATAATGGGCCTCTCTCAAGATCTGCTCTCAAATCTCTGAATCCATAGGCACACAAGCTCGGTCCCTGTACCGTAGTACTCCTGAAGCATCACTGAAAAATCTCCTGTCTACTCAGTCTGAATTTGTCCTCTAATCCTCATCAAGTGGGGGTCCTCACTCTGTCTCTCTCTAATCCTGTCCAACAGAGTGGGCTGCACGACCAAAGACATAAGTCTATCAGAGACCTCAGGGGATACAACCTCAATCTCCAACCGTCTCATCCAACTAATGGTGCCTGCTGCGAAATTATCATACTCAGACTCGCCCGCCTACTCAAAGCATCCGCCACGACATTGGCTTTGCCGGGATGATAAAGGATACTCACGTCATAATCCTTCAGTAATTCTAACCACCGGCGTTGCCTCAAGTTCAGCTCCTTCTGAGTGAACAGATACTTCAAGCTTTATGATCAGTGTAAATCTCGCAGTGCTCGCCATACAAATAATACCGCCACAGCTTCAGAGCAAACACGACTGCTGCCAATCAAGATCATAAGTAGGGTAATTTTTCTCATAATCCTTCAATTGCCGTGAAGCATAGGCAATTACCCTACCATGCTGCATCAGTACACAACCCAGACCACTGTAAGAGGCGTCGCTGTAGATCACAAATCCCTCTTCCATGACCGGGAGTGCAAGGATCGGAGCAGTCATCAATCTCTGCTTCAGCTCCTCAAAGCTACTCTGCCAAGCCTCACTCCAAATAAACTTAATCCCTTTCCTGGTCAGACGCGTGAGATGAGTGGAAAGCTTCGCAAAGCCCTCCACAAATCGACGATAATAACTAGCCAAACCCAAAAAACTCCGCACCTCGGTGATAGTCGTCGGCTTCGGCCAATCTCTAATAGCATCCACCTTGGCCGGATCAACCGCCACTCCTGAAGCTGAAATTACGTGGCCCAAAAAGGCGACCTCCGAGAGCCAAAATTCGCACTTCTTAAGCTTGGCATACAGCTTCTTCTCTCGTAGAAGCTGTAGCACTGTCCTCAAGTGCTCCTCATGCTCCCCATCACTCCGGGAGTAAATCAAAATATCATCAATAAGTACTACAACAAATCGGTCCAAGTACGGCTGGAATATCCAGTTCATCAAATCCATAAATATGGTAGGGGCATTAGTCAAACCAAATGGCATCACAGTGAACTCATAATGCCCGTACCGAGATCTGAATGCTGTCTTGGAGATATCCTCGGCTCTCACCCTCAACTGGTGGTAACCGGACTGGAGATCGATCTTCGAAAACACCGAAGCTCCCTGCAGCTGATTGAACAAATCGTCAATCCGCGATAAAAGATATTTGTTCCGGATGGTCACTTTGTTCAGCTCCCTATAATCCACACATAATCTAAGCGAACCATCCATCTTCTCCACAAACAAGACAAGCGCTCCCCACTGTAATACACTGGGTCTAACAAAACCTTTGTCCATAAGATCCTGCAGCTGCGCCTTCAGCTCTCTCAACTCGGCAGGCGCCATCCTATAAGGTGCCTTCGAGATTGGCGCGGTTCCCGGAACCACGTCAATCACAAACTCTATCTCCCTCTCCGGTGGCATAGTCATCAACTCAAGGAAAAACACATCTGGAAACTCACGGACAATGGGGATATCCTCGAGTCCCAGTGCCACCGTAGGCACCTCAACGATCATAGCTAGAAAGGCAGTGCAACCTCTACTAATCATCCGCCTAGCCCTCGCCGAGGAAATAGTCGCTGCGAACAACGTGCTCTGGCAACCTCTGAAAATAAACTCCTCTTATCCTGGCTCGCGGAGAGTCACCGTCCTCTCTCTGCAATCAATAGTGGCAAAGTATCGCGACAACCAATCCATACCTAGTACAATGTCAAAATCGTGGAGCTGCCGCAAGACAAGCAAGTCTGCCGGCAGGATCCAAGGTCCCAATTGTACTGGCAAGCCTCACAATACTCCTCAACATGCAGAACATGATCAGGAATCCGAACCTCTAATGCATGCGACAAGGAATCTATCTCTAACATAAAGGGATGCAAATGCTCTACTAATAAAAGAATGTGATGCTCTAGTATCAAATAAGATACAAATCCTAATGCCAGAAGTAAATCATACCTGCCACCACTCGGTTAGCTATAGTAGAATCCTCCGTCTGCGCTAAGCAATCCTGACCGCTCGACAACGGATGTCTCTCACCAGATGGGCGGGGAGGCGAAGCTCGGTCTGCCAGGAGATCTGTCAGTGAAGCTCCCGGTCGCAATGGGGAAGTAGTAGGAACAGATGCCGAAGTCGGTGCTGCACATGTCGGCAGGGGGCATGTAGCCTGCAAATGTCCAGACTGGCCACAAAGATAGCACCGTCCCTACCGCTGATCACAAGTACTGGCAAGGTGCTGACCTCCACAGAAGATGCATATGTCGGAAAACCGGGACTGCCTCGACGGCTGCTGCTGCTGCTGCCGTCTCCGCTGTCGCAACTCAGACCTCTGCCGGGATACAAAAGGAGCCAAGGCTGAAGATGGTGCCGTGGAAGTCGGCAGGGGGCATGTAGCCAACTTGTGGCCCGACTGTCCACACCTATAACAGCGACCCCACCTCTGATCGCAGGTGTGCGACAGATGAGGTCCTCCGCAGAAAACGCATCTGTCGCGAAGCCGTGGCTGTCTCGAAGAACTGGTCTGTCCATCAATATCCGGGGCTGGGCGTTTCCTCTCTGAACGCTGCTCTGGAGCCCTGGCCCTCTCTCCGACCGCCAAGTCACCCCTCTGCGCCAGCAGCTGCTCCAGGCGCTGATCCTGTTGAAAGCTCCTCGCCACTAAATGGGTCACCAAGGCCAGCAGTTCCCCCAGCTCGGCGGATATCGCCCTCTCAGGCTCCTCAGAGGGTGGGGAGGTACCCCCGGCGAAAAAACGACGGCGGGGCGACATCCTGCCACAAGAAACCACAATCAACAACACAACCCCACATGACCTAATCTAGCGAAAGTCAAAGACATCCCCCTATTTCTGCAACTTTATGTTGTTTGCAGCCAACATAATTGTCTAACAGAAGTAGGATATGTCGATCCCTCTTCACTCACTGGAAGAGTCAAATAAATAAATCACCGACTTTCGCAAAATATCACGCCACTCACGCCCTATCATCCTAGGGTCTGCCAAAAGCCTAGGGTTTCCTATGTCCTAACTGACCAATCCCTAAGCTCTGATACCACCTAATCTGTCACTCCCCGGGTGTAAACCAGAACCCAGGCACGTCCACAGATCCGCCGTGCACACGGAATTTTCCATGTACACGAAGCATCGGTAACCTGCTCAGATATAAGAGAAATAATAAAAGAGCATAAAAACAGAGCTGAACTAAAACTACTACATCTCAGACTGAAGCTGGAAATAAAATAAAGTACAACTGTAAATAAATACAAGTGTCTCTCCCAGCTCACCACAAATATACAAACAGCTGGCTAAAGCCAGACTCAAAAAATAAAGATACAAATACACTGTCTGAGAAGATAGGGTACAACAAAAGTCCAGCTAGCATACTGTCGGGTGGACGATCTATCTAGTCCGCTATCCTCTTACCTCGATCTGCCGCTGATGGCCCAGCAGCTCCCGCAGATGACTCTGCAAAACAAAGGGGGAAGAAAAAACAACAAGAATGGGGATGAGAACTACTATAAAATCAGTAGCCTCCCCTAGTGGGTTAAGCCTCAAACTCGGATGTGCCCACTAGGTCTACCAGAGGCAAACGAAAAAGAAAAGGCGGTAAGCTATGAACATAACTACTGATACAAGAACTACCGCTACTATGCCTCTAGATGCAGTGCTAGAAAGGTAGCTATATGAATGCATCAGTAAAGGTGTCTGCCTGAATAAACCCAATCTGTAATGTACCAGATTTTGGTATATAAATCAATGTAAATAAAAATGGTATGAAATACTATTTTTATTGAAATTAGAGAAGTAAAGGATGATCTGGAAGCGAATTGGGCCGAAATCGGATTAAAAATGAGGCTTCTAGAGTCTTATATGAGAAAGTGGGCCCAGATTTTTAGCAGAAAATTTACAGTGTCGGAAAATTCTGAGAAAATTCTGGGAGCTCCGTAATTATGTTTTAGGGCCACAGTAAAAGTTTCGTGTCAATCGGATACCCGGATAGTGAGAACAGGGTCCGCCAGAGATTCTGAATACAGCGGGAGTTTTCGTAAACCAGAAATTGTCAAGACCAAAAATTTTAAATGTCCCATGATAAATCAAGTTAAACTGTGGCTGCCTGTCAAATTTGAGCGAAAACGGGCGAGAAACGGGCGAAAACGGACGAAAACGGGCGAAACCGGACTTGGGCCAAACTTTCGGGCGCCCAGAAAGTACTGTAGCAGGCCGAGTTTTTGGGCTGCAATGAACCGGGCTGCATTGTAGCGAACCCGGTTCACTGTAGCAGCCCGGTTCGGGCTCGGGCGAGCGCCTGAAAAGTACTGTAGCAGCGCCCGAATCCCGAGATGCACGGATCCCGAGGCGGTTGACACGGATCCCGAGGCAATGGCACGGATCTCGAGGCAATTGGCATGGATCCCGAGGTATGGGCGCAAATCCCGAGGCATGGCACGTGCGGGCAACGCGCTGGGGCGCGCGGCTCGAGGCGCGCCGGGCAGGTAGGGCGCGCCACGTGGCGGCGCCCCATTGGCCCCAACGACCGAGGCGCCTGGCGCACGTCGGGAAGGCGCGCAGCCTCTGGCGCGGCGTCAGCGGGGTAGGCCACGTGTCGGCCTCCCGTTCACGGGTCAGCGAGACGCGATGCGGGACGCGACGCGTCGCTGCTGCCACGTTGACGCGGGGGGCGCGGGTGCGGTCCACGTGGCGACCGCCGATTGGCTGCCGCTGGTCCGTGGGCGCGGTGCATGGGTCCAGGGACACGTGTCGCCTCCTGGATGGCCCGCCGCGCGTGACGTGGAAGGCGGGGGCTGGTGCACGCAACGTGGACCGCGGGTACGGGGTTACTCTAGCCGCCCGAAACCGCGATTCGGGCGCCCGAATCGGGGATTTCGGCCTAAAAAGGCCCGAATTGCCCCATTTCTTCCTCTTTTCCCCTTTTTGCTCCAAACCGAGCGTACCAGGGGAGGGAAGAGGGGATTTTGTGGGGGGTTTTGGGGTGTCGCGAGCACGCCGATGACCCCGTGGAGCGCGCGCAAGGTGTTCCAAGAAGCCGGATAGACGCGTGTGCAAACGTTGTACGGCGCGACGATGTCGAGGTAGGTCCCGTATATGATTTTGGGGGTGTTTTGGCACAGTTTTGAATTTTTCCTTTTGGATTTTGGATTTGACCCTATGCCCTTGTGCATGTTAGGGACCGAGTTTTTCTGTGCCATCTTACTACACGAAGTGCCACCGGGCGCGTCGAGGTGCATCGTTTTGCGTGCGGACTCGACGAACATGCACCGTTTTGCTTGCATATTCGAGGTACGTGCACCATTTTGCGTGCAGTTTGAATTGACGTGCACCGTTTTGCGTGCAGTCTTTAATATTGTGCACCGTTTTGCGTGCAGGGTTAGAAGAACGTGCACCATTTTGCGTGCAACCTTGAAGAGGAGCGTGCACCGTTTTGCGTGCAAACCGGAGTTACGTGCATCATTTTGTGTGCAGGTTGAGATGACGTGCATCGTTTTGCGTGCGGTCTCTAATGATGTGCACCGTTTTGCGTGCAGGTTAGGAGGACATGCATCGTTTTTCGTGCGGGTTCGAGGGACTTGCATCGTTCTGCGTGCAAGCTCGAGGAAACAAGAAAATCGTGCGAAGACCAATTGTAAGTGTCTACAAGCAATTGGGTACACCATAAGGTGGGGGATTCTGCCGAAACTGGGTGACCTCTCCCCTTGCTCCTTTGCCTTTGGATTTAGAAGCATGATAGTAGCCTGTTAGAGGCGTTAGGTAATCATGATTAAGATCGCATGTGTAAATGGATATAGAGAAAAGTAGATTTTTCTAATTGTCAAAATATGGGATAAACTTGTATGTGTGGACGGACACAGATGAAAAGTGCAGTTGTTGGTTGCCCAAGATAGATGATAAATGTGTATGTGTAGAGGAACTTAGAGGAAAGTACTAAATTATGATTTATCCAAAATAGGGGTTGAACTTGTATGTGTAGATGAACACAGATGAAAGTGCAACTTTTAGTTGCCAAAAAGGAGATGATAAATTTGCATGTTCAAGTGAACATAAAGGAAAATGCAATTCTGATTTATCTAAATAGATGATAAATTGCATGTGTAAATGGACATAGAGAATAGTGTTTCTTTTCTAATTGTCAAAAATAGAAGATAAACTTGCATGCGTAGATGGATACAGATGAAAAAGTGGAATTTGCTAAATAGCCAAATATGGATGATATTTGTATGCGTAGGTGATAAATTTTATTTATGATCGAGATGGAAATAATTGCCCGCATAAAAGTGATCATGTTAGGGTATAACCCTAGGAATCATGTGAAAGCATAAGGAAAAGAACATGTTGGTAGTAAGACTAGGAGAAAACCTAGATTCAGGGTTTAATGAGTGACATCAAACTTAGGAGTTTATCCTAGGATTGAACGAGTGGCATTGTCTTAGAAGATAACCTAAGGACATTGGATAGAGCGATCAACATAGAGTCAAGGAACTCTAGGATGAGCATGACATGGAACTTAGGTAAGAGAAACCTAAGGTAAACTAGGGGAGTTTAAACTCACAGATAATGAATTAGAGTCAGTGCAACTCTAAGTTAAAGGTGGAACAGGAAATATAGTTAATGTAGCTCCAGGTTCAGTGTGGTATCAGGGAAAGATTATGTTGTCACAAAGTTTAATGAGTTAAATTGAGAGTAAAGTAATTAACTTAGAGTCAAACTCTAAGGACAAGCATATGTGATCACAAAGTTAAAAAGCCAAATAATACAACCCTAGAGTGGGTCAGAGGGTATCTGGGCAAATGGACAATCACTTTAATTTCAATTTGAGTTAAATGAATGAAAGAGAAATGATAAGAGTCCAAGAGACTCTCTAGTTATCCTTATGGCGAACCTAGGATAAGAGGTAAATTAAAGCAAAAGGCAAAGTTTAAAAAGCAAGCTAAAAGTGGCTAAAGAGCATAAAGAGAATGTAAATAGCGCCTTCGAATTTGAGACTCGTCATTGTGGAGCAGGACTCCCTGGGCAGTGACCCGACGGACGAGGTACTTTCGAAAGGCTAAAAGTGGAAGTAAAGAGCTAAATGCTTAATGGAAAGAGAAAGAGATTGCCAGTGGCAAATGGAGCTATAAGCTCGAGTAAGAAAGGAAAGCAAGTGCTTAAGAGCAAAGAGGCTAAGTGTTAAAGTAAAGGTGAAAAAAGAAAAGAAAAGAAAAGAAAAAGAAAAGATAAAATGGGCGTACCTGCGGGGGTGAATGTACAATTGTCGGAGTTAGGACAGTGTCCCTCTCCCGGGCAGCGACCCGTATGACAAGTTCCATAGTACTCTTGTCGGAGTTGGGCAGCGACCCTCTCCCGGGCAGTGACCCGTATGACAAGTCCCCCCGTAGGACGGGGTAACACTAGCGGTGTTATCGGCAACCTTAGAAATTCCTGTCTTATGGTAGCATGACTACCAGGTTGGGGCCCGTTGGACGAGAATTTTGCGAGGGTTAACTTTAACTAAAGCACCAGAATATAAAGAATAAAGAGAAAAGAGAGTGGCCAAGGTGGCCGGGTTAGTTTAACCATGTATACAGCGGCATAGTGGCCAAGTTGGTGGATAGTAGCCTGGTATGGCTAGACAGAGTAGTGTTGGGTCGATGAGTATACACAGATAGTGTAGTGACCTATTATATGCATATCGGCATTTTAATATTGAGGTTTATATTTCCTAGCACTCTATTATTATTGCTTCCATCGGACCAAGCGGTGTAGGACACTTTTTCTCTGTGGTTGAACCCACTGGAAACTTTAAGTAGTTCTCACACCCTCGGGTGACCATTTTTGCAGGTTCAGATGAAGTCAGCGAGGCATGCGACAGGGCCAAGTGTGAGGACCCGGATATTCCCACGTTTGGATTACTGTTGGTTATGTGACTTCTGGAGAACCAGGTTGAGTGTTAGAGGTGTTTGCGCGCATATTGGACCCAAGATTTGGACCCGGCATGAAAGATGGATCAAGTTCACTTCTCTGGGAATTTTCGGGAAATTTTAGAGGAGGAATTGGGCCAATCGGACATCGGATTTGGATTCAACGCGCGAAAACGGTCAAGATGGACTATTTACTTATATTTTTCGGAGCTCGGATGACCCGGCACGGATTTCGAGGTTTGGTTTTACTGTTCCGGCGGCCGGAGAGGTGCCGGCGGCGGCGGCTGGCGGCGGAGCGCGGCGGCGGGTGGAGGCACAGCCGCGCGGTCCACCGCGGAAGGCGTGCACCGGGCGCTGGCCACGTGGCGCATCCCGGTTGGTCGGCGCAGCAGGCGCGGTCCACGGGAGTGGCGCGGGTGCACGGTGGACCGGAGCGGGACACGTGGAAGAGCGTGGTTGGTTTGGTGTTGTGCGCGCGGTCCACGGGGTGGGGGGTGGTTGCCTCGGGATGCGTACGCGCGTGGGTGCCACGTCGCGCGACCGGCGCGTGCGGCGACCGGTCGGCGGGTCAGCCGGGAGGACACGTGGCGCCCGCTCATTGGCGGGCGCTAACCGCCTCACTGTGCGGTGTGTGACACGTGGCAGGCATCGGCTGGCCCTGCATCGGTGTTTCCTGTTCGGCGGGACACGTGGCGGCATCTGGCGTTTTCGGGCGTGAACAGTGTTGGGCCAGCCCAACACTGTAGCCACCCGAAAACTTCGGGCGCCCGAAAGTTGGGCCCGAAATTGGTGGACTTGTCTTTTTGGGCTGACTTCGGGTGAGGCCTATAAATAGGCCTCCTTAGCTTCCTTTTTGAAGCTTTTTCCGAAGCTTTTAGCTCCTGAGCCCTTAACCAAAGATCCTTCTCTTCCTCTTGTGCATCTTTTGGCGGATGTAGAACACCGGGATTTGGGTGACGCACCGACCTTGCAGGATGGTGTGGTGCGGAGGAATTTGCCTTGGATGTGTCCCACTTGTGTTTCCAGAGGAGTTCGGGTTGATTTGGATCCCCGCGGAGGCCTCTGCTTGTTTCGGGCTTTGTACGCGTTAGGTGACTGGTACGGGAAGCTCCGACACCGCTGGGTTGCAGAAAATTTGGGAAACACTTGGAGCAGGTGTACTTTTGATTTACAGCGAGGTTCGGGAGGTTCCGGACTGACGCGGAGGACCCGGAGGCAAAAAGTGAGTCGGAACTGGCATTTTTGGAGCCGGTATTTGATTTGAGTACCCCGACTCAACGGTCGAGCTTTTTGAGGAGAAAAAGCTGTGGACACGCGTACTTTTGATTTACAGCGAGGTTCGGGAGGTTCCGGACTGACGCGGAGGACCCGGAGGCAAAAAGTGAGTCGGAACTGGCATTTTTGGAGCCGGTATTTGATTTGAGCACCCCGACTCAACGGTTGAGCTTTTTGAAGAGAAAAGCTGTGAGCGCGTGTATTTTGGATTTACAGCGGAGCTCGGGAGGTTCCGGGCGGCGGCGGAGGGCCCGAGGGCAAAAAGTGAGTTGGAGTTGGGTTTTGGAATTAAATTAATTAAGTTAATTAATTTATTTTAAAGCTTCAGCTTTATAAAACCCCCCTCCCCTCCACCTCTGTAGCAAGGAAATGAGAAAGAGAAAGAAAGAAAAGGAAAAAAAAAGAGGAAAATGAGAGGAAGAAGAAGAAGAAGAAGATGGAGGAAATGGAGAGGGTTCTTGAGCTTTTCTTCCCCGAGCGAGGGCGTGGAGCCGGGCGAGGTCGGCGAGCCTCGTGGAGGTCGGGTTTATTTTATGTTTTTTTTTTTGTTGATTGTGGTTTTTGGCTTCTCCCCTCTCCTCTCCTTTAAATTCTTCCTTCCCTGCTGCTTGGAGGCCGTTGCTGTCCGGGGTCGTGGCGAGGCTGCGCGGGCCGCGCGCGTGCAATTTGTACGGCGCGCGGCTAGGGAGGCTCGCCGCTGCGCGCGCGCGCGTGGGCGCCGCGCGCAGCGAGCGCCCTGCTGCTGTTGAGGTGCAGCAGGGCGCCGGGCCGCCGCAGCACCGCCAGGGCGGCGGGGCGAGCGGCGGGCTGCGCGCAAGGCGCGCAGCACCGCAGGCACGCGCGCGGCACTGCGCTGCAGGCGCAGTGCCGCGGGGCTTGCAGGCCGCGCGCAGGGCGCGCGGCACTGCAGACCCCCCCCTCCCGCGCGGGTGGCCTCCTGGGCCCCGCGCGGTGTGCAGGCCGCGCGCTAGGCGCGCGGCGCTGCAGGCCCCGCGCGGGCGGCCCGTTGGGCCCCGCGCGGTGTGCAGGCCGCGCGCTGGGCGCGCGGCGCTGCAGGCCCCGCGCGGGCGGCCCCATGGGCCCCGCGCGGTGTGCAGGCCGCGCGCTGGGCGCGCGGCGCTGCAGGCCCCGCGCGGGCGGCCCGTTGGGCCCCGCGCGGTGTGCAGGCCGCGCGCTGGGCGCGCGGCACTGCAGGCCCCGCGCGGGCGGCCCGTTGGGCCCCGCGCGGTGTGCAGGCCGCGCGCTGGGCGCGCGGCACTGCAGGCCCCCGCGCGGGCGGCCCCCTGGGCCCCGCGCGGTGGGCAGGCCGCGCGCTGGGCGCGCGGCGCTGCGTGCCCCGCGCGGGCGGCCCGTTGGGCCCCGCGCGGTGTGCAGGCCGCGCGCTGGGCGCGCGGCGCTGCAGGCCCCGCGCGGGCGGCCCGTTGGGCCCCGCGCGGTGCGCAGGCCGCGCGCTGGGCGCGCGGCACTGCAGGCCGCGCGGGCGGCCCCTGTGCCGCGGGCCCCGCGCGGCAGTGCAGGGCGCCGCGCGGGCGGCCCCTGTGCCGCGGGCCCCGCGCGGCATGGCAGGGCGCCGCGCGGGCGGCCCCTGTGCCGCGGGCCCCGCGCGGCAGTGCAGGGCGCCGCGCGGGCGGCCCCTGTGCCGCGGGCCCCGCGCGGCATGGCAGGGCGCCGCGCGGGCGGCCCCTGTGCCGCGGGCCCCGCGCGGCAGTGCAGGGCGCCGCGCGGGCGGCCCCTGTGCCGCGGGCCCCGCGCGGCATGGCAGGGCGCCGCGCGGGCGGCCCCTGTGCCGCTGGCCCCGCGGCCCTGCAGGCCGCGCGCTAGGCGTGCGGCGCTGCTGCAGGCCGCGTGGGTGGCCCTTGGGCCCCGCGGCCCTGCAGGCCGCGCGCTAGGCGCGCGGCGCTGCTGCAGGCCGCACGGGCGGACTTGGGTCCGCGCGGCGCTGCTGGCCACGCGGCTGGCCTTTGCCGCGTGGGGTTGGTTTCTTTGGGCAGTACGGCCATGGGCCGCACTGTGCCGCGTTGTTTGCGGCTCGGCGGTACGCCGCGGCGGATGCGCCGCGGCGGATGCGCGATGGGATTCCGCGCGTCGCCCGACGCTCTTCGTCGCCGGAGGGTTTCCCTTCGCCTTTGCCGCGCGGGCTGTGACTTGACGACGCGCCGCGGCGTGCGTGCGCGATGGGTTTCCGCGCAACGCGCGGCGTTTCTCGTCGCCGGTTTGGTTTCTTTTGCCCTTTGTGAGCGCGGTTTTAGCCGCATGTTTTCTGATCCCGGTCCCTCTTCTTATCTCGCAGTTGTGGCATGGTGTTAGCTTCTCACGTGGCCGGTGGCGCGTGTTTTGCCGCGTGGAGCTGCGGGATCGCATCGGGACCTCCGTTTGGCGCACGGTTTTCGCGGATGGATCGCAGGTGGGTTGGTTTCTCCCAATGAGCTACGGATTGCCCTTTATGCTTCCGAATGCAAAGGTATCGTATCCTTGCTATCAGGTAATTGCGGAACAGTCGTGTAAGTCGAGGGTTGTCGTTTCCGACTTGGACACGAGTGTTAGTAGCATTGTTAGAGTATACGAGATCACTGGCTGAGTTACCAGCAGAGTAGATACCACTGGCAGAGTTACCAGATGGGTATAGATCACTGGCTGAGTTACCAGATGAGTAGATACCACTGGCTGAGTTACCAGATGGGTATAGATCACTGGCTGAGTTACCAGATGAGTAGATACCACTGGCTGAGTTACCAGATGGGTATAGATCACTGGCTGAGTTACCAGATGAGTAGATACCACTGGCTGGGTTACCAGATGGGTATAGATCACTGGCTGAGTTACCAGATGAGTAGATACCACTGGCAGAGTTACCAGCTGGGTATGAATCACTGGCTGAGTTACCAGAAGTGTAGATATCACTGGCTGAGTTACCAGATCGATAGTTATGCCCTGGCCGAGTCACCAGGTGGTTACTAGAAGGGATTGAGGTGGCCTTCTAGTGTCTTGTAGAGTTCTAGCAGTCCCAGTGCGGGGGCGGAAACTATGGGCGCCTAAGCCTACAGCATGTTCTTGTTTGATAAGGGCTGTAGGGGGCGCAGACGTTCGTAGTTTCCAGGCCTCCCGTGAGAGAGACTGAGAACTTACTTCCAGCATTTGCATTGAGACATGTAGCGATAGATTCATTTCCAGTTATCTATCTATCTATCTATCTATCTATCTATCTGTCTATTTGTGTTTTTGTCTCCAGCAGACTGAGTGGGTGTACCGTGGGGTTAGCTTTGGTGCCCACTGAGATCTGACTGTTGCAGTAGATCTCACACCCGCTGTGATGACAGGTGTTCCTGAGGCGACCGTTCCAGGTTTGGCTTGTTTCGGAGCTTTCTGACCGAGGTATGCGCGTGGCTGGCTAGCTCCTACCCGAGTCGGTGGTGTCGGTGTAGTGTCTCTTGTACTTTTCAGTTTCCACTTTTGTACTTATGTTGGGGGTGCTAGTGGACTGGTGTACTTGGACTTTTCACCGCTTAGTGTTTCAGCTTCCTTTCAGCTCTGATACTTGTTAGCTTTAGATCTCTTTTGCAGGTTAGACGCTTCGTCTGTACGGCAGTTTCCGTACAGACGGCGGATCTGTTGGCGAGCCCGGGTCGCAGTTCGACCCCGGGGCGTGACAGATTAGGTGGTATCAGAGCCTAGGAATATAGGTCGTTGGGGACTTAGAGACCCTAGGCTTTTGGTTGGACAGTGGGAAGACTGTCGTGTGAGACGTGACCTTAGCGAGAGTCTTGTCTGAGGGTGTACCTCCCCCAGAGGATTGGGGTGAGTGACCTCGCATGTTATTTCTCTAAAGGTGATTGTGTTGGCTGCAGACAACATAATGCTTTAGAAAGGTTAACATGCTTAGACTTTCGTTTGTTTGGGACGAGAGAGTCTTGGTCCTAATGTTTTTCTGTTGCAGGGGTTTTTGGATGCTTCAGAGACGCCGTGCAACGGCGAGGGCGTGTTTGGCCTGGGAGGAGGGGCTCGTATAGCGGAAAGCTAAATGGATAGAGCCGAGAGAGGCTTGAGAGATCCAGGCCCAAGCAGTTCTGGTATTTGAGGCGTTACGGCGCCAGGAAGAGAGAGCATGGAGCGAGTGATGCTCATGCGTGGACCGAGAGCATCTCCCGGAGTATCGTCAGTAGTACCTCCGGCCGCGACGTTGTCGATTTCTGTTCCTGATCGCACCATTGATGGTGCGGAAGCATCGAGAGGTTACTGATAGGTTGTGTACCGCATCCAGTTCTATCCCTTGGAGATTTCGGGACCGAGTTGGAGCGTGAGAGGCCGAGAACTGGAACGCTGTTATGGAAGATTTGTTCGAGGATTTGTTCATCCAAGATAAGCATCAGGGCGCTTGGTTATGTACTTTTCTTTGGGACGCCAAGAGAGCTGGTGGCGTCGGATTCGTCTGGGTTGGACCATCGGGAGCGCAGTTGATGTTCTGGGGTGAGTTCTGTGACAGTTTGAGCGGTGTATCCTGGTCGCCAGGGATGAGGCTTAGAGGTTGTTGTGTTCGAGTGGGAACCGCCTGCAAAGATGACTATCTCTTTGTGCATTTTCGGCGATTGCCGACCCTTGGATGCAGTGAGCGTGCATGCCGATGGTTTGACTGTGGATCATTGACCCCGTCCGAGGGAGACGGTGAGCGGGGGGACCCGCTTCGGAGAGAGGCTCCGGCATCGACCGTTCTTGCTATAGTCGCTTGATTCGAGGTTGCCATGATTTCACCCACAGGATCATGGGGTCTCGAGAGGAGACAGAGACCATGAGGTTCTCGACAGTGCTCGCTTCAGCAGCAAGTGCCAGGATGTGAGTTTTCCCTTCTGCGTAGGCCTGCTTTCTTCGTCAGGGTTGAGGATTGCGTTTCACCTGGCTGTGGCCGTCGGGTTAGAGCTTGCTTAATGCCAACGCCGTGGTGTGCGTTTCGGTTAAGCGGGGGCACCTTCGTGTGGGCCAGTGTCCAGGGACTGATGGTTTTGCACGTTTGGATCGATTTTTTTTCTGATCGCGTGAAGCACGTGGTTGAGTGCGCCTTGTCCTGCCAGTGCACTTGGACCTTGGATTGATCATCGAGATGTTAGTCCATACTCAGAGCTGGGTGTTGATACGAGGTTGGATAGGAATCGGTCCGTCCCAATTTATGCTATCATGGATTGTCGAAAGAGAAGACTTTGACCCTCCGTAGACCTGGTCAGGAGGAGTGTTTTTTTTATAGCATGCGATGAGATAATTGATGCCCTGGCTGAGTTACCAGGAGGTTACCTGCCCTGGCTGAGTTACCAGGAGGTTACTTGCCCCTGGCCGAGTTACCAGGTGGTTGATGCCCTGGCTGAGTTACCAGGAGGTTACCTGCCCTGGCTGAGTTACCAGGAAGGTTACTTGCCCCTGGCCGAGTTACCAGGTAATTACTTGATTGGGACCGAGATCGAGACAGTCATTGACGGTGGTTTGGTAACCGCAGCCAACTTCGACAGCACCTCGTGGAGTATCAACCGTGAGACAGGGAGAGCTGTGAGCGCAGCTGCGAGATTTGACGGATCGAGAGGTCTCTGAGACCTAGTGCCTCGTCGTGGGAATACGACAGTGAGGATCCGGGCGGTTGTTACACCGTGGTGATGTCACGTTGTGGGTACACAAACCGTGTGAGTTCTTGTAAAGTTCGAACTTGATTAGTCTCACCTTGTGCTTGGGCAGATGCCTTCGAGTGATGATATTTTGGAACCTTACAGCCAAGGGCTGTGCCGGGGTACTGATCCGGAACCAGTAGGGACAGTTTGAGCAGGTTGCGTGGTCAAGGGTTTGACTAATGCCCTACTGATTTGTGAGCTGTGTGTTTTTCCCTGTTTCACTGGACGGGTTGGTGGTGATACCGTCGTGGGGGTTTTTGCTTTCCTCCGAAGCGACTTGGAGCTTGAGGGGCTCTTGAGGTTAGTGCTACAACTTCTAAGGAGGAAGAAGTGGTTGGTTGCCAAGTTTGAGGGTTGCACTTCGACATCGAGGATGTTGTGTTTGGGCCTTGTGTTTTAGCCGCTTGAGGGACAGAGGATATGAGGTGTATTGAGGCAAAGCTGAGAAGATACCAGCTTTGATCCGGATATTGCCGTGATAGTGAGGTCATGGAATTATTTCTTGAATCCTCGAACCTAAAGTACTTGGGCACTCAGGAGGTCGGGTTGAGGTAACGCCGGTGGATAAGTTTCGCAAGTTTTATGATTGCTTTATCCCGGCGAAGACTTTTTGCTCGACTACGCCCTGTTTTGGCGAGCAGTGTAACCCTAGAATTTGAGTGCCAGGACTGATAGAAGGTTCTCGAGGTTGTAAGTTTTTCCCTGTTAAGGTGGAGGTGGTGTATGTTTTGTAGACTGGAGCTTTGGTGGCTATGAAGCATCTGAGGAGTTTTGCCTTGAGGAGGCTTGAACTTCGGTTTTTGAGATCTCGAATCGGGGGAAACTTCCAGCCTGAGAGTTATATGTAGAAACGAGTTATGCGAGTTGTGGATCCTCGAGCTGTGATCAGGCTGGATGAGGCCTATTTGAACCCCGAAAGTTTTGTTTTGCTCTCCCTTCTTGGTGATGGACGAGGACCGCGTTATCTCATCGACCGATGCGATTCTTGTTGGTGAAACCAAGAAATTTGCAGTCGAATCATACCTTTGGGGAAGGTTCAGTGTTGTCAGCATGAGGAATGTGGGTGACCACTGAGAGCCTTGGGCAATCTGAGGATCTTCTATCCCACTTTGTTTTTGTTTTCCTCCTAAGTATGGATTTCGTTGGATTTCGAGGACGAAACCCTTTTAAGGGGGGGAGAGTGTAGAACACCGGGTTTGGGTGACGCACACCGACCTTGCAGGATGGTGTGGTGCGGAGGAATTTGCCTTGGATGTGTCCCACTTGTGTTTCCAGAGGAGTTCGGGTTGATTTGGATCCCCGCGGAGGCCTCTGCTTGTTTCGGGCTTTGTACGCGTTAGGTGACTGGTACGGGAAGCTCGACACCGCTGGGTTGCAGAAAATTTGGGAAACACTTGGAGCAGGTGTACTTTTGATTTACAGCGAGGTTCGGGAGGTTCCGGACTGACGCGGAGGACCCGGAGGCAAAAAGTGAGTCGGAACTGGCATTTTTGGAGCCGGTATTTGATTTGAGTACCCGACTCAACGGTCGAGCTTTTTGAGGAGAAAAAGCTGTGGACACGCGTACTTTTGATTTACAGCGAGGTTCGGGAGTTCCGGACTGACGCGGAGGACCCGGAGGCAAAAAGTGAGTCGGAACTGGCATTTTTGGAGCGGTATTTGATTTGAGCCCCCGACTCAACGGTTGAGCTTTTTGAGAGGAGAAAAGCTTGTGAGCGCGTGTATTTGGATTTACAGCGGAGCTCGGGAGGTTCGGGCGGCGGCGGAGGGCCCGAGGGCAAAAAGTGAGTTGGAGTTGGGTTTTGGAATTAAATAATTAAGTTAATTAATTATTTTAAAGCTTCAGCTTTATAAAACCCCCCTCCCCTCCACCTCTGTAGCAAGGAAATGAGAAAGAGAAAGAAAGAAAAGAAAAGAAAAAAAAAGAGGAAATGAGAGGAAGAAGAAGAAGAAGAAGATGGAGGAAATGGAGAGGGTTCTTGAGCTTTTCTTCCCGAGCGAGGGCGTGGAGCCGGGCGGAGGTCGGCGAGCCTCGTGGAGGTCGGGTTTATTTATGTTTTTTTTTTGTTGATTGTGGTTTTTGGCTTCTCCCCTCTCCTCTCCTTTAAATTCTTCCTTCCCTGCTGCTTGGAGGCCGTTGCTGTCCGGGGTCGTGGCGAGGCTGCGCGGGCCGCGCGCGTGCAATTTGTACGGCGCGCGGCTAGGGAGGCTCGCCGCTGCGCGCGCGAGCGCGTGGGCGCCGCGCGCAGCGAGCGCCCGCTGCTGTTGAGGTGCAGCAGGGCGCCGGGCCGCCGGGCAGCACCGCCAGGGCGGCGGCGCGAGCGGCGGGCTGCGCGCAAGGACGCGCAGCAGCCGCAGGCACGCGCGGCGGCACTGCGCTGCAGGCGGAGTGCGCGGGCCGCGGGCTTGCAGGCCCGCGCGCAGGGCGCGCGGCATGCAGACCCCCCTCCCGCGCGGGTGGCCTCCTGGGCCCCGCGCGGTGTGCAGGCCGCGCGCTAGGCGCGGCGGCGCTGCAGGCCCCGCGCGGGCGGCCCGTTGGGCCCCGCGCGGTGTGCAGGCAGCGCGCTGGGCGCGAGCGGCGGGCAGGCCCCGCGCGGGCGGCCCCATGGGCCACGCGCGGTGTGCAGGCCGCGCGCTGGGCGCGCGGCGCTGCAGGCCCCGCGGCGGCCCGTTGGGGCCCGCGCGGTGTGCAGGCCGCGCGCTGGGCCGCGCGGCACTGCAGGGCACCGCGCGGGCGGCCCCCTGGGCCCCCAGCGCGGTGGGCAGGCCGCGCGCTGGGCCCGCGCGCGGCTTGCGTGCCCCGCGCGGGCGGCCCGTTGGGCCCCGCGCGGTGTGCAGGCCGCGCGCTGGGCGCGCGGTGCTGCAGGGCCGCGCGGGCTGGGCTGCGCGGCAATGCAGGGCCGCGCGGGCGGCCCTGTGCCGCGGCCCCGCGCGGCAGTGCAGGGCGCCGCGCGGGCGGCCCCTGTGCCGCGGGGCCCCGCGCGGCATGGCAGGGCGCCGCTGCGGGCGGCCCCTGTGCCGCGGGCCCCGCGCGGCAGTGCAGGGCGCGCGCGGGCGGCCCTGTGCCGCGGGCCCCGCGCGGCAGTGCAGGCGCGCGGGCGGCCCCTGTGCCGCGGGCCACGCCGGCAGGCAGGGCGCGCGCGGGCGGCCCCTGTGCCGCGGGCCCCCGCGGCCCCTGCAGGGCCGCGCGCTAGGCGTGCGGCGCTGCGCAGGCGCCCGTGGGTGGCCCTTGGGCCCCGGGCCCTGCAGGGGTGGGGGGGGGAGGGCCGCGCGATAGGCGGCGGCGCTGCTGCAGGCCGCACGGGCGGACTTGGGTCCGCGCGGCGATGCTGGCCACGCGGCTGGCCTTTTGCCGCGTGGGGTTGGTTTCTTTGGGCAGTACGGCCGGGCCGCACTGTGCCGCGTTGTTTGCGGCTCGGCGGTAAGCGCCGCGGATGCGAGCTGCGCCGCGGCGATGCGCGATGGATTCCGCGCGTCGCCCGACGCCTCTTCGTCGCCGTGGGGTTTCCCTTCGCCTTTGCGCGCGGGCTGTGACTTGACGACGCGCCGCGGCGTGCGTGCGCGATGGGTTTTCCGCGCAACGCGCGGCGTTCTCGTCGCCGGTTTGGTTTTTTTGCCCTTTGTGAGCGCGGTTTTAGCCGCATGTTCTTCTGATCCGGTCCCTCTTCTTATCTCGCAGTTGTGGCATGGTGTTTAGTCTCTCACGTGGCCGGTGGGCGCGTGTTTTGCCGCGTGGAGCTGCGGGATCGCATCGGGACCTCCGTTTGGCGCACGGTTTTCGCGGATGGATCGCAGGTGGGTTGGTTTCTCCCAATGAGCTACGGATTGCCCTTTATGCTTCCGAATGCAAAGGTATCGTATCCTTGCTATCAGGTAATTGCGGAACAGTCGTGTAAGTCGAGGGTTGTCGTTCCGACTTGGACACGAGTGTAGTAGCATTGTTAGAGTATACGAGATCACTGGCTGAGTTACCAGCAGAGTAGAGAGTAGATACCATGGCAGAGTTACCAGATGGGTATAGATCACTGGCTGAGTTACCAGATGAGTAGATACCACTGGCTGAGTTACCAAGATGGGTATAGATCACTGGCTGAGTTACAGATGAGTAGATACCACTGGCTGAGTTACCAGATGGGTAATAGATCACTGGCTGAGTTACCAGATGAGTAGATACCACTGGCTGGGTTACCAGATGGGTATAGATCACTGGCTGAGTTACCAGATGAGTAGATACCACTGGCAGAGTTACCAGCTGGGTTATGAATCACTGGCTGAGTACCAGAAGTGTTAGATATCACTGGCTGAGTTACCAGATCGATAGTTATGCCCTGGCCGAGTCACCAGGTGGTTACTAGAAGGGATTGAGGTGGCCTTCTAGTGTCTTGTAGAGTTCTAGCAGTCCCAGTGGCGGGGGCGGAAAACTTTGGGCGCCTAAGCCTACAGATGTTCTTGTTTGATAAGGGCTGTAGGGGGCGCAGACGTCGTCGGTTTCCAGGCCTCCCGGAGAGAGATGAGAACTTACTTCCAGCATTGCATTGAGACTGTAGCGATAGATTCATTTCCAGTTATCTATCTATCTATCTATCTATCTATCTATCTGTCTATTTGTGTTTTTGTCTCCAGCGACTGAGTGGGTGTACCGTGGGGTTAGCTTGGTGCCCACTGAGATCTGACTGTTGCAGTAGATCTCACACCCGCTGTGATGACAGGTGTTCCTGAGGCGACCGTTCCAGGTTTGGCTTGTTTCGGAGCTTTCGACCGAGGTATGCGCGTGGCTGGCTAGCTCCTAACCGAGTCGGTGGTGTCGGTGTAGTGTCTCTTGTACTTTTCAGTTTCCACTTTTGTACTTATGTTGGGGGGTGTAGTGGATGGTGTACTTGGACTTTTCACCGCTTAGTGTTTCAGCTTCCTTTCAGCTCTGATACTTGTTAGCTTTAGATCTCTTTTGCAGGTTAGACGCTCGTCTGTACGGCAGTTTCCGTACAGACGGCGGATCTGTTGGCGAGCCGGGTCGCAGTGTTCGACCCGGGGCGTGACAGGGAGGCTCAGATTTTTTGGAGGCCGCGACGGCGACGACTCTGAATCGTAGTGCGGAGCGACAATTTACTATTGGAGGCCCATGTTTATCGCACTTTAGTCTGGGAGGTCTACAGAGCTACTCCGTCAGTATTTTTGGACGATTTCTGTGGCGTTGGAATACGAACGAGAGGTAACGGGTTCGACTTTCGTGTTGATCATCTTGCTGGATTCAGAGTTATGACACGGTTTTCGAGGCATTTCTAAGCGCTGTTTTTTGGTGGAGTTTTTGGACAACGGCCCCTTGCCGGAATTTTATCTCTGCACCCGAGTGTCGGATCGAGACGAGCCTGTACACTTTTGGATCTACTTGTCGCAAGGATTATCATTATATTTTTCTGGGAATTTTCTGAGGCTTGCCGAAGGTATACTATCCCCTTTATCTATGTTTGAGTTTACAGTTGTGAGGTTGTGAGTGTGTTTGCGCACCTGGACTGTGGAATTTGTAACTTGGCCTACGGGGCTCGGATTTGGGCGTGCAGGTACCCGTTTCGAAGGTCTCGACGAGACGATCGCTGTGATATTTTTATTGGAATTTCAGGGCACTTTCTGCAGGTGGAAATTTCAGATCTCAGGCTGTCTTCTGCAGAATTTTGTACTTGGTTATTCTGTGGAATAAAGTGAACCTTGGACATTTTGTTGTACCCAGGAGTATTTGCGGATGTTTGTGAACCGTTGGTGTTGAGGATTAGTGGAGGTTGTTGCTTCTTGTGTTTTCAGCTGTGAAACTCCGGACAGTTGGCATTTTCAGGTGGGTGGCCTCGTCTTCATGACCTATGGACTGTACATTAATTCTATCAGTGTAGGGACTTGCATGTTGTAGATGTTTTTGTATAGCATGCTAGAATTTAGGAATTGATGTTCCTGATGCTGTTAGATGATCATGTGTTTATTGTCCTTCCCTACAAGCTGTGTTGATTATTGTTATCTTGGAACTTGACCTAGCACCCCGTCATATGTTGCATGTGTAACCAGACTAGTAGGAAACCCTCACTTGGGCTAGGGTTATTTCTGCTTTAGACATCCACACTTCTACTTTCCTGGACATAGTGTTCTTCCTCGCCCGGGGTAGTGGGCCGAGGGGTCAGGAGTTATCTTTTAGTGTGGGATGCATGTTACACTCGTGCTTGGGAGCAGAGTGGAGTCTGGTAGATGTAGTTGGGTGTGTCATCTGTAGCGGGAGCGTTTGGGTAGCGGCGGTTCCGAGATGTTTTATTTTTCTTGTTATCTGTCGCCGCTGTGTTAGTGGCAGCGGTATATCTGAGTTAGCAGGACCTTAAAACCCAGAACCATTTGTGGTGACACACATATGAGTTTTTGTAACCAAAATTTTCTTCCAAGCATCGTAGGGTCGCATGAG
>CM055062.1:12874213-12906488 GCA_029204045.2 Tillandsia leiboldiana | reverse complement strand
CTAACCGCCTCACTGTGCGGTGTGGTGACACGTGGCAGCATCGGCTGGCCCCTGCATCGGTGTTTCCTGTTCGGCGGGACACGTGGCGGCTCGTTGGCGTTTTCGGGTGAACATTGTTGGGCCACCCAACCTGTACACCCAAAACTTCGGGCAGCCCGAAAGTTTGGGCCGAATTGGTGGACTTGTCTTTTTGGGCTGACTTCGGTGTAGGCCTATAAATAGGCCTCCTTATCTTCCTTTTTGAAGCTTTTTTCCGAAGCGTTTAGCTCCTGACCCTTAACCAAAGATCCTTCTCTCTCTTGTGCATCTTTTGGCGGATGTAGAACACCGGGATTTGGATGACGCACCGACCTTGCAGGATGGTGTGGTGCGGAGGAATTTGCCTTGGATGTGTCCCACTTGTGTTTCCAGAGGATTCGGGTTGATTTGGATCCCCGCGGAGGCCTCTGCTTGTTTCGGGCTTTGTACGCGTTAGGTGACTGGTACGGGAAGCTCCGACACCGCTGGGTTGCAGAAAAATTTGGAAACACTTGGAGCAGGTGTACTTTTGATTTACAGCGAGGTTCGGGAGGTTCCGGACTGACGCGGAGGACCCGGAGGCAAAAAGTGAGTCGGAACTGGCATTTTTGGAGCCGGTATTTGATTTGAGTACCCCGACTCAACGGTCGAGCTTTTTGAGGAGAAAAAGCTGTGGACACGCGTACTTTTGATTTACAGCGAGGTTCGGGAGGTTCCGACTGACGCGGAGGACCCGGAGGCAAAAAGTGAGTCGGAACTGGCATTTTGGAGCCGGTATTTGATTTGAGCACCCCGACTCAACGGTTGAGCTTTTTGAAGAGAAAGCTGTGAGCGCGTGTATTTTGGATTTACAGCGAGCTCGGGAGGTTCCGGGCGGCGGCGGAGGGCCCGAGGCAAAAAGTGAGTTGGAGTTGGGTTTTGGAATTAAATTAATTAAGTAATTAATTTTTAAAGCTTCAGCTTTATAAAACCCCCCTCCCCTCCACCTCTGTAGCAAGGAAATGAGAAAGAGAAAGAAAGAAAAGGAAAAAAAAGAGGAAAATGAGAGGAAGAAGAAGAAGAAGAGATGGAGGAAATGGAGAGGGTTCTTGAGCTTTTCTTCCCCGAGCGAGGGCGTGGAGCCGGGCGAGGTCGGCGAGCCTCGTGGAGGTCGGGTTTATTTTATGGTTTTTTTTATTGATTGTGGTTTTTGGCTTCTCCCCTCTCCTCTCTTTAATTCTTCCTTCCCTGCTCTTGGAGGCCGTTGCTGTCCGGGGTCCGTGGCGAGCTGCCGGCGCGCGCGGCAATTTTTAACGGCGCGCGGCTAGGAGGCTCGCCGATGCGCGCGGCGCGCGTGGGCGCCGAGCGCAGCGAGCGCCCTGCTGTGTTGAGGTGCAGCAGGGCGCCGGGCCCCGGCAGCACCTCCAGGCGGCGGTCGAGCGGCGGGCTGCGCGCAAGGCGCTCAGTAAGAAAACAAAAAAAAAAAAAAAAACACCGCAGTTCACGCTCGCGCCTGCGCTGAGGCGCAGGTGCCGCGTGGCCTTGCAGGCCGCTGCAGGGACGCGCGTGCACTGCAGACCCCCCCCTTCCCGCGCTTGTGGCCTACCCCTGGGGTCTCCAGCGCTGTGTGCAGGCCGAGCGCTAAGGCTCCGGCGCTGTCAGGCCCCTCGCGGTGCGGCCCGTTGCACCGCGCGGTGTGCGGCCGCGCGGCTGGTCGCGGGCGCTGCAGGACCCCGCGCGGGCGGCCCCTGGGCCCCGCGCGGTGTGCAGGCCGCGCGCTGGGGCGCGCGGCGCTGCAGGCCCCGCGCCGGCCCCTGGGCCCCGCGCGGTGTGCAGGCCCGCGCGCTGGCGCGCGCCGGCGCTGCAGGCCCCGCGCGGGGCGGCCCGTTGGGCCCCGCGCGGTGTGCAGGCCGCGCGCTGGGCGCGCGGCGCTGCAGGCCCCGCGCGGGCGGCCCGTTGGGCCCCGCGCGGTGTGCAGGCCGCGCGCTGGGCGCGCGGCACTGCAGGCCCCGCGCGGCGGCCCCCTGGGCCCCGCGCGGTGGGCAGGCCGCGCGCTGGGCGCGCGGCGCTGCGTGCCCCGCGCGGGCGGCCCGTTGGGCCCCGCGCGGTGTGCAGGCCGCGCGCTGGGCGCGCGGCGCTGCAGGCCCCGCGCGGGCGGCCCGTTGGGCCCCGCGCGGTGCGCAGGCCGCGCGCTGGGCGCGCGGCACTGCAGGCGCCGCGCGGGCGGCCCCTGTGCCGCGGGCCCCGCGCGGCAGTGCAGGGCGCCGCGCGGGGGCGGCCCCTGTGCCGCGGGCCCCGCGCGGCATGGCAGGGCGCCGCGCGGGCGGCCCCCTGTGCCGCGGGCCCCGCGCGGCAGTGCAGGGCGCCGCGCGGGCGGCCCCTGTGCCGCGGGCCCCGCGCGGCATGGCAGGGCGCCGCGCGGGCGGCCCCTGTGCCGCGGGCCCCGCGCGGCAGTGCAGGGCGCCGCGCGGGCGGCCCCTGTGCCGCGGGCCCCGCGCGGCATGGCAGGGCGCCGCGCGGGCGGCCCCTGTGCCGCTGGCCCCGCGGCCCTGCAGGCCGCGCGCTAGGCGTGCGGCGCTGCTGCAGGCCGCGTGGGTGGCCCTTGGGCCCCGCGGCCCTGCAGGCCGCGCGCTAGGCGCGCGGCGCTGCTGCAGGCCGCACGGGCGGACTTGGGTCCGCGCGGCGCTGCTGGCCACGCGGCTGGCCTTTGCCGCGTGGGGTTGGTTTCTTTGGGCAGTACGGCCATGGGCCGCACTGTGCCGCGTTGTTTGCGGCTCGGCGGTACGCCGCGGCGGATGCGCCGCGGCGGATGCGCGATGGGATTCCGCGCGTCGCCCGACGCTCTTCGTCGCCGGAGGGTTTCCCTTCGCCTTTGCCGCGCGGGGCTGTGACTTGACGACGCGCCGCGGCGTGCGTGCGCGATGGGTTTCCGCGCAACGCGCGGCGTTTCTCGTCGCCGGTTTGGTTTCTTTTGCCCTTTGTGAGCGCGGTTTTAGCCGCATGTTTTCTGATCCCGGTCCCTCTTCTTATCTCGCAGTTGTGGCATGGTGTTAGCTTCTCACGTGGCCGGTGGCGCGTGTTTTGCCGCGTGGAGCTGCGGGATCGCATCGGGACCTCCGTTTGGCGCACGGTTTTCGCGGATGGATCGCAGGTGGGTTGGTTTCTCCCAATGAGCTACGGATTGCCCTTTATGCTTCCGAATGCAAAGGTATCGTATCCTTGCTATCAGGTAATTGCGGAACAGTCGTGTAAGTCGAGGGTTGTCGTTTCCGACTTGGACACGAGTGTTAGTAGCATTGTTAGAGTATACGAGATCACTGGCTGAGTTACCAGCAGAGTAGATACCACTGGCAGAGTTACCAGATGGGTATAGATCACTGGCTGAGTTACCAGATGAGTAGATACCACTGGCTGAGTTACCAGATGGGTATAGATCACTGGCTGAGTTACCAGATGAGTAGATACCACTGGCTGAGTTACCAGATGGGTATAGATCACTGGCTGAGTTACCAGATGAGTAGATACCACTGGCTGGGTTACCAGATGGGTATAGATCACTGGCTGAGTTACCAGATGAGTAGATACCACTGGCAGAGTTACCAGCTGGGTATGAATCACTGGCTGAGTTACCAGAAGTGTAGATATCACTGGCTGAGTTACCAGATCGATAGTTATGCCCTGGCCGAGTCACCAGGTGGTTACTAGAAGGGATTGAGGTGGCCTTCTAGTGTCTTGTAGAGTTCTAGCAGTCCCAGTGCGGGGGCGGAAACTATGGGCGCCTAAGCCTACAGCATGTTCTTGTTTGATAAGGGCTGTAGGGGGCGCAGACGTTCGTAGTTTCCAGGCCTCCCGTGAGAGAGACTGAGAACTTACTTCCAGCATTTGCATTGAGACATGTAGCGATAGATTCATTTCCAGTTATCTATCTATCTATCTATCTATCTATCTATCTGTCTATTTGTGTTTTTGTCTCCAGCAGACTGAGTGGGTGTACCGTGGGGTTAGCTTTGGTGCCCACTGAGATCTGACTGTTGCAGTAGATCTCACACCCGCTGTGATGACAGGTGTTCCTGAGGCGACCGTTCCAGGTTTGGCTTGTTTCGGAGCTTTCTGACCGAGGTATGCGCGTGGCTGGCTAGCTCCTACCCGAGTCGGTGGTGTCGGTGTAGTGTCTCTTGTACTTTTCAGTTTCCACTTTTGTACTTATGTTGGGGGTGCTAGTGGACTGGTGTACTTGGACTTTTCACCGCTTAGTGTTTCAGCTTCCTTTCAGCTCTGATACTTGTTAGCTTTAGATCTCTTTTGCAGGTTAGACGCTTCGTCTGTACGGCAGTTTCCGTACAGACGGCGGATCTGTTGGCGAGCCCGGGTCGCAGTTCGACCCCGGGGCGTGACAGATTAGGTGGTATCAGAGCCTAGGAATATAGGTCGTTGGGGACTTAGAGACCCTAGGCTTTTGGTTGGACAGTGGGAAGACTGTCGTGTGAGACGTGACCTTAGCGAGAGTCTTGTCTGAGGGTGTACCTCCCCCAGAGGATTGGGGTGAGTGACCTCGCATGTTATTTCTCTAAAGGTGATTGTGTTGGCTGCAGACAACATAATGCTTTAGAAAGGTTAACATGCTTAGACTTTCGTTTGTTTGGGACGAGAGAGTCTTGGTCCTAATGTTTTTCTGTTGCAGGGGTTTTTGGATGCTTCAGAGACGCCGTGCAACGGCGAGGGCGTGTTTGGCCTGGGAGGAGGGGCTCGTATAGCGGAAAGCTAAATGGATAGAGCCGAGAGAGGCTTGAGAGATCCAGGCCCAAGCAGTTCTGGTATTTGAGGCGTTACGGCGCCAGGAAGAGAGAGCATGGAGCGAGTGATGCTCATGCGTGGACCGAGAGCATCTCCCGGAGTATCGTCAGTAGTACCTCCGGCCGCGACGTTGTCGATTTCTGTTCCTGATCGCACCATTGATGGTGCGGAAGCAGCGAGAGGTTACTGATAGGTTGTGTACCGCATCCAGTTCTATCCCTTGGAGATTTCGGGACCGAGTTGGAGCCGTGAGAGGCCGAGAACTGGAACGCTGTTATGGAAGATTTGTTCGAGGATTTGTTCATCCAAGATAAGCATCAGGGCGCTTGGTTATGTACTTTTCTTTGGGACGCCAAGAGAGCTGGTGGCGTCGGATTCGTCTGGTTGGACCATCGGGAGCGCAGTTGATGTTCTGGGGTGAGTTCTGTGACAGTTGAGCGGTGTATCCCTGGTCGTCCAGGATGAGGCTTAGAGGTTGGTTGTGTTCGAGTGGGAACCGCCTCAAGATGACTATCTCTTTGTGCATTTTCGGCGATTGCCGACCTTGGATGCAGTGAGCGTGCATGCTCGATGGTTTGACTGTGGATCAGTGACCCCGTCCGAGGGAGACGGTGAGCGGGGGACCCGCTTCGGAGAGAGAGCTCCGGCATCGCCGTTCTTGCGATAGTCGCGTGATTCGAGGTTGCCATGATTTCACCCACAGGATCATGGGTCTCAGAGGAGACAGAGACCAGGAGGTTCTCGACAGTGCTCGCTTCAGCAGCAGTGCCAGGATGTGAGTTTCCCTTCTGCGTAGGCCGCTTTCTTCGTCAGGGTTGAGGATTGCGTTTCACCTGGTGTGGCCGTCGGGTTAGAGCTTGCTTAATGCCAACGCCGTGTGTGCGTTTCGGTTAAGCGGGGGCACCTTCGTGTGGGCCAGTGTCAGGACTGATGGTTTTGCACGTTTGGATCGATTTTTTTTCTGATCGCGTGAAGCACGTGGTTGAGTGCTGCCTGTCCTGCCAGTGCAACTTGGACCTTGGATTGATCATCGAGATGTTAGTCCTACATCAGAGCTGGGGTGTTGATACGAGGTTGGATAGGAATCGGTCGTCCCAATTTATGCTATCATGGATTGTCGAAAGAGAAGACTTTGACCCTCCGTAGACCTGGTCAGGAGGAGTGTTTTTTTATAGCATGCGATGAGATAATTGATGCCCTGGCTGAGTTACCAGGAGGTTACCTGCCCTGGCTGAGTTACCAGGAGGTTACTTGCCCCTGGCCGAGTTACCAGGTGGTTGATGCCCTGGCTGAGTTACCAGGAGGTTACCTGCCCTGGCTGAGTTACCAGGAGGTTACTTGCCCCTGGCCGAGTTACCAGGTAATTACTTGATTGGGACCGAGATCGAGACAGTCATTGACGTGGTTTGGTAACCGCGCCAACTTCGACAGCACCTCGTGGAGTATCAACCGTGAGACAGGGAGAGCTGTGAGCGCAGCTGCGAGATTTGACGGATCGAGAGGTCTCTGAGACCTAGTGCCTCGTCGTGGGAATACGACAGTGAGGATCCGGGCGGTTGTTACACCGTGGTGATGTCACGTTGTGGGTACACAACCGTGTGAGTTCTTGTAAAGTTCGAACTTGATTAGTCTCACCTTGTGCTTGGGCAGATGCCTTCGAGTGATTGATATCTTTTTGGAACCTTACAGCCAAGGGCTGTGCCGGGTTACTGATCCGGAACCAGTAGGGCAGTTTGAGCAGGTTGCGTGGTCAAGGGGTTTGACTAATGCCCTACTGATTTGTGAGCTGTGTGTTTTTCCCTGTTTCACTGGACGGGTTGGTGGTGATACCGTCGTGGGTTTTTGCTTTCCTCCGAAGCGACTTGGAGCTTGAGGGGCTCTTGAGGTTAGTGCTACAACTTCTAAGGAGGAAGAAGTTGGTTGCCAAGCTTTGAGGGTTGCACTTCGACATCGAGGATGTTGTGTTTGGGCCTTGTGTTTTAGCCGCTTGAGGGACAGAGGATATGAGGTGTATTGAGGCAAAGCTGAGGAAGATACCAGCTTTGATCCGGATATTGCCGTGATAGTGAGGTCATGGAATTATTTCTTGAATCCTCGAACCTAAAGTACTTGGGCACTCAGGAGGTCGGGTTGAGGTAACGCCGGTGGATAAGTTTCGCAAGTTTTATGATTGCTTTATCCCGGCGAAGACTTTTTGCTCGACTACGCCCTGTTTTGGCGAGCAGTGTAACCCTAGAATTTGAGTGCCAGGACTGATAGAAGGTTCTCGAGGTTGTAAGTTTTTCCCCTGTTAAGGGAGGTGGTGTATGTTTTGTAGACTGGAGCTTTGGTGGCTATGAAGCATCTGAGGAGTTTTGCCTTGAGGAGGCTTGAACTTCGGTTTTTGAGATCTCGAATCGGGGGAAACTTCCAGCCTGAGAGTTATATGTAGAAACGAGTTATGCGAGTTGTGGATCCTCGAGCTGTGATCAGGCTGGATGAGGCCTATTTGAACCCCGAAAGTTTTGTTTTGCTCTCCCTTCCTTGGTGATGGACGAGGACCCGCGTTATCCTCATCGACCGATGCGATTCTTGTTGGTGAAACCAAAGAATTTTGCAGTCGAATCATACCTTTGGGGAAGGTTCAGTGTTGTCAGCATGAGGAATGTGGGTGACCACTTGAGAGCCTTGGGCAATCTGAGGATCTTCTATCCCCTTTGTTTTTGTTTTACCCTCCTAAGTATGGATTTCGTTGGATTTCGAGGACGAAACCCTTTTAAGGGGGGGAGAGTGTAGAACACCGGGATTTGGGTGACGCACCGACCTTGCAGGATGGTGTGGTGCGGAGGAATTTGCCTTGGATGTGTCCCACTTGTGTTTCCAGAGGAGTTCGGGTTGATTTGGATCCCCGCGGAGGCCTCTGCTTGTTTCGGGCTTTGTACGCGTTAGGTGACTGGTACGGGAAGCTCCGACACCGCTGGGTTGCAGAAAATTTGGGAAACACTTGGAGCAGGTGTACTTTTGATTTACAGCGAGGTTCGGGAGGTTCCGGACTGACGCGGAGGACCCGGAGGCAAAAAGTGAGTCGGAACTGGCATTTTTGGAGCCGGTATTTGATTTGAGTACCCCGACTCAACGGTCGAGCTTTTTGAGGAGAAAAAGCTGTGGACACGCGTACTTTTGATTTACAGCGAGGTTCGGGAGGTTCCGGACTGACGCGGAGGACCCGGAGGCAAAAAGTGAGTCGGAACTGGCATTTTTGGAGCCGGTATTTGATTTGAGCACCCCGACTCAACGGTTGAGCTTTTTGAAGAGAAAAGCTGTGAGCGCGTGTATTTTGGATTTACAGCGGAGCTCGGGAGGTTCCGGGCGGCGGCGGAGGGCCCGAGGGCAAAAAGTGAGTTGGAGTTGGGTTTTGGAATTAAATTAATTAAGTTAATTAATTTATTTTAAAGCTTCAGCTTTATAAAACCCCCCTCCCCTCCACCTCTGTAGCAAGGAAATGAGAAAGAGAAAGAAAGAAAAGGAAAAAAAAAGAGGAAAATGAGAGGAAGAAGAAGAAGAAGAAGATGGAGGAAATGGAGAGGGTTCTTGAGCTTTTCTTCCCCGAGCGAGGGCGTGGAGCCGGGCGAGGTCGGCGAGCCTCGTGGAGGTCGGGTTTATTTTATGTTTTTTTTTTTGTTGATTGTGGTTTTTGGCTTCTCCCCTCTCCTCTCCTTTAAATTCTTCCTTCCCTGCTGCTTGGAGGCCGTTGCTGTCCGGGGTCGTGGCGAGGCTGCGCGGGCCGCGCGCGTGCAATTTGTACGGCGCGCGGCTAGGGAGGCTCGCCGCTGCGCGCGCGCGCGTGGGCGCCGCGCGCAGCGAGCGCCCTGCTGCTGTTGAGGTGCAGCAGGGCGCCGGGCCGCCGGCAGCACCGCCAGGGCGGCGGGGCGAGCGGCGGGCTGCGCGCAAGGCGCGCAGCACCGCAGGCACGCGCGCGGCACTGCGCTGCAGGCGCAGTGCCGCGGGGCTTGCAGGCCGCGCGCAGGGCGCGCGGCACTGCAGACCCCCCCCTCCCGCGCGGGTGGCCTCCTGGGCCCCGCGCGGTGTGCAGGCCGCGCGCTAGGCGCGCGGCGCTGCAGGCCCCGCGCGGGCGGCCCGTTGGGCCCCGCGCGGTGTGCAGGCCGCGCGCTGGGCGCGCGGCGCTGCAGGCCCCGCGCGGGCGGCCCCATGGGCCCCGCGCGGTGTGCAGGCCGCGCGCTGGGCGCGCGGCGCTGCAGGCCCCGCGCGGGCGGCCCGTTGGGCCCCGCGCGGTGTGCAGGCCGCGCGCTGGGCGCGCGGCACTGCAGGCCCCGCGCGGGCGGCCCCCTGGGCCCCGCGCGGTGGGCAGGCCGCGCGCTGGGCGCGCGGCGCTGCGTGCCCCGCGCGGGCGGCCCGTTGGGCCCCGCGCGGTGTGCAGGCCGCGCGCTGGGCGCGCGGCGCTGCAGGCCCCGCGCGGGCGGCCCGTTGGGCCCCGCGCGGTGCGCAGGCCGCGCGCTGGGCGCGCGGCACTGCAGGCCGCGCGGGCGGCCCCTGTGCCGCGGGCCCCGCGCGGCAGTGCAGGGCGCCGCGCGGGCGGCCCCTGTGCCGCGGGCCCCGCGCGGCATGGCAGGGCGCCGCGCGGGCGGCCCCTGTGCCGCGGGCCCCGCGCGGCAGTGCAGGGCGCCGCGCGGGCGGCCCCTGTGCCGCGGGCCCCGCGCGGCAGTGCAGGGCGCCGCGCGGGCGGCCCCTGTGCCGCGGGCCCCGCGCGGCATGGCAGGGCGCCGCGCGGGCGGCCCCTGTGCCGCGGGCCCCGCGGCCCTGCAGGCCGCGCGCTAGGCGTGCGGCGCTGCTGCAGGCCGCGTGGGTGGCCCTTGGGCCCCGCGGCCCTGCAGGCCGCGCGCTAGGCGCGCGGCGCTGCTGCAGGCCGCACGGGCGGACTTGGGTCCGCGCGGCGCTGCTGGCCACGCGGCTGGCCTTTGCCGCGTGGGGTTGGTTTCTTTGGGCAGTACGGCCATGGGCCGCACTGTGCCGCGTTGTTTGCGGCTCGGCGGTACGCCGCGGCGGATGCGCCGCGGCGGATGCGCGATGGGATTCCGCGCGTCGCCCGACGCTCTTCGTCGCCGGAGGGTTTCCCTTCGCCTTTGCCGCGCGGGCTGTGACTTGACGACGCGCCGCGGCGTGCGTGCGCGATGGGTTTCCGCGCAACGCGCGGCGTTTCTCGTCGCCGGTTTGGTTTCTTTTGCCCTTTGTGAGCGCGGTTTTAGCCGCATGTTTTCTGATCCCGGTCCCTCTTCTTATCTCGCAGTTGTGGCATGGTGTTAGCTTCTCACGTGGCCGGTGGCGCGTGTTTTGCCGCGTGGAGCTGCGGGATCGCATCGGGACCTCCGTTTGGCGCACGGTTTTCGCGGATGGATCGCAGGTGGGTTGGTTTCTCCCAATGAGCTACGGATTGCCCTTTATGCTTCCGAATGCAAAGGTATCGTATCCTTGCTATCAGGTAATTGCGGAACAGTCGTGTAAGTCGAGGGTTGTCGTTTCCGACTTGGACACGAGTGTTAGTAGCATTGTTAGAGTATACGAGATCACTGGCTGAGTTACCAGCAGAGTAGATACCACTGGCAGAGTTACCAGATGGGTATAGATCACTGGCTGAGTTACCAGATGAGTAGATACCACTGGCTGAGTTACCAGATGGGTATAGATCACTGGCTGAGTTACCAGATGAGTAGATACCACTGGCTGAGTTACCAGATGGGTATAGATCACTGGCTGAGTTACCAGATGAGTAGATACCACTGGCTGGGTTACCAGATGGGTATAGATCACTGGCTGAGTTACCAGATGAGTAGATACCACTGGCAGAGTTACCAGCTGGGTATGAATCACTGGCTGAGTTACCAGAAGTGTAGATATCACTGGCTGAGTTACCAGATCGATAGTTATGCCCTGGCCGAGTCACCAGGTGGTTACTAGAAGGGATTGAGGTGGCCTTCTAGTGTCTTGTAGAGTTCTAGCAGTCCCAGTGCGGGGGCGGAAACTATGGGCGCCTAAGCCTACAGCATGTTCTTGTTTGATAAGGGCTGTAGGGGGCGCAGACGTTCGTAGTTTCCAGGCCTCCCGTGAGAGAGACTGAGAACTTACTTCCAGCATTTGCATTGAGACATGTAGCGATAGATTCATTTCCAGTTATCTATCTATCTATCTATCTATCTATCTATCTGTCTATTTGTGTTTTTGTCTCCAGCAGACTGAGTGGGTGTACCGTGGGGTTAGCTTTGGTGCCCACTGAGATCTGACTGTTGCAGTAGATCTCACACCCGCTGTGATGACAGGTGTTCCTGAGGCGACCGTTCCAGGTTTGGCTTGTTTCGGAGCTTTCTGACCGAGGTATGCGCGTGGCTGGCTAGCTCCTACCCGAGTCGGTGGTGTCGGTGTAGTGTCTCTTGTACTTTTCAGTTTCCACTTTTGTACTTATGTTGGGGGTGCTAGTGGACTGGTGTACTTGGACTTTTCACCGCTTAGTGTTTCAGCTTCCTTTCAGCTCTGATACTTGTTAGCTTTAGATCTCTTTTGCAGGTTAGACGCTTCGTCTGTACGGCAGTTTCCGTACAGACGGCGGATCTGTTGGCGAGCCCGGGTCGCAGTTCGACCCCGGGGCGTGACAGCGGAGGCTCAGATTTTTTGGAGGCCGCGACGGCGACGACTTCTGAATCGTAGTGCGGAGCGACAATTTACTATTGGAGGCCCATGTTTATCGCACTTTAGTCTGGGAGGTCTACAGAGCTACTCCGTCAGTATTTTTGGACGATTTCTGTGGCGTTGGAATCACGAGAGGTACGGCTTCGACTTTCGTGTTGATCATCTTGCTGGATTCAGAGTTTATGACACGGTTTTCGAGGCATTTCTAAGCCGCTGTTTTTTGGTGGAGTTTTTGGACAACGGCCCCTTGCCGGAATTTTATCTCTGCACCCGAGTGTCGGATCGAGACGAGCCTGTACACTTTTTGGATCTACTTGTCGCAAGGATTATCATTATATTTTTCTGGGAATTTTCTGAGGCTTGCCCGAAGGTATACTATTCCCCTTTTATCTATGTTTGAGTTTACAGTTGTGAGGTTGTGAGTGTTTGCGCACCTGGACTGTGGAATTTGTAACTTGGCCTACGGGGCTCGGATTTGGGCGTGCAGGTACCCGTTTCGAAGGTCTCGACGAGACGATCGCTGTGATATTTTTATTGGAATTTTCAGGGCACTTTCTGCAGGTGGAAATTTCAGATCTTCAGGACTGTCTTCTGCAGAATTTTGTACTTGGTTATTCTGTGGAATAAAGTGTAACCTTGGACATTTTGTTGTACCCAGGAGTATTTGCGGATGTTTGTGAACCCGTTGGTGTTGAGGATTAGTGGAGGTTGTTGCTTCTTGTGTTTTCAGCTGTGAAACTCCGGACAGTTGGCATTTTCAGGTGGGTGGCCTCGTCTTCATGACCTATGGACTGTACATTAATTCTATCAGTGTAGGGACTTGCATGTTGTAGATGTATTTTGTATAGCATGCTAGAATTTAGGAATTGATGTTCCTGATGCTGTTAGATGATCATGTGTTTATTGTCCTTCCCTACAAGCTGTTGATTATTGTTATCTTGGAACTTGACCTAGCACCCCGTCATATGTTGCATGTGTAACCAGACTAGTAGAAAACCCTCACTTGGGCTAGGGTTATTTCTGCTTTAGACATCCACACTTCTACTTTCCTGGACATAGTGTTCTTCCTCGCCCGGGTAGTGGGCCGAGTGGTCAGGAGTTATCTTTTAGTGTGGGATGCATGTTACACTCGTGCTTGGGAGCAGAGTGGAGTCTGGTAGATGTAGTTGGGTGTGTCATCTGTAGCGGGAGCCGTTTGGGTAGACGGCGGTCCCGAGATGTTTTATTTTTCTTGTTTTATCTGTCGCCGCTGTGTTAGTGGCAGCGGTATATCTGAGTTAGCAGGACCTTAAACCCAGAACCTTTTTGGACACACATATGATTTTTGTTAACCAAATATTTTCTTCCAAGCATCGTAGGGTCGCCTGAGTCTGTTTTTGTTTGATTGGACGAAGGCATTAGCCCTTCGAGGCTTAGATATAAAACTTGGTTTCAACTGTTTTCCTAAAAAGAACTAAAAATCATTAAATATGGATTTCTTACAGATCAAAGGGCTTCAGTAAGAAATGTCACATTTTCCTATAAATTAACCACCCGAGATGATTCGAGTGGTCTGGGTTCTAATGTCTGCCTTCTTCTTGGGACAAGAACAACGAAAGGCTATGCCTAGAGCCTGTTCTTGTTTGATTTGGGTTGTAGGTTCTAGTCTTTCGGGGTTCCCGGACCCTTCCTTGTGTCAGTGGATGCGATGTTGGCCTGTTGAGGCAGTTGTTCGCAGTGGATGCGACGTTTGGTCTGTTTGGCCTGTTGAGACAGTTTCTCGCAGTGGATGCGACTTTGTGCTATGAGTTGGTAGAGTGTGATCTAGAGGTTGTTTTTTCTGATTTAGTGGTGGAGGTGGTTCTCCCACTTAGCTTTGAGGATCTTGGGGTCTGGCAGATCGAGTCATGGAGGTTTCCCGACTCAGCCATGGTCGTGCATTATCAGATTGAGTCGTTGAGGGTTCTCCGACATAGCTGTGAGAGTGTTTTTGGCTATTCCTGTTTGAGTCGAGGTTCTTTTTCCGACTGAGTTGTGCTTTGAGCTTGGAGTTACCGATCTGTTTGATCGTGGATCATAGCCTGCATGAGGCACATTTTAGCTTGACAGAGATACTTTACAGAGATACTTGAGATGGGTTACTTTTTACTCGAGCGGGTCGCTCCCCTCGAGTGCCACTCCGGAGTAGGCGAGACCGGGTTGTTTTACCGGCGTGAGATTGAGCTTTTCTATCGCGACTTGTCGTTGCATTTGTCCCTCTGGCTGTGCTGGTGTTGGCAGTCATGGACGTCCTACATAAGTCCGCTCCTCCGGGACGTAACGGTAGTAGGTTGGCGCAGGTTTGACTGGACCCGAGGAGGCAGTCAGTTCAGATTGGGTGATCAGAGATGAGAGTTAGTTGTGGCATCATGTTCTTTCTGTTCCACTCTTTGAGCATCTAGATAGAGGCATAGTAGCTGTAGAGTTTACTTTTCCCAGCTTTCCTTACAGCACTGCATTTGTTGCTTTATGCCTCTAGTAGACTTAGTGGGCAGACCGTCGGGCTTGTTGGCGGCACCCACTGAGAACTACTGTGGGATGTAGTTCTCACACCCGTCGTGGTGTCTTTCCCCCAGGGACTTCTACTCCGGTTCCTGTTGTTCCTGTTGCTGATCCTTCTGACCGAGGCGAGGGAGTCGCGAGCTAGTTCCCTACCCGTCGTTGGAGTGTAGCGGTACCCCTTCAGAGGAGAGCTTCAGTAGATTAGTTATTTTATTTTCCTTCTTTGAGAGACTGATGTAGTGAGGATTGTTATGTATTGAGAGCCTGTACACTGATGTATTTATTGGAGATACCTCCCGGTTGAGTTCTGAGTTTGTATATGAGGATATTGTATGATTATCATTTTTGGAAGACGGACATTGTTGTATTATTTCCAGTTGTACAGTGATTGATTTAGTTATACAGCAAATTTTTATTTATAGCTCTGATATCTGTTTAGCTGTAGTACTTTTCTTGCAGGTAGGACGCTTCGCCTATGCAGGTTTGGCATAGGTGGCGGATCTGTTGGCGAGCCCGGGTCGCAGTTTCGACCCCGGGGCGTGACAGATTAGAGTGGTATCAGAGCCTAGGTTGTAGGTCATTGAGGACTTAGAAACCCTATGCTTTTGGTTGGACATTAGGATGACTACGTGAGAGTCGTGACTTTTAGCGAGAGTCCTGATCGAGTTTTGTACCTCTCCCAAGAGACGGGATGAGTGATTGGCATGTTTATGCTCCTAAGCGATTATGTTGGCTGCAGACAACATAATGCTGTGGAATTGATAACATGTCTTAGACTTTCGCTGGATTGGGTCGTATGGTTGTTGTGTCCTGATGTTTGTTATTGTGCAGTGGTCTACGATGCTTATGAGACGTCGTACAGTGAGGAATGCGCTTTTCGCATCTGATTAGTAACCCGAGCAGCGGGAGGCAGAGCTATCAGAGCAGAGCGAGACCCAAGAGTTATGGATCCAGATGGCACAGATGTCGGAGGCTTTCCGATGCCAGGAGGAGGCCATGGAACGTTTGATGCGCTTGTTGGAGCAGAGAGCACAGTTAATTGCAGTACCGCTTGAGTGTCATCCAGTACTTTCTTCCTATGCAGTGGTATCTTCAGTTGTACCAGTGGCGCCGATGGAGCGAGCAGCCCCCTCCGTGCCGACGAGCAGTGCCGAGGCACCGAGGCAGGGTGGATAGTGGATAGTAGCTGAGCTTCGGGACGTCATTGGTCGATGGAGCCAGTCCCGGCAGTCTGAACCATCCCGATTCACAGGTTTGAGTTGGAGCCTTTGTAGGCAAAATTGGGGTTGGTGGTGATGGAGAGACTATCTGAGAGCCTTCATGTGCTAGGGAGTTTATACAGTTGTTGAACTGCACGCTCCAGGTTTCGAGGGACGAGGCGCATAGGATATGTTTGACGGGGAATGGTTTGCGTCAGGATACCTTTCAGTTTAGTTGGTCCCTCCGTTTTGGATTATTGACGCTTCGATGGGTAGGCATTGTGTGTGGAGCGTGGCGCTGCAGTTCCTTTGGATAGGGATCTGCCGCCAGAGGCGAGTTCTGGATATCGACGCTTGGCGTCGGGTGATGGAGGACAGACTAACCGGCAGAGGCATTTCTGATCTCCTTACCTGGATGGCGAATTTTCGAGATGCCAGAGATCGGGTGGACCCCGATGGCACCATCAGCATCTATATCAGAGTAGCGCAGCGGTAGCGTGGATTTGTTATCTGCGGAGGACTTTATACGTCGCCTCAATGTGAGCAGAGACAGAGGTCGTGCTCCTTTGTGGATAGTCCTGATTTTCAGGCAGACTGAGCAACGACCACTTTCGTCGAGCGGATGGCGCAGTTACAGAATCTGATGGGTCGAGGGGTCTGTTTGACCTAGTGCCACGCCGTTGGTGCACGGTGGTGATGCCACGTCGTTGATACACGACTGTGAGGGTACGTTTATGGTTCGAGTGTAGACAGGTCCGGGTGGTATCTAGGACCTTTTGATGGAGTCATACTCCGGCAGTTATTGTATGGTGCGAGTACCTACTTGGAATCAGACAGCCGAGGACCTTGCCTAGATGGCGTTCAGGACACGGTAGGGCATCATGAGCTCTTAGTGAGGGTAATTGGATTGATTAATGCCCTGCCACAATTTTTTTGATTTGAGGATTTGTGCTCCAGCTGTACTTGATTGCATTGGTAACAAGATCCTCCAGGGATATTTTGATCTACTCCCAGAGCGACTCGGAGCACGAGGAGCACTTGTGGATGTGCTACCATGCCCGTGTGGATAAAGCTGTATGCCAAGTTATTGTGATACAAGTTTTAGCTCCAAGTGCATGCCTTCTTGGGTCACCTTATTCTAGCCGTTAGGGTGGCGGTAAAATCCGGCCAAGATGGATGCTATCTGAGATTGGCCGAGACTGGCATCTATTGTCGAGACGAGAAGCTTCCTGGACTGGGCAGTGCCAGCAGACCTGGACGAATGGATGATTAGGCTGATACCAGCGCCGATTTTAGCATCGCCAGTGATGGGAGATGGATTTGCGTGTTACAGTGATGCCTCCCATAGTGGCTTTGGAGTTACAGTACATTATTGTTGAGCATTCTGTATCACCCCGACAGGGCCACTGTGGTGGCGAATACCTGGAGCCGGATAGCTTTTCGGGGTTGAGTTTAATGATTCCACAGCTGGCGCGGTGTGGACTGTTGAGGTAAACATGGCTTCTGGTTGTGTCTCTAAGGGTTCCTTTGGATGATAGACCGCGGCTGAGTAGTTCACTCAGATGGTCAGGATTCGGGAGTGACCGAGTGAGGACCCCTCCTTGTTTGAGCTCATTCCTTATGGGTTGATCGTGGGGGTATGCTTCGGTTGCCTTGGTTGTGTTGACACAGGATGCGATTCGGTGCGTATTGCACTGGTCGTTATTTTGTTTCCCCCAGCTTTTGGCGGAGCCCCCGGTGGTGTTTCACGTCTCAGCTCAGGAGTGTTTTTCCTTTTGGATCTCTCGCCCGTGATTGACTCACCCCTTTTGCGATCTGTGAGTGTTTGTGGTACGAAGGAAGCCCGTGGCGAATTCCGGCCCGTGAGGTGGGGGAAATTGCGCAATCGGGCCTTGCCGTTTTGGTTATTGTAGTCTTTGTGAAGTAATCACGAGGGGGTGAGCGGTGACTTAGGAGCTGGAGACGGGGACGTTGAGTACCTACCCTTGTTTTGTGGAACCTTTTGGGTTGAGCTAGTTTCGAGGACGAAACTTTCTTTTAGTGGGGGAGGATGTGAGGACCCGGATATTCCCACGTTTGGATTACTGTTGGTTATGTGACTTCTGGAGAACCAAGTTGAGTGTTAGAGGTGTTTGCGCGCATATTGGACCCAAGATTTGGACCCGGCATGAAAGATGGATCAAGTTCACTTCTCTGGGAATTTTTGGAAAATTTTAGAGGTGGAATTGGGCCAATCGGACATCGGATTTGGATTCAGCGCGCGAAAATGGTCAAGATGGACTATTTACTTATATTTTTCGGAGCTCGGATGACCCGGCACGGATTTCGAGGTTTGGTTTTACTGTTCCGGCGGCCGGAGAGGTGCCGGCGGCGGCGGCTGGCGGCGGAGCGCGGCGGCGGGTGGAGGCGCAGCCGCGCGGTCCACCGCGGAAGGCGTGCACCGGGTGTTGGCCACGTGGCGCATCCCGGTTGGCCGGCGCAGCAGGCGCGGTCCACGGGAGTGGCGCGGATGCACGGTGGACCGGAGCGGGACACGTGGAAGAGCGTGGTTGGTTTGGTGTTGTGCGCGCGGTCCACGGGGTGGGGGTGGTTGCCTCGGGATGCGTGCCCGCGTGGGTGCCATGTCGCGCGACCGGCGCGTGCGGCGACCGGTCGGCGGGTCAGCCGGGAGGACACGTGGCGCCCGCTCATTGGCGGGCGCTAACCGCCTCACTGTGCGGTGTGTGACACGTGGCAGGCATCGGCTGGCCCTGCATCGGTGTTTCCTGTTCGGCGGGACACGTGGCGGCATCTGGCGTTTTCGGGCGTGAACAGTGTTGGGCCAGCCCAACATTATAGCCGCCCGAAAACTTCGGGCGCCCGAAAGTTGGGCCCGAAATTGGTGGACTTGTCTTTTTGGGCTGACTTCGGGTGAGGCCTATAAATAGGCCTCCTTAGCTTCCTTTTTGAAGCTTTTTCCGAAGCTTTTAGCTCCTGAGCCCTTAACCAAAGATCCTTCTCTTCCTCTTGTGCATCTTTTGGCGGAGGCTCAGATTTTTTGGAGGCCGCGACGGCGACGACTTCTGCATCGTAGTGCGGAGCAACAATTTACTATTGGAGGCCCATGTTTGTCGCACTTTAGTCTGGGAGGTCTACAGAGCTACTCCATTGGTATTTTTGGACGATTTCTACGGCGTTGGAATCACGAGAGGTACGTCTTCGACTTTCGTGTTGATCATCTTGCTGGATTCAGAGTTTATGACACGGTTTTCGAGGCATTTCTAAGCCGCTGTTTTCTGGTGGAGTTTTTGGACAGCGGCCCCTTGCCGGAATTTTATCTCCGCACCCGAGTGTCGGCTCGAGACGAGCCTATACACTTTTTGGATCTACTCGTCGCAAGGATTATCATTGTATTTTTTCAGGATTTTTCTGAGGCTTGCCCGAAGGTATACTATTCCCCTTTTATCTGTGTTTGAGTTTACAGTTGTGTGGTTGTGAGTGTTTGCGCACCTGGACTGTGGAATTTGTAACTTGGCCTACGGGGCTCGGATTTGGGCATCCAGGTACCCGTTTCGAAGGTCTCGACGAGACGATCGCCGTAATATTTTTGTTAAAATTTTCAGGGCACTTTCTGTAGGTGAAAATTTCAGATCTTCAGGACTGTCTTCTGCAGATTTTTGTACTTGGTTATTCTGTGGAATAAAGTGTAACCTTGGACCTTTTGTTGTACCCAGGAGTATTTGCGGATGTTTGTGAACCCGTTGGTGTTGAGGATTAGTGGAGGTTGTTGCTTCTGGTGTTTTCAGCTGTGGAACTCCGGACAGTTAGCATTTTCAGGTGGGTGGCCTCGCCTTCATGACCTATGGACTGTACATTAATTCTATCAGTGTAGGGACTTGCATGTTGTAGATGTATTTTGTATAGCATGCTAGAATTTAGGAATTGATGTTCCTGATGCTGTTAGATGATCATGTGTTTATTGTCCTTCCCTACAAGCTGTTGATTATTGTTATCTTGGAACTTGACCTAGCACCCCATCATATGTTGCATGTGTAACCAGACTAGTAGAAAACCCTCACTTGGGCTAGGGTTATTTCTGCTTTAGACATCCACACTTCTACTTTCCTGGACATAGTGTTCTTCCTCGCCCGGGTAGCGGGCCAAGTGGTCAGGAGTTATCTTTTAGTGTGGGATGCATGTTACACTCGTGCTTGGGAGCAGAGTGGAGTCTGGTAGATGTAGTTGGGTGTGTCATCTGTAGCGGGAGCCGTTTGGGTAGACGGCGGTCCCGAGATGTTTTATTTTTCTTGTTTTATCTCTCGCCGCTGTGTTAGTGGCAGCGGTATATCTGAGTTAGCAGGACCTTAAACCCAGAACCTTTCTGGACACACATATGATTTTTGTTAACCAAATATTTTCTTCCAAGCATCGTAGGGTCGCCTGAGTCTGTTTTTGTTTGATTGGACGAAGGCATTAGCCCTTCGAGGCTTAGATATAAAACTTGGTTTCAACTGTTTTCCTAAAAAGAACTAAAAATCATTAAATATGGATTTCTTACAGATCAAAGGGCTTTAGTAAGAAATGTCACCTTTTCCTATAAATTAACCACCCGAGATGATTCGAGTGGTCTGGGTTCTAAGGTCTGCCTTCTTCTTGGGACAAGAACAACGAAAGGCTATGCCTAGAGCCTGTTCTTGTTTGATTTGGGTTGTAGGTTCTAGTCTTTCGGGGTTCCCGGACCCTTCCTTGTGTCAGTGGATGCGATGTTGGCCTGTTGAGGCAGTTGTTCGCAGTGGATGCGACGTTTGGTCTGTTTGGCCTGTTGAGACAATTTCTCGCAGTGGATGCGACTTTGTGCTATGAGTTGGTAGAGTGTGATCTAGAGGTTGTTTTTCCTGATTTAGTGGTGGAGGTGGTTCTCCCACTTAGCTTTGAGGATCTTGGGGTCTGGCAGATCGAGTCGTGGAGGTTTCCCGACTCAGCCATGGTCGTGCATTATCAGATTGAGTCGTTGAGGGTTCTCCGACATACCTGTTGTTACGGAATTTGAGTTGGCGTAGTTTCGTGAAAGTTTCAAGTCTTGAAGATTGAAGGTGAAGAAAGTTGGATCATTTAACTCAATCTCAAGAAAGAAGAATTCAAAAGGATCAGGTATGTTTAACTAAAGATTTTGTGTGATCCGAATACTTCTTGTAGTGTAGAAACACTTGGAAGAATATTTCATTGCATAAAAATCAAAAACTGGACTTGGGACATGTTCAGGATCCGGATCAGGTTGTTCAATCCGGATCCCGAAGGTGGTTCGTTCATACACCAGTTCAATCCGGATCGTAGCCTCTCTTGATCCGGATCCCGAACACTGAGTTTACCATTTTCCTTGAACGATCCGGATCAGGCTTCGCAATCCGGATCCCGAACGTTGATGTTTGGTGAACTGTATGAACGATCCGGATCAAGCACTTCGATCCGGATCCCGAACCTTCGTTTTTCTGGAACTACCTGACTCGTTACGACGATCCGGATCACAGCTAATCCGATCCGGATCGCCGTCCGTAAAATTTCAAGAAATGGTAGGTTTTTGATTCTTATCTCCTTCCTAGGGTTTCTAACCTATAAATAGACCCTATGACTCCTTTTCTAGGGTTAAGGAAAATAGCCGTCATATTCATATCTTATTTTATACGGCTCTAGATCCACATATAGAGAAGAAAGGAAATCATTAGAGAATACTCTATGTTTCTCATCTATATTGATTAGTTTGATTCTAGGTTTTCATACTCACATCTTGAGTTGAATCAAACTAATGAATACTTAGATGGTATTCCGATCTATCTTTGATCTAAGTATTCGGCGGATCATCACCACCAAAAACAACGATTTACCCCCAAAAATCGGCGCGTGGATTCGCGTGTCCTTGTGGATTCAAGGTTCAACCGCTCTCGTGGATTCGGAGCGAGGCACGTTCGTGGATTCGAAGGGTGCTATTGGGTGAAGACCGTGGACTCGGTCGGACGTCGTGGATTCGACGTTGGACGCCGTGGATTCGGCGTTGGGCGCAGATCGTGGATTCGAGAAGCGTCGTGGAGCGAGCGGAGAAGATCCTCTAGGAGCGTATGGAAAAGGTTGAGTCGTAAGTGTGTACGGTAAATCACCTTGTACGTGTTTTAATTCTAGTGGATTTCGCCGTGTTATCGGTCCCGTGGTTTTTTACTCCGGTGATGGAGTTTTCCACGTAAAAATCTTGCGAGTTATTTTTTTATTTCCGCATTGGGTTTTTATCGCAACGATTTTTGAGTGTTTATACGTCTACACCTATTCACCCCCCTCTAGGTGTTTTTTCCCCTATTTAGATCCTTATTACATATAACCCAACAAGTGGTATCAGAGCGGGAATAGGGTTGTAAACAATGGTTGAAGGTGGAAACATCAATCGACCCCCTTTCTTTGATGGAACAAATTATGCGTACTGGAAAGTACGAATGAAAGCCTTTTTAATTTCCATCGACGAAAGGGTGTGGCAATCAATTGAATTAGGATGGTCTAATCCAACTGAAATTATCTCTGATGTTCGCACCTTAAAACCTAGGTCGAAATGGACCAAGGAAGAGTTAGATTCTTCTTCTTACAATGGCAAGGGAATTAATGCTATTTTTAATGCCTTATCTCAAACTGAATTCTCTCGCGTCTCGGCATGTGAGACTGCGAAAGAAATCTGGGATGTTCTTCAGGTTACACATGAGGGAACTAACCTCGTGAAGATTCAGAAACTGCAAATGCTTACGAGCAAGTTTGGACTCTATCTTGATGGCAGAAAATGAATCTTTCACGGACTACTATACACGATTGCAAGACATCGTAAACTCATGTGCTAACCTGGGAGAGAAGATTCCAGAATTTAAGATTGTAAGAAAGATCTTAAGAACTCTTCCTGAACGATTTCGCCCAAAGGTTACAGCCATTGAAACTATTAAACACCCGGACGAAATACGTGTAGAAGAATTAGTTGGTTCATTACAAACATATGAAATGACATTTACTACTAACAATTCTTCTGGAAAGGCATCCACTCTAAGGTCTTCAGGTTATGCGTTGAAAACAACTAAGGAAGAAGACGCGGATACATCCTCCTCCGACGATGACGAGAACCTTTCTATGGAGGAATTTGAGAAGCAGCTCGCTCTCTTGACAAGGAAGTTTCGCCGCAACTTCGAAGGGGTAATTCAAGTAAATCTCCATCCTTCGGAAAGTCGAACAAAGGCAAGGGTACTTCAAGTTACAAGTCAAGAAAGCAAGAGAACTTCTCAAAGGATAAGAAAAGTTCAGAGGGACAACTACAATGCTTCAAATGTCGAGGCTACGGCCATATTGCAACGGAGTGTCCCAACAAGTATCCGGCGAAGAAGAAGGCGATGCAAGTCGGTCACTTGGGATGACAACTCAACGTCAAATTGAGTCATCTTCTAGTGATGAAGAAAAGAGCACCACGGCATTCCACGCGTCCACATCTTCACCCTTTATGTGCTTTATGGCAAGTACGTCCGAGTCATTGTCCAACTCCACTGTTGAAAAGAATGCAACGGACAATGAATCGGATGATTCGGAAGGTGGAAGATTTTGCTTTAGCCTACCACAAACTTTTGAGGGATCAAAGAAAATGGCTCTAAGCAAAACAAGAGTTTGAGAGGGAGAGTGTATGATCTCGAAGAAGAAGCAAAAAGAGCAACTTACTCCTCTCAAACGCTCTTGAAGTGGAAAGGAAAAATCTGATAAAAGTAAATGTTTCCCTTCAAGAGTCCAATGAGCTTTTTTGAGAAGGAACATACAAATCTGGTGGATAAAGTGGATCACTTCTCAAAGCTCTACAACGAGGCTCGACAGGATAACCTGGAAATGACAAAGACCATTTCCAACTCAAGGATGACTTGAAGCGATCTCTCTCAGGAAGGAGTAAGTTGGATAGGCTTCTTGGTCTTTGGTCAAACAAAATCGGTTCGGCCTCGGGTACACTCAAACTGGAAACAGTCCAAGTTCGAGTGGGACAGTTTTGTGCCTCAGTCGGTATCTCCTCCTCCGACACCGGAATTCAAGACAAACAACGACAACAAACCTACTTCATCCTCTTCGGAATCGTCAAGCTCAAAGGTATGTTTTCGTTGTAATTTTGCAGGGCACATTGAAAGAAATTGCAAGATTGGAGCTCAAAGATCAAATCAACCACATCTTGCAACTGCTACCAATAAGTTCACTCCCCGGAATTCAAAGAAGGATTTTTCAAAAGAAAAGAACATTGGTAGTACTCAAACAAGACGATGACAAAAGAAAAAGATCAATCATACAAGACGTCTTCATCAAGGAAAATTTCTCAACCATTGCCAACATACTCCAAAACTCAAAAGGTTTGGGTATGCAAAGGTGAAACCCTCCTTGTCTTTAATCGTTCTACGATTAAATGTTGTGTAGTTTATGTAGACTATTTTTTTCTTTCTTTTGGCCGACCCGTCAACCATCTTTGGGAGGTAAATGGTATATTTTCTTATTGGTTGATGATTTCTCTCGGTTTTCTTGGGTAGCATTTTTAAAAGAGAAAGCTGATACTTTTGACTCTTTTCATGAGATTTGCCATCGTATTATGATTGAAAAGAATGAAAAGATCATTCGTGTTAGAAGTGATAGAGGTGGAGAATTCATAAATTCTAAATTCATTGACTTTTGTACTTCAAACGGTATTAAACATGAATTCTCTGCACCCTATACACCTCAGCAGAATGGTGTTGTTGAGCGCAAAAACAGGGTTGTTCAAGAGATGGCGCGTGTGATGCTTCATAGCCGGAATTTACCGCTACATTTTTGGGCTGAAGCTGTGAACACCGCTGTCTATGTCATTAATCGAGTTTATTTGCGCCCGGAACGTTAAATACACCATATGAACTGTGGTGTGGTAGAAAACCCAACATCAAATATTTTCGTATCTTCGGGAGTCGATGTTACATTTTACGTGACCGTGAAAATCTTGGAAAGTTGACTCTCGAAGTGACGAAGGGATTTTTTGGGGTATTCTACGAATAGCAGAGCATATCGAGTATTTAACTTGAATCTAAGACGATCGTAGAATCTATAAATGTTAAAGTAGATGAAGCTTTTCACTTTGCATCTGAAAAATCTACCCTCGATATCTCTCTAGATGATGATTCTCCTGCTAGTGCATCTTCTCATAATAATACTTCCAATATTAATGATGCATCTAATGGTTCTTCAAGTTTATCTGATGTGCAGGAATCATCTCATATATCTCCGAGTACTCCGTTTCAACAAACGCTACGAATCTCCAAGGATCATCCGGAATCGAATATTATTGGAGATCCACAAGAAGGAGTTAGAACTCGGAGGCAGTTGGTTTGTGGATTCGCTTGCTACGTATCTTTAATCGAACCAAAGAACATAGATGAAGCTCTTCAGGATGACTACTGGATTAAAGCAATGCAGGAAGAGCTCCATCAATTTGAGCGAAACAAAGTCTGGGAATTAACGAAGCCTCCAAAGCAACATAATGTGATAGGTACCAAATGGATCTTCAAGAACAAGAAAAATGAGGATGGTACTATCATCAGGAACAAGGCACGATTAGTTGCTCAAGGCTACTCTCAAGTAGAAGGTATAGACTTTGATGAAACATTCGCCCCTGTAGCTAGACTCGAGTCCATTCGTATACTATTTGCTATTGCTTGTCATTTTAAAATCAAATTATTTCAAATGGACGTTAAGAGCGCATTTCTAAATGGGTTTTTAAATGAGGAAGTTTATGTGGCTCAACCGAAAGGTTTTGTAGACCATAAACAACCTAACCATGTTTTTCGTTTGAAAAAGGCTCTTTACGGTCTGAAACAAGCACCGCGAGCATGGTACGAAAGGTTAACAAAGCACCTTTTGGAGAAGGGCTATACTCGAGGGGGAGCTGATAGGACTCTCTTTGTGAAGCATTATCAAAGCAATTTCATTGTAGCACAAATCTATGTCGATGACATTGTATTTGGCGCAACAAGAGATAATGATGCTTCTAAATTCGCGGAGACCATGGAAAGCGAATTTGAGATGTCCATGATGGGCGAATTGACTTATTTCCTTGGATTGCAAATTAAACAAAATGATGAAGGTATTCACTTGAGTCAATCCAAGTATGCAATGGAGTTGGTCAAAAAGTTTGATCTTGAAAATTCGAAGGATTTTCCGACTCCAATGGGAACTAGCCACAAGGGACTTGGAAGTGAATCACATAGTGAGAATGTAGACGAGAAACTGTATCGAAGTATGATTGGAAGTCTACTTTACCTCACGGCTAGTCGCCCGGATATATCTTTTGGTGTTGGGATTTGCGCGAGATATCAATCAGCACCAAAGGAGGTTCACCTGAAAGCGGTGAAAAGGATCATCCGGTATATCAAAGGATCAATTAATTTCGGAATTTGGTATCCTATGGGAACAAGTTTGGATATTGTTGGATACTCAGATGCCGATTGGGCAGGATCAGTGGATGATCGGAAAAGCACGAGTGGTGCATGCTTCTATCTTGGCCATTGCCTTGTTGCATGGCACAGTAAAAAGCAGAATTGCATAGCACTCTCGACTGCCGAAGCGGAATACATTTCAGCGGGAAGTTGTTCAACCCAACTCATTTGGATGAAAAGCGTGTTGAGCGACTTCCGGATTTCAGCATCTTCGGTAACAATTCTTTGTGACAACACAAGTGCAATTAACATTTCTAAAAACCCTGTGTTGCACTCTAGAACAAAACATATTGAACTTAGATATCATTTTCTTAGAGAGCTAGTTGAATCAAATACTCTTCAACTTTCATATATTTCAACTGAGGATCAATTAGCTGACATTCTAACAAAACCTTTGGATCAAAAACGTTTTATTCATTTGCGAAAAGCAATTGGAATGCTTTCCTTGAAATAAACTTCTTTTTGAAACCTTTGCTTAGGATAGGTTTTTTTGTTTTTGTTTTGTTTTGTTCATTATCTATGTTTGTACATAGGACATTAATTGAGCATAGATCATAATTGACTTTAATTGCATCTTTTCGCACATTTAGAAATTTATTATGCTTTTGCCATCATAATATTTCACTGTTGCAATGATCATTTATGTTAATTAAATCATCTTCTGAGTGATCAAAGTCAATTTCTCTCTCTCAATGATCTCTTGGTATAGTCATTATCTTATTTGACTGCTTAGTCGAGTATGAAATCGAGATCAATTTTTGGTTGAATACTTTATATCTTAAATAATTGATAGCCAATTGAGGGGGAGTCAAAGAAAAGTAAAATGCTCAAAAGATGTGGAAAGAGTTACATCCCAATGAGGAGTGTGAAAACTACCACCACATGGAGGAAAGAGCTACCACCTCGGTCGTCCGAGTATTGTGTGCAGCTACCACATGTATACCAAGCATGGTTGTTCAAATTTTGATTAAGTAAAATGCATGTTGAAATACTTGACTCCGTCAAATTTCAAGGTTGGTATAAGGTGGGTTTTTAAAGAAAGATGCTCAAAGAGCCACTCTCTTCAACAGATTGTCTAGATACATTATCTACTATATTTGGGATTTCAAACATCTATTGATCTTTGTATTTCATTTTCTTTACTGAATTGATGATTTGATAAAGGCATTACTCATAAGATCAAGTTAGATGTAATTGAAGGTGTTCAACTTTAAGGGATTTAATTTTTGTAAATTCTCGTTTCATTTTTGGATATTATTGATAGATTTGGCATAATCTAATTCTTGTTGTATGAAACGATGATTTTTGTTTAAAGTTGATACACATTTGTGCTTACAATCTTTTTCTGGTTTTTCTTGAATTTCTCTGAAATTTTCTAAAGAAAAAGTTGGAGCCGATCCGGATCGGGCAAGATGATCCGGATCCCGAACGCAGGTATTCTTCTGCGGGCTGACGATCCGGATTGGACCTGCCGATCCGGATCCCGAACGCAGTTTCTCACTGCGGGTAGCCGATCCGGATCGCAAGCATGAACTGATCCGGATCGCGGCTAGGGTTTTATAAAGAACAAAAGGGTTTTGATTTCTTTTACTCCAATCTTTTGTTCCAAAGTTTCCAGAGCCTCTCTCTCTAGATTTCATCCTTCTTGGAAGCTTTCAAACTCAAGTTCTTCAACTCCAAGTAAGTTTTATTGATCAAAATCTCGGTTTTTCACCGTTTTTCTCTATTCCTCCTCAAACGTGATGAATTTCTTGGATCAATTTTGTTTGTGGATGGTTTTTGATCAAATTTCTTTTGAAATAAGAACTCTGGGTAGATTAGTTTTGATTATATGCTAGGTATTCTCCTGATAACGGATTTTTAGGCTTCGATTTCTAAAATTTCGGTTTTAGGGCATATAATAAGGATTTTCGAAAATCATGCAATTGATCTATTTTTAAAAGTCCTTTTGCAAAACTAATTTGATTCTTAGTCTCTCTACATGATTATGATTGTTTGGGTACAATTTTTCAAATCTTTGAAAATTAACAATTTTTTCGTGTTCTTGAGTTGTTGCTCACAGGATTTCAATCTTCTTAAGGCACTTGGATCAATGGGATTCTCATGGATCATTCTTTTATTGGTCACTATGGTGCACACTCGGGCCACAAACAAATTAAAGAGAGCTAAGAAAACACAACAAAAAGGTGAGTTTCATATGATCAGCGACACAGAAGTAGAAGTAGATTGTCAAGAGATAGATTGGACTGAATTAACAGATGATGATGAATCAATGCCCGATGCATCGAAAGAAAAAGCACCCATGGACAAAGGTAAAGCACCTATGACTGCACCAACCATCTCGGTGAAAAGGAAACGACTTGCTCGACGGTTTGGACGAGCACGAGGTTTCATGTCTAACGAACCGATTATTCCGGATTCTCCACCTCGTGAGGAACAAGTGTTCGTTAATGCGGATCGCCTAAGGGCATTTGAGAATCGTGAATGCATTGGTGAGAGGCATGTTAATATTGAGGCTCTACGAGATCACTCCCCTGAGTTTGGCGTTCTGATTGAACAAGCAAATCTTATTCAAGTTTGTCGATTTCCAGAAGTGCTTGGATACTGTCTGCATCATGTAAGGGCCTTCTATACAAATGCACGGCACCTTCGAGAAATTGAAAACGGTCCAATGGAATTTTACACGAATATCCAAGGCACAAGATTCAAAATTACTCCACAATTGATTGGCGAGGTTTTGGGAATGCCTGCCAGCAAGACAGGAGTTAATTACTTGAAGGGAAAGGTTTTGACGAACACTTTGTGGCAAATGGTTATAAAGGGAATTTGTTTGGAAGGAACGCAATCAACGGAGAAATCGATCAGATCCAAAGAACTTCGTCTTGAGTACCGATTCCTAAACTTCATCACCTGTTACAATATCCTTCCAAATTTGCAGACGAAAGTCTTGAGATGGGATCGAATGCTATTTTTGTATCTCTTAGGACATCCGTCTGAGGCAATGGGATTGAATATCAACATTCCATACATTATTTGGAATAGAATGACAAGATATGTTGAGCACCCTCATCCCACAGAAAGAATTCCATTTCCACTGATTATAATGAGGATCTTGAAGAAATTTCAGGTTGATATTACTTCACCGACTTATCATCAATGTTTGGGTATGATCGATGAGTCCACCGTTGTGAAGTCACTTCACAAATTACCACATGTTACTCCGACACCGTCCACTGGTAAGAAACCTTGTGTCGGCACCTCGGCCTCACCGTCTCAACAAGCACCTGGCGCGGAAGAAGCATCAGTAACTTCGATCTTCAAGCAACAACAGCGCCTATCTCTGAGCAAGAGCGAATAACCAAAGAACAAAGCCGAATGTCTGAAGAACTCGAGATCATAACCGCATCCCAAATTACATTGACCAAGAAAGTAAATTCGATGAAGAAATTGATCAAGAACATGTTCGCTAAGATGGGATATAGTGCGTCTGAGGATTCAGACTCCGATAATTAATTTTGCTCTAACAATTTTTGTGCAGGCTTTAACCTTTTTCAGTTTTTAGGACTTACTCTTAGTTCTAGTTCTTACTTTTAGGAACAAATTTTTGAAACTTCTTGACTCTCCTTAAATTTTTGTGATTTTGGCTTTGTTTGTGACAAAAAGGGGGAGAGAGTTTAGAGAGAACTTGAACAATGATGATGTGAATATCGAACTTGAACAATGATGATGTGAATGTGTGAACATCGAGGTAAGTATAACCTCAACTTGAAAGGTAAGTAGAACTTCAACTTTTGGTTTCCATTTGTTTGAATGCATGCCTCGACTAACTATTCGACTAACTATTTGGGCATGTAATATAACTAACAAGTTGATGTTCACTAACATGACATTTGGTTTTTGATTGCATAGAAGATATGTTGGTGTTTTAACTATGATCTTTACATATCTGAATATAAATGTCATGGTAAGTATAAATGAGATAAACTTCATCTCTGTATATGGTTTTGAATGATATAAAATTCTTGAGGTATCTAACGATTTCTTTTGTCAAGAATGATTTCTTTTGCAGAGAGTACAGATGTCTAAGTCTAGAGTCTGTTTTAGGAGTTTAACTCATGTATTTTATTTTGGATCTCCATTGTAAATTTTTGTTGTATGGTGATAGCAACAAAAATATCTTTTTGAATTTTCTTTAGTGGATCTGTGTTTTGTCACGAAACCGCCAAAGGGGGAGATTGTTACGGAATTTGAGTTGGCGTAGTTTCGTGAAAGTCTCAAGTCTTGAAGATTGAAGGTGAAGAAAGTTGGATCATTTAACTCAATCTCAAGAAAGAAGAATTCAAAAGGATCAGGTATGTTTAACTAAAGATTTTGTGTGATCCGAATACTTCTTGTAGTGTAGAAACACTTGGAAGAATCTTTCATTGCATAAAAATCAAAAACTGGACTTGGGACATGTTCAGGATCCGGATCAGGTTGTTCGATCCGGATCCCGAAGGTGGTTCGTTCATACACCAGTTCAATCCGGATCGTAGCCTCTCTTGATCCGGATCCCGAACACTGAGTTTACCATCTTCCTTGAACGATCCGGATCAGGCTTCGCAATCCGGATCCCGAACGTTGATGTTTGGTGAACTGTATGAACGATCCGGATCAAGCACTTCGATCCGGATCCCGAACCTTCGTTTTTCTGGAATTGCCTGACTCGTTACGACGATCCGGATCACAGCTAATCCGATCCGGATCGCCGTCCGTAAAATTTCCAGAAATGGTAGGTTTTTGATTCTTATCTCCTTCCTAGGGTTTCTAACCTATAAATAGACCCTATGACTCTTTTCTAGGGTTAAAAATAGCCGTCATTTTCATATATCATTTTATACGGCTCTAGATCCACATATAGAGAAGAAAGGAAATCATTAGAGAATACTCTATGTTTCTTCATCTATATTGATTAGTTTGATTCTAGGTTTTCATACTCACATCTTGAGTTGAATCAAACTAATGAATACTTAGATGGTATTTCCGATCTATCTTTGATCTAAGTATTCGGCGGATCATCACCACCAAAAACAACGATTTACCCCAAAAATCGGCGCGTGGATTCGCGTGTCCTTGTGGATTCAAGGTTCAACCGCTCTCGTGGATTCGGAGCGAGGCACGTTCGTGGATTCGAAGGGTGCTATTGGGTGAAGACCGTGGATTCGGTCGGACGTCGTGGATTCGACGTTGGACGCCGTGGATTCGGCGTTGGGCGCAGATCGTGGATTCGAGAAGCGTCGCGGAGCGAGCGGAGAAGATCCTCTAGGAGCGTATGGAAAAGGTTGAGTCGTAAGTGTGTACGGTAAATCACCTTGTACGTGTTTTAATTCTAGTGGATTTCTGCCGTGTTATCGGTCCCGTGGTTTTTTACTCCGGTGATGGAGTTTTCCACGTAAAAATCTTGCGAGTTATTTTTATTTCCGCATTGGGTTTTTATCGCAACGATTTTTGAGTGTTTATACGTTTACACCTATTCACCCCCCTCTAGGTGTTTTTTCCCCTATTTAGATCCTTATTACATATAACCCAACACTGTGAGAGTGTTTGGGCCTTACCTGTTTGAGTCGAGGTTCTTTTTCCGACTGAGTTGTGCTTTAGCTTGGAGTTACCGATCTGTTTGATCGTGGATCATAGCCTGCATGAGCCACATTTGGAGCTTGACAGAGATACTTTACAGAGTACTTGAGATGGGTACTTTTTACTCGAGCGGGTCGCTCCCCTCGAGTGCCACTCCGGAGTAGGCGAGACCGGTTGTTTTACCGGCGTGAGATTTGAGTTTTCTATCACGGACTTGTCGTTGCATTTGTCCCTCTGGCTATGCTAGTGTTGGCAGTCATGGACATCCAACATAAGTCCGCTCCTCCGGACGTAACGGTAGTAGGTTGGCGCAGGTTTTGATGGACCCGAGGAGGCAGTCAGTTCAGATTGGGTGATCAGAGATGAGAGTTAGTTGTGGCATCATGTTCTTTCGTTCCACTCTTTGAGCATCTAGATAGAGGCATAGTAGCTGTAGCGTTTACTTTCCAGCTTTCCTTACAGCACTGCATTGTTGCTTTATGCCTCTAGTAGACTTAGTGGGCAGACCGTCCGGGCTTGTGGCGGCACCCACTGAGAACTACTGTGGGATGTAGTTTTCACACCGTCGTGGTGTCTTTCCCCCGGACTTTCTACTCGGTTCCTGTTGTTCCTGTTGCTGATCCATTCTGACCGGGGCGAGGGAGTCGTGAGCTAGTTCCCTACCCGTCGTGGAGTGTAGCGGTACCCTTTCAAGGAGAGCTTCAGTAGATTAGTTATTTTATTTTCCTTCTTTGAGAGACTGATGGAGTGAACGGATTTTGGTATATAAATAAATGTGAATAAAATGGTATGAAATGCTATTTTATAAAATTGAGGTAAATGATGACCTGGAACGAATTGGGCCCAAATCGGGATTAGAATGGAGATCTTGAATCTTACATGAGAAAGTGGGCCCAGATTGTAAGTGGAAAATATCACAGTTCGGACAAATTAGAGAAAATTACGGGAGCTCCGTAAATGTCTTTTACGGCCACAGCAAAAGTTTCGCGT
>CM055062.1:12759249-12874113 GCA_029204045.2 Tillandsia leiboldiana | reverse complement strand
GATTTGGACCCGGCATGAAAGATGGATCAAGTTCATTCTCTGGGAATTTTTGGAAATTTTTAGAGGTGGAATTGTCAATCGGACATCGGATTGGGATCAAAGCTCGCGAAAAATGTGTCAAAGATGGCTTTTTACTTTATTTTCGGCGAGCTCGATGACCCGGGCACGGAGTTCGAGTTGGTTTTACTTGTTCCGGGCGGCCGGAGAGGTCCGGGCGGCGGCGGCTGGCGGCGGAGCGCGGCGGCGGGTGAGGCGCACCGCGCGTCCCCGCGAAGGCGGGCACCGGGTGTTGGCCACGTGGCTCATCCCGGTTGCCGGCGCAGCTAGGCGACGCGGTCCACGGGAGTGGCGCGGATGCACGGTGACCCGGAGCGGGACCACTGAAAGAGCGTGGTTGGTTTGGTGTGGTGCGCGCGGTCCACGGGTGGGGGTGGTTGCCTCGGGATGCGTGCCCGCGTGGGTGCCATGTCGCGCGAACCGGCGCGTGCGGCAGACCGGTCCGGCGGGTCAGCCGGAGGACACGTGCGCCCTCTCTTGGCGGGCGCTAACCGCGCTCAGATGTGCGGTGTGTGACACTTGGCAGGCACGCTGGCCTGCATCGGTGTTTTCCTGTTCGGCGGACACGTTGCGGCATCTGGCGTTTTCGGGCGTGAACAGTGTTGGGCCAGCCCAACATTATAGCCGCCCGAAACTTCGGGCGCCCTAAAGTTGGGCCCGAAATTGGTGGACTTGTCTTTTTGGGCTGACTTCGGGTGAGGCCTATAAATAGCCTCCGTAGCTTCCTTTTTGAAGCTGTTTTCCCGAAGCTTTTTTAGCTCTGAGCCCTTAACCAAAGATCCTTCTCTCCTCTTGTGCATCTTTTGGCGAGGCTCAGATTTTTGGAGGCCGCGACGGCGACGCTTCTTCTGCATCGTAGTGCGGAGCAACAATTTACTATTGAGGCCCATGTTTTCGCACTTTAGTCTGGGAGGTCCTACAGAGCTACTCCATTGTATTTTTGAACGATTTCTACGGCGTTGGAATCACGAGTAGGTACGTCTTCGACTTTCGTGTTGATCATCTTGCTGATTCAAGTTTTATGACGCGTTTTCGAGGCATTTCTAAGCCGCTGTTTTCTGGTGGAGTTTTTGGACAGCGGCCCCTTGCCGGAATTTTATCTCCGCACCCGAGTGTCGGCGAGACGAGCCTATACACTTTTTGGATCTACTCGTCGCAGGATTATCATTGTATTTTTTCAGGATTTTTCTGAGGCTTGCCCGAAGGTATACTATTCCCCTTTTATCTGTGTTTGAGTTTACAGTTGTGGTTTGTGAGTGTTTGCGCACCTGGACTGTGGAATTTGTAACTTGGCCTACGGGCTCGGATTTGGGCATCCAGGTACCCGTTCGAAGGTCTCGACGAGACGATCGCCGTAATATTTTTTGTTAAATTTTCAGGGCACTTTCTGTAGGTGAAAATTTCAGATCTTCAGGACTGTCTTCTGCAGATTTTTGTACTTGGTTATCTCTGGAATAAAGTGTAACCTGGACCTTTTGTTGTACCCAGGAGTATTTGCGGATGTTTGTGAACCCGTTGGTGTTGAGGATTAGTGGAGGTTGTTGCTTCTGGTGTTTTCAGCTGTGGAACTCCGACAGTTAGCATTTTCAGGTGGGTGGCCTCGCCTTCATGACCTATGGACTGTACATTAATTCTATCATGTAGGGACTTCATGTTGTAGATGTATTTTGTATAGCATGCTAGAATTTAGGAATTGATGTTCCTGACTGTTAGAAGGATGATCATGTTTTATTGTCCTTCCCTACAAGCTGGTGATTATTGTTCTTGGAACTTGACCTAGCACCCCATCATATGTTGCATGTGTAACCAGACTAGTAGAAAACCCTCACTTGGGCTAGGTTATTTCTGCTTTAGACATCCACACTTCTACTTTCCTGGACATAGTGTTCTTCCTCGCCCGGGTAGCGGCCAGTGGTCAGGAGTTATCTTTTAGTGTGGGATGCATGTTACACTCGTGCTTGGGAGCAGAGTGGAGTCTGGTAGATGTAGTTGGTGTGTCATCTGTAGCGGGAGCCGTTTGGGTAGACGGCGGTCCCGAGATGTTTTATTTTTCTTGTTTTATCTCTCGCCGCTGTTTAGTGGCAGCGGTATATCTGAGTTAGCAGGACCTTAAACCCAGAACCTTTCGGGACACACATATGATTTTTGGTAACCAAATTTTTCTTCCAAGCATCGTAGGGTCGCCTGAGCTGTTTGTTTGTTTGGATTGGACGAAGGCATTAGCCCTTCGAGGCTTAGATATAAAACTTGGTTTCAACTGTTTTCCTAAAAAGAACTAAAAATCATTAATATGGATTTCTTACAGATCAAAGGGCTTAGTAAGAAATGTCACCTTTTCCTATAAATTAACCACCCGAGATGATTCGAGTGGTCTGGGTTCTAAGGTCTGCTTCTTCTTGGGACAAGAACAACGAAAGGCTATGCCTAGAGCCTGTTCTTGTTTGATTTGGGTTGTAGGTTCTAGTCTTTCGGGGTTCCCGGACCCTTCCTTGTGTCAGTGGATGCGATGTTGGCCTGTTGAGGCAGTTGTTCGCAGTGGATGCGACGTTTGGGTCTGTTTGGCCTGTTGAGACAATTTCTCGCAGTGGATGCGACTTTGTGCTATGAGTTGGTAGAGTGTGATCTAGAGGTTGTTTTTCCTGATTTAGTGGTGGAGGTGGTTCTCCCACTTAGCTTTGAGGATCTTGGGGTCTGGCAGATCGAGTCGTGGAGGTTTCCCGACTCAGCCATGGTCGTGCATTATCAGATTGAGTCGTTGAGGGTTCTCCGACATACCTGTTGTTACGGAATTTGAGTTGGCGTAGTTTCGTGAAAGTTTCAAGTCTTGAAGATTGAAGGTGAAGAAAGTTGGATCATTTAACTCAATCTCAAGAAAGAAGAATTCAAAAGGATCAGGTATGTTTAACTAAAGATTTTGTGTGATCCGAATACTTCTTGTAGTGTAGAAACACTTGGAAGAATATTTCATTGCATAAAAATCAAAAACTGGACTTGGGACATGTTCAGGATCCGGATCAGGTTGTTCAATCCGGATCCCGAAGGTGGTTCGTTCATACACCAGTTCAATCCGGATCGTAGCCTCTCTTGATCCGGATCCCGAACACTGAGTTTACCATTTTCCTTGAACGATCCGGATCAGGCTTCGCAATCCGGATCCCGAACGTTGATGTTTGGTGAACTGTATGAACGATCCGGATCAAGCACTTCGATCCGGATCCCGAACCTTCGTTTTTCTGGAACTACCTGACTCGTTACGACGATCCGGATCACAGCTAATCCGATCCGGATCGCCGTCCGTAAAATTTCAAGAAATGGTAGGTTTTGATTCTTATCTCCTTCCTAGGGTTTCTAACCTATAAATAGACCCTATGACTCCTTTTCTAGGGTTAAGGAAAATAGCCGTCATATTCATATCTTATTTTATACGGCTCTAGATCCACATATAGAGAAGAAAGGAAATCATTAGAGAATACTCTATGTTTCTTCATCTATATTGATTAGTTTGATTCTAGGTTTTCATACTCACATCTTGAGTTGAATCAAACTAATGAATACTTAGATGGTATTTCCGATCTATCTTTGATCTAAGTATTCGGCGGATCATCACCACCAAAAACAACGATTTACCCCAAAAATCGGCGCGTGGATTCGCGTGTCCTTGTGGATTCAAGGTTCAACCGCTCTCGTGGATTCGGAGCGAGGCACGTTCGTGGATTCGAAGGGTGCTATTGGGTGAAGACCGTGGACTCGGTCGGACGTCGTGGATTCGACGTTGGACGCCGTGGATTCGGCGTTGGGCGCAGATCGTGGATTCGAGAAGCGTCGTGGAGCGAGCGGAGAAGATCCTCTAGGAGCGTATGGAAAAGGTTGAGTCGTAAGTGTGTACGGTAAATCACCTTGTACGTGTTTTAATTCTAGTGGATTTCGCCGTGTTATCGGTCCCGTGGTTTTTTACTCCGGTGATGGAGTTTTCCACGTAAAAATCTTGCGAGTTATTTTTTTATTTCCGCATTGGGTTTTTATCGCAACGATTTTTGAGTGTTTATACGTCTACACCTATTCACCCCCCTCTAGGTGTTTTTTCCCCTATTTAGATCCTTATTACATATAACCCAACAAGTGGTATCAGAGCGGGAATAGGGTTGTAAACAATGGTTGAAGGTGGAAACATCAATCGACCCCCTTTCTTTGATGGAACAAATTATGCGTACTGGAAAGTACGAATGAAAGCCTTTTTAATTTCCATCGACGAAAGGGTGTGGCAATCAATTGAATTAGGATGGTCTAATCCAACTGAAATTATCTCTGATGTTCGCACCTTAAAACCTAGGTCGAAATGGACCAAGGAAGAGTTAGATTCTTCTTCTTACAATGGCAAGGGAATTAATGCTATTTTTAATGCCTTATCTCAAACTGAATTCTCTCGCGTCTCGGCATGTGAGACTGCGAAAGAAATCTGGGATGTTCTTCAGGTTACACATGAGGGAACTAACCTCGTGAAGATTCAGAAACTGCAAATGCTTACGAGCAAGTTTGACTCTATCTTGATGGCAGAAAATGAATCTTTCACGGACTACTATACACGATTGCAAGACATCGTAAACTCATGTGCTAACCTGGGAGAGAAGATTCCAGAATTTAAGATTGTAAGAAAGATCTTAAGAACTCTTCCTGAACGATTTCGCCCAAAGGTTACAGCCATTGAAACTATTAAACACCCGGACGAAATACGTGTAGAAGAATTAGTTGGTTCATTACAAACATATGAAATGACATTTACTACTAACAATTCTTCTGGAAAGGCATCCACTTCTAAGTCTTCAGGTTATGCGTTGAAAACAACTAAGGAAGAAGACGCGGATACATCCTCCTCAGACGATGACGAGAACCTTTCTATGGAGGAATTTGAGAAGCAGCTCGCTCTCTTGACAAGGAAGTTTCGCCGCAACTTTCGAAGGGGTAATTCAAGTAAATCTCCATCCTTCGGAAAGTCGAACAAAGGCAAGGGTACTTCAAGTTACAAGTCAAGAAAGCAAGAGAACTTCTCAAAGGATAAGAAAAGTTCAGAGGGACAACTACAATGCTTCAAATGTCGAGGCTACGGCCATATTGCAACGGAGTGTCCCAACAAGTATCCGGCGAAGAAGAAGGCGATGCAAGTCGTCACTTGGGATGACAACTCAACGTCAAATGAGTCATCTTCTAGTGATGAAGAAAAGAGCACCACGGCATTCCACGCGTCCACATCTTCACCCTTTATGTGCTTTATGGCAAGTACGTCCGAGTCATTGTCCAACTCCACTGTTGAAAAGAATGCAACGGACAATGAATCGGATGATTCGGAAGGTGAAGATTTTGCTTTAGCCTACCACAAACTTTTGAGGGATTCAAAGAAAATGGCTAAGCAAAACAAGAGTTTGAGAGGGAGAGTGTATGATCTCGAAGAAGAAGCAAAAAGAGCAACTTCTCTCTCAAACGCTCTTGAAGTGGAAAGGAAAAATCTGATAAAAGTAAATGTTTCCCTTCAAGAGTCCAATGAGCTTTTTGAGAAGGAACATACAAATCTGGTGGATAAAGTGGATCACTTCTCAAAGCTCTACAACGAGGCTCGACAGGATAACCTGGAAATGACAAAGACCATTTTCCAACTCAAGGATGACTTGAAGCGATTCTCTTCAGGAAGGAGTAAGTTGGATAGGCTTCTTGGTCTTGGTCAAACAAATCGGTTCGGCCTCGGGTACACTCAAACTGGAAACAGTCCAAGTTCGAGTGGGACAGTTTTTGTGCCTCAGTCGGTATCTCCTCCTCCGACACCGGAATTCAAGACAAACAACGACAACAAACTTACTTCATCCTCTTTGGGATCGTCAAGATCTAAGGTATGTTTTCATTGTAATTTTGCAGGGCACATTGAAAGAAATTGCAAGATTGGAGCTCAAAGATCAAATCAACCACATCTTGCAACTGCTACCAATAAGTTCACTCCCCGGAATTCAAAGAAGGATTTTTCAAAAGAAAAGAACGTTGGTAGTACTCCAAACAAGACGATGACAAAAGAAAAAGATCAATCAGACAAAACGTCTTCATCAAGGAAAATTTCTCAACCATTGCCGACATACTCCAAAACTCAAAAGGTTTGGGTATGCAAAGGTGAAATCCTTCCTTGTCTTTAATCGTTCTACGATTAAATGTTGTGTAGTTTATGTAGACTATTTTTTTCCTTTCTTTTGGCCAACCCGTCAACCATCTTTGGGAGGTAAATGGTATATTTTCTTATTGGTTGATGATTTCTCTAGGTTTTCTTGGGTAGCATTTTTAAAAGAGAAAGCTGATACTTTTGATTCTTTTCACGAGATTTGCCTTCGTATTATGATTGAAAAGAATGAAAAGATCATTCGTGTTAGAAGTGATAGAGGTGGAGAATTCATTAATTCTAAATTCATTGACTTTTGTACTTCAAACGGTATTAAGCATGAATTCTCTGCACCCTATACACCTCAACAGAATGGTGTTGTCGAGCGCAAGAACAGGGTTGTTCAAGAGATGGCACGTGTTATGCTTCACAGCCGGAATTTACCGCTACATTTTTGGGCTGAAGCTGTGAACACTGCAATCTATGTAATTAATCGAGTTTATTTGCGCCCGGGAACGTTAAATACACCATATGAACTATGGTGTGGTAGAAAACCCAACATCAAATATTTTCGCATCTTCGGGAGTCGGTGTTACATTTTACGTGACCGTGAAAATCTTGGAAAGTTTGACTCACGAAGTGACGAAGGGATTTTCTTGGGGTATTCTACTAATAGTAGAGCATATCGAGTATTTAACTTGGAATCTAAGACGATCGTAGAATCTATAAATGTTAAAGTAGATGAAGCTTTTCACTTTGCATCTGAAAAATCTACCCTCGATATCTCTCTAGATGATGATTCTCCTGCCGTTGCATCTTCTCATAATAATACTTCCAATATTAATGATGCATCTAATGGTTCTTCAAGTTTGTCTAATGTGCAGGAATCATCTCATATATCTCCGAGTACTCCGTTTCAACAAACGCTACGAATCTCCAAGGATCATCCGGAATCGAATATTATTGGAGATCCACAAGAAGGAGTTAGAACTCGGAGGCAGTTGGTTTGTGGATTCGCTTGCTACGTATCTTTAATCGAACCAAAGAACATAGATGAAGCTATTCAGGATGACTACTGGATTAAAGCAATGCAGGAAGAGCTCCATCAATTTGAGCGAAACAAAGTCTGGGAATTAACGAAGCCTCCAAAGCAACATAATGTGATAGGTACCAAATGGATCTTCAAGAACAAGAAAAATGAGGATGGTACTATCATCAGGAACAAGGCACGATTAGTTGCTCAAGGCTACTCTCAAGTAGAAGGTATAGACTTTGATGAAACATTCGCCCCTGTAGCTAGACTCGAGTCCATTCGTATACTATTTGCTATTGCTTGTCATTTTAAAATCAAATTATTTCAAATGGACGTTAAGAGCGCATTTCTAAATGGGTTTTTAAATGAGGAAGTTTATGTGGCTCAACCGAAAGGTTTTGTAGACCATAAACAACCTAACCATGTTTTTCGTTTGAAAAAGGCTCTTTACGGTCTGAAACAAGCACCGCGAGCATGGTACGAAAGGTTGACAAAGCACCTTTTGGAGAAGGGCTACACTCGAGGGGGAGCTGATAGGACTCTCTTTGTGAAGCATTATCAAAGCAATTTCATTGTAGCACAAATCTATGTCGATGACATTGTATTTGGCGCAACAAGAGATAATGATGCTTCTAAATTCGCGGAGACCATGGAAAGCGAATTTGAGATGTCCATGATGGGCGAATTGACTTATTTCCTTGGATTGCAAATTAAACAAAATGATGAAGGTATTCACTTGAGTCAATCCAAGTATGCAATGGAGTTGGTTAAAAAGTTTGATCTTGAAAATTCGAAGGATTTTCTGACTCTAATGGGAACTAGCCACAAGGGACTTGGAAGTGAATCACAAAGTGAGAATGTAGACGAGAAACTGTATCGAAGTATGATTGGAAGTCTACTTTACCTCACGGCTAGTCGCCCGGATATATCTTTTGGTGTTGGGATCTGCGCGAGATATCAATCTGCACCAAAGGAGGTTCACCTGAAAGCGGTGAAAAGGATCATCCGGTATATCAAAGGATCAATTAATTTCGGAATTTGGTATCCTATGGGAACAAGTTTGGATATTGTTGGATACTCAGATGCCGATTGGGCAGGATCAGTGGATATCGGAAAAGCACGAGTGGTGCATGCTTCTATCTTGGCCATTGCCTTGTTGCATGGCACAGTAAAAAGCAGAATTGCATAGCACTCTCGACTGCCGAAGCGGAATACATTTCAGCGGGTAGTTGTTCAACCCAACTCATTTGGATGAAAAGTGTGTTGAGCGACTTCCGGATTTCAGCATCTTCGGTAACAATTCTTTGTGACAACACAAGTGCAATTAACATTTCTAAAAACCCTGTGTTGCACTCTAGAACAAAACATATTGAACTTAGATATCATTTTCTTAGAGAGCTAGTTGAATCAAATACTCTTCAACTTTCATATATTTCAACTGAGGATCAATTAGCTGACATTCTAACAAAACCTTTGGATCAAAAACGTTTTATTCATTTGCGAAAAGCAATTGGAATGCTTTCCTTGAAATAAACTTCTTTTTGAAACCTTTGCTTAGGATAGGTTTTATTTGTTTTTTGTTTTGTTTTGTTCATTATCTATGTTTGTACATAGGACATTAATTGAGCATAGATCATAATTGACTTTAATTGCATCTTTTCGCACATTTAGAAATTTATTATGCTTTTGCCATCATAATATTTCACTGTTGCAATGATCATTTATGTTAATTAAATCATCTTCTGAGTGATCAAAGTCAATTTCTCTCTCTCAATGATCTCTTGGTATAGTCATTATCTTATTTGACTGCTTAGTCGAGTATGAAATCGAGATCAATTTTTGGTTGAATACTTTATATCTTAAATAATTGATAGCCAATTGAGGGGGAGTCAAAGAAAAGTAAAATGCTCAAAAGATGTGGAAAGAGTTACATCCCAATGAGGAGTGTGAAAACTACCACCACATGGAGGAAAGAGCTACCACCTCGGTCGTCCGAGTATTGTGTGCAGCTACCACATGTATACCAAGCATGGTTGTTCAAATTTTGATTAAGTAAAATGCATGTTGAAATACTTGACTCCGTCAAATTTCAAGGTTGGTATAAGGTGGGTTTTTAAAGAAAGATGCTCAAAGAGCCACTCTCTTCAACAGATTGTCTAGATACATTATCTACTATATTTGGGATTTCAAACATCTATTGATCTTTGTATTTCATTTTCTTTACTGAATTTATGATTTGATAAAGGCATTACTCATAAGATCAAGTTAGATGTAATTGAAGGTGTTCAACTTTAAGGGATTTAATTTTTGTAAATTCTCGTTTCATTTTTGGATATTATTGATAGATTTGGCATAATCTAATTCTTGTTGTATGAAACGATGATTTTTGTTTAAAGTTGATACACATTTGTGCTTACAATCTTTTTCTGGTTTTTCTTGAATTTCTCTGAAATTTTCTAAAGAAAAAGTTGGAGCCGATCCGGATCGGGCAAGATGATCCGGATCCCGAACGCAGGTATTCTTCTGCGGGCTGACGATCCGGATTGGACCTGCCGATCCGGATCCCGAACGCAGTTTCTCACTGCGGGTAGCCGATCCGGATCGCAAGCATGGTCTGATCCGGATCGCGGCTAGGGTTTTATAAAGAACAAAAGGGTTTTGATTTCTTTTACTCCAATCTTTTGTTCCAAAGTTTCCAGAGCCTCTCTCTCTAGATTTCATCCTTCTTGGAAGCTTTCAAACTCAAGTTCTTCAACTCCAAGTAAGTTTTATTGATCAAAATCTCGGTTTTTCACCGTTTTTCTCTATTCCTCCTCAAACCTGATGAATTTTTTTGGATCAATTTTGTTTGTGGATGGTTTTTGATCAAATTTCTTTTGAAATAAGAACTCTGGGTAGATTAGTTTTGATTATATGCTAGGTATTCTCAAGATAAACGGATTTTTGGTCTTCGATTTCAAAAATTTCGGTTTTAGGGCATATAATAAGGATTTTCGAAAATCATGCAATTGATCTGTTTTTAAAAATCTCTTTTACAAAACTAATTTGATTCTTAGTCTCTCTACACGATAATGATTGGTTGGGTACAATTTTTCAAATCTTTGAAAATTAACAATTTTTTCGTGTTCTTGAGTTGTTGCTCACAGGATTTCAATCTTCTTAAGGCACTTGGATCAATGGGATTCTCATGGATCATTCTTTTATTGGTCACTATGGTGCACACTCGGGCCACAAACAAATTAAAGAGAGCTAAGAAAACACAACAAAAAGGTGAGTTTCATATGATCAGCGACACAGAAGTAGAAGTAGATTGTCAAGAGATAGATTGGACTGAATTAACAGATGATGATGAATCAATGCCCGATGCATCGAAAGAAAAAGCACCCATGGACAAAGGTAAAGCACCTATGACTGCACCAACCATCTCGGTGAAAAGGAAACGACTTGCTCGACGGTTTGGACGAGCACGAGGTTTCATGTCTAACGAACCGATTATTCCGGATTCTCCACCTCGTGAGGAACAAGTGTTCGTTAATGCGGATCGCCTAAGGGCATTTGAGAATCGTGAATGCATTGGTGAGAGGCATGTTAATATTGAGGCTCTACGAGATCACTCCCCTGAGTTTGGCGTTCTGATTGAACAAGCAAATCTTATTCAAGTTTGTCGATTTCCAGAAGTGCTTGGATACTGTCTGCATCATGTAAGGGCCTTCTATACAAATGCACGGCACCTTCGAGAAATTGAAAACGGTCCAATGGAATTTTACATGAATATCCAAGGCACAAGATTCAAAATTACTCCACAATTGATTGGCGAGGTTTTGGGAATGCCTGCCAGCAAGACAGGAGTTAATTACTTGAAGGGAAAGGTTTTGACGAACACTTTGTGGCAAATGGTTATAAAGGGAATTTGTTTGGAAGGAACGCAATCAACGGAGAAATCGATCAGATCCAAAGAACTTCGTCTTGAGTACCGATTCCTAAACTTCATCACCTGTTACAATATCCTTCCAAATTTGCAGACGAAAGTCTTGAGATGGGATCGAATGCTATTTTTGTATCTCTTAGGACATCCGTCTGAGGCAATGGGATTGAATATCAACATTCCATACATTATTTGGAATAGAATGACAAGATATGTTGAGCACCCTCATCCCACAGAAAGAATTCCATTTCCACTGATTATAATGAGGATCTTGAAGAAATTTCAGGTTGATATTACTTCACCGACTTATCATCAATGTTTGGGTATGATCGATGAGTCCACCGTTGTGAAGTCACTTCACAAATTACCACATGTTACTCCGACACCGTCCACTGGTAAGAAACCTTGTGTCGGCACCTCGGCCTCACCGTCTCAACAAGCACCTGGCGCGGATGAAGACGCATCAGTAACTTCGATCTTCAAGCAACAACAGCGCCTATCTCTTGAGCAAGAGCGAATAACCAAAGAACAAAGCCGAATGTCTGAAGAACTCGAGATCATAACCGCATCCCAAATTACATTGACCAAGAAAGTAAATTCGATGAAGAAATTGATCAAGAACATGTTCGCTAAGATGGGATATAGTGCGTCTGAGGATTCAGACTCCGATAATTAATTTTTGCTCTAACAATTTTTGTGCAGGCTTTAACCTTTTTCAGTTTTTAGGACTTACTCTTAGTTCTAGTTCTTACTTTTAGGAACAAATTTTTGAAACTTCTTGACTCTCCTTAAATTTTTGTGATTTTGGCTTTGTTTGTGACAAAAAGGGGGAGAGAGTTTAGAGAGAACTTGAACAATGATGATGTGAATATCGAACTTGAACAATGATGATGTGAATGTGTGAACATCGAGGTAAGTATAACCTCAACTTGAAAGGTAAGTAGAACTTCAACTTTTGGTTTCCATTTGTTTGAATGCATGCCTCGACTAACTATTCAACTAACTATTTGGGCATGTAATATAACTAACAAGTTGATGTTCACTAACATGACATTTGGTTTTTGATTGCATAGAAGATATGTTGGTGTTTTAACTATGATCAGTTTACATATCTGAATGTATAAATGTCATGGTAAGTATAAATGAGTATAAACTTCATCTCTGTATATGGTTTTTGAATGATATAAAATTCTTGAGATATCTAACGATTTCTTTTGTCAAGAATGATTTCTTTTGCAGAGAGTACAGATGTCTAAGTCTAGAGTCTGTTTTAGGAGTTTAACTCATGTATTTTATTTTGGATCTCCATTGTAAATTTTTGTTGTATGGTGATAGCAACAAAAATATCTTTTTGAATTTTCTTTAGTGGATCTGTGTTTTGTCACGAAACCGCCAAAGGGGGAGATTGTTACGGAATTTGAGTTGGCGTAGTTTCGTGAAAGTTTCAAGTCTTGAAGATTGAAGGTGAAGAAAGTTGGATCATTTAACTCAATCTCAAGAAAGAAGAATTCAAAAGGATCAGGTATGTTTAACTAAAGATTTTGTGTGATCCGAATACTTCTTGTAGTGTAGAAACACTTGGAAGAATATTTCATTGCATAAAAATCAAAAACTGGACTTGGGACATGTTCAGGATCCGGATCAGGTTGTTCAATCCGGATCCCGAAGGTGGTTCGTTCATACACCAGTTCAATCCGGATCGTAGCCTCTCTTGATCCGGATCCCGAACACTGAGTTTACCATTTTCCTTGAACGATCCGGATCAGGCTTCGCAATCCGGATCCCGAACGTTGATGTTTGGTGAACTGTATGAACGATCCGGATCAAGCACTTCGATCCGGATCCCGAACCTTCATTTTTCTGGAACTACCTGACTCGTTACGACGATCCGGATCACAGCTAATCCGATCCGGATCGCCGTCCGTAAAATTTCCAGAAATGGTAGGTTTTTGATTCTTATCTCCTTCCTAGGGTTTCTAACCTATAAATAGACCCTATGACTCCTTTTCTAGGGTTAAGGAAAATAGCCGTCATATTCATATCTTATTTTATACGGCTCTAGATCCACATATAGAGAAGAAAGGAAATCATTAGAGAATACTCTATGTTTCTTCATCTATATTGATTAGTTTGATTCTAGGTTTTCATACTCATATCTTGAGTTGAATCAAACTAATGAATACTTAGATGGTATTTCCGATCTATCTTTGATCTAAGTATTCGGCGGATCATCACCACCAAAAACAACGATTTACCCCAAAAATCGGCGCGTGGATTCGCGTGTCCTTGTGGATTCAAGGTTCAACCGCTCTCGTGGATTCGGAGCGAGGCACATTCGTGGATTCGAAGGGTGCTATTGGGTGAAGACCGTGGACTCGGTCGGACGTCGTGGATTCGACGTTGGACGCCGTGGATTCGGCGTTGGGCGCAGATCGTGGATTCGAGAAGCGTCGTGGAGCGAGCGGAGAAGATCCTCTAGGAGCGTATGGAAAAGGTTGAGTCGTAAGTGTGTACGGTAAATCACCTTGTACGTGTTTTAATTCTAGTGGATTTCGCCGTGTTATCGGTCCCGTGGTTTTTTACTCCGGTGATGGAGTTTTCCACGTAAAAATCTTGCGAGTTATTTTTTTATTTCCGCATTGGGTTTTTATCGCAACGATTTTTGAGTGTTTATACGTCTACACCTATTCACCCCCCTCTAGGTGTTTTTTCCCCTATTTAGATCCTTATTACATATAACCCAACACCTGTGAGAGTGTTTTGGGCTATTCCTGTTTGAGTCGAGGTTCTTTTTCCGACTGAGTTGTGCTTTGAGCTTGGAGTTACCGATCTGTTTGATCGTGGATCATAGCCTGCATGAGCCACATTTGAGCTTGACAGAGATACTTTACAGAGATACTTGAGATGGGTTACTTTTTACTCGAGCGGGTCGCTCCCCTCGAGTGCCACTCCGGAGTAGGCGAGACCGGGTTGTTTTACCGGCGTGAGATTGAGCTTTTCTATCACGACTTGTCGTTGCATTTGTCCCTCTGGCTATGCTAGTGTTGGCAGTCATGGACATCCTACATAAGTCCGCTCCTCCGGGACGTAACGGTAGTAGGTTGGCGCAGGTTTGACTGGACCCGAGGAGGCAGTCAGTTCAGATTGGGTGATCAGAGATGAGAGTTAGTTGTGGCATCATGTTCTTTCTGTTCCACTCTTTGAGCATCTAGATAGAGGCATAGTAGCTGTAGAGTTTACTTTTCCCAGCTTTCCTTACAGCACTGCATTTGTTGCTTTATGCCTCTAGTAGACTTAGTGGGCAGACCGTCGGGCTTGTTGGCGGCACCCACTGAGAACTACTGTGGGATGTAGTTCTCACACCCGTCGTGGTGTCTTTCCCCCAGGGACTTCTACTCCGGTTCCTGTTGTTCCTGTTGCTGATCCTTCTGACCGGGGCGAGGGAGTCGTGAGCTAGTTCCCTACCCGTCGTTGGAGTGTAGCGGTACCCCTTCAGAGGAGAGCTTCAGTAGATTAGTTATTTTATTTTCCTTCTTTGAGAGACTGATTGTAGTGAACCGGAATTTTGGTATATAAATAAATGTGAATAAAATGGTATGAAATGCTATTTTATTAAATTTATTGAGGTAAATGATGACCTGGAAACGAATTGGGCCCAAATCGGGATTAGAATGGGAGATCTTGAATCTTACATGAGAAAGTGGGCCCAGATTGTAAGTGGAAAATTCACAGTCTCGGAAAATTCCGAGAAAATTACGGGAGCTCCGTAAATGTCTTTTACGGCCACAGCAAAAGTTTCGCGTTGATCGGACACCCGGATAGAGAGAACGGGCTCCGCCAACGAATTCAAGTATAGTGGGACTTTTGGCAACCCAAAGAGGGTCCAAACTGAAAAGTTTAAGTACCAAGAGGTAAATTAAGTTAAACTGTGGCTGCCCGTCAAATTTGAGCGAAAACGGACGAGAAACGGGCAAGAACGGACGAAAACGGGCGAAACTGGGCTTGGGCCCAAGTTTCGGGCGCCCGAAAGTGGGAACCGGGCGCCCGGAAAGTACTGTAGCAATCAAGCTTTTGTGGGCTGCAGCGAACCGGGCTGCACTGTAGCGAACCCGGTTCACTGTAGCAGCCCGGTCCGGTGGTGGGTGCGCCCGGAAGTTACTGTAGCGCGCCCGAATCTCGAGTTGGCACGGATCCCGAGGCAGTTGGCACGGATCCTGAGGCATGGGCGCGAATCCCGAGGCAAGCCTTTCCCGCGCGGGGCGCGGGGGCGCGCGGCCCGAGGCGCGCGTGGTAGGTGGGGAGCGCCATGTGTCGCTCCGCCATTGGTTGCGCTGACCGACGGCTACAGGCGTGCGCGGGGAAGGCGCGGCGGCACTGTAGCGGTGTCAGCGTGCAGGGCCACGTGTCGGCCTCCTATTGGGCGGTCAGCGCGATGTGACACGCTAACGGGACAGGACGCAACCACCACGAGAGGAAGTGCGGTCCACGTGGCGGCCTCCCATTGGCCGCCGCGGTTCGTTGGTCGCGGTGCACGGGTCCAGGGCCACGTGTCGCCTCATCGTTGGCCGAGCGGTGCTGACGTGGCGCCCAGCTGGCACAGCATGGACGCGTGGACCGCGGCGGGCTAGTTACTGTAGCTACCTGAAAGTTTTCGGGGGCCCGAAAGGGTGCGCCCGAAAGTCCGGAAATGGCCTATAAAGGCCCGAAATGGCTTATTTTTCCTCCTTTTCTCCGTTTTGGCTTCACCCGAGAGTACCAGGAGGCGATCCGGGCGATTTCGCCCGGGGTTTTCGAGGGCGCACTGTGACACCCCGGAATTTGGATTAGTCCTATATATAAATGATATAATAGGACTAAAATCTCTAACCCGGCTATAGCATTTTGGATGGTAGCAAGATCCAAGAGGAACATGAGAGTTAAGCGTGCTAGAGCTAGAGTAGTTCTAGGATGGGTGACCCCCTGGGAAGTGGGGCGTCACAGTTGGTATCGGAGCCATTCACCAGCCGGAAATGTGAGATGAGTCTCGGCTGAGCCAGGGTTATATAGCGGGTAGAGCGAGGCTCCCCGGCTAATGACCGTTGTGAGTGGAGTGCAGCTCCTCACAAGGTCGGCTAAGGCTAGCGAGACGAGTCTCACATCGCCTGGTGCTTGTGAGTGTGCTTGAGCCTGACGTGGACGTCAGGGCTTAAAGGGGGGAAGAATGTGACACCCCGGAATTTGGATTAGTCCTATATATAAATGATATAATAGGACTAAAATCTCTAACCCGGCTATAGCATTTTGGATGGTAGCAAGATCCAAGAGGAACATGAGAGTTAAGCGTGCTAGAGCTAGAGTAGTTCTAGGATGGGTGACCCCCTGGGAAGTGGGGCGTCACACGCACGAGCGCGCCGTGGACTCCGTGGAGCGCGCAGGATGTTCCAAAGAGCCTAGTGGACACGTTGGACGACGCGACGAGGTTGAGGTAGGTTCCGTGTGCCATTTTGCGGTATTTTTGTCGCAGTTTTTATATTTCCTTTTGGATTATGGATTTGACCCCCATGCCTATGTGCGTGTTAGGGACCAAGTTTTACTGTGTCGTTTTACTGCGCGAGTTTCGCGGGCATTTTGGGCGCGCCTCGTTTTGCGTGCCGCTCGTGGAGATATGCACCGTTTTGCGTGCAGATTCGACAAGTATGCGCAGTTTTGGGCGTAGGCTCAAAAAATATGCATCGTTTTGCGTGCAAAGTTGAAAAAGGAACGTGCACCGTTTTGCGTGTCAATACAAGGTATGTACTCCGTTTTGCGTGCAGGTTGGACTAACGGGCACCGTTTTGCGTGCAGACTCTAATAATGCATCTCATTTTGCGTGCAGGGCCAAAAAAATATGCACCGTTTTGCGTGCATCCAATATTAGAGTGTGCACCGTTTTGCGTGCCAATATGGGGTAGGTGCTCCGTTTTGCGTGTGGGTTGGACCAATGCGCGCAGTTTCGCGTGTAGAATCTGATGGTTTGCATCATTTTCGTGCAGGGCTAGGGAAAAATCTACGCCGTTTTGTGTGCAACCCTACAGTCAGACGTGCACCGTTTTGCGTGCAGATTTGAGGTACGTGCACCGTTTCGCGTGCGGATCGTGTTGCCGCGCATCATTTTGTGTGCCGGCTGAAGTGGCGCGCACCATTCTTACGTATGGATTTTAATGACATGCATCGTTTTGCGTGCAGGATTGTAGGACGTGCACCGTTTTGCGTGCGGGCTCGAGGAATGTGCACCGTTTTGCGTGCAAGCTCGAGGAAACAAGTGGAATCGCGCGAAGACCAATTGCAAGTGTCTACAAGCAATTGGGGACACTACAAGGTGGGGAATTCTGCCGAAATTGGGTGACCTCTCCCCTTGCTCCCTTGCTTTTCGATTCGAAGCATGATAGTAGCCTGTTAGAGGCGTTAGATAATTATGATATTGATTACCTGTATCGATGGATTCAGATGAAAAAGTGCAACTGTTGGTTGCCAGAGATAGGGGAATAGTTGTGCATGTGCAAAGAGACACAGAGAAAAAGTGCAGCTGTTGGTTGCCAAAAGATATATGATGAATATGCATGCGTAGAGATAATTATTATTTTATGAATGAGATGAAAATAATTGCATGCATGAAAAAGAGTAGCTATTCATGATTGTGAGCATGTTAGGGTATGACCCTAGGAATCACGTGGCATGAGGGAACAACAGTTGTTGGTAGTAAGACTAGGAGAAAATCTAGTATAGGGGTTTGACGAGTGACATCAACTTAGGAGTTATCCTAGGGTGGATGAGTGGCATGGTCTTAGGTAATAACCTAAGGACATTGGATAGAGTGATCAATATAGAGTCAAGGAACTCTAGGACAAGCATGACATGGAACTTAGGTAAAGAGAACCTAAGGTGAACTAGTGATCAGCATAGAGTCAGGGAACTCTAGGACAAGTATGACATGGAACTTAGGTAAAGGGAACCTAAGGTGAACTAGTGGAGTTTGAATTCACAGACAGGATATTAGAGTCAGTGTAACTCTAAGATAAAGTGGAACAGGAAAATAGAGTTAAGTTAACTCTAGGATTCAGTAAGGAATCAGGAAAGCGGGATAAGATCCCAAGGTTAAAGAATTAAACAAATATAACCCTAGAGAGTCATAAGGTGTCTGGGCAAATGGACAATAACTTTAACTTCAATTTGAGTTAAACAAAGAAAGTGAAATGTGTAAGAGTCCAGGAGACTCTCTGGTTACCCGTGTGGCAAGACCTAGGGTAAGGGATGAAAAAGTGGTTAATAAGCAAAACAAGCAAATTGCTTAAGATAAAGAGAATGAAAAGAGGATATAAATGACGCCTTCGAATTTGAGACTCGTCAAGTGGAGCAGGACTCCCTGGGCAGTGACCCGTCGGACGAGGTACTTTCGAAAGGCTTAAAGTTAAAAGCAAGCTAAAAGTGGCTAAAAAGCATAAAGAGAATGTAAATGGCGCCTTCGAATTTGAGACTCGTCAAGTGGAGCAGGGCTCCCTGGGCAGTGACCCGTCGGACGAGGTACTTTCGAAAGGCTTAAAGTGAAAGTAAAGAGCTAAATGCTCAAAGAAAAGAGAAAGAGATTTGCCAGTGGCAAAATGGGAGCTATAAGCTCGAATAAGAAAGGAAAGCAAGTGTTCAAAGGCAAAGAGGCTAAGAACTAAAGTAAAAAGAAAAGAAAGAAAATATAAAGATTCTACAGTGAAACCAGCCCATGTTGGAGGTACGGGCAGTATCCCTCTCCCGGGTAGAGACCCGTTCGGGACGTTTCCTCCGTAGGACGGGGTAACGAAAATATAAAAATAAAACGGGCGGACCTACGGTGAAACCAGCCCAGGTTGGAGGTACGGGCAGTAATCCCTCTCCCGGGCAGTGACCCGTTCGGGACGTTTCTTCCGTAGGACGGGGTAACACTTGCGGGTGTTATCGGCAACCTTGGAAATCTTATCTTATGATAGCAGGACTACCGGGCTTGGGCCCGTTGGATAAGAATTTTCGAGGGTTAACTTGAACTAAAGCACCAGAATTTAAAGAATAAAGAGAAAATAGAGTGGCCAAGATGGCCGGGTTAGTTGAACCCTGTATGCAGCGGCATAGTGGCCGAGTTGGTGCTTAGTAGCCTAGTATGACTAGACAGAGTAGTGCTGGGTCGATGTGTACATACAGGCAGTGATATATTATTTTGCATAGCTGCATTTTGATTTCGAGGATTTTAGTTTCCTAGCACTATTATTATTGCTTCCATTGGACCAAGTGGTGTAGGACACTTTTTCTCGGTGGTTGAACCCACTGGGAACTATGTCGTAGTTCTCACACCCCTTGGGTGACTCCCCCCCCCCCCCACAGGTTCAGGTATGGATGCAGCGATCGCGACGGTTCAGAGGCAGACGGCGAGGTATACGACAGGGGCAAGGGCCCAGCAGCATAGAGACCTAGAGGGTCTAGCAGAGGTATCCCATTTATATATTCCTTGAGTGAACCTTGTATGGTGAGGAATTTATGTAAAGGAATTGTAATAATTTTATTTGCAAGTTCAGAAATGTAAAGTGTAATAAAGTAACGCATGGTTCACTCTTGTATGCTTTCATTTCCGCATTAACTGTATGTTATTGAATGAAAGTTTTAGATTTATAGTGATTTTTAATACTCTGATATTGAGCTTCCGCATACACTTGTTGTGTTATTATGGATGTTACCGTTCCTTTCGAGTAGGAAAAAGGCCTTACCCGATTGGCGGGTCTGTTGGCGTGCCCGAACCGTACAAATTGGCGGACTCGGGGCGTGACACTGATGTGGTGAGGATTGTTATGTATTGAGAGCCTGTACACTGATGTATTTATTGGAGATACCTCCCGGTTGAGTTCTGAGTTTGTATATGAGGATATTGTATGATTATCATTTTTGGGAGACGGACATTGTTGTATTATTTCCAGTTGTACAGTGATTGATTTAGTTATACAGCAGATTTTTATTTATAGCTCTGATATCTGTTTAGCTGTAGTACTTTTCTTGCAGGTAGGACACTTCGCCTATGCGGGTTTGGCATAGGTGGCGGATCTGTTGGCGAGCCCGGGTCGCAGTTTCGACCCCGGGGCGTGACACCAAGGGCCCAGCAGCATAGAGACCTAGAGGGTCTAGCAAAGGTACCCTTTTTATATTTTTTGAGTGAACTTTGTATGGTGAGGAAAAGATGTAAAAGAATTGTAATATTATTCAAGTGCAAGTTGAGAGATGGAAATGTAATAAGTTTATATTATGGTTCACTCTTGTATGCTTTCATTTTCGCTTAAACTATTTGTTTATTGAATGAAAGTCTTAAATTAGTAGTGATTTTTAGTACTCTGATATTGAGCTTCCGCATACACTTGATGTATTGTCTTGGATGTTACCGTTCCTTTCGGGTAGTGAGAGGTCATACTCGATTGGCGGGTCTCTTGGCGTGCCCGAACTGTACAAATTGGCGGTCTCGGGGCGTGACACAATCAATGGGCCAGTAAAAACTAGGTCTATCAGAGGCAAACGGAAAAGAAAAGGCAGTAAGCTATGAACATAACTGCTGATACAAGAACTACCGCTACTATGCCTCTAGATGCAGTGCTAGAAAGGTAGCTATATGAATGCATCAGTAAAGGTGTCTGCCTGAATAAACCCAATCAATGGGCCAGTAAAAACTGGCACTGCCTGCTCAAACTGTCGAACTCAAGAACTCATTCGCGGAATACAGACCAGCTTCTGACCGGCACGGTCGCATCCCAAAATAAGTAATAGACTGGCTAGTGTCCGGCACGATCGCATACCAAAATAAGTAACAGACCGGCTACTGTCTGGCACGGTCGCACACTCCGGAGTGGCACTCGAGGGGAGCGACCTACACGAGTAAAGTATCACTGTAACAAGTATCACGATATAGCAGGACTGGATCACGACTCTGATCGAAGTGGGAAAACCCCTCCACTAAAGATAACCCGATCCCCCAATCTAATGCAATAATACTCAATAAGTGGAAAACTCGATCTACTAGAGAAATACGATCCCCAATCTGATGCACAAGTAAACATTCGGTCAACAACCCAATGTCCGCGGTCGCCGCAATACCCCACAACCCACAATCTGGTATGACAAATCCCGACTCAATAAACCCGGCTACACTATCCTACAACCTTGCTCAACCCGAGCAATACCACATGTATCTCAATAAAATGAGAAGAGGTGCCAACATGGTTTCTCCTAAGTCGAATTCCAATGATAGTGTAGCAGTAAAAGGTGGCCTATCTAGATGTCCATACAAGCATGCAAGTGTCCTCATGTTGATAAAAGAAAAACAGATATCGTTGTTCTCACATTAATTAGAGCATGCTAATCCAGGATAATAATAGATCTCATAAGAACACTAAGTACTAACATAACACATGTCCAATCTATACAAGCATGCATGTTACCCACAATGTACTAGTCGGTAATCAACAACGGGGATCACTCTAATATTCCTAGTGAGTAAGTCAAAAGATGAGGTCCACAACAACTACCTACCTCGGTCACGAAGCACGAATCCAAACACGCCCTCACTCCAGGTAAATCACGGCACACCACAAAAGCTGCAAAGATGATCCACACAGTGCACAATTAAACCCAAAACTACAATTTACCGCTGTCCACACAATCCAGTCCAGAAAGCAGTTAATTTTACCAGCAAGATGATCTCAGAAAAATCCAGAAAAATAACCGTTGCGATCGTCGCGTCGAGTGGATGCGAATCGAGTACTCGCACGTCTCGTTCGGACACTTGCAGGCCAAGATACAAATAAAACACCGCTGCGATCCCAAAACTTCCACAATGAATAATCTATATATAGCTTTCAGTCCAGAAAAAGTGGAATTATCACCTTCAAAGCAATTTTCAAAAATTCCAAAAAAATTACGACGGCGTTCCTCGCGACGATTAGATGTAAAACGAGTACTCACACTTCTCGTTCCGATGCTCGTGGGCCGAGGAAACCCACAATCACTCCAATGCTGTCCAAAATCTCACCGTATAAAATAGGGTCACAAGATAGTCCAAAATACCCAAGAAAAGCTCGGAATGGAGGGAAACTGTAAATACAAGAATCATAGCCCTACCTGCCGTGAAAATGTAGGCACAAGAATAACCCAAAAACTCCTTCGGGGTAGCCCAAGGGAGTCCGCAGACCGAAACGCGACGAAAAAGACCACCAAGGAAGGAGCGTCGCAGTGCGCCGAATCGCAGTAGATGTCGAAGTAGCGTCCTCCAAAAATCCTGGGACTCCTCCATAAGGTGTAGAACAAAAGGTTGAACAACTTCTCTGTAGAAAGCCCACTGTGAAAAGGCCCAGCAAAATGAGAAAAAGCAAGTGAAGGGGACCTATTTATAGGCTCAGCCCAAAAGCCCATGCCTTTTTGGATTCGGTCCCAATTTCCGGGCGCCCGAATCCAAAAGGCGCACAAAACTGGATCCCGAGCCCCGTCCGACCAGCGCCCGAAACCGCCAACGCTTGACACGTGTCCCGAACAGGGAACAACAAGTGCAAGGCCTCTCGGGCGCTGCCGCGTGTCGCGCCCCCGTTAACGCGGGTGGGTGGCGCCTGCGAATCGCAGGGCGCCACGTGGCCCGCCCGCGCGACCCGCCGACCGCACCCACGCGCGCCTCGCCGGCCGCGCCGCCTGCCCCCACGCGCGCATGCATCCCGATGCGGCAACACGCGCCTCCGTGGATCGCGCCGCATGAGCCTGCCTATCAAAGGCTGCCACGTGTCCCCTCGCCCGGTCTATGCACCCGCGCGGGGTTCCGTGGACCGCGCAATGTGCGCTAGCCAATCAGGGAACGCCACGTGTCTCCCGCCCGGTCCATGCGCCACCTCGCACCTCTCCGTGGACCACGCTCTGTGAACCGGTCAATAATAGGCCGCCACGTGGCACCCCGGCGGTCCACGGTCTCCCCCATGCACCAGAATCCACTATAAACTTCCGGGAGCCCTTTTTGGGCATCCGGACTCAGAAAAATAAAAGCAAATAGCCGTTTTCAAGCATTTTTCCGCGCTGAATCCAAATCTGATCTCCAATCAACCTGAAATCTCTTTTAAAATTCGGCAAAAGCAGCCGAAAGACAGGCTTGATCCCGGAACCTCACTGAGTCTATCCAACACATCCATTTGATGCGTTACTGGCCCAACACACCAATATCAGGTGTTTCACATCGTGGATTCACGGGAAAAAGCTACATGGGGTTTTGGGGCTCTACAATTGTATTGTGAGCATCTGACTTGTACTGAGAGCCTGTACAATGATGTATTATTTTAGTTTACCTCCCTGTTGAGTTCGGGGTTATTGTTTCAGAGGATATTGTATGAGGATTATGTATGGGAGATGGATATTGTATCATTATTTCCTGTTGTACAGTGTTGGATTTGAATTTTTCAGCAGTTTATTTTTTAGCTCTGATATCTATTTAGCTGTAGTTTTATCTTTGCAGGTTGGATGCTTCGCCTATGCGGAGTTTTCCGTATAGGTGGCGGATCTGTTGGCGAGCCCGGGTTGCAGTTTCGACCCCGGGGCATGACAGTTTCTCTTTGGGAAACCCTAGGTGAAGCTTATATATTGCATGGGAAAATTCACAACAATTCCCTCTACTCTGAATATTTTTAATCCAGTCCCTCACCATGCATGTATTCTGCAGCAAGGACCCTCCATGTGTGATTTGGCGTGATTTGATATATAAAATGTCACACTTTTTGCAAAAATTCCCTCAAAAATATATTATTTTTGTGTTTTTTCGTGGTTTCATTTTGCCGAATTCAAAATTGGATTTCACCACGATGTTCAGCACGATCCAACCGTTCAGGTAGCGATTTTGTTTCATCGGATTCGAGTCTCATTTCGTGAAATTAGTTGTTTCATTACAAACACCTTTAGAATTTTAAATTTTTAAAATTTAAAAATTTAAATAACTTAATTTAATTTCACAGTTATGACAGAATCTAAAAACGAGTGTGATTTCCAAGAACAATTAAAGAGAACAATGGGTAACTGCCCAGCAGATATCACCTTGATTATAGCTATGCCATATTTGAATTGAAAAATATAAAAAAGAGAGGATGGGCTACAAGAAAAGGATCATCATCATTATTATTTTTTTGAGAGAAAGGTAACAATTACCTACTTCATTCAACTAGAAACTGAATTCAGCAGCAAGAGTGAGACAACGAAGGTCTAAAAAAAAAAAAAAAAAAAAAAAAAAGGGTGTCAATTCAACCCCAACCAAAGCGCCACTTCACTTCTGACCCAACGAACCGCGCAGCGAGGATCCGTGTTAACCTGCTGAAAGATAACTCTATTTCCGATTCTCCAGATCACCCACCAGTTCGCGGCCAGGTAGGTAAGGGACCTGTCCACTTCAGAACCTCTCTCCCTACCTGTCGGACTCTCCCACACCCGTCGGACGTTATTCCCTAATGCATGGATATCAACCATCCCGTCGCACATCCCGAAGAGGAACCTAGCGTACATGCACTCGGTGAAAAGGTGGTTCGTTGTCTCCGTCTGAGCCCCACAAAGCACACAGAGATTGTTACCACACCACCCATTTCTTAGAAGGATATCTACCGTGGTAAGCCGATTCTTGAGAGAGATCCAGATAAAAACTTTAACCTTAGCTGGAAAGTATAGTCTCCATATAGAGAAGGCGGCAAGATCCCGAGTCCCCCCGTCAATGAGGAAGGTGTAGATGGACTTGACAGTAAAGATCCCCTTGATGTTCCACCTACACACCAACTCGTCATTCCTATTCCCCGTCGAGGCGACCCCCACCAAGTCCTTTAGTCGTTTCACACGTTCCCTGCCCAAAGGCCCCCTCGTAGAGACTCCTCTAAGGATCTTCCGCCATCTCCATCTATCCCAATCTAAACATGCGCAGACTTTGATCGACTTCCTGGCAACCTCTTTAAATAGCTCAAAACAAAGAGATTGCAAGGTCACCTCACCGCACCACCTGTCCGTCCAAAAACTCACGAGTCTCCCATCACCGAGCCGGTAGGAACCCCCCCCCTTTAAAAAACTCTCTGATGCTAAGGACATTCCTTACCACTGCGAGCTTGGCCTAAAAGAGCTCCCCTCTCCCAGAGGTTTTCTAATCAAATAATAAAGGCCTTAGATAAGCTTACACCACTGCAGGTCTGGTGTCGAGAAGAACCTCCACCACCATTTACAAAGGAGAGCCACATTCATAGCACTCAGATCCAGAATACCCAGGCCTCCTTCAATCTTAGTCCTGCACACGTTTCTCCAGGCGACTAGCCGTCCCCACCCATGTACCTCGGCAGAGCCGAACCAAAAGAAATCCCTTCTAAGGGCTTCGACGCGCTTAATGACCCATTTAGGCGCTTTAAAAAATAGAGAATTGGTAGATAGGTATGTTGGTCAGCACCGCGTTAACTAGCGTAAGCCTACCACCCCTAGAGAGTAACTTTGCCTGCCACCCCTCTATTCTTTGGTGAATCTTATCAATCACCCCTCTCCAATCCTCCTTCCTGAGGCTCTTGTAGGACAGTGGCAGGCCCAGATATTTCGTCGGGAGGGCTCCAACTTTACAGTCCAGAAGCCCTGCGAGTCTAGCCCCCTTGTTTTCGAGTCTGCTGGTATAGAACAATTCTGTTTTCTCCTTGTTAACTTTGACCATCAAAACTTATACTTTTACCATCCTTGCACTGGGAGTAGAATTAATAAAGCGTTTGGTAATGAAATAATATTTGAAGGAATAAATATTTTTATTTTTGAAATAATTTATTATTCTAGGATATATAGATATAGTGGTATAAAAAAAAAAGGGGTATATATAAGTATACACCCCTTTAGGGGTGTATATCTTACACCCCACCCCATCCTGGGGTGGGGTGAATTCCACTCGTTACTCGATGTGACGAGTGGAATAATACCCACCCCAGGATGGGGTGGGGTGTAGGATGTACACCCCTAAAGGGGTATACACATAGCATCTCTCTAAAAAAAATTATATTTTGTTTGATGATATTTTGTTATTTTTTGGAATAATCAAAATTTTATTGGGTAATTTTATTAAGAATAATGAAGAATAGTATAAAAGATTAATTACTTTTTAAAAAAAATATCAAAAATTGTCCTTATCTATATATTTTATATATATAATATTTAATATATGTATAATAATACATATAAAAATAATATATTTTTAAATATAAAATAAATAAAATATTCTATATAATACTATTATATAAAATATTTCAATATTATTATATAACACACTTCAATAATAATATATAAAAATACTTCAAAAATATTACATATAAATAATTAAAAACAATATATTTTGGAACATTATATATTTAATATATTTATTACCTTATATAATATATAATATTTTATTTTATATTATATGGTATATTTTAGGATAATATATACTATAAATCAATTAATAAAAGTAATAAAAATAATATGATATTATATAATATAATAATAGTACCCACTACAACAAAATTAGGTTATAGCGACACTTTTAAGTGTCCCTAAAATCTAAAAAAAGTGTCACTAGCAAAATTACCGACACTTATTATAGTGTCGTTATATGTGCAATCGCTAGGGTATATAACGACACATTACTAAGTGCTGGTATATCCCAAAAAAAGTGCTACAATTTAGCAACACTTTTTTTTACTTTTAGTGACACACTTATGTGTCCCAAATTTGAAAAAAGAAAGTTATATTTTTTTAGCATAGTGACACTTTATAAGTGTCCCATTATCATTAAAAATAATAATATTATATTTAAACATATAGTGTTAAACTTTAGTTAAGCTAATCACATTTATATTAAATCGATAAGACTAAAAAAAATAATCAACAAAGTTTTAAAATTTTCATTAAAATGATAAATCCACAAAGTAATATTCATACATCAAAACAATAATGTCCGCTGACATGTTATAGTAATTATTACAAACCAAACTCTCTAACTACTCTTGTGCTTGTAGACATATTCCTTCGACTTTGCCGGACCGAACACGTCCTTCATCGTCACCTGCGATCGTCACCTGCAACTTAAGATTAAATCACAAATCACAAACCTTTCCTACAGAAACACATGAAATGCAAACAAGTCCACAGTAGCTGAAAAGCAACCATATAACAATAACAAGATTAGGCAACAGCAGATGATTGATTATTACTCATGATATCTTACAAACAAGGAATATGAATATGACTTTTCTGGAAGATTCAATACGACTTCTTAAACACTTTGTGTCTCAGTTTGTAAGATTTTTAAGATTAGCTAGCAGAATATTTTCAGGACAGGAGACATCCACTTAAAAGTTGGTTTATCGTATCATGAAAAAGTTGGATTATACAGTTTTTACTAATTGGAGGACATCTTCTCGCGCCTGATGCCCCTCATCCACCAGTGCTCATTTAGGAAACAATACATACATGCTAGAGTAGATCTACAGACCCTAAGTCTTTCCATAAAATTTATTAGGGTGGTTGGTATAATTATCATTCTCAAAGATTGGTACTAGTTTCACGCAACCAAGTATGAAATATCTAAAACTCAAAAATATAAAAGAGTTAAACAACAGAAAATAAAAGAAAGAAAGAATAAATTAGATATTGTTAAGAGTTTGCTTCATCTCCAACTCTGAGTAGTTGGAGTGTCAAATGGAGGACAATTTCCAGTATAACAAGAGATAAAACCAAAGAATCCCATAGAATGATTAGATATCACTTTTTTCCTAAACCTAATATATATGAATAAACAATTGTGTTATTTCCAAGCCTTGTAAATCTTAGCTATTCCTATAAAGTCGAAAGTGTGCTCATGTTTGCCTCTTGAAGAACATGGTCTTCAAAACTTTCTGTTACTATACTCCTAGGGTAGGACTTTCATTAAAGTCTCCAAATAGGGACTTGTTCGATCATCCAAAGGGAACTAATTTAAATGCACGACACTTAAAATCGCCCCATGGCATAATAGAAGAGAACATAGTACTCCACTATCATATGCATTATGCACAATCAATTTAACTGAAATTTCAGTTAACATGACCAAAATTCGGTTGACGGAACACGTCATGCTCTTTTCTGGCAATAAAATCAAAGGATAAAAGAAGGATAAGTACAAACCTTGAAGTTTTTTATTTAGAAAAGCATGGACAGCATGGCCTTTTGATTCAACTTCGAGAATTGGATGCCTCCCATCACTCAAGAACTTTTCACTCTCGTCCACAAATAAACTGCAAATATGTACGATATTTCAAGCCAAATCAGCATCCAGGAGTGCAATTGCAAGATCACAATATATCTACACCAGAGCAGAATGCTCATAAAAAGTCTCTGGAGTTTGGAATTTACTCTGTAATTTGAGCAAAACAAGGTGGATAGTATGGGAGCAACACTAAATAGATATTCAGGAAAAGCAATTTATTTAAACAAAAGAGGCGAGAACAGCATGTGGAGCAACATTTAGTAGACATTAAAGAAAAACCTTTTATGGAAAGACATGCACTGAGACTTATTTTTCTCTTATCTAAATTAATATGTAGATATCCTACTCATGCAGTTTACATAAAATTACCCTATACAGATATATAAATAGTTAAATACCTCTTATCAAGCCTCTCCTCTGAAGCAATCAGCAAAAAATTTTGAAATAAGATTACTAGGGTAAACTGCTAATAATGAAAAAGTCTAAACATATTGAAGGATAGAGAAAAATAAATAAATTTTTTTCAAGAGAGAGGGTGACCTTGTTGTATACCACAGGTAATCAGTGGAATCTTTTGTGGTATTGATATGATCAATAAATCCATTTTTTGTGAAGTCAGGTTCACCCCAGACCCCTGTTTTCTCCATAAAAATCAGCCAACTGCTTGATATTATCAAATTTTCCAGTACCATATCCACAACTGAAGTTTGGGACCGAACCTGTGGAAAATTGGCCCCAAGTTAAGACTCTGACCAAGAAATACTATTTTCCTAGTAGTTAATCTAATGTGTCGACAGTATAAAAGATGAAAAGAAGCACAAGCAAAGATACCTTTGCAGTGTTAAATACCACATTCTTGCAATCTGGCAAGATACTAACTGACCAAGCAGGAATGTTATATGATTTGTTCTGAAAAACTACTAATTTATCCTTTTCGTCATCAATGTTAGCTAGGAATGCAACACACCCCCTTGAGGGATCTGTATAAACGTCAGCCCAAATAAGCGGAAAAAACAAAAAGATGTTGAAAAATTTACAAGCCAATAGAAAAGATCATCTAAAAGAAGATAAGATGTCCCGTTTCTTTAGAATTTGGTTAGGGATTTAAATTGAGAGAAGAATAATAGCTCACCTCTTGATGAGGACCAAGAGAAATAAATGTTGACTTGCCATAAAGCAATGCATGCTCACATAATTTTATAGTTTGATGAAGCTCTTTCTGGTGTCCCCATTTTGGAAGTCTCACCAGCCCTGAAAATTCAGGTAAATGATAAGAAAATTTGGCAAGAAAAAAAAAGCTTAATACTTAGATATGCAAAAGAAAACGAGGTAAGAACCATATTCATCAATTGGTGCATCATAATCATAGCTTGTAGTAATGAATGGTCCCCCAGTAGTGCGACCAAAGTTTGTACCACCATGATACTTATATACCGGAAAACAAAAGGAAAGAAGCTTTTAGCATCAATGAGTTCTGATGAAGTATTTCTATGAAATCTCCCACCTCAAATACTGATGGATGCCAGATCACATACCACATAATAATTTTGAACACTGCCACCTTTCTCGAAAAATCGTGCAACAGCAAACGCAACATCTTCAGGTGGTCGATGTGGATTACTGGCCCCAAATGTTTGAAACCTGATCGCCAAATTAATGAATAGAACATAAGTAGAATAATTGAAAGTAAAAACTTCAAATGCTGATGACCTGATAATAAAATAACTCCAAAACTTGTCATAGAGATAGTTTAACTCTCATGGTAAATGAACAAAGCTTGAGCGAGATGAATCGAGATGTCAATATGAAGCAATCGAGATGAATCGAGAGAATACGATCGAGATTTCACCCTAAATGGCCTTGAGCGCGGCCTCCTGCGGCGAGCCCTGCTCGTCGGGGTTGGGCACCAGCGACGACGAGCAGCGCAAGGGAGCGGCCGTGGCAGCGGAGTGGGAGCGCGGAACACTAACCCTAGATCGTCGTCGTCGGAGGAGGAGGAGGAGGCGAGCTCGGGTGGGGGGGGGGGAGATCGCCAGGGGAGGGGGGAGAGGGGGCGAGAGGGGGCGAGCTCGGGATGGGATCGGGGGGGGGGGGGGGGGGGGGGGGGTGGGTGGGGAAATCGCCAGGGGAGGGTTGGGTTTGGGTGGGTTGGGTTTAGGGGGGGGGGGGGGGGGGGGGGGGGGGGGGGGGTGGGTGGGGAAATCGCCAGGGGAGGGTTGGGTTTGGGTGGGTTGGGTTTAGGTTAGGATTAGAATTGATAATCGGAGATTTAAAATTAAAATTATAATTTAAAAATTAAATATATAATTTTAATTTTAAAATTTTAAATTTTAAGAACTTTAAAATTTAAAAAGTTTAAATTTTAGGTTAGGTACCGAATTTTAAAAGTATGCTTAATTTTTAATATGATATAAAATTTTAATAAAAATATAATTAAATTTATTGATAAATTATTATTTTAAATTAGAATAAGTTTGATATTAATAAATTTATATGGAATAGAATTTATGTTTACATTCGCTTTTTATATATATATTTAGATTCAACAAGTTATTTTGGTAAAATTATTTTTTCTTTTATTTTAAAATTTTTATTTTTAAAATTAAAATAATATTTTTTTGGTCAATTCTATTATTTATGATGGGTAGAGATGGAGTGGTGTGTGGTAGGTTGGATTTAAATTTAGGTCTTGATGGATTATTTTAAAAAAAATTTATATATAAATGGAACACTTATATAAAAGTGTCCCAACAATGCGTCACTATAACCTTATTGTGTTGTAGTGACCATGGCTAATAATAATAATAATAATTTTATAATAATAATTATAAAATAATAATAATAATAATAATAATAATTATTATTATTATTATTATTATTATTATTATTATTATTATTACTATTATTATTATTATTATTATTATTATAATATATTTTAAAATATTATAAAATTATATATATAATATAGTCATACTTTTATATTACTTTAATTATTTTTAATAAGCAAACTATTGCACGAGAATAGTCCTATTCCTCTAATAAGTTGGAATAATTATTTCCGGATTATTCTAGAATTATTTAGAAAATTTTGATTTGATGGGAATAGTTTTTATCATTTTCTTACATCGTTTGGCGGAATAATATAAATAATTTTTATTATTTTTGATTAATTTTGAAATCAAACGAAGTCTTAGGAGTAACTGTAATGTAGAGATCTTTTGGTTGTGAGGATAGTGGCTAGTTCTTAAAGCATCAAGGCACATCTTTAGGCCTAAACACTGCTTTCGATATCACTCGTGCATAGCTGTTCTATTTAACTTAGTTTCTGCCTGATCAACGACCGTAACTTGAAGAGGCTGAAAACTTCTGGATTCGGCTAGCATTTGAAAGGCTCAAGACCATCTTTCGAGGGTTGAACCTAATTGAATCGTTTCCTCTCCGATCCGTGTCCGAGACAAAATCAGATTCAGTCTGCATTTCGAGAAACATCATAAGACGGACAAACCAGATCGCGCCCGAGCCTAGCAGTGATTTGTCCGCCAGCCGAATCAAAAGTGTAATTTTGCCCATATCAAAAGTAGAGAAAAGATACTATGAAAGTAACAGGTAAGAGTCACCAACTAAGATCGACACGCACACCAACACTAAGAAAAGCTTTTATTAGAGTGTGAACAAATCACCTCAAGATCAGCTACGGCCCAAAAAGCCTTCTCTACTGTTTGAGCTCTCAGATCTGTAAACTTAATTGTTAAACAATGACTAAATATACTATGCATTCATTGGGAAGATAAATCTGTGAGATAGTCTTATATTATTATTATTTTATAATAGGTATCTTATATGGAATGTAGAACTGTATACTGTATACCATGAATTCTGTTAATTCCTGTAAGTCAATAAATATCTATTAAGATTAAATTATAATAAATTTAAAATCAAAATAATATTAAAAACAAGTTTTATTTGAAAATCTTGTAAAAATAGGATATATTTTAAAATCAGGCGCCCTATTTTTTTTCAGAAAAATAGTTTGGATGACTTTTGTAAGATTACAAAATATAACAAAATATTCTCATTTTAATATAAATATAACAAAATATTCTCATTTTAATATAACTCTAGAATAAAAAGAAAAAAAAAAAAAAAAAAAAAAAGAGCTCAAACTAATAGAATTTTGGAGTAAGTAAAACATTTAAGTCATTCATCCTCCTTTCTCCAATTCTCTTTCTGTACAATTAGAGTATTTTTTATAAAATCTAGAATAACTTAGAATGATCCAGATATATCTTAAATATGATTTTCTTTTTCTTTTCTTTTTTCTTTTTTTTTTGCATAAAGTGATGCTGTTTTGAGCATATGTTATATCATTGAAATAGAAGACTTTGAATTAAAATTCATAGTTCTCAAATATATCCTTACATATTTTTTTTATTTTTTCATAATGCTAGGCGAACGGCTTTCATTGGATATAATGCTGAATCTACAAATATATATATATATATATATATATATATATATATATATATATATATATATATATATATATATATATATATATATATATATATATATATATGAGTAATGCTACGTGTACACCCCGAAGGGGTGTACATCTTACACCTCCACCCCTTTAATGGTGTCGATGTTTTTTACGGGTCACATCGAGTGACCCCTCATCACACCCCCACCCTTAGATGGGTGGGGGTGTGAGATGTACACCCCTTACGGGTGTACAAGTAGCATTTTCCTATATATATATATATATATATATATATATATATATATATATATATATTTGTCTTCCGAAGAATTAGATGAAAAATAAATTTAGAAATTTCTACTATAGCATTAAACAAACAAGAGATTTTAGCCACAAAACTTGGAGCCACTAATTTGATATTTCCAATTTTGTTAAAAAAAAAAAAAACAAATTAGGGACATTTTGATATATTAATTTTTAATAATATTATTTTACAATGTTTTGTAATGCTATTTTTAAATAAAAAAATTAGGTGCAATGTCACACCCCAGGTGTAAACCAGAACCCGGGCCCGTCTACAGATCCGCCGTGCACACGGTATTTCCCGCGTACACGAAGCGTCGGTAACCTGCTCAGATATGAGGAATAATAATAAAAGAGCATAAAAATCAGAGCTGAACTAAAACTACTACATCTCAGACAAAATCTGGAAATAAAGTAAAGAACAATTGTAAATAAATACAAGTATCACTCCCAGCTCACCACAAATATACAACTAGCTGGCTAAAGCCAGACCCAAAATAAAAATACAATAAAACTGTCTGAGAAGATAGGGGTACACCAAAAGTCCAGCTAGCAACTGTCGGGTGGACACTCTAACTAGTCCGCTATCCTCTTACCTCGATCTACTGCTGACGGCCCAGCAACTCCCGCAGAGGACTCTGCAAAACAAAGGGAGAAACAAAGAAAAAGACGATGGAGGTGAGAACTACTATAAAAACAGTAGCCTCCCCTAGTGGGTTAAGCCTCAAACTCTGACGTGTGCCCACTAGATCTACCAGAGGCAAAGGAAAAGGAGATGTGGTAAGCTATAAACAGTACTGCTGAAAAGAAAATGACGCTACCACTACGATGCCTCTAAATGCAGAGCCAAAAAGATGTAACTATAAGAATGCATCGGCGAATGTGCCTGACTGTAAAAACCCAATCTAATGTCACGCCCCGGAGGTCTAAGGATAAGCGGAAAAGCGTATATATTTTTTCTTTATAAATAAGTATCGACCTCCCCCCCGGTGCGTGTCAGACCCGCCACATATACAAATTCGCTCTTCAAACGGACAGAGTCTCCTTTGCATATGCACGGCGTCACATTTACAACAACAACACAACAACATTCTTTAACCACACAGTTACAGTGAACATAGAAAGGAAAGGTAATCTCATTCAATCACATCAAGAGTTAAACTACGGGTTTTGCAAACGGTGTCCACACGACACCCAATTTTTGAAAATATTTACACATTCACACTAACGCGGCCATATCTTTTTGAAAGGATAAATCCAGGGGTTTACCAAGATTGTGCCCACACGGCACTTCGTTTTGGAAAGCATTTTCGAAACCATTTTGTTTGTTGTAAACTATGCCGTATAAAAGTCCATAAAAGTATATCAAGTCCACAGTGCTAACTAATTGACTATCCAACATCCCACATGATCCATATTCAAGCAAATTAACCTAACAGTTATACTGAAAAGAGAAATGAGATAAACCGAAACGAAAAATAGCGGAACAAAGCCTCATACGGCTAAGGTCCTCTCGACGCAGCCTCACCACCGTCCCAGCTATTACACCTAGTCGGACCTGTCACAGTGTGGGAAGTCAGTGAGAAATAAAGTAGATGTTTCAACAATTTACAATAACTTTAAAAATAAAACAAGTACACCAGAACCTTTCGCGTTTCCACCTCATGTGTCCACCTCACTTGATTTAATTACAACTGGTACCTGTCGGGGAGTCGACGATCTCTTCTCGTGCACAATTACTTTACTTACGTGATGCTTTTAACCCCTTTCACGGTACTAGTGCGGCACTTTTAGCTGGTGTGAAGGGGTCCCCACTAGCACCTACACAAATCGTGGGGCACACGGGTCATTCAGACCACTTCTCCGGAAAAGTACACCCATGCGGAGGCCAATCCGCCTATGTACGTGCAGCATCCAAAAACATGGTTTGCCGAAGTCGGCGTGTATCAAGCACCGCGACCCTCAGTCGCCACAATTTAATAATGAAAGAACAATATACATTCATGCGAAAGGTTTAAAAGTTCATCTACTTTATTAGACAGGTTATTAAGTCTTTTACGATGATATGGTGCACTTGTTGCACCTATTGCAAGGGTACCCATCTGGTTGCGGGAAGATCGGAGCACTTGGATCTTTTAACTCACTCCCGCTGCACACCTGAACCTAAAGGAGTCCCCAAAGAAAAGCGATCATCAATATAACGCACTAACATCGCGAAAACGGAAGCCCGTAACTAACCTCGTGAAGAAAAACCCAAAAACGGCACAATTACGACACATGACGGGTCCCCGCCCGGGGCCACCGCCCGCGGATGCCCCGCGTGGCCCGAAACCGCGCGTTGTGCGTTCGCGGGTGGCACCCGCCTACCCCACGGGTTCCCCGCGCGGCGCAAGGCCGCGCGGCGTGTGCCTGGGGCGGCGCTCGCGCGGCGCCCGCGCGGAATGCGCCAGCCGCGGGCGCCCCGCGCGGCGCAAGGCCGCGCGGTTGCGCACCCGGGGCGGCGCCCACGCGGCGCAGCCCGCCCGCGGGCGCCCCGCGCGGTGCAAGGCCGCGCGGTTGTGCGCCCGGGGCAGCGCCCGCGCGGCGCCAGCGCGGCGCCGCCCGCCCGCGGGCGCCCCGCGCGGCGCAAGGCCGCACGGTTGCGCGCCCGGGGGCGGCGCCCGCGCGGTGCCCGCGCGGCACCCTAGTAGCGCCGGCGTCATCCGCCCGCCCGCATTGTGGTGACCCGGATCTTTGCAGGGCTTCTACAGTGTGACCAGCAGCTTCTGGAAGCCTACGTGGCATGTCGGCGGTGTTCGCGCGCCAATTTGGACACAAGAGATGGACTCGGGGCTTAAAATGGATCACGTGGGTAATCGAGTGACCCCGTCGGATGTTTAGAGGTGTTTCCGCGCAAAATGGATATCAAATTTTGGCTCAGCGCGAAATTCGGATTTAAAATACCTTTTCGGGAGCCTCCGGCAATTTATAGGATTGGAATTTGGCAAAATGGACGCCGGATTTGGAATCAGCGCGCGAAAACGGTCAAGATGGGCTATTTATTTGCATTTTTCGGGCTTGCTACAGTAATTTTACTGTTCACCTCCCGGAACAGTAACTCCGGCGATCGCCGGCGGCAGCCGGCGGCTGCGGGTAGCGGCGGAAGGCGGCGGCGCGGCCTCGGGCAGGCGGCACAGCACGGCGGGCAGGCGCGCGCGGCACGGGCAGGGCGCGGGCAGGTGCGCGGTCCACGCGGGCGGCGTGCACCTGAGGTGTGCCACGTGGCGTCCTCTGAGTGGGTGGTTCTGGCAGCGCGGTCCACGGAAATTGTTGGGTGCACGGTGGACCGGTGTGTGACACGTGGCAGCTTGTGATTCGCTGGCGTTGTGCACCCGGTCCACGGTGCAGGAGGTTGTTACCTCGGTTTGCGTGCGGCATGGTCGCGGCAGCGCGCACGTGGGCGCGATTCCCGAGGCACGGGCGCACGGGATGGGGGGCCACGTGTCGCGCGGAGAGTGGCCGGGGTTGGTGTTTCCTGTTCGGCGGGACACGATGGGTATTTTCCGAAAAGATTTTTCTGGTTTTCCCTTAGGTAGCAAACTGAGGGCTCTTGGGAGGAGGATTTCGACCCCTTCGAGCTCTCTGCTCAAAGGGGGTTGAGAAGAAGAATTCTTCTCCTTGAAGTGAGGATTTCGCCCGCCAAGTTCCAGATTTTTCGGCGGCACGAATTTCGAGATATCCATTTTCCCGGAGCGGCGCGACGTTTTCTTTCCGGTGTCCTCCTTCGTCGCAGCGGCAGTGTGATGACTTCCCTGGCCTACCCCGAGCTCCTTTTTCTGTGATTTTTGCCCCATTGGCTTCACGACAGGTAGGGCTTCATCTTTCATTTTGATCATGCATTCCGATTTTGAATCCCTGGCTCGGATCCCGAGGTAACAATGGTTACCCTTTTTCTGTGAGAGATTTTGGGACAGCAGCGGATTGCGGAGGCCATATCTTCGCGCACGAGCGTCAGACGAAAATGTGCTTATACAACTTTTTCATCTACAGATAGCAAGGAACGCGTCGTATTTTTCTTGGATTTTTCAGAGATTTATTTCGAGGTGAAAATCCCTGTTTTCCCTGTGCTCAGTGCTACAGTATTTTTGATACAGATTGTGTTGAGTGTACTACCTTGTCGAATTAATATCTTGACTTACCGCACTCAGATTTGGGCGTGCAAGCTGCCGTTTCGAAGGTATCGATGCGAGGATCGCGGTGATATTTTTCTGGGAATTTTCTGGGCTCTTGCTGCAGGTGAAAATTAAGCATTTCTGGGACTGTTGTTGTATGTGTGTGTGAGAGCAGATTTTGGAATGTATGTGTAATAGTGGACTTTGTATTGTGCCAGGAGAGTTACGGGTGTGCTGAACTTATTGGAGCAAGGGATTAGAGTTATCTGGTGTTTTCAGCTGTTGGGCTTTGGACAGTCAGCTTTTCAGGTGGGTGCTTTGTTCCGAGAACCGGTGGACGGTTCTCTAACTCTATATGTTAGAATTGCATGCAGGTGTAGGGTACAATACCTGGGATTGATTGGTAAGCTTAACAATGTTGATTTATGGGAATTGCAAGTTAATTATTCATATTATGACAATGGTATTAATCAGACATTTATGTTGATGATTACTGGAAGCTTACCTAAGGCAAGGTTATTCTATATGATTGATTATCATGCCGTATTAGCACATAACCTTTTATGAGGCTGGTTTATGCATTGGGATAGGATTATGTAGTTATGTACAGGTTCTACTCTGAGGAGCCATTATGTATTGAGGATTATGGACAGGTGTGGTCATTGATAATTTTGGCATGAGGTTTATTTTCTTTATTCTTCCTTGGGGACAAATGCATGCTTGTATGGACATATAGTTAGGCCATCTTTTACTGCTGCACTACATATTGGAACTTGACTTAGGAGAAACCATGTTATTCCTTTCTCCTTCATGTTAGTCAGGCGGTCTGTGTTGCTCGGGTGCGAGCAGGGGTCTGGAGTAGTGTAGCAGGGACATTGGTGACAGGGACGGGTTGTGCTGGATTGCGGCTGGCAGGGTTTTGGCGGTGACCGCGGACTTTGGGCGGTTGACCGGAGGTCGGTTATAGTACTTAGTTATGGACGGCAGGGTATTGCGGCAACCGCGGATATTGGGCGGTTGACCGGATATTTATTGATGTATCAGATTGGGTATTAGACTTTCCTCTTGTGGATGGAGTTTCCACTTATCGTTTACTGTTGTATCAGTTTGGGGATCGGGTTTCCCTTAGTGGATGAGTTTTTTTCCACTTTGATCCGAGTCGTGGTCCAGTCCTGCTATCTCGTGATACTTGTTACAGTGAGACTTGTTACAGTGATACTTTACTCGTGTGGGTCGCTCCCCACGAGTGCCACTCTGGAGTAGGCGAGACCGGGTTGTCATACCGGCGTTGAGTTGAGCTTTTACCGGGTTGTCGTACCGGCGTTGAGTTGAGCTTTTACCGGGTTGTCGTACCGGTGTTGAGTTGAGCTTTTTCAGTTTTTACTGGTCCATCGTTTGGGTTTATTCAGGGGATACCTTTTGTTACACCCGTGCCTGGGGGACCGAGTGAAGTCTAGTAGCTGTGTTTAGACCAGTGCTAGTGTTGTTGGGAACCGTTTGGGGATTGACGGTGGTCCCGAGGTTGTTGCGGGTTAGTCGACCGTTGTGCGAGAGGTTTGGTGATCTTGAGGCTATTCGTTCTTGGAGAGAGAGCGTGGATTCCGACTATAGCCTGCATGAGCCACTACTCGACAGCGAGTTAGTCCGTTTGGACGCCCTACGTAATTCCTGCCCGTCAGCGGGAGGTGGTTGTAGGTGGGCGCAGGTTTGACTGGACCCGATGTGGTAGTCAGCTCGATTGGGTCGATTGGGCACCACGTGTTCGAGTGTTGCATATCTTTATCAGAGTTTCTCCATTTGAGCTTTTAGATAGAGGCATGGTAGCTGTAGAGTGTCTCCAGCTCATTCTTTCAGTTTTACTGCATTGGTTATCTTTTGCCTCTAGTAGTCTTGGTGGGCAGATCGTCGGGCCTAGTGGCGATACCCACTGAGAACTCCCTTTTTGCGTAGTTCTCACGCCCGTTGGGGGTTTTTCCCCCTTTTTGTCCTTTCTCTCCCTTGTTTTGCAGAGTCTTGGCGGGTGTTGCCGTTTCTGCGGTTGCTGTTCGCGATGAGGGAGTAGCGAGCTAAATCCCTACCTATCTTTGGAGAGTAGCGGTACCCCCCCTTTGAGGAGATCTTCAGCATAGTCGGTAGATTAGTATTTATTTCCTCTTTTGAGAGACTGATGTAGTGAGGATATGATGTATTGAGAGCTGGTACACTGATGTTTTATTTGAGATATCTCCCTGTTGAGCTATGAGTTTTGTACTCGAGGTTATTGTATGATTATCATTTTTGGGAGATGGACCTTGTTGTTTTATCTTCAGTTGTACAGTGGTTGATTTTATTTCTATAGCAGTTTTATCTTTTAGCTCTGATATCTGTTAGCTGTAGCTCTTTTTGCAGGTAGGACGCTTCGCCTATGCGGGTTTGGCATAGGTGGCGGATCTGTTGGCGAGCCCGGGTCGCAGTTTCGATCCCGGGGCGTGACAGACTAGGTGGTATCAGAGCTTAGGGATAGGTCAGTTGGGACTTAGGAAACCCTAGGCTTTTGGCGGACCCTAGGATGTTAGTGCGTGAGAGACGCGACATTTTGCGAAAGTCAGTGATTCATTTGTTTGACTCTTCCTGTGAGTGAAGAGGGATCGACATATTCTATTTCTGTGGGACAGTTATGTTGGCCGCAGACAACATAAGGTTACAGAAATAGAGGGATGTCTTTGACTTTCGCTAGATTGGGTCGAGTGTTTGGGGTGTGCTGATTTGTGGTTTGTCGTGGCGAGCGGTGTCTCCCCGACTTTGGGCCCTGACCCGGGTGCACTTCGGTGCAGCAGTTGGGTCTGAGCTAGTTGTTTCGGGCCGGATACCAGATTGGAGTCAGAGAGCTCCGGACCCAGATGATAGGATTGTCAGAGGCTTATCAGCGGCAGAGTGAGCGAGCATCTGGTTTTGTGACACCGTTGTCGGAGCAGCGGGCAGCTCGACAGTGCTTCTTTCTGAGACCACCCAGTTGCAGTATCTTTAGGGGCGGGGACTTCTGTGGTATCGATGGAGTGAGTAGCCCCTTCGTGCCAATGTTAGTGCCGAGGCGCCGAGACAGGATGGATAGTTGACAGCTGATGAGCTATGGGGCACCAATGATCAGTTGAGCCAGTTTCGGCAGATAAACCACCCCGATTCATAGGATTAAGTGTGGAGCCTCTTGGGGTAGAATCGTGGTTGGTGGTGATGGAAAGACTACTTGACAGCCTCCTTGTGTTAAAGGGTTTACGCAGTTGTCAAGCTGCGCGCTCTATGATTTGGGGGACATGGCGCATAGGATATGCGTGACTGTGAGTGGACTGCGTCAGGATACCTTTCAGGTTATTTGATTTCCCCCGTTTTGGATTTTGGATGCCTCGATAGAGTAGGCATTGTGTATGGAGCGTAGTGTTGCAGTTCCTTGGGATAGGGGTCTGCCGCCAGAGGCGAGTCTTGGATAGAGACGCTTGGCGCTAGGTGTTGGAGGACAGATCGGCCGGCAGAGACATTTTCGTTTTCCCTTCCAGGATGGTGGATATCCTTGTGGATGGATTATGTAAAGCTTACCCATGGGGGATGTTACCATGTGTGATTGATAACTGGCATGTTTGGGGTGCAATGTTTGTGATTGAGGGGTGAGATTAGTAAGGATAATTGTATAAGGAATTGCATGAATCAATTGTGTTTGGTCGTATGATGATGATATCCAGGTGGATTTCTGAGATGTCAGAGGTTGGGTGGACCCCGATGACAGCATCAGCCCTTTTATCTGAGTGGCGCAGCGGTAGCGTGGTTTGGCTGTCTGCAAGAGACCATATTCGTCACCTCAGTGTGAGCATGGACAGAGGTCGTGCTCCCTTTGTGATTGGTCTAGATATTTTGGCAGGCTGAGCGACGACCACTTGCATCGAGGGGATGAATCTGTGCCGCCCGGTGGGAGGGCGCCACGGTAGTGGATTTAGTTGTCGCAGGTGTGATTTCATCACAGCAGTCGGAGTTAGGACATGTTGCATTCCTGCATGGACTAGAGGTAGAGTCGTTACCACATGCACTTGAGGTACAGGTTACTGTTGGCATTGTGCAGGTGGAGGAGGCTTGTGGATCATGTCCAGTGCAGCAGAGACCGTGAGTTATGCCGGCAGACTTATTGGTATTTGTGGTAGTTCAGTGTTTTGACCCAGTGCTTGGGATCGGTTGGCATAGTGCCACAGGATGTTTGCCTGCTGAGAGAAAGGACTTTGATTTTCTGCGAGGCAGATAATGGAAGGCATTTTGATTGTTGAGACTATTAGAGTACACAGGTTACAGCGACAGTGTGAGAGGTACCTACGGCGGCAGCGGGACTTAAGGATATCCCTATTGCCCATGGAATCTCGGGTGTGAGTCCACCTGAGCCGATGATTATGCCGCCAAATAGGGGGATTAAGATTGCAATTGACGTGGTTCTGGAAACCGCGCCAACTTTTGTAGCACCTCATTGGATATCGCCTTTAGAGTTGCGGGAGTTGATGTCATGGGTGCGTGGATTTGATGGATAGAGGGTTAGTTTGACCTAGTGCCGCGTCGTTGATACACGACGGTGAGAGCCCTTTGGGATTGGAGCCCAGGCAGGTCCAGGTTTTTTTTTAGAATCTTTTGATGGAGCTATATTCCGGCAGTTATTGTATGATGCCTGCACCAATTTGGAATTTCAGCTGACGACTTTGTCTAGATGGTGTTCAGGACACGGTAGGGGCATTATGAGTACAGTGAAGCCAATGGAATGACTAATGCCCTATTGCCTCTAAGATTGAGGAATTCTGTGTTTCAGTTGGGCTTAAACGGTTTGATAGCGGCATTCTCCAGGGATATTTTGGTTTTACCCCCTCCCTGAGTGATTTAGAGCTTGTGAAGCTTTGTAGATGATGTGATAAGGTCTGTGGGGAAGAAGCTTTGTGCCAAGTCGTTGTGGTACGAGTTTAGCTTTGAGAGCACATCTTCCTGGATTACATATTCTAGCCTTAGGGGCGGCGGTGGAATTCCGGCCAAAATGGATGCAGTTTAGGACTGGCCGAGAGCGACGGTTATTGTTGGGGTGAGGAGCTTTTGGGCCGGATAGTGCCAGCAGAGCTTGACGAGCGGATGATGAGATTGGTACCAGCGCTGACTTTAACCTAGTCAGTGGTGGGAGATGGAATTGCGAGTTATAGTGATACCTCCCATAGTGGCTGTAGAGCTACCATTGGATTTTACTGAGCATTTAGTGTCACCCCGACAGAGCCACTGTGGTGGCGGATACCTGGAGCATAAGAGCTTTTGGGGTTGAGTTTTACGATTCTTTAGCTGGTGCTGTGTGGGGCCATTCTGGTGTACAGGGTTTGAGTTTATGTCCCAGAGGATCCCTTTTGATGAGAGGCTGCGGCTGAGCAATCCACTTGGGTGGTTGAGTTTTGAGGGCGACCGAGTGTGAACCCCTGCTTGTTTGGGCCCATTTTCTGTGCAGATGTTTGTGTGGATGTGATTTGGGTCGCTTTGGTTGAATTGGCTCTTGGGAGTGATTTTAGAGCGTGATACTCGGGCTGTTCGTTCCTTTCCCCCAGTCTTTTGTTGGAGTTTGGAGGTTTTTCTGTGTCTCAGCTCAGGAGTGTTATGTTTTGGACCCCTCGCCCGTGATTGACTCGCTTCTTTTGAGCCCTGTGAGAGTTTGGAGTACGAGGGACGCCCGTTGCGAATTCCGACTCATGAGGTGAGGGAATTGCGCAATCGGGCTATGCCGTACTGGTTGTTGCTGTTGTTGTTGCTGAGGAGTAATCACGGGGAGTGGTTGGTGACTTGGGAGCTGGAGACGGCGGTGTTGAGTATTAACCCCTGGTTTCTAAGACTCCTTGGGAGTTGCTTTAGTTTCGAGGACGAAACTTTCTTTTAGTGGGGGAGGATGTGGTGACCCGGATCTTTGCAGGGCTTCTACAGTGTGACCAGCAGCTTCTGGAAGCCTACGTGGCATGTCGGCGGTGTTCGCGCACCAATTTGGACACAAGAGATGGACTCGGGGCTTAAAATGGATCACGTGGGTAATCGAGGGACCCCGTCGGATGTTTAGAGGTGTTTCCGCGCAAAATGGATATCAAATTTTGGCTCAGTGCGAAATTCGGATTTAAAATACCTTTTCGGGAGCCTCCGGCAATTTATAGGATTGGAATTTGGCAAAATGGACGCCGGATTTGGAATCAGCGCACGAAAATGGTCAAGATGGGCTATTTATTTGCATTTTTCGGGCTTGCTACAGTAATTTTACTGTTCACCTCCCGGAACAGTAACTCCGGCGATCGCCGGCGGCAGCCGGCGGCGGCGGGCAGCGGCGGAAGGCGGCGGCGCGGCCTCGGGCAGGCGGCACAGCACGACGGGCAGGCGCGCGCGGCACGGGCAGGGCGCGGGCAGGTGCGCGGTCCACGCGGGCGGCGTGCACCTGAGGTGTGCCACGTGGCGTCCTCTGAGTGGGTGGTTCTGGCAGCGCGGTCCACGGAAATTGTTGGGTGCACGGTGGACCGGTGTGTGACACGTGGCAGCTTGTGATTCGCTGGCGTTGTGCACCCGGTCCACGGTGCAGGAGGTTGTTACCTCGGTTTGCGTGCGGCATGGTCGCGGCAGCGCGCACGTGGGCGCGATTCCCGAGGCACGGGCGCGCGGGATGGGGGGCCACGTGTCGCGCGGAGAGTGGCCGGGGTTGGTGTTTCCTGTTCGGCGGGACACGATGGGTATTTTCCGAAAAGATTTTTCTGGTTTTCCCTTAGGTAGCAAACCGAGGGCTCTTGGGAGGAGGATTTCGACCCCTTCGAGCCCTCTGCTCGAAGGGGGTTGAGAAGAAGAATTCTTCTCCTTGAAGTGAGGATTTCGTCCGCCAAGTTCCAGATTTTTCGGCGACACGGATTTCGAGATATCCATTTTCCCGGAGCGGCGCGACGTTTTCTTTCCGGTGTCCTCCTTCGTCGCAGCGGCAGTGTGATGACTTCCCTGGCCTACCCTGAGCTCCTTTTTCTGTGATTTTTGCGCCGTTGGCTTCACGACAGGTAGGGCTTTTTCTTTCATTTTGATCGCGCATTCCGATTTTGAATCCCTGGCTCGGATCCTGAGGTAACAATGGTTACCCTTTTTCTGTGAGAGATTTTGGGACAGCAGCGGATTGAGGAGGCCATATCTTCGCGCACGAGCGTCGGACGAAAACGTGCTTATACAACTTTTTCATCTACAGATCGCAAGGAACGCGCCGTATTTTTCTTGGATTTTTTAGAGATTTATTTCGAGGTGAAAATCCCTGTTTTCCCTGTGCTCAGTGCTACAGTATTTTTGATACAGATTGTGTTGAGTGTACTACCTTGTCAAATTAATATCTTGACTTACCGCACTCAGATTTGGGCGTGCAAGCAGCCGTTTCGAAGGTATCGACGCGAGGATCGCGGTGATATTTTTCTGGGAATTTTCTGGGCTCTTGCTGCAGGTGAAAATTAAGCATTTCTGGGACTGTTGTTGTATGTGTGTGTGAGAGCAGATTTTGGAATGTATGTGTAATAGTGGACTTTGTATTGTGCCAGGAGAGTTACGGGTGTGCTGAACTTATTGGAGCAAGGGATTAGAGTTATCTGGTGTTTTCAGCTGTTGGGCTTTGGACAGTCAGCTTTTCAGGTGGGTGCTTTGTTCCGAGAACCGGTGGACGGTTCTCTAACTCTATATGTTAGAATTGCATGCAGGTGTAGGGTACAATACCTGGGATTGATTGGTAAGCTTAACAATGTTGATTTATGGGAATTGCAAGTTAATTATTCATATTATGACAATGGTATTAATCAGACATTTATGTTGATGATTACTGGAAGCTTACCTAAGGCAAGGTTATTCTATATGATTGATTATCATGCCATATTAGCACATAACCTTTTATGAGGCTGGTTTATGCATTGGGATAGGATTATGTAGTTATGTGCAGGTTCTACTCTGAGGAGCCATTATGTATTGAGGATTATGGACAGGTATGGTCATTGATAATTTTGGCATGAGGTTTATTTTCTTTATTCTTCCTTGCGGACAAATGCATGCTTGTATGGACATATAGTTAGGCCATCTTTTACTGCTGCACTATATATTGGAACTTGACTTAGGAGAAACCATGTTATTCCTTTCTCCTTCATGTTAGTCAGGCGGTCTGTGTTGCTCGGGTGCGAGCAGGGGTCTGGGGTAGTGTGGCAGGGACATTGGTGACAGGGACGGGTTGTGCTGGATTGCGGCTGGCAGGGTTTTGGCGGTGACCGCGGACTTTGGGCGGTTGACCGGAGATCGGTTATAGTACTTAGTTATGGACGGCAGGGTATTGCGGCAACCGCGGATATTGGGCGGTTGACCGGATATTTATTGATGTATCAGATTGGGTATTAGACTTTCCTCTAGTGGATGGAGTTTCCACTTATCGTTTACTGTTGTATCAGTTTGGGGATCGGGTTTCCCTTAGTGGATGAGTTTTTTTCCACTTTGATCCGAGTCGTGGTCCAGTCCTGCTATCTCGTGATACTTGTTACAGTGAGACTTGTTACAGTGATACTTTACTCGTGTGGGTCGCTCCCCACGAGTGCCACTCTGGAGTAGGCGAGACCGGGTTGTCGTACCGGCGTTGAGTTGAGCTTTTACCGGGTTGTCGTACCGGCGTTGAGTTGAGCATTTACCGGGTTGTCGTACCGGTGTTGAGTTGAGCTTTTCCAGTTTTTACTGGTCCATCGTTTGGGTTTATTCATGGGATACCTTTTGTTACACTCGTGCCTGGGGGACCGAGTGAAGTCTAGTAGCTGTGTTTAGACCAGTGCTAGTGTTGTTGGGAACCGTTTGGGGATTGACGGTGGTCCCGAGGTTGTTGCGGGTTAGTCGACCGTTGTGCGAGAGGTTTGGTGATCTTGAGGCTATTCGTTCTGGGAGAGAGAGCGTGGATTCCGACTATAGCCTGCATGAGCCACTACTCGATAGCGAGTTAGTCCTTTTGGACGCCCTACGTAATTCCTGCCCGTCAGCGGGAGGTGGTTGTAGGTGGGCGCAGGTTTGACTGGACCCGATGTGGCAGTCAGCTCGATTGGGTCGATTGGGCACCACGTGTGCGAGTGTTGCATATCTTTATCAGAATTTCCCCATTTGAGCTTTTAGATAGAGGCATGGTAGCTGTAGAGTGTCTCCAGCTCATTCTTTCAGTTTTACTGCATTGGTTATCTTTTGCCTCTAGTAGTCTTGGTGGGCAGATCGTCGGGCCTAGTGGCGATACCCACTGAGAACTCCCTTTTTGCGTAGTTCTCACGCCCGTTGGGGGTTTTTCCCCCTTTTTGTCCTTTCTCTCCCTTGTTTTGCAGAGTCTTTGCGGGTGTTGCCGTTTCTGCGGTTGCTGTTCGCGGTGAGGGAGTAGCGAGCTAGATCCCTACCTATCTTTGGAGAGTAGCGGTACCCCCCCTTTGAGGAGATCTTCAGCATAGTCGGTAGATTAGTATTTATTTCCTCTTTTGAGAGACTGATGTAGTGAGGATATGATGTATTGAGAACTGGTACACTGATGTTTTATTTGAGATATCTCCCTGTTGAGCTATGAGTTTTGTACTCGAGGTTATTGTATGATTATCATTTTTGGGAGATGGACCTTGTTGTTTTATCTTCAGTTGTACAGTGGTTGATTTTATTTCTATAGCAGTTTTATCTTTTAGCTCTGATATCTGTTAGCTGTAGCTCTTTTTACAGGTAGGACGCTTCGCCTATGCGGGTTTGGCATAGGTGGCGGATCTGTTGGCGAGCCCGGGTCGCAGTTTCGATCCCGGGGCGTGACACGCGTGGTGCCCTAGCGGCACCGCACGTCGTCCACCCGCCCGCGCGGTGCCCTAGCGGCTCCGCGCGTCGTCCGCCCGCCCGCGCCGTGCCCTAGATCATGCAGCGGCGGCGGCGGGGCCGGTGGCGACGACGGGGGTGGGGACGGGGATGGAGACAACGAAAAAGACACGAAAAACCCCAATAACGCAACAAAACGAAATCTACTTACCGAAAATCCCGACGGGGAAGTCGACCGATCGCTCTTTTAATTCCGGTACGTTGTTCGGGGTGATCGGATTCCTCCATCTTCTTCCTCTTTCTTTCTTTTTCCTCCTCCGGCTAGGGTTCCGTCTTTTCCTTCTCTTTTTCTCCCTCGTTCTCTCCGGCTAGGGTTTCTCTTTTTGCGAAAAAGTGGGATTTTCCTTTTCGTACGTACAATTAAATCCCACCTCTTAATTTCTGTCACCGATTAATTAATTCTTTAATTAATTAATCCCACGGGATAAACCCACATTTCCTCGTAAAACGTGCAGGATATTTTACACGGATTCCGATGCACGTTAAGTCACCGTAACTCTAAAAACCCTGTTCCGGGAGATCCCTACGTCGGATTTCAGATCCGATTGCACCGTCGGTCTTCGTTTTTCGTGCTCTTTCACAGAAAAATACTCATGCAACACACCGACCGACTTACAGAAACTCGATAATTTCGGTCCACTAAAAGGGGTACTTTATTAGAAGGAGGGTAAAATATCACTAAAAAGTCGTGTCATTACAACTAACGACCAGTAAAAACTGGCACTGCCTGCTCTGCTGTCGAACTCATCTGCGGGAATACTGACCGACTACTTACCGGAACGGTCGCACACTCCGGAGTGGCACTCAAGGGGAGCGACCCACACGAGTACAGAAATCATGTCTCACAAGTACAGTAACCATGTCTCAATATCTCACTGTAGCAGGACTAGATCACGACAGTGATCAAAGTGGGAAAAACCCTCCACTAAAGATAACCCGATCCCCCAATCTAATGCAAAGATAAACATCCGGTTAACCGCCCAATGTCCGCGGTTGCCGCAACACCCCACAACCCACAATCTGGTATGACAAATCCACTCAATAAACCCGGCTACACTATCCTACTACCCTGCTCAACCCGAGCAATACCACAAGTATCATAAATAAAGGAGAAAATGTGCCCACATGGTTTCTCCTAAGTCAAATTTCAATGATAGTGTAGCAGAAAAATGTGGCCTAACTAGATGTCCATACAAGCATGCAACTGTCTTCAGATGAAAGTAGGGAATTTGCTATCCACTGTTCTAACATACAACTGATCATGCTGTTCCAGATAATTAAATACTTTAACAGGAGTGATTATGGCATAATGATCATGTCCAATTACCAATGTCTCAATTAAATGGATAGGCTAGCAATTATTTAGTCCTTTTTAGCATGCAAAGTTTATCAATATTTTATTCAACATTTTCTAACATCGGGATTATTCTGATGTTCCTAGTGAGCACACCAAAAGAGAGGGATACAACAACCACCCACCTCAATCGCTAAATCCAAGTCCCAAGGTGCTCTCGCCCAAAGGATAGTCCGCCACGATAACTGTACAAAATATCCCCGAAACATAAGCCCAAATAAACACATAATCTCCCAAAATATGCTGTCCACAAACAAACAGTCCAAAATTGTGCTATTATCACCTATGAGATGGGCTCTGCAAATTCCAGAAAATTACCACCGCGACCGTCGCGACGAGCCGATCGAAACGAGTACCTACACGTCCCAAACCGAGTTTTGTAGGTCAAGATACAAAATTGACAAGGTGACCACCTCAAAAATCCCAAGTACAAAATCTGTAGAACTTTGCCCTGAAAAAGTGGGATTTTCACCTTCGGAAGAAACTCAGAAAAATCCAGGAAAAATACGATGATGTTCCTTGCGACGCGTAGATATAAATCGAGTATTTGTACTCCTTGTTCCGACTCTCGGTTGCTGAGAAAATCCACAAAAACCCCGGTGCTGTCCATAATCTATCGCAGAATAAGAGGTCACAGAAATGATCTGAAAAGTCCAAGAAAACCTCGAAATACGGGGAAGCTGAAAATACAAAAGTCGAAGCACTACCTGTCGTGAAAACGTTGGGGCAAGAATCATCCAAAAATTCCTTCGGGGTAGCCCAGGGGAGTCCTTGGACCGAAATGCGACGAAAAGGGCAAATAACGAAGGTGCGTCGCAGTGCGCCGGAAAAATACAATCTCGAAGTGCGTGCTACCAAAAAATCCTGGAACTCCACCACAAAGTGTAGAACAAAAGGGTGAACAAAAATCCTATAGAACACTCTCTCTCTGAAAAGGCCCAGAAAAACCACGAAATGAGGCCAAAAGGGCCTATTTATAGGCCCAGCCCAAGTAAGGTTACTGTTCGGATTCGGGCGCTCCCTTTCGGGCGCACGAATCCAACAGTCGCACCGAGTCACTGTCCGACCAGAGCCCGAATCCACCTGCGTGCGACACGTGTCCCCCGAACACGAAACAGCGGTGCAAGTGTGCCCGGGTGACACCACGTGTCCCGCGCCCGGTCAACAGGGTAGGTGGCGCCCGCCAATGGGTGGGCGCCACGTGGCCCACCCGCGCGACCCGCCGACCGGTCGTGCCGCCTCGCTGGTCGCGCCGCCTGCCCCCCACGCGCGCACGCGCCCCGAGGCGCCGGCGTGCACCCCCGTGGACCGCGCCTCGTGAGCCCGCCAATCATCAGCTGCCACGTGTCCCCGCGCCCGGTCTATGCACCTGCGCGGGGTTTCCGTGGACCGCGCATCGCGCGCCGGCCACTCCTGGGGCGCCACGTGTCCCCGCGCCGGGTCCATGCGCCACCCGGCGCTGCGCTGTGGACCGTGCTCAGTAAACCGGCCAATAATAGGCCGCCACGTGGCACCCAGCCGGTCTACGGCCTCCTCCATGCACCAGAATCTACTGAAAACTTCCGGAAGTCCGTTTTTGGGCATCCGGACTCAGAATTAAACAAGCAAATAGCCGTTTTCAAGCGTTTTTCCGCGCTGAATCCAAATCCAACCTCTGTTTGGCCCCAAAACATTTTTTAAAATTCGGCAAAAGCAGCCGAAGGCCAATCCAGCTATCGATACCTCACAGGGTCCATCTGTGGCATCCCTTTGATGCACTATGGGCCAGACACACCATCAATAAATGTTTCACAAGTGGATTCCCGGGAAAAAACTAAATGGTGTTCTGGAGCCCTACATGCAAAACTTATACTCATCCATCTAAAAATTTAATTTATTTTGTAAATATTTAATATTAAAAAAATTAATAAAATAAGTGTGTAAATATTGACTCTTAGATAAATGGAAGATAAGATTTACACTTATTTTTTTACTGTATATTTTTATTTATAAAATCAAAATCGATAATCATAGATCACATTATTTAAAGTATTAATTTGTTAGATAAATGGAAGATAAGATTTACACTTATTTTTTACTGTATGTTTTTATTTATAAAATCAAAACCGATAATCATAGATCACATTATTTAAAGTATTAATTTGATAAGATAACTACAGAAATATAGTCCTCACTGTTTGTTGTAATTATTATAAGCGAGAATAAGATCATCCTGACAAAAAAAAAAAAAAAAAAAAAAAAAAAAAAAAAAAAAAAAAAAAAAAGTCTAGAAAAATGTGGTGAGAAAGAAAAAAAAAAAAAAAAAAAAGAGGTGGGATGTGGGGGCTGGCTGGATTAGGACAGAAAGAGGGAAAAGAGTTGGAAAGTCGAAAAAACTTGAAAGCGTGCTTGCCTGCCATTACACCTCCTCCTTCCACTGCCCCTCCTCCGTTCCACCCCCCCTCTCTCTCTCACACACACACAACTAATGATTTTGTGTTTTTCCAATTTTTTTCTTATATATATATATAATTATTTTTTTTTGAGTGTCTTCGGGCTGAGATTTGGATGAGGCCAAAACGAGGGTGGATCTAGTTCTTGAAAAACAAATACCAGAGGGAAGACAAAACGTGGTAGATTGATCTGGAAAAACAGAAAATTTTTTTGCAGATCCACATCCTAAAGGTGCCTCGTTTTGTGGAATTTTGGGTAATATTTCGCTCGAAAAAGAGGTTAATTTCGCTTGGAGCAAATTGTGATGAGTTGAAGTGGATTTGATGTGGCATTTTTTTAAAAAAAAAAAATTCTGGAGGGCTTCTCGAAGGGTTCTTTTTTTTTTTGTTCTTTTTCTTTTTCAAAGTTAGGTACGAGAATTTGGGGATTTGGCCGTTACCGAATGGTGGAAATTTGGGCTCATTCACTGGCGAGGAGAGAGGAAGGCGCTTATTTTATTTTATTTTTTTTCTTTTGAGCTCCCAAATAAAAGCACTTAGCTTCTGTTGGTTTGCTGAAGCAATTCAAATCCGCTTTCTTTTGGTTTCCAATGGAGGCTTCTCAATTCATGGAGGTCATAATGCTTTGATACTTTTGCCTTTGTTCTTTTTGGTCCCAATTTATTAATAGATCAAGTTCTAGGTAAAAATGTATAGACTTTTCATGTACTATTGCGCATTTCGATGTACGTGCCTGAGTTCTCGAAATTTTTATTTTGCTACCTAATCGTATTTTTCTTTTGATTTCAGAAAATTTGTCAAAAAGTTTTGTTGAATTTTGTTAGAATTTAGTGGCTTGCCTCATACCCTGTCAAACTAGTCAAAAATACTGAAATTCTTATGGGATCATACTTAATCAAACGTACTATAATATCATAAGATCGAGCAGGAAAAGCAAAATTTTCAGTGTTCATGTATCAATGCTTTTTGGCCTAAATACTTTGTATGAGTTATATGTGATTATTCTATTAATTGATTTATTTATGGCTTTTTTGATGTTTTTATGTATTTATCTGTAAGAGTAAATTGTCTCATCTGTTGTTTGTATTGTATCCTTTGGACTCAAAATCCAGGGAATGAGACATGCTTGATGTGAAGCTGAAGTGATGAAGGAGACAGTTTCAAAAACAATGAATTTGATTTGGGTTTGCTAATAACACTGATCACCGTATCTCCAAGGATGAAAATGTTTGGGATTTTCGTTCTAGCCTGCCTATTAACGCACAGTTCCCAGGCGCTCAACCTCGAAGGCCAAGCACTCCTAGAACTTAAAAGCAAATGGGTCGACGAATTCCACCATCTTGATAATTGGAACCCTGAAGACCAAGCGCCTTGTAATTGGAAGGGTGTTAACTGCACGACCGATTATTACCCTGTAGTTTCTTCTCTTGATCTTAAGGCAATGAATCTATCGGGGACAATCTCATCGAGCATCGGCGGTTTGACTCAGCTAACTTATCTTGATCTTTCCTTCAATGGGTTTTCGGGTACCATTCCTCGTGAAATTGGAAACTGTTCCAAGTTAGAAATTCTTTACCTGAACAACAACAATTTTGAAGGCCAAATTACCCCTGAATTGGGAAACCTATCCCTTTTGACTAAGTGCAACATTTGTAATAACAAGCTTTCAGGCTCTTTACCTGACGAGATTGGAAGCATGTCTTCTTTAACAGAACTAGTGGCGTATACAAACAATCTCTCGGGTTCGTTGCCTCGGTCTATTGGCAAGTTGAAGAATCTCTTGACTTTTCGATCAGGACAGAATTCAATTTCTGGAAGTCTTCCTGTTGAGATAAGTGAATGTCAAAATTTGCAAGTACTCGGTCTTGCCCAAAACCAGCTTGCGGGTAGTATCCCTAAAGAGATAGGAAAACTGAGCAATTTGAGTGAACTTATTCTTTGGCAAAATCAATTATCTGGGACAATTCCTGAGGAGATCGGGAATTGTACAAATCTCCGAACCCTGGCGCTTTATGAGAATAATTTACTTGGTGGTATACCCAACACAATTGGGAACCTCTGTAACCTAGAATACTTATACCTTTATAGGAATGGATTAAATGGCACAATTCCGAGAGAAATTGGAAATCTTTCTTTAGCGAAGGAAATAGATTTTTCGGAGAATGCTTTGACCGGTGAAATTCCCAAGGATTTTGGCATTATAAAGGGTTTGCACCTTCTTTACCTATTCCAAAACCAGCTTACAGGTCCTATTCCAATTGAGTTATGTGGATTGACCAACTTGAGTAAGCTCGATCTCTCGATCAATTCACTCTCAGGCCCCATCCCCTTAGGATTTCAGTATTTAAGCAAGCTAATCCAATTGCAACTCTTCAATAACATGCTTTCTGGTGATATTCCTCTAAGACTTGGAGTGTTTAGTCCACTTTGGGTGGTTGATTTCTCGAACAATAATCTTACTGGGCAGATACCGAAACATCTATGTCGGCATTTCAACCTAATTTTGTTAAATTTCGGGTCGAACAAGCTAAGTGGAAATATTCCGAAAGGGGTAATAAATTGCAAATCTTTAGTTCAACTTCGAGTTGGTGGAAATAGCTTGACGGGGAGTTTCCCCTCCGATCTTTGCAATTTGGTCAATCTGACAACAATCGAGTTAGACGAAAACAAATTCAGTGGTCCAATTCCACCAGAAATAAGGAATTGCAAATCTTTGCAAAGGCTAAGTCTTCCCAATAATTTTTTCACTTCTCAACTGCCTGGTGAGATTGGTAATTTGTCAAGGCTGGTTGTATTCAATATTTCGTCAAACAAATTGGGAGGAAATATACCACTAGAGATTTTCAACTGTACATCGCTGCAACGGCTTGATCTCAGCCAGAACAGCTTTGAGGGTGCATTGCCTAATGAAATTGGAACTCTTTTACAGTTGGAACTGCTTATCCTTTCCGATAACAAGCTATCAGGGAGGATACCTTCTATTTTGGGTGAGCTATCTCATTTGACGGAGCTGCAGATGGGAGGAAATCAGTTTCTGGGGTCAATACCGAAGGAATTGGGAGGGCTCTCGAGCTTACAAATCGCGATGAATCTCAGCTGCAATAATCTTTCAGGGAATATACCGTCTGAACTTGGAAATCTTGCTTTATTAGAATATCTATTACTCAACAATAACAAGTTAACTGGAGAAATCCCAGCTACGTTTGCTAATCTATCCAGTTTACTCGGACTTAATGTATCATACAATGATCTAACTGGCCCTCTCCCACCAATCTCACTATTCGATACTATGCCCTCAAGCAGTTTTATAGGAAATAAAGGGCTTTGTGGTGGACCACTTGGCCGGTGTGGTGGGTCCCCCTCTATGCCTCCTTCCTCGACATATAAAACAATAAATACCCCGGTGGGTAAGATTGTCGCTAGTATTTCTGCTGTTATTGGAGGGCTTTCGCTTATTCTTATTGCTATTATTGTATACCACATGAGAAGACCACTTGAAACAGTTGCTCCTTTGCAAGATAAGCAGCTCTCTTCTACAACACCGAGCATGTATATTTCCCCAAAGGAGGGCTTCACATTCCAAGATTTGGTTTCTGCCACAAATAATTTCGACGAGAGTTTTATTATTGGAAGGGGTGCATGTGGGACAGTGTATAGAGCTATTATGAAGTTTGGACAGACGATCGCTGTAAAGAAGCTCGCATCAAATAGAGAAGGGAGCAATGTTGACAACAGCTTTCGAGCTGAGATTTTGACGCTTGGAAAAATCAGGCATCGCAATATTGTGAAGCTTTATGGGTTCTGTTATCACCAAGGATCTAACCTTCTTCTTTACGAGTACATGTCGAGAGGCAGTTTAGGTGAGCTACTTCACGGACAAAGCTTGACTTCTTCTTGTCTTGATTGGAAGACCCGGTTCATGATAGCGCTTGGGGCAGCAGAGGGGCTTTCTTATTTGCACCATGATTGCAAGCCAAGGATAATTCATCGGGATATAAAATCGAATAATATTTTACTTGACGAAAATTTTGAAGCTCATGTGGGAGACTTTGGATTGGCGAAGGTAATTGATATGCCGCAGTCGAAGTCGATGTCTGCAGTTGCAGGATCTTATGGGTATATAGCTCCTGGTGAGTTCTCAATTGGAACTTAATACATTTCTCTCTTCACTTTCACAGTGTCTTCTTCTTCACCCTTTTCTATTTATTATCATGTTTATTTCTTTGAGGTCGCCAATAGTAGGGAAATTCTAATACTGAATAGTCTAATATTTTCTTCCTGGCTGATGTATACGTGAGCCTTAAACTCTAGTGTCACTTGAAATTCTTTTACTTTATTTGGAGAGATGAGTTTTATGAGCAAAAATAGTTGTCCCCAAGAGGTTGCAGAGATAGGTACTTACAGTGTTGTTTTGGTGATTTACTTACTGCAGATGTTTGTCAACCCACCACTTAATCACATTGTATAGAAATTCGGATATTCAAAATCTACCTTAAAGAATCCTAGTTAGGTTTTTTTTTAATGAAACACGTACAAAAGCAGCTGTTTATTAGAACTTATTATGTTAACATGTTAACTCATGATAAGAGTAATTCCTTTTCATAAGGAAAGGGAAAGAGGCTTTGATTTATGATAAAGAAGTAAAATATTTTGTTGACCTTTTTTTTTTGTTTTTTTATTTTCTTCGTTTCAATGCATTCAGTGATTTTGTATTTCGCTGATTACCTCCAATTGAATAATATGCCTATGTTTCTTCGAATACTTCATTGCTGTATGACCCCTCTTATTTAGAGTATCGGTATCCATCTTGCAATTTATTTATAGGATTTAGTAGTAGCGTAATATTATTATTTACTAATTTTTTTCACACATTTTTCCACAGAATATGCGTATACTATGAAGGTTACGGAAAAAAGTGACATATACAGTTATGGAGTTGTGCTGCTGGAGTTGCTGACGGGCAAAACACCTGTACAACCATTAGACCAGGGAGGCGACCTCGTGACATGGGTGAGGACTTATATCCGGAATAATTCTTTAAATGCAGGAATATTAGATACTAAATTGGATCTAGAAGACAAAACCACCGTCGATCACATGATCATGGTTTTGAAAATCGCTTTGCTTTGTACGAACATGTCTCCCTTTGATAGGCCACCGATGCGGCACGTTGTATTTATGCTAGTCGAGTCTAAGGAGAGAGCCGGGAGCTCTGCCTCCTCTCCACGTTCTGATCTTTCTTCCAAGGAGGATGACTTGTAATGTATTTATTTATATATTTTGCATTTATTGAAAATGATATGCTCCCCCCCCCTCCCCCTCTAATTTTTTTTTTTCCTCTTCTTGTAGTACGGGCTGGAGTAGTGGTTTTTTTTCTTCTTTTTTTTTTTTTTTCTTTTCTTTTAATACGACATCCATTCTTTATGGAGTATGCTATTCTCTTATATCTAATAAACTTCTGGAGGGTCAGCATTTCCCAAAAGAAGGCCAGAATGTTTCCAAATTCGGAAAGCATTTGCTGCTTAGTAAATTAAGTTTGTTAGCCTCGAAGCACTAGGCTTGTCATCCATCAAAGAGATCTTGAGAAAATCTGTTGTGATTTAGCCCGTAAATTAAGTTTGTTATCCTCGAAGCTCTTGGCTTGTTATCCATCAAAGAGATCTTGATAAAATCTGTTATGTAGTCATAGGCTCAATTTTGTGAAAATAAATTCTATTTGAAATGGTGTTAAGTCATCTTTTTTACAAAGACTTATTGCCTAGTCTACAGTTGGACGGTAAATGTGCCCGCCATTATGTGTCACGTTCTGAGTCCCTGCAAAACCAATAGACGTGACGTATGTGTGAGTCACTGCAAAAGCTTTCGGATATGCCAATAGACCTGCCGTATGTGTGAGGACACTCTATGCATATATGAAACGGAATCCAACTAACTTACATATATCACATATGTATAAAGAGCATATATCAGAGTCTATGTACAACTAAACAACTATAGGTACAACAGTACGTGTCACTACGCAAAATCCAAAACAATATATAGCATCATCTATCATTTCGAGCCCAACATGTACAACTAGCTATAATCTCATGTTTTATAATTATTTTTATAAATGTTAATTTTTTTAATCAAAATATCAATTTAAATAGATGGAACATCCCAATAGTTCCACATTGGATAAGAATGAAATTGTGATTGAGTATATAAAAGACCATAGACACTAGTAATAATAATTGGACTTAAATATTTTGAGGGTTTAGCCCACTGAGTTATTATTGTTAGTAGGTCGGATCGTTAAATTTGGTATCAGAGCCAATCATCAGTCGGAAGTGTGTTATGAGTCTCGGCTAAGCTAAGGTCTGAATGACAAGATGACAGGGTATGCCACGGTTTGAATGATAAGGTGACAGACTATATTACGTTTTGAATGACAAGGCTAGTGAGACAAGTCTCACATTGCCTTGTGATCTTGGATATGCCGCGGTCTAAATGATAAGGTGAAGACTATATTATGTTTTGAATGATAAGGCTAGTAAGACAAGTCTCACATTACCTTGTGATCTTGGGCTCTGTGTGGGTGATTGGACTGACGGGAATGCCACCCCAATAGTCCTACATCAGATGAGAATGTGATTGTGATTAGATAAATAAAATATTATGGACAATAGTAATAATAACTAGACTTAAGCATTTTGGGTCGGTGGTTTGAACCCAAAGAGATTATTATTACTAGTGGCCGGATCGTTATAATATAAATAATTTAATTTTGGTTTGGACCCAAAGAGGTTATTATTACTAGTGGTTGGATCGTTACAATATAAATAATTTAATTTTTTATATTTTAAAATTTTATATTTCCTGTAAAAAAAATTAAAAATAAAAAATTTAAGAGGCCGACCCATTGCATGGGCCGACATGGCAAGGCTCATGCCTTCATGACGGGTGGGCTGTTCTGGGCAGAAAGCCTGGTGGATATGGCCCAACACAACCAGACCCAAATGTGAAGCTGGGCCGGGCCGACCGACCCCAAGCCCGTTTTGGCCAAGGTAATGTGAGTCGTGCCAGCCCAGCTCAGCCTACATTACACCTCCAACCTACACCATTAAGTTTACTCGAGGTATCAATAGTATAAGCTGGAACTATATAAGTAGCAACATGATACACTAAGCTGTAAATAAGTAACTATCATGCCTCCATAAAAAAAAATTTGGGAATTGTAAACCATGTCTCATTATGCATCAAAAATAATAATTGATTATAAATATCATATCACCCAATCATACCGACCGATTCATAAGTCCGGTTTAGCCTGTGCCTCGCCTAGTGGAACAGTGAATAATTGCACATGGATCATTGAGGCTCTCAACTAAGGTAGCTCGAACAATCGCACAGCTATCGCAACTCGAACAATCGAACGGCTGCGTGGCTCACCTCCAGAGTTTTGTCTCACTAGAGAACTACCCTACACAAGTAAACACATAAGTAGTTGAGCTCACTTTAGCTCTCGTAGGCTATAATCACAAGCCATGATCAATAAGATCACACGAGCTTTCCATTTCACATAGCACCTTTGCATACTTTTCTTTTACTTTCACATTTTACCCTTTTCACTTGCCTTTTAGTACTTAATTAAGCTCATGTTTATTCACCTCATGTCACTTTCGCATGTATCACAACATAACACCAATCCCAAAGAAATAGAACATGGATAGTACCGACAATTATTGGCTTAAAGGGGCCAGCATCCTGCCCGGTAGCGGGAGGTCAGGTTGGACCGAGTCACGTTCGAAATGGCGGAAGACTAGGTCGAGTCAAGTCATGTTTGAAATGACGTGAAACTGATTGGAACGAGTCACAATCGAAACTTGTGGGTGTTGTATTTGTACGCTTTAAGTGAATTAGTTCCGTATTTCTAATGGATCGAGTTTTGGGGATTAATGGTTAACGCTTACGATTTGACGAGTAGTAATAAAGTCAGAGGTCATGGGTTCAATTCCCACCTATTCACAATCGAGATTCGTGGATGCTGTGTCTATACGCTAAGCCAGAAGTCATGGGTTCGATTCCCACCTGCTCATAATCAAGATCCGTGTCTATGCGCTTTAAGTGAATTGGTTGCGTATTTCTAACAACTCGAATTTTTGAAATTAATAGTTAGAATAGTACTCCAATCACAGCTCTCTAGGATCTCCAACAGCTATATACAAGAGTATTTGAAATTAATAGTTTGCTCATAATCAAGATCAAGATCCGTGTCTATGCGCTTTAAGTGAATTGGTTGTGTATTTCTAACAACTTGAATTTTTAAAATTAATAGTTAGAATAGTACTCCAACCACAGCTCTCTAGGATCTCCAACAGCTATATACAAGAGTATTTGAAATTAATAGTTAGAACAATACTTTCAACTCAAGCTCTCTAACATGCATGCAATTTCAGCTAGAACATATAGGCATAATCTGTAGTACTCCAACCACAGCTCTCTAGGATCTCCAACAGCTATATACAAGAGTATTACCATTTATCAATGTTAGCCATCATTCAGTTCATCTCATACCATTAACAATAAGGAAACTATTACAAATCTCATTATTTTTCTTTTTAAATCCTCAATTCTTACCTTAATCCCTATATTAATTGGTTGGAGTACAAGGTGGGATCATTCGAAAGCTCTCTTCCTCAATTACTACTCAATTCTTAGGCGTTGTTTGGTTGCATGCATTTTCAACTACAATGCAGTTGAAAATGCATGCAATCATAAATTTTTTGTTTGGTTTGATATAGTTAGGCTTAACTGTTGCAGTTGCATTCGTATGGAAAGGTCCAATTGTTGTAGTTGATACTGCAACTAATTTGACTACAGTACTAACTGTAGTAGTTGGATTGTAGTCGGCTCACCAGTTTAAAAAATAATAATAATAAACAATGTCGTTTAGAATAAAAAAAAATTTTGCAAAAAAGAAAAAAATACCGCTAAAATAAAACAACAACCTCGTTAAACAAAAAAACAACGACGCTAAAAAAAAACCTTCATTTTTTTTAAAAAAACATTATTTAAAAAATAACACCGTGCAGAAAAAAAAACAACTCCGTTTGAAAAAAACGACGTCGTTAGAAAAAAAAAAAAAACAACTCGTTTAAAAAAAAAATAATGTTGATAAAAAAAAATTACATCGTTTAAAAAAAAATAACGCAGTTAAAAAAATGCATTTCAAAAAAATAATAACAAATACAGGAAAGATAATATAACCTCTCTAACTAAAAAAATAATATGATACACAAATATAAATCTCCTACCATAAAGAATAAGTACAACTATGTACAACTGTTGCAACGGTATAGAACTAAACAGTCAAAGTACTAAACAGTCTTTGCGAGGCAGAGACGGTTCATCATCTATTCCTTAACTGTCAGTTTACTCGAAGCATCCTGTTAGCCTCCGTCCTAAATTTGGCGCCGCTCAACTACCCTTTGTCGGCTGCTTCGCTTTGGAATCTCTCCCGGCAGAGAGGCGGCTCTTTGCGCGATAAAGAGCTCTCGAAAATTGCCTCGGTCTGGTGGACTATCTGGCTTGAGCGCAACAGGAGGATTTTCGAAAGGCGCAAGAAGTCGACGGGTTGCCTCTTTCGGGACGCTCGTGACTGTTGGGGACGGTGGGCCCATCCAGCTCTCGCTCCATGAAGCTGGCGGATTGCCTTTTTTTTTTTTTTTTTTTTTTTTGGGCCCTGTTGCCTACCCTCCTTGCCTAATTCATTTTCCTTATGAATGAAAGCGGTAGCATGCTACCTTTTCCTCAAAAAAAAAAAAAAAAAAATACTAAACAGTCAAAGTGTAGTTACGTAACTATATGTATTTTCGAGTACGCTATTTTTGATCCCTTAGTTGCGCACAAATCAAACGCCCATAGGAGGAAGCTTAATTAACTTTAGGACTCTCCTAAGAATCCACAAATTTAACTATAGAAGAAATGGATGAAAAAGAGAAACAATAAATTTTTTTTCCAACCGGAGAAGATGCAGAGGCACCTTGCGATGCAAGCCCTCTTGGAGGGACACAATAATTATGTTTATGTCCCTGAATTTTTAGAAAATAACCAAACCTAGCCCTTGAGCCCGAAGCCATTTTTGAGCACTTGAAACGTCGTTCGGGCGTCCAAAACTTAATTAGGAATACCATCTTACTTGTTTCGGGCGCTCATGGCCACTTTCAAGTGCTGAAACTATATATATTGGTGAGTCACCTGCTCACTGCTTTCCGCTCAATCGATCTTATCCATACACATTCGGGTGTCCACAAGAACTTTCAGATGCTCACAATATTGCGTGAGTAGTGACCTCAACTCTTATGTTGAGCATCCAAAACACTTTCTGGTGTCTATAACCTCGCCTGCAACTTTTGGGCGTCTGCAACGCTGTCCAAACCATTCGAAACATAATTTTCCACTAAGCACAACACTTTCGGGCGCCTGCAACTCACCTCCGAGCGTCTGAAAGTGTTCTCAAACTTTACTTCAGCTGAAATCGTTGTCAGATTCTGTTTTTGAGCCCGTTTCACTTCAAAATAGATCTAGCTCAACCCTCTAATCTCCAGAAACCTCTAACAAGTACCACCTACCATCTAATATTATGATCTTTTCAATTTGTAAAGGTTCAGTACATTACATTTTGCTAGTTGATAGCAAGATCAATTTTTTTACTATCACCAAACTTAATTTTCAACGAAATTACAATTATGCCAATCCAACATTCCCTTAGACGTTAACAAGGAATTCTCCTTTGACTGTTGCAATTGGTCTTAAGGTCCTGAGTTGGATCCAGTGAGCAGTGTCCTCACAAATCTTACTTTCTCTTGAGTGATCCAGATGCGCAGGTTCTATACGATCAAATCTTTATGTTCTTATTTAGACATATTATGTTGTAAATCAGGAAAATAGAATTTCAGCAAACCTCATATTTGTTTTTTTGTTTTCTTTTTCCTTTTGTAGAAATTTTGTAAGGTTATAGGATTTACTAGGGCTGCAGTTTTGGTTTTGTTTCCTCGAGAGCAACAAACCAAACCCAACTTTGGGTCAGTTTGTCCTAAACAATATGATAAGTAAGTGTTATTAGGGACCGGAAGGTTTGAAATGTTAATGCCCCCCACTCTATTTATAAACTCTATTAAAGGGGAACCAAATGTAGAAAGAAAATTTAAAATTATGAATTGTAAAAAAAAAAAAATTCTGTATGTTTGAATTTATTAACCATCTTTTACAAACCACAATTTTTAGTGTATACTTTAAATTTAAATTTAGATTTGGAATTTGAAATTAGTAATTTAAATTTAGGTTAAAAATTTAAATTTTGAATTGTAAGAAAAGAAAATTGAAAATTATGAATTGTAAAAAAAAAAATTGTGTATGTTTGAATTTATGAACCGTCTTTTATGAATCACAATTTTTATTTTATACTTTAATTTATGAATCACAGTTTTTAGTAAAAGACAAAAATATATGTTAAATTTAGATTTCGAATTTGAAATTAATAATTGAAATTTAGGTTAAAAAATTATTTTTTTTTTGTAAAAAAAAAATAAAATTTAATGTTTATAATCTTTAAATGCGTATGTTTGAATTTATGAACAATCTTTTTTTTTAATAATTTATACTAAAACATAGAAATATTTTTTAAATTTAGAATTCTAATTTCGAATTTGAAATTTAATTTTCCATAAATTTTTTTTGTCGAAATTTTTCGTAAGTTGCATGTAATACCTGAAAGGGAGGAAAGTGCATTAGCACTTGCATAATAGCTAGGATAGTAGAAGAGAGGAGTAGGAGAGATGATACTTAGCTTAGGGCACACCACAACTGTCATGAAGAAGGGAGTTAACTGATTTGGAGGGAAGAGGCGAGATCACTCTAGATCTGGGATGAATGGGGCAGGAGCACAGAAAGGGTGGAGCTGGTAGTGGAGGAAGATGGGGGAAGAGATGGAGAGGAAGACTCCAGAACCCATCACAAGGTAGACAATAGTAGAGAGCCTCCAGAATGCAGCATAAAGGTAGGCAGCTAAGGGGTCGGGAATACGGAGCCGATCCGACCCGTCACGCTAGGAGTGGGGGCCCCAGGTACTTGAAGACCCACAGCTTCTCAGCCCAACAAACAGGGCGACTCAGCCCAACAACAAGGAGACTAAGCCCAACAACTAAGAGAATGGAACCAGTTACTGAGTAGCTAAGTGGTTGTATGTTTCACATTTGGCTACTACATTCATAATTGTAACAATCCTAAGCCAATCTATAAATAGGTGGATGTAACTGAATCAGTTATGAAAATACAGATATAGTTTCCCTCTTATTTCTTCTTCTTCTTCTTCTTCTTTTACTTCTTCTTCTACTCTCATAGTGATTAGGCTGGGTCATGGCTATTGAGATGGACCAGATCTGAGCATTCGAGCTTGGTTCATCATCGACGCCGTCGTCTCAGGAAAGGTTCATCATCGATGTTGCGCCTCCGATCTAAGGAAGTAGTCTTGAATCATCATCATTACCGTCCTAATTCAGTGGAATCCATTGAATTGGTTGCAATTCTGATCAAGCATTACAAGTGGTATCAGAGCAGTTCCAGTCCCAGGGAGCTGCAATTCACATCATCAAGGAAGAGAGTCAGCAGGTATTATCATACTGAGCAACCACAGGAACCCTACTGGAGTCAGGTAACCCCGAAACACATATTACAAGTAGTTTATGATAAGTAGAACTGCTTGATTGAGACATTAGAGGGTTATGGTGTTACCTGTGTGGGCAAGTATATGTATCATCTGGTGACAAGTGAGATTGGATTTACCTCTCGGGAGCAAGATTGGGAGGAAGAACCAAAATAGGTTCACATTTGTATCACCCCACAATCAGATGGCAGAGGGCACCAGGTTGAAGGAGATTAATGAGCATATTACAGTGTTAGAGAACAAGATGCAGAAACTTACTATGGATTACCAAGACAGGTCAAAGAATTAGCAATAAAGATAAAAAAAGTGAGTGAAGTGGAGCAAGTGCACTTTGAATCACTATAGGTGGAGGCAGCAAGGAGGCATGAGCTGGTTCTCAGAGGCAGTGCCTCGCGGCATGAGGAGTTGCTGAGAATGCTAGCAACCCAGCCATACCCCTCTATACCTTCAGCCCAGGCTCAGCAAAATGGCCACATCTTTAAGGATCAGCAACACAAAGAGGGAATGAGAGGCTCAGATCTAGGAGCCAGAGACAACAAGGGAAAAGGAATACTACCCATACCTGCTAAAGATTGGGAAGTAGGAGAGGATGAAAAGAAGGTCAAGTGGGGCAACAAAACCATGAGTTATCATCACATACCATATCCAAAGTTGGAGTTTCCCACCTTTGGTGGGGAGGAGCCCAGGGCGTGGGTGGAAAATTGTGAACAATACTTCGAGATATATCAAATTCCGCAACCACAATGGCTAAGTATTGCTTCGATGCATCTAACTGGTAAGGCAAGAATCTGGAAACAAAGCTTTTTCATTCAGAAGCAAGGAGTAAGTTGGGAAGAATTCATCTAAACACTTTACCGAAGATTTGCCTAGATGGGCGAGAGATACTTAGTAAGGGAATTCAGTAATCTCAAACAGGTAAGCACAGTAGAGAGGTGCCAAGAGCAATTTGAAGAGCTAAGAACCCAGCTCTTGTTCTACAACCCCAACCTAACTGAAGAACATTTCATCTCGTGTTATATCAACAGACTGAGGGAAGATTTGGTTCTTTTTATGGACATTACCCACCCAAATAACTTGCTAGAAGCTTACGAGCAAGCCAAAATACACGAGAGAGCGCTGACTGTCATCAATAGAAGATTCAGGAATAACACTAGAGTCCCCAATGGCTAGTATCAAGCTACTGCTCCCCTTAGGCCAATGGTCGGTTTCAACAACCCCAAATTCATGCCAACTAACCAACAAGGCACTCTAGGGAATCCAGTATCAATTAACTAGTCATTAATGGAGCAGCGTAGAACAGCCGACCAATGTTTTAAGTGTAGTGATAGATATCATCCCGAACATATTTGTTCAACTAAGCCTCTCCATATCATTTAGGGGATGGAGGATGTCTTGGAGGTATATGATGAGGAGTGCCTCCAGGAGGGGACACAGGAAAAATGAGTGGAAGACCCAGTGGAGGAAGGGTTAACCAACCATGAAATGGGGATGTGTGATGCCCCACTTCCCAGGGGGTCACCCATCCTAGAACTACTCTAGCTCTAGCACGCTTAACTCTCATAACCCACCACTTATAATAAGTTTCGTCCCCGAAACTTAAACTTAACTAAACCACTAGCAAGCTTCTAACAGGTTCACGGTAGTGACAATCAGTCACAAGCGCCGGCGTCGCTCCTCGACGCCGGGCACATGGCTGGGAAGCTTCCTGGGAGTGAGAGGACTCCATCCATGCCTTTGCATGGCATCCATGCAGCCCAAAACTGGAGTTGCCATGGATGACCGAGCTTGAGCTCGAGTCATGGTGGCCGGCCATCCGGCCGTCGCCGGCGGGGAAGACATGGTCGGGAAGTTTACTGGGATCAAGGGGATCCCATCCATGCACTTGCATGGAGTCCATGCAGCCTTGGTGGAGATCCACCATTGTTGGTTGAAAGCTCGAAACCGAGCTTTGCCACCGCCGCCGCCGTGCCTCGCCGTCGACCACGAGCCCAGTGAGCTTCGTGGGGTCGAGATGCACCTGTAGGTGCTGTTGTTTGAGCCCCAGAACCCAGAAATGGAAAATCACCATTTTTGGTCCATAGGTGCAAGCTTCTTCATCTTCTTCCTCTTGTTCTCGGCCAACCGTGGGTGCAAGGTGATCCAAACTTGATGGAAATGTTCCTACTGCCTCGTAGAACCTTTCCATCCAAGTAGGAACCTCCCAGATCTGAGATTGGACAAGTTGCTGCTTGGGTTTGGGTTGGTTGCATGTTTAGAAGTAATGCCCTCCATGTGTTTGTGAAAATGCTCCAATGAGCCCGAATTTTGTTTAATAATTATCTAGCATCCAGAAAAGCACCAGATGCCTCCACACACTCCCCTGAGCTTGATGCTCACTTCAGATCCAATTTTGGCTGAGTGGATTTTTGTGTGGAGCATTCTTGTCCATTGGAGAGCTTGAGACTTGGATCTATGGATCCAGCAGCTTCTGAGGTTGCACAATAGCAAGCCTTTGAGCCTCTGGGATGTCCTGAGCATGATGCTCAAGTTAGTTTGGTGTTGGCACAAGCAGTTTTGAAGATTGGGCAAGTTTGAGCCATATGTACGTTGGTTTGGATTTCGGGCTGATCTGGACATTATGGAACTTCGCGACAGTGAGCTCCTGGCTATTTTTGGGTCACTGGACGCGATGCTCACCTTAGATTTGAAATTGGTTGACCCGAAGAATTAAAAATGAATTAAAGCCTATGTTAGTATAGTAAGTCATGGTCCGAAGTTTTTCTCGGGATCCGTGTTGCTGCCAAATGGTGAGCACGGTGTTCAGCGAGTCGAGGGTCACCTACTGGTGGTGATGGTTCGTAAAAATGATGTTCCAATAATTAGAACGAGCAAAAACAGCTCTCAAATACGTGTAATAATGCGATTTATGGAAACCCTAGGGGTCAAAATGCAATTGTAGCCTCGCGTGCTGTCTCGGGCAGTGTGTATATAATCTCTAAGCTTTTTTCTAGTGATCCGTTGGCTCTTGTTGAACGGAAATTGGTTATCGGTCCGTAAATCGGCAAAATTGTCGGTTTAACGGTGCCCCGGTGGCAATCGCGCAATTCGGGAAATTGCGACGGTTCCGCCTAGCCGTCTGTTGAGTCCGAGTAGAATCTGGTTGAGCCAGCGGCAAAGGGTCAAAGCCCGTGTCTTCTGGAAATCCAAATAGAATTTTCGGGAGGGGCATTTTGGTAATTATACCAACATTTGATTAAAAGGTTGACTCTAGCAAAGTGTTGTTTGTCAAACATTAATGTTTTAGTATTCCGAGGTTGCACATCAATTTTCGCTGAATTTGGAAATCTGTAAGCGCTGTTAGTGTGAGGTCCCGGAATCTCCCGCGTAGGGTTTGCCGGTTGATTGGCAGCTTTTAGGGGCCGTTGGGAGTGTATGTGCGCTTGTCGGGCCCAAGAAATGGATTTGTGATGCAATTTGGGATTTAGTTGCATCACTGGAGGCCTGCGTGATGTGTCGGTGGTGTTTGCGCGCATTTTGGACACAAGTGTTGGACTTCGGGCTTATAAGGAGACCCCGTGGGAATTTGGAGGACCCGTCGGGTGTTTGGAAGTGATTTCGCGCGATTCAGATGTCAAAATTGGACTCTGGGCAAATTCTAGATTAATGTTACCTCTCCGGCTGCCATCGGGAATTTTTAGAGTTGTATTTTGGCAAATCGGACTTCAGATTTGGACCCGGCGTGGAAAATCGGATCAAGTGGGCTATCCGGGGGCACTCCGCAATTTTCGGATGAGAATTTGGGAAAATGGACATCGTTTTTGGATTCAGCGCGCGAAATCGCTAGGAATGGACTATTTATTTGTTGGATTTGGAGCCCAAATGAAGTGCGTGTTTTTCGAGGCAAAACGACACGTTTATCGAGGAGTGGCGCGGCACGGAACCCGAGAAGCGGCGCGTTTCCCAAGGGTGTACGGGCGGCGTGCGCGCCTGGCGCGCGTCAGCGCGGGACGCGCGGGGGGCCGCCACGTGGCGGGCCCCCGTTGGCGCCCGCGCGGGCGCGGGGGCACGCGCGCCCGTGTAACGGGCGCGTGTCCCGCGCCTGGGGTGGCGCGGTGCAACGCGCCCGTGTGGCGGGCGCGTTGCCGCGCGCCACGTGGGGCGTGGGCGCGCGCGCCCATGCGCTGTGGACCGGCCCGTTGGGGCTCCCCATTGGTCCGTGCCGTGAACCGGCTCCGTGGACCGGCACCATGGACCGCCCCTCTCCCTCTCTTTTCTTTTCTTCTTCTTTCTCCCCCCCCCCCCCCCCCCCTCCCTCTCTTTTCTTTTCTTCTTCTTTCTCCCCCCCCCCCCCCCCACCCCCCTCGCACCGCCATGGCTGCTCCTCTTTTTCTTTCTCCTGCAACCGAGAGCGAGGGGGAGTGAGGGAGGAGGTTGCGTGAGGTGCGGCGGCGCGTCGTGGACCTCGTTTTGCGTGCGAGGACGCCCGGCGGAGCGTTTCGACGACGGCGGCGCAATCGGGTAGGTTCCGTGTGTTGGTTTTTCTGTATTTTTGTACAGTTTTTGGAGCGTTCTTTTAGACTGTAATTGACCCTCTTGCTCTTTTCTGTGTTGGGCACCGTGCACCGTTTTGCGTGCGGACTCCGGCACCGTGCACCGTTTTGCGTGCGAACTCCGTTTTGCGTGCGGATCCTGGCACCGTGCATCGTTTTGCGTGCGGACTCCGTTTTGCGTGCGGATCCTGGCACCGTGCTCTGTTTTGCGTGCGGACTCCGTTTTGCGTGCGGATCCTGGCACCGTGCACCGTTTTGCGTGCGGACTCCGGCACCGTGCACCTTTTTGCGTGCGGACTCCGTTTGGCGTGCGGATTCCGGCACCGTGCTCCGTTTTGCGTGCGGACTCCGGCAGCGGACATCGTTTTGCGTGCGGATCGCGTGGAGGCCAATTGCAAGTGTCTACGAGCAATTGGTGGCAAATCGAGGTGGGTGGCCTTATCTCCAAGTTTTATGGACTGTACATTAATTCTATTGATGTAGGACTATGCATGATAGTTTATTTCCTTGTGTAGCATGCTAGATTGTTGGAATGGTTATTCCTTTTTATCATCTGTTAATACAACTATCTTGGAACTTGACCTAGCCCCCCCGTCATATGTTGCATGTGTAACCAGACCAGTAGAAAACCCTCACTTGGGCTAGTGTTAATTATGTTTAGACACCCACACTGTTTTGCTATCCCTGGACATAGTGTTATCCTCGCCCGGGTAGTGGGCCGAGAGGTCGGGATTTTCTTTTAGTGTGGGATGCGTTTGCACTCGTGCTTGGGAGCAGAGTGGAGTCTGGTAGTTGTAGCGGGTTGCTTATCTGTGCCGGGAGCCGTTTGGGTAAACGGTAGTCCCGGGAGGTCTAGTATCCCTGTTGCGCTGTCGTGGGAGGGAGCCGTTGAGCAGGCGGTAGTCCCGGGCCGTCGAGTATCTTCCGGCCAGTGTTGTTGGGAACCGTTGGGGTTAACGGTGATCCCAGGTCGTTGAGTGTTGTCCGACCAGTATTGTTAGCTTGAGTTGTGGGTCGTTCCTGGCTGTGGAGTACCTCCAGCTAGTGTGCCTTGTGCTGCGAGCTGTTGGAGAGGCTAGTGTCTCGTGTTCCGTGTGAGCTGATCAGTTGAGTCGTAGAGAGTGCTCCGACTGTTGTGCGAGATATTTGGGGATCTTGAGTCCTACCGTTCTGGGAGTGAGCGTGGTTTTTGGCTATAGCCTGCTTATGCCAATTTGTGATACTCTATGCCGCGCCGTTTTCCTCAGTTAGAGTCGCGTCCCTGAGATGCCGCTGTGGATACGATGGGCCTGTTGAGGCAGTTTTGCGCGAGGGGTGAGTTAGTCGGGCAGGACGCCCCACGTAAATCCCGTCCTCATGGGGATGTGTGGTAGTGGGCAGGCGCGTTCCTAGTCGACAGGCGCGGGCTTGACTGGACCCTATGAGGCAGTCAGTTCGATTGGGTCTATTGAGCACCTTGGGTGCGAGTGGTCTCTTTTACTTTCATCTGTTCCACTTTTTGAGTATCTAGATAGAGGTATGGTAGCTGTAGAGTAGCTCCAGCTTTTCTTGTTCAGATTTCATTGCACTGTTATCTTTTACCTCTAGTAGACTTCGTGGGCAGACCGTTGGGCTTGTTGACGGTACCCACTGAGAACTACTGTGGGAAGTAGTTCTCACACCCATCGTGGTGTCTTTTTCCCCAGGAACTTCTTCTCCTGTTCCTGTTGCTCCAGTTGCTGATCATTCTGACCGAGGCGAGGGAGTCGCGAGCTAGTTCCCTACTCGTCATTGGAGTGTAGCGGTACCCCTTCAGAGGAGAGCTTCAGTAGATTAGTTTACTTCTTTTTCCTCTGTTGAGAGACCTTTGTTGTGAGGTATAGAGTTGTACTTTATTTTACAGTTTGAGAGACTGATGTAGTGAGGATATTTGTATTGAGAGCTTGTACACTGATGTTTTTGGAGATATCTCCCTTTTGGGTTTTTGTATCAGAGGACTCTTTATATGATCGAATTTGGGAGATGGATATTGTTTTTATTTTCAGTTGTACATTGTTTGGATTTCAGTTTTAGTAGTTTACTTTCAGCTCTGATATCTGTATACTATAGTTGATTCTTTTTGCAGGTTAGACGCTTCGTCTGTACGGCAGTTTCCGTACAGATGGCGGATCTGTTAGCGAGCCCGGGTCGCAGTTTCGTCCCCGGGGCGTGATAGTTAGGGTCAAAATGGGCCGAACGACGGTTTTCCCGGCGACTTGCGTAATCTGGAAAAGGTCCAGGTTTAAGTTTTGTGGGATTAGAGAGTCTGAGGTTTGGGTTTGTGTGAGTTGTTCCTTGATCAACATCTTTGATTCAGGTTGGCACGGTTTGGCTCTAGCCTTCGAGTATTCCGTTGGAGTTGTCAGATCGCTTGCAGACAGGTGGGTTTATCTTCGGTCCGGGCTTTATCATTTCGGCCCTCTGGGGTATCGTAATTGGTCGGACCCCTGTTCTTGTTATTGCCTAGATTTCTTTTTGAGCCTGCCATTTTATTGATCAGCATCACTTTTATATTGCTATATCTGCTTGATTCATTGATCATTCTCAGCTTATTTGTTATGCCTGCATGATTGATTCCTTAGCCTGCTTCCAGATATTATGATTTTATTCCTGGACATTTGCCATGCTTGCTTGGTCATTAGCTAGTTTGCACACCTTATTGATTAGCAGTATATCTTGATCCATGTCATAGTAGTTGTTGATTATATTCTGCATATGATTGAGATATAGTTGGCTTTATGCCATTGCATCCCTGTTGGGATTTCCGGCTTGTTGCCGATTACCCGGTCTGTGGACAGTGAGCTTGAGCATTAGCATTATGATCTCCACAGAGCCAGCTGTTCCTTCACGTACACTAGCGGAATTGCTACCCGCAGCGGTGTACTTTACCGGTAAAGTGGTCAGCAGTGGCTACCCGTGAGCCCAGAGGGTTATGACAGCAGATTGGTGTACAGGTGGAATTTTGCCTGAGGTCTGGTTGACCAATATGGTGGCTTTGATTGGGTACTTGTTGTTTCTATCAGTTGATGCATGATTAGCTGTTCGTTATAATTGCTCAGTTCCTGTTTAGTATACATCATCATGCTCTTATAATGATAGTTTAGTATTTTTGATATGCTCAGCACTATATTCATAATTTTATTACAGCACCATGATATATATCTGCCATGCCTAATGATCATTACTATCCACTAGTTATTGTATGCCAGTAGGTACGATTTGCTATTTCTCGGCTCGTCGTGCCCACCGGGATACACTGTCGATGTATCTCACACCCCCTGGGTGACCATTTTTCAGGTCGAGCGGGTGTTGGAACGTTGGGACGTGTTGGTGAGATGCCGCGTTAGATTTGACCCTGGACAGCCGTTGTTATTTCAGTTTCAAGCTTGTAATTCAATTTGTAATAAGTTGTTGTAATATTTGTAATTTGTTTATTAGTTCTTTAGAGTTCGTAGTTTAGACTACTCTGATGTTGGTTTGCCATTGTAGAGCCGAGCATGTATAGAAAAGGCTCAATCCAATGGGGATTGGGAATTTTCTATATATGTAGCGGTCTGTTGCGCCCGGCTGGATTTTATAAACTCTAATTTTAGAAAAAAAATTTAGACTCTGTTTTTCGAACTCGGGGCGTGACAGGATGTCAGTGCTTGCCTTGAGTGGTGAGAGGCAACATGATACAATCAAAATACAAGAAATTGTTAAGGTGCAAGCCCTGACGGTATTAGTAGACACGGGTAGCACGCACAACTTCATGGATTTCCAGACTGCAAGGAATATCAAGGCTCATATGGTGTTAGCTGCACCCTTAGCGGTCACTGTAGCGAATGGGCAAAAGGTTCTCAGCAAGTTACAGTGCCCCGAATTCTCTTGGACTATGCAGGATCATAACTTCCAAGCTGATATGAGAATTATCAAACTAGAAGGGTCTAGTATAGTGCTAGGAATTGATTGGTTGCGATCCTATGGGAGGGTTACATTTGATTTCCAACAGAATTCAATCACCATCTTAGAGAAGGGACAACCCTTGATCTTGAAGGGGATAAGCAAAGGGGCTAAGCTGAAATTGATCACCACAACCTAATGGTATCACGAGACTCAATGGGGGGAGTGTTGTATTCTAAAGCATTGCCTTGTCAATAGCAGTAAGGAAGTACAGGAGCAACCTGTCGAATTGTCTAGGATACTAGATTACTACTCGAATGTGTTTGAAGAGCCCAAAGGGTTACCCTCACAAAGGTTTGAGGACCACAAGATACTTATAGCTATGTTGCCTTGATCTTACAGTTGAGTTTATCGTAATGCTATCATTCTCAATACTTAGTATATATAGAGATATAGACCTGGACATATGCCCTACTTGCTTGGACACTAGCTCAGTTACATCAGCATTTCCTGTTCTATACTTCATATTAGAATAGGAGTTTAGCTTCAGTTATACAGTTATGTTATTCAGCATCAGATGTTCCGTTTGGTTATATAGCCTCAGTGATACAACTTCAGATATACAACCTCAGTTGAGATTACAGCTTTCAGCATCCTGACAGGAATTATCCGGCTTTATGCCGATTGTTCAGTCTTTTGACTGCGAGCTTGAGTATCAGCATTATGATCGCCATAGCACTAGCTGCTCATTTCACGTACGTCATGGGACTGATCCCCCACAATGCGTTCTTTACCGGTAAAGTGGTCGATAGTGGCGACCCATGAGCCCCAGGTTGCACATAGTGGACGATAGTGGCGACACGCGTGCCCCTGAGTGCACCGATGGTGCCGGGTTATATGTCAGCCGAACGTGCCGGCTTTGGCATTGATCTAAGTCCTCGTAACCTATGACGACATTGATTGGGTATTTCAGTTCTAGCATTGATGCATGATTTGCATTGTTACTTCAATATTTATTAGCATGACTGGCACATGATTAATTGTACTCTTTGTTTACCGCTTTGATATTCATGGATTATCATACCTCCTCTGTGTTATAGAATGATCTTTATCTATATACTTTGAGATTGAGTCGTGCCCACTGGGATACATTTATATTGTATCTCACACCCTTTGGGTGACCACCATTTCAGGTCATTCACGTGCTGAGATGTCGGGACGATCCAGTGAGCTGTTGCGATAGAGTTAACCCTGCTATTGGCCGCAGTGGCCCAGTGCTAGTATTTACAGTTTCAATATCATGATCGTAGTTTTGTCTCTATATTTTTGAGTTGGAGTTTATTTAGATTATACCTGGTGGATGTATTTAGTGGTAGAAGTTTATGTTTATGTTTAGCTTAGTGATTGTTGCTCTCTGATTGCATTATTGTACTTGTTTAGCTGAGCATGTATATGGGAGACTTTGTTCGTGTGGACAGAGAATTTTCTATGCATGTGGCGGTTTGTCTACGTCCTAGGTTTCAAAGTTTTAAACTCTGATTTTTTTTTTTTTTTTTAAAAAAATAGATAGCTTTTTGAAACTTGGTTGGAGATGCTGAAGCCAAGGTTCGTATTGCGAGGCAGCGGTTACACACAGCACAGAGCAGGCAGAAGAGCTACGTGGACCAGCGTCGTCATGACCTTGAGTTCCAAGTTGGTGACCATGTTTTGCTAAAGGTGTCACTAGCTAGAGGAATAAAACGGTTCGGACAACGGAACAAGCTTAGTCCGCGATTTGTGGGACCCTTCGAGATACTTGAGCACATCGGTCCAGTGGCCTAACGGCTGGCTTTTCCTCCGAGTCTCGCCCGAGTGCACAATGTTTTTCACATCTCCATGCTCTGAAAGTATATTCCAGACCCTTCCCACATGATTAGCCCCACTTCGATACAGCTTCGAGAGGATTTGAGCTACGATGAAGCTCCGCTACGAATTCTGGCACGTGATGAGAAGAAGCTGCGGAATAGGAATATCCCTTATGTGAAGGTACAGTGGGAGAACCACGAGGAATGCGAAGCCACTTGGGAGCGTGAATTGGACATGCAGGAGTGTTTTTCTCATTTATTTGGTTCTTGATTGTATTTAAGTTTCGGGGGCGAAACTTCTTATAAGAAGTGAGTGATGTAATACTCATGATTTTTTTTTAAAATTCGAAAATTTTAATTTTGTTGATCTCTTTGTTACCGTTTGAATTTTGAGCTGGGTAACTGATAATTGATCTGCGTCCCATCCCGATGAAATAAAATCGTCAATGCGAAGGTGTCATCGAGCTGAATTCGGTGATGCAATCGGATTCAAAATTCGATATCCGGATCTTCCAAAATTGCAGTTTTTGCGTAAAGCCAGACTGGGAGATCAGTTACAGTGATTTCGGATAAATCGGGTCAGTTTCCACACAAATCTGTGTAATCGATGTTTGTTTGGGGAAGTTAGAGTTGCGGCACGTTTTTCCGAAAATCTTTAATTATGTTTTGATTTTTTAGTTGGGTTAGATAAACCCAAGTCCTAAATCTTGTTGTGGGGGCTTTTTGGTCATTTGGGCGATTGCTTTTTATGTTAGGGGGAATTGGGATTAGGGCTCCTAATCCCAATTAATCTAATCCCTCTTCTTCCTCCTCTACAACAGCTGCCTTCGCCTCTCGTCGGTACACCTCGAAAAGCGCAGCCGCCGTCGCCGGAGAAGAATCAGGTGGGCTTCTCTCTCCTCTTCTCTTCTCTTCTTCCTTCCCCTCCTTCTCTCTTTTCTTTTTCTTTTTTCCCTTTTGCTGTGGGGTTGGATGCCCTAGCCAGTCTGTGCCGCGCGCCCCCCCTCTGACGCGCGCGCCTCTACGCGTATGCAGCCGCGCGCCGCCGCGTGTGCCTCTGCGCGTATGCAGCAGCGCGCCGCAGCTCCCTGCCGCGCGCGCCTCTGCGCGTATGCAGCATCGCGCCCCCTGCCGCGCGCGCCTCTGTGGGCGTGCAGCCGCGCGCCCCCCATCTGCCGCGCGCGCCTCTGCGCGCATGCCGCCGCATGCCGCGCGCCACCTTTGCCGCGCGCGTGCTGCTGCTGTTGCCACGCGTGCCGCGCGCCGCCCCTGCTACCACGCGTGCTGCTGCTGGTGCCACGCGCCGCCCCTGCTACCGCGCGTGCTGCTGCTGTTGCCGTACGTGCCGTGCGCCGCCCCTGCTACCGCCCCTGCTGCTGCTGTAGCCGTGCGTGCCGCCCGCCACCCCTGCTACAGCGCGCGCCCAGCGCGTTTGCAGTCGCACGGGCTGCTGCCGCACGGGCTGCTGCCGCGCGCCCCTGCGCGCATGCTGTCGTGCGGCGCTCCTGCCGCGCGGCTTGCGCGCATGCTGCCGTGTGCCTTGCGCCCTGCTGCCATGCGCTTGCTACCACGCGGGCTGTTGCCGCGCGCCTCGGCGCGCATGCTGCCGCGTGCCTTTGCGCGCGGTGTTGCTGCCCAACACCTTGCCGCGCGCTCGCTCTGTACACAGCGCCACTGCTGAGCCAACGCACACCCCCGTGCCATGCCTGCACCGTGCGCCACTTGCGCCATGCGCAGCGTTTTCTTTGCTCGAACCGCACGCCCTTTCTTGCGATGCCTTGGCCGATCAATGTTTTGACATTCGTTTTGCTGTTACAGTTTACGGCAGACCCAAAGCAGTTACAGTTTACGGCTGACCCGAAGCAGTTCGGTTTTTGTAGCAGTGCACCGTTTTGCGGCCGGCCGGATATTTCTGTGGCCTTCGATTCTTCACCGGTTGAGCACGGTACAAAAACCTCTCTTGTGATCATAAATATTGTGGTGTGCATTTTATTGCTTTAGAATAAAGGGACATTTATTATTGCACCATTTTTTCTTAATTATCTTTTTGGTGTAATTAATTACATTGGCGGATTACCGAAAATTTTGGCGGATTCCGGGACTTCAGTGAAGTTCTCAATTCAGTCTTTTGTACACCTTGAGTCTGTAGGGTGGGTATGAGAGAATTGTTTTGACAGTTGGTTGTGATTCAGGCCCAAGCACCCAGGAGCCTCCTTGCCCATTGAGCAGCAGATTCCAGGACCGCCTGAGTTGAGGCGGGTACTCCAATCCGGGCATTGGTATAGTGTAACCTTTTGGATACCGTGGTTGATTTGACCCTTTGGTTATCCTGCTAGCTCTTTTTCAGTTCTTCTGCTCTATAATCTATCTTGTTTATTATGACATACCATGATATTCAGTGTAGTTGACACTCTTAGCATAGTAGGGATTCTTCTCTGCTTATATATATATATCTTATGCCATGATCAGTGTTATTACACACTCTTAAATTGTACTTGCCATATATCACCTACTGCTAATTATTCTTGCCGTTATACTTGATTACCTTATATGATAGAGTAGGTGGATTGTCACGCCCCGAGTTCAAAAACCAGTGTATAATTTTTTTTTTTTTTTTTTTTTTTAAATCAGAGTTGCAAAAACAGCCAGGGCAATGACAGACCGCCACATATATAGAAGAGTCCCAATCCCCTATGGAATTGAGCATTTTCTATATATGCACGGCTAGCTTGGTAACAACATCAAAGTATTAACTACGCACTACCACAACAACAACAAGTAAACTTTACAACTGAAATACAATTTCCTTTCTCTCAAATATCTAATACATAACTTTTCGGCTGTCCAGGGTCAACCTCTATATCGATACCTCGCCAATTCGTCCCGACATCCCAACACCCGCTCGACCTGAAAAACAGTCACCCGAGGGTGTGAGACACACCGGAGTGTATCCCAGTGGGCACGACGAGCCGAGAAATAGCTAATCGTACCTACTGGGTACTAAAATCTGCGCATAGTAATAGATTAAGGGGTAAAGTTGAATATGAATATTCAAGTAATAACCGGTACTGAAATAAGGATACAGAATAACTGTATAGGCAGGCATCAATCAAAAGCTGGTATGTGAAATAAACTGGCATGAAGCATAATCAAGTGACTGTACATAATGAGTGCTATAATTGATGCTAATCAAGCTATAACTGACAAATCCGAAAATCCTGTAAACTAAATCCACAAGAGATAATAAGCGAATCTATCATGATCGTACTACTGTGCATAACCAGGTACGGAAAATACCAGAATCAATCAAATATAACAGAGCAGGATTAGGTACTGAAAAGTATGCTAGAACATGGAAATATAGAATCTATGCATCAATCACAAGAATATCAAGTACCCAATCAATGCCATTATTGGTCAAGGGGACCTCAGGCTCATACCACTATCTTGCACCTATCAGACTGACATAACCCCGCACCCATAAGTGCTATCTGGGGCTCACGGGTCCTTCCTCTAGACCACTTTACCGGTAAAGAACAATCTTCACGGGGAGCTACCCCGGCCATGTTCGTGAAGTACAGCGATGCGTGGCAAGTCGTAATGATCAATCTCACGGTCTAGTGATCGAGTAGTCGGCAACGTGCCGAGATCCCAACAGGGAATCATCAGTCAACATCTATCGATCAGGATCAATCATGCATATCGGAATATCAACAATATATCGGCTGACAGGAATCAACACGTATAACCAGATCATGCAAATCTATGTACTGAAATATAAAAACTGATAAACAGGTACATATGATATGTCTCACGTAGATCAAGATCTATCAGGACTAATCATAGGGCATGTCAATACAATCATCAGGGCTAATCTAGATAAAATCAGCAGGTATATATGATGAGTCTAAAAGAATCAATGTCTATCAGGAGATCATGTGATATATATGCAGTCATCATAGGTCGTATCGGTGTAATCAGCAGGCTAGTCAAAAACAGGTGTCCGACTGGACTAAAGCAACCAGAGGGCCGAAAAGATAAAGCCCGGATCGAAGATAACCCACCTGATAAATCGCAGGCGACTAAACCAAATCGACTGTATGCTCAGAACCAGAGTCAACTGAATCAACCTGAATCAAACATAGTTTAGGAACTTAGTTTAATTCTAACTTAACCTAAACTATCCCAATCAACTTAAATCTTTTAACAATGTTTAACGACAACATCTAGACCAACATACTGTTTTTGACTTTATACAATGTCATTTCTGCATTTAGACCCCTAGAGTTTCCGAAAATCGCACTTTTAGTGACTTTTGAGCACTGTTTTCGCTCGTTCTTTCAACTGGAAACTCATTTTCACGATCCATCACTTCCAGCAGGTGACTTTTAACTTGCTGAACACCGTGCTCACACATTTGCGGCAGCACGAAATCCGAGAAAAACTTCGGGCCATAAAATACCATTCTAACATAGCCTAATTGCATTTTTTGTTTCTGCGGCTGATCAAAACTTAAGTTAAACGCAAGCATCGCGTTCAGTGACCCCAAATTAGCCAGGAGCTCACTGTCGCGACTTCGCAAACAGCCCCAAACGCTACTACGGGCAACTATTCACATAAGGCTTAGTTTTAAAAAACTTTAAATCCATTCATCAAATGTTCAAACATTTTATATCAAAATGTCTCTCGAAAGTGCCAGGACACCAGGGCTCACCATATTTGCAGCCCAGAACTGCTGGATCACAGAGATCCAAGTCCCTCGCCCTCTATCACGACAACATTGCTCCACACACCAATCCACACAGCCAAAATTGGATCTGAAGTGAGCATCAAGCTCAGGGGAGTGTGTGTAACAACTTTCATATTTTGATCATGGCCAAAAACCTGAACTTAGATTCATTGGGGAATTTCATCAAGCATCTAGTGGACATAATCTATTAACAATTAACTAAGCTCTTGCCCGAGCTCTTCTTCTGCAAAGAGGCAACCAGAGCCCTTCAAAGATGGATGGACAACAAATATGTAGGGTTTAGAGGTTACCTGGGTGGTTGGCCGGCGACCAAAGGCGACGGCGGCGGCCGGAGAAGGGCTCGGCCAAGCAATAATGGTGCAACCACCAAGATGGAAAACCTACGTCAAAAGCTTCATGTAAAATGACAAGAAGCCTACTACAGGTCCTACAAGCATACCTGGGTCACTGGCCGGCGGCGGTAAGCGCCGGCGACGCGCGGCGGCGGAGCTCGGCCAATAAACATGGTGCAACTTCAGTGAGCATTATTCTTACGTTAGAATCCACATGCAAATGCATGGGGAGCTTCACAGAGACCAAGGGAACTTACCTGGGTCGCTTTCCCATCGCGTGGAGCCCCGGCGATCGCCGGAGCTCGAGATCACCAACACTCGGTGAAAACAATAGCCTCTAATGGCGGATTCCGGCCGGCAAGGCCTGGGCCGGCGCAAGATGGACCAAAATGTCCCTCTCGGTCCCCCGATGCTTGTTGAGGGGATAGCCGGCGGCGCGGATGCGCGGCGGCGCCGGACGGCGGAGATCGGCCGCGGTGCAACTTGGCTCGATTCTAGGGCATGCTTGTTCTCCGCGAATCCTCAACCGATCAACTCCAGACTTTGGGAGTAGCTTGCAGTTGTTGGGTTATATGTAATAGGGATCTAAATAGGGAAAAAAATACCTAGAGGGGGGTGAATAGGTGTAAACATATAAACACTCAAAAATCATTGCGATAAAAACCCAATGCGGAAATAAAAATAACACGCAAGATTTTTAGGTGGAAAACTCCATCACCGGAGTAAAAAACCACGGGACCGATAACACGGCAGAAATCCACTAGAATTAAAACACGTACAAGGTGATTTACCGTACACACTTACGACTCAACCTTTTCCATACGCTCCTAGAGGATCTTCTCCGCTCGCTCCGCGACACTTCTCGAATCCACGATCTGCGCCCAACGCCGAATCCACGGCGTCCAACGTCGAATCCACGACGTCCGACCGAATCCACGGTCTTCACCCAATAGCACCCTTCGAATCCACGAACGTGCATCGCTCCGAATCCACGAGAGCGGTTGAACCTTGAATCCACAAGGACACGCGAATCCACGCGCCGATTTTGGGGAAATCGTTGTTTTTGGGTGGTGATGATCCGCCGAATACTTAGATCAAAGATAGATCGGAAATACCATCTAAGTATTCATTAGTTTGATTTAACTCAAGATGTGAGTATGAAAACCTAGAATCAAACTAATCAATATAGATGAAGAAACATAGAGTATTCTCTAATGATTTCCTTTCTTCTCTATATGTGGATCTTAGGGCCGTATAAGATGATATATGAATATGACGGCTCTATATGATTATTTTGGATTAACCCTAGAAAAAGAGTCATAGGGTCTATTTATAGATTAGAAACATTTGGAAGGAGATAAGAATCAAAAACCTAACATTTCTGGAATTTTGACGGACGGCGATCCGGATCGGATTTCGGCGATCCGGATTGCAGTAGCAATAAAGACGGTTTCCAGAAAACAAACGTTCGGGATCCGGATCGGAATGCCTGATCCGGATCGTTCATACATTTCAGAAAACTCAACGTTCGGGATCCGGATCGTGAGATGCTGCGATCCGGATTGAAGTAATGTATGAAACAACAACCTTCGGGATCCGGATCGCTGGCTCTGATCCGGATCCTGAACATGTCCGAACACCAGTTTTTAATTTTTATGCAGATAAAAATTCTTCCAGGTGTTTCTACACTACAAGAAGTATTCGGATCACCAATAATCTTTAGTTAAACATACCTGATCCTTTTGAATTCTTCTTTCTTGAGATTGAGTTAAATGATCCAACTTTCTTCACCTTCAATCTTCAAGACTTGAACCTTTTACGAAACTACGCCAACTCAAATTCCGTAACAATCTCCCCCTTTGGCGGTTTCGTGACAAAACACAGATCCACTAAAGAAAATTCAAAAAGATATTTTTGTTGCTATCACCATACAACAAAAATTTACAATGGAGATCCAAAAATTTAAAAACATGAGATAAACTCCTAAAACAGACTCTAGACTTAGACATCTGTACTCTCTGCACAAAGAAATCATTCTTGACAAAAAGAGATCGTTAGATACCTCAAGAATATTTAGCATTCAAAACCCTAACAGAGATAGAGTTTATGCTCACCATGACATTGAGTAATTCAGATATGTAATAAGATCACAATCAAACATTGACATATCTTCTAAGCAATAAAATTCCAAATGTCATGACTTTGCTTTGTTAGTAATCAAACAACTTGTTAGTAATAATACATGTCCAAATAGTTAGTCGAGAATAGTTAGTAGGAACATGCAACAAATCACAAGATAAAAACCAAAGTTGTGATACTTACCTTTCACCAAAGTCAAAGTTGAAATGATACTTACCTTGATGTTCACACATTCACATCAATCATTGTTCAATCATTGTTCAAGTTCTCTCTAAACTCTCTCCCCCTTTTTGTCACAAACAAAGCCAAAATCACCAAAAATTTAGAGGAGAGTTAAATAGATCAGAATAAAGAAACGTGAGAGCTGAATAATAACAAAAACGTAAAAACCTGCAAAAGAAAGATTAGAAACAAAAGTTTATGCAGAGTCGTCGGAGCTGATACACCCAAGCTTCTGAAACATTTTCTTGATCCATTTGTTCATAGAAGCTTGTTCCTTCTTGACTTCTTTGATATCTTCTCTCATTTCAGCGAAATTAGTAGCCATGCGTTCTTGCTCGTTTGAGAGTCGCTGTTGCTCCTTAAAGATTGAGCTAACCGACGCATCATCATCAGACGTTGATGGAGGTGCTGGTTGTGCTGCTGGTGTAGAGGTTGTTGCTTGTTGTTGTTGTGCTCGTTGGCGGTGAGGAGGTATTATGGGTTCATCTGGCTTCGTCGAGAGAGACTTCACAATTGTCGTCTCATTAATGGTGCCCAAACTGTACATGTATGAGCTCGCGCTTGTATCGACTTTAAACTTTCTAAGGATGCGCATGATAATCATTGGGTAGGGTAGTCTTTCTGTGGGATGAGAGTGTTCCACATACCGCGCCATCCTTGACCAAATGAGATAGGGAATATTCAAGTTTGCTCCCATCAATGCAGCCGGGTTTCCAAGAAGATAAAGGAATAACATTCTGTCCCATCGAAGAACCTTCGTATTCATGTTGGGAAGAATGTTGTAGCAGACAATGAAGTTTATATACCGATACTCTGGTCGAAGCTCTTTAGAGAAAACAGAATTTCCGGTCGACCGAGTATTTGGAAGACATATTCCATTAACTACAACTCTCCAGGAGTTGTCGTTGAAGCTTTGAGTTTTTAGGTAATGGAGTCCATCAGCTCTGGCTGTCATACCTAGCACATCTCCAATCAGCTGGGGTGTGACTTTGATTTTGCTATTTTTAACCAAAGTGTGAAATTCTCGACGTCCATCCTCGTGATCAATCAGACTTGCAGCGTTCTGATAAAACATTCGAACTGAGTGTGGACAGTACCCAGTAGTCTCAGGGAAGTTGCAAATTTGAGCAAGACCAACTTGGTCAAACAAAGTCCCAAAGACTGCAGATCGTTCCTTCATTGGTTTGACATTGACATGTCTCTCGCCAATGCATTCCCTCTTCTCAAAATCCTTGATTCTTTCGGAGCTGATGAAGTCTTGTGGAGGAGGCTGTCTAGCAACTGGTTCCTCAATGGTAATTCCCTGAGCACTGCCTCTTTTTCTTGCACCGGTTTTTCTTTTTGTTCCAATTGGACTTGGTTCCATAGGGGCTTTTCCTTTTTCAGCAGTAGTAGGCTTTGAAGCTTCAGCAGTTGTTTTCCTTTTGGAGACAATGGGGACAGTTCCCTCGATTTCGATGTTATCCCAGTCAATCGACTCCGTCTCTGATTCAGTGTCGGAATCATCCTTAGTCTTCTTTGCTTTCTTAGCCTTCTTAGGCTTGGCAGTATCCTTGACATGTACCATGGCAGCAAGTAGGAAAATAATCCAAGTGATCACCATTTTGATTGCTAGTGAATAATGTATCCTGTGAAGACCAACTCAAGAACACATGATAAATTGTTAATTTTAAAAGATTTGTAAAAATTGTACCCAAGCAATCATAATCATGTAGAGAGACTAAGAATCAAATTAGTTTTGCAAAAGGACTTTTAAAAATAGATCAATTGCATGATTTTCGAAAATCCTTATTATATGCCATAAAATCGAATTCTTAGAAATCGAAGCCTAAAAATCCGTTAATCAGGAGAATACCTAGCATATAATCAAAACTAATCTACCCAGAGTTCTAATTTCAAAAGAAATTTGATCAAAAACCATCCACAAACGAAATCGATCCAAGAAATTCATCACGTTTGAGGAGGAAAAAGAAAAACGGTGAAAAACCGAGATTTTGATCAATAAAACTTACTTGTATTCGAAGAACTTGAGTTTGAAAAGCTTCAAGGTGCAATCGTTCTAGAGAGAGAGGCTCTAGAGACTTGAGAACAAAAGATTAAGGTAAAAGAAATCAAAACCCTCTTGTTCTTATTAAAACCCTAGCCGTGATCCGGATCGGATCGAGATTTCGATCCGGATCGGCCAGCCGCAGGAAGAAGCCTGCGTTCGGGATCCGGATCACCTTGCCCGATCCGGATCGGCTCCAACTTTTTCTTCAGAAAAATTTCAGAGAAATTCAAAAAAAACCAGAAAAAGTATATAAGCACAATTGTGTATCAACTTTAAACAAGAATCATCGTTTCATACAATAAGAATTAGATTATGCCAAATCTATCAATAATATCCAAAAATGAAACGAGAATTTACAAGAATTAAATCCCTTAAAGTTGAACACCTTCAATTACATCTAACTTGATCTTATGAGTAATGCCTTTATCAAATCATCAATTCAGTAAAGAAAATGAAATACAAAGATCAATAGATGTTTGAAATCGCAAATATAGTAGATAATTTATCTAGACAATCTGTTGAAGAGAGTGGCTCTTTGAGCATCTTTCTTTAAAAACCCACCTTATACCAACCTTGAAATTTGACGGAGTCAAGTATTTCAACATGCATTTTACTTAATCAAAAATTGAACAACCATGCTTGGTATACATGTGGTAGCTGCACACAATACTCGGACGACCGAGGTGGTAGCTCTTTCCTCCATGTGGTGGTAGTTTTCACACTCCTCATTGGGATGTAACTCTTTTCACATCTTTTGAGCATTTTACCTTTCTTTGACTCCCCCTCAATTGGCTATCAATTATTTAAGATATAAAGTATTCAACCAAAAATTGATCTCGATTTCATACTCGACTAAGCAGTCAAATAAGATAATAACTATACCAAGAGATCATTGAGAGAGAAATTGACTTTGATCACTTAGAAGATGATTTAATTAACATAAATGATCATTGCAACAGTGAAATATTATGATGGCAAAAGCATAATAAATTTCTAAATGTGCGAAAAGATGCAATTAAAGTCAATTATGATCTATACTCAATTAATGTCCTATGTACAAACATTGATAATGAACAAAACAAAATAAAAACAAACAAAACCTATCCTAAGCAAAGGTTTCAAAAAGAAGTTTATTTCAAGGAAAGCATTCCAATTGCTTTTCGCAAATGAATAAAACGTTTTTGATCCAAAGGTTTTGTTAGAATGTCAGCTAATTGATCCTCAGTTGAAATATATGAAAGTTGAAGAGTATTTGATTCAACTAGCTCTCTAAGAAAATGATATCTAAGTTCAATATGTTTTGTTCTAGAGTGCAACACAGGGTTTTTAGAAATGTTAATTGCACTTGTGTTGTCACAAAGAATTGTTACCGAAGATGCTGAAATCCGGAAGTCGCTCAACACACTTTTCATCCAAATGAGTTGGGTTGAACAACTACCCGCTGAAATGTATTCCGCTTCGGCAGTCGAGAGTGCTATGCAATTCTGCTTTTTACTGTGCCATGCAACAAGGCAATGACCAAGATAGAAGCATGCACCACTCGTGCTTTTCCGATCATCCACTGATCCTGCCCAATCGGCATCTGAGTATCCAACAATATCCAAACTAGTTCCCATAGGATACCAAATTCCGAAATTAATTGATCATTTGATGTACCGGATGATCCTTTTCACCGCTTTCAGGTGAACCTCCTTTGGTGCTGATTGATATCTCGCGCAAATCCCAACACTAAAGGATATATCCGGGCGACTAGCCGTGAGGTAAAGTAGACTTCCAATCATACTTCGATACAGTTTCTCGTCTACATTCTCACTTTGTGATTCACTTCCAAGTCCCTTGTGGCTAGTTCCCATTGGAGTCGGAAAAACCTTCGAATTTTCTAAGTCATACTTTTTAACCAACTCCATTGCATACTTGGATTGACTCAAGTGAATACCTTCATCATTTTGTTTAATTTGCAATCCAAGGAAGTACGTCAATTCGCCCATCATGGACATATCAAATTCGCTTTCCATGGTCTCCGCGAATTTAGAAGCATCATTATCTCTTGTTGCGCCAAATACAATGTCATCGACATAGATTTGTACTACAATGAAATTGCTTTGATAATGCTTCACAAAGAGAGTCCTGTCAGCTCCCCCTCGAGTATAGCCCTTCTCCAAAAGGTGCTTTGTCAACCTTTCGTACCATGCTCGCGGTGCTTGATTCAGACCGTAAAGAGCCTTTTTCAAACGAAAAATATGGTTAGGTTGTTTATGGTCTACAAAACCTTTCGGTTGAGCCACATAAACTTCCTCATTTAAAAACCCATTTAGAAACGCGCTCTTAACGTCCATTTGAAATAATTTGATTTTAAAATGACAAGCAATAGCAAATAGTATACGAATGGACTCGAGTCTAGCTACAGGGGCGAATGTTTCATCAAAGTCTATACCTTCTACTTGAGAGTAGCCTTGAGCAACTAATCGTGCCTTGTTCCTGATGATAGTACCATCCTCATTTTTCTTGTTCTTGAAAATCCATTTGGTACCTATCACATTATGTTGCTTTGGAGGCTTCGTTAATTCCCAGACTTTGTTTCGCTCAAATTGATGGAGCTCTTCCTGCATTGCTTTAATCCAGTAGTCATCCTGAAGAGCTTCATCTATGTTCTTTGGTTCGATTAAAGATACGTAGCAAGCGAATCCACAAACCAACTGCCTCCGAGTTCTAACTCCTTCTTGTGGATCTCCAATGATGTTTGATTCAGGATGATCCTTGGAGATTCGTAGCGTTTGTTGAAACGGAGTACTCGGAGTTATATGGGATGATTCCTGCACATCAGATAAACTTGAAGAACCATTAGATGCATCATTAATATTGGAAGTATTATCATGAGAAGATGCACTTACAGGAGTATCATCATCTAGAGAGATATCGAGGGTAGATTTTTCAGATGCAAAGCGAAAAGCTTCATCTACTTTAACATTTATAGATTCTACAATCGTTTTAGATTCGATGTTAAATACTCGATATGCTCTGCTATTTGTAGAATAACCCAAAAAGATCCCTTCGTCACTTCGAGAGTCAAACTTTCCAAGATTTTCACGGTCACGTAAAATGTAACATCGACTCCCGAAGATACGAAAGTATTTGATATCCGGTTTTCTACTAAACCACAGCTCATATGGTGTATTTAAAGTTCCTGGGCGCAAATACACTCGATTAATGACATAGACAGCGGTGTTCACAGCTTCAGCCCAAAAATGTAGCGGTAAATTCCGGCTATGAAGCATCACACGCGCCATCTCTTGAACAACCCTGTTTTTGCGCTCAACAACACCATTCTGCTGAGGTGTATAGGGTGCTGAGAATTCATGTTTTATGCCGTTGGAAGTGCAAAAATCAATGAATTTGGAATTTATGAATTCTCCACCTCTATCACTCCTAACACGAATGATCTTTTCATTCTTTTCAATCATAATACGATGGCAAATCTCATGAAAAGAGTCAAACGTATCAGCTTTCTCTTTTAAAAATGCTACCCAAGAATATCGAGAGAAATCATCAATCATCAAGAAAATATACCATTTACCTCCCAAAGATGGTTGACGAGTTGGCCCCATTAAATCCATGTGTAAAAGTTCCAAAGGCCGTTTGGTACCAACGTGGTTCAAGTTCTTGTGTGCAGTCCTGGACTGTTTTCCCTTTTGGCAACCACCACACACAATGTTTTGTTTAAATAAGAGTTTTGGAACCCCCTTGACCACGTCCTTGTTTGAAATTTTAGCAAGTTCCTTAAAATTTATGTGACCTAGCCTTTCATGCCAAAGAGTTTCATTATCTAAAGAAACTAGGTTACATTTTTCAGAAAATTTATTAGGAACAACATAGCAATTGTTTTCAGATCTAACCCCTTTTAAAAAGAAGACATGGTCCTTATCAGTTACAACACATTCAACAGATGAAAAGTTAACTGAAAAACCATTGTCGTAAAGTTGACTTATGCTTATGAGGTTAGTCTTAAGACCATCAACAAATAACACATTATTTAGAACCGGGCCATCTGGAATAGCTACTGTTCCTTTTCCAATAATTTTGGAAGATCGACCGTCTCCGAAAACAACGAGTCCTCCGGAGATTTTCTCAAGATTTTGAAAACTATTTTTGTCACCGGTCATGTGACGGGAACACCCGCTATCCAGATACCAAGACGAACTATCATATGCATGCAAGGAAACATTGGTAACAAGACAAGGAAAGATTTCACCTTTGCGCACCCAAACCTTTTTGGAGTGTGTCGGTAATGCTCGTGAAGTTATATGCCTAGGTGAAAGCGTCTTGTTAAAACGATTGCTGCTCCTTGATGAAGTCGTCTTGCGCGGTAAACTACCAAGGTTCTTTTCCTTCAATTGATTTGCAATTGATTTCCGAGGAATCACCTTTGTGGTAGTCATTGCAAGAGGTGTTTGAGGTGCGCGTTTGACTCCCGTCTTGCAATGTCTTCTTATGTGCCCTGAAACACCACAACGAAAACATACCTTAGATCTTGACGATCCCAAAGAGGATGAAGTAAGTTTGTTGTCGTTGTTTGTCTTGAATTCCGGTGTCGGAGGAGGAGATACCGACTGAGGCACAAAAACTGTCCCACTCGAACTTGGACTGTTTCCAGTTTGAGTGTACCCGAGGCCGAACCGATTTGTTTGACCAAGACCAAGAAGCCTATCCAACTTACTCCTTCCTGAAGAGAATCGCTTCAAGTCATCCTTGAGTTGGAAAATGGTCTTTGTCATTTCCAGGTTATCCTGTCGAGCCTCGTTGTAGAGCTTTGAGAACTGATCCGCTTTATCCACCAGTTTTGTATGTTCCTTCTCAAAAAGCTCATTGGACTCTTGAAGGGAAACATTTACTTTTATCAGATTTTCCCTTTCCACTTCAAGAGCGTTTGAGAGAGAAGTTGCTCTTTTTGCTTCTTCTTCGAGATCATGCACTCTCCCTCTCAAACTCTTGTTTTTCTTAGCCACTTTCTTTGAATCCCTCAAAAGTCTGTGGTAGGCTAGAGCAAAATCTTCACCTTCCGAATCATCCGATTCATTGTCCGTTGCAATCTTTTCAACAATGGAGTTGGACAATGACTCGGACGTACTTGCCATAAAGCACATGAAGGGTGAAGATGTGGACGCGTGGAATGCCGTGGAGCTCTTTTCTTCATCACTTGAAGACGACTCATTTGACGTTGAGTTGTCATCCCAAGTGACGACTTGCATCGCCTTCTTCTTTGCCGGATACTTGTTGGGACACTCCGTTGCAATGTGGCCGTAGCCTCGACATTTGAAGCATTGTAGTTGTCCCTCTGAACTTTTCTTATCCTTTGAAAAGTTCTCTTGCTTTTTTGACTTGTAACTTGAAGTACCCTTGCCTTTGTTCGACTTTCCGAAGGATGGAGATTTACTTGAATTACCCCTTCGAAAGTTGCGGCGAAACTTCCATGTCAAGAGAGCGAGCTGCTTCTCAAATTCCTCCATAGAAAGATTCTCGTCATCGTCTGAGGATGATGTATCCGCGTCTTCTTCCTTAGTTGTTTTCAACGCATAACCTGAAGACTTAGAAGAGGATGCTTTTCCAGAAGAATTGTTAGTAGTAAATGTCATTTCATATGTTTGTAAAGAACCAATTAATTCTTCTACACGCATTTCGTCCGGGTGTTTAATAGTTTCAATGGCTGTAACCTTTGGGCGAAATCGTTCAGGAAGAGTTCTTAAGATCTTTCTTACAACCTTAAATTCTGGAATCTTCTCTCCCAGGTTAGCACATGAGTTTACGATATCTTGCAATCGTGTATAGTAGTCCGTGAAAGATTCATTTTCTGCCATCAAGATAGAGTCAAACTTGCTCGTAAGCATTTGCAGTTTCTGAATCTTCACGAGGTTAGTTCCCTCATGTGTAACCTGAAGAACATCCCAGATTTCTTTCGCAGTCTCACATGCCGAGACACGAGAGAATTCAGTTTGAGATAAGGCATTAAAAATAGCATTAATTCCCTTGCCATTGTAAGAAGAAGAATCTAACTCTTCCTTGGTCCATTTCGACCTAGGTTTTAAGGTGCGAACATCAGAGATAATTTCAGTTGGATTAGACCATCCTAATTCAATTGATTGCCACACCCTTTCGTCGATGGAAATTAAAAAGGCTTTCATCCGTACTTTCCAGTACGCATAATTTGTTCCATCAAAGAAAGGGGGTCGATTGATGTTTCCACCTTCAACCAATGTTTACAACCCTATTCCCGCTCTGATACCACTTGTTGGGTTATATGTAATAGGGATCTAAATAGGGGAAAAAATACCTAGAGGGGGGTGAATAGGTGTAAACGTATAAACACTCAAAAATCGTTGCGATAAAAACCCAATGCGGAAATAAAAATAACACGCAAGATTTTTACGTGGAAAACTCCATCACCGGAGTAAAAAACCACGGGACCGATAACACGGCAGAAATCCACTAGAATTAAAACACGTACAAGGTGATTTACCGTACACACTTACGACTCAACCTTTTCCATACGCTCCTAGAGGATCTTCTCCGCTCGCTCCGCGACGCTTCTCGAATCCACGATCTGCGCCCAACGCCGAATCCACGGCGTCCAACGTCGAATCCACGACGTCCGACCGAATCCACGGTCTTCACCCAATAGCACCCTTCGAATCCACGAACGTGCCTCGCTCCGAATCCACGAGAGCGGTTGAACCTTGAATCCACAAGGACACGCGAATCCACGCGCCGATTTTGGGAAAATCGTTGTTTTTGGGTGGTGATGATCCGCCGAATACTTAGATCAAAGATAGATCGGAAATACCATCTAAGTATTCATTAGTTTGATTCAACTCAAGATGTGAGTATGAAAACCTAGAATCAAACTAATCAATATAGATGAAGAAACATAGAGTATTCTCTAATGATTTCCTTTCTTCTCTATATGTGGATCTTAGGGCCGTATAAGATGATATATGAATATGACGGCTCTATATGATTATTTTGGATTAACCCTAGAAAAAGAGTCATAGGGTCTATTTATAGGTTAGAAACATTTGGAAGGAGATAAGAATCAAAAACCTAACATTTCTGAAATTTTGACGGACCGCGATCCGGATCGGATTTCGGCGATCCGGATTGCAGTAGCAATAAAGACGATTTCCAGAAAACAAACGTTCGGGATCCGGATCGGAATGCCTGATCCGGATCGTTCATACATTTCAGAAAACTCAACGTTCGGGATCCGGATCGTGAGATGCTGCGATCCGGATTGAAGTAATGTATGAAACAACAACCTTCGGGATCCGGATCGCTGGCTCTGATCCGGATCCTGAACATGTCCGAACACCAGTTTTTGATTTTTATGCAGATAAAAATTCTTCCAAGTGTTTCTACACTACAAGAAGTATTCGGATCACCAATAATCTTTAGTTAAACATACCTGATCCTTTTGAATTCTTCTTTCTTGAGATTGAGTTAAATGATCCAACTTTCTTCACCTTCAATCTTCAAGACTTGAACCTTTCACGAAACTACGCCAACTCAAATTCCGTAACAGCAGTCATCGAGAAGACAAAGATCAACGGTCTTGATCTGAGTTTTAATGGCCGGATGAGGCTGATGATCAATCTCGGCCAAAACATGAAATTCCGGCTAGAAGTCGCTTCCGCCGGCGGCCGGGACGACGGCAACTGCTCAGAATTCACAGGCAAGGTCCAATCGATGTCAAGAACACGTAGACACACTCTTGGGCCGATCAAGACGAAAAGATTGCAACTTCTTACCTCGTCGGAGAAACGAGGAAGAGGAGACGGCCCATGGCGGCGCACGGCGGCGGCGACCGCCGAGGAAGGCTTTGGCTCGACTTCAGCTTCTCAGAGGAAAGTTTGGAGGCACCTTACGCAAAACAACACAACCCTGGTGCTTCCCACACCATCAACCCGAGAATAGGCTCTCTATTCTTTGTGTTCTTGGGTTGCTCCGACGACGGGATGGCGCCCGCGCCACCTCCGTGGAGTGCGGCAGAGAGGGTGGAGTTGTTGGAGCTGGCGGCTGGGGGGAAAGGCTATGGGGTTTAGGGTTTAAAGAACCCTAACCTAGTTGGTGTTTATATAGTGCATTATGCACAAAACGCCAAAAGGTCCTCCCATACTCGCTATTTGGACTTAAATTCTTTAGTAAATCTGTTCAACTTACAGTCTAGTCCCTCACTCTAAAGTGGCACGCTTTTCGGAGCAGAAAGTTGTGGGTTTTTCTGCAAGATACCGCATTTTTTGCCGTATTTCACGCTTTTCGAGGCGTTCGCTCGTCGAAACGAAAAACGGATTTCGCCACGACGTCCAGCTCGACGAAACCTATCAGGTAGCGATTTTTGTTTTTCGACGAAACGCCCGAATAAAATCTCGGTCCATAATTACTGTCTAACTATATAGTTTATCACGCTTTTCGAGACTCTAGGGTCGTCAAACGAAAATTTCGTCAGCGCCATTACGTTCAGATCGTCGAAACCGATCAAAACGACTACCTGGATCACTATGTTCGGAATCCGAATAGTGAATTAGTCAACGTTGCATCCGCCGAGTCCCGAAAATTGGGGTTTACTGTTCATCTACAGTGATCACTAATCGCACTGTGCAGTAGGCCACTATTCTATTGGTCGCGGTAATTCACCCGCTTCTTCGCTGAATTCTAAAAGATCCGACTGTCAGATCAAAATTTGATCTATATATCATTTTCGATCAGTTCGACGAGATGGTCGCACTGGTCATCTCGGATTTTCGAGATTTGGCTCGGATTTGAAGGCAATATTTCTGTCTCGTAAACTGTGCAATTTACACAGCAGCAAAAGGTCAATTGCGCTATTTGTGCTCTTTCTAATTCCGAGTCATCTTGACTCCATTCTTTTCTTTCATTTATTTCGAATTTAAATTTCACGAATCTTACATCACTTACAACTTAAAAGAAGTTTCGTCCCCGAAACTTACAACTTAAAAAAATTTTGTTCCCGAAGCTTAAACTTAACTAAACCACTATTAAGCTTCTAACAGGTTCGCAGTAGTGACAATCGGTCACAAAATATCGGCAACTCTCAGGCTACTCTTTTAGACCCAATCTGATACTCCCCATTACAGGGCAGAGTATTTCCTCAGTTCTTTCGACAGTACGTTGTCTGCAGCCAACGTGCTTACCAAAAGAAAGGCGAAATACCCTAGATCTGTCGCCAACAACTAGTTGGGGATACAACTCATATCTGAAAGTACATCACATACCTCTCATCACAGTCTCTATGCCGATGACATAACCTCTACCAAGGATCACTACATCTTTTGGTCATGAATGCCACCATGACTATGCACAAAAATCTAGAACCATATTCTAATGTTTACCAACACCTTATTAGAATTTACGCATAGGCCAAAATTTAAATCCTACCCAACTCAGGATTTACCAACGGGCACATAGGGCACTGAATTATGACACGGGAACACTGAAGGATCAACAATTTGTTCAACCTCTGGGCAAATTGTGGGGCTGGTGCAGTACTAGCAGTCATCTGCTGCTGTGCCATCAGTTAGACAATTACAGCAAGAACGGTGGTCAATCCTTCAACCACATGTACTGTAACTGATCTGAGCCCTCTGGCTCCACTGAAACATCAGGCCCACGGTCGAAACCATAACCGCGGTTAACCCAGCACTAACAATGATCCCCAAAACGCGAACACGAAACACACCTAAGCTTTAAACCGTTATGCCAAAACCCAGCGCTCTCTCACGAACACAAGTCATCCTAGGGTTCGTTCCTAGCCAAACCTAGGCATCGTATTCCTATTTCTCTGATACCATCTAATCTGTCACGCCCCGAGTTCAAAAACCAACGGGCACATAGGCCACTGAATTATGACACGGGAACACTTAAGGATCAACAATTTGTTCAACCTCTGGGCAAATTGTGGGGCTGGTGCAGTACTAGCAGTCATCTGCTGCTGTGCCATCAGTTAGACAATTACGGCAAGAACGGTGGTCAATCCTTCAACCACATGTACTGTAACTGATCTGAGCCCTCTGGCTCCACTAAAACATCAGGCCCACGGTCGAAACCATAACCGCGGTTAACCCAGCACTAACAATGATCCCCAAAACGCAAACACGAAACACACCTAAGCTTTAAACCGTTATGCCAAAACCCAGCGCTCTCTCACGAACACAAGTCATCCTAGGGTTCGTTCCTAGCCAAACCTAGGCATCGTATTCCTATTTCTCTGATACCATCTAATCTGTCACGCCCCGAGTTCAAAAACCAGTGTATAATTTTTTTTTTTTTTTTTTTTTTTAAATCAAAGTTGCAAAAACAGCCAGGGCAATGACAGACCGCCACATATATAGAAGAGTCCCAATCCCCTATGGAATTGAGCCTTTTCTATATATGCACGGCTAGCTTGGTAACAACATCAAAGTATTAACTACGTACTACCACAACAACAACAAGTAAACTTTACAACTGAAATACAATTTTCTTTCTCTCAAACATCTAATACATAACTTTTCGGCTGTCCAGGGTCAACCTCTATATCGATACCTCGCCAATTCGTCCCGACATCCCAACACCCGCTCGACCTGAAAAACAGTCACCCGAGGGTGTGAGACACACCGGAGTGTATCCCAGTGGGCACGACGAGCCGAGAAATAGCTAATCGTACCTACTGGGTACTAAAATCTGCGGATAGTAATAGATCAAGGGGTAAAGCTGAATATGAATATTCAAGTAATAACCGGTACTGAAATAAGGATACAGAGTAACTGTATAGGCAGGCATCAATCAAAAGCTGGTATGTGAAATAAACTGGCATGAAGCATAATCAAGTAACTGTACATAATGAGTGCTATAATTGATGCTAATCAAGCTATAACTGACAAATCCGAAAATCCTGTAAACGAAATCCACAAGAGATAATAAGCGAATCTATCATGATCGTACTACTGTGCATAACCGGGTACGGAAAATACCAGAATCAATCAAATATAACAGAGCAGGATTAGGTACTGAAAAGTATGCTAGAACATGGAAATATAGAATCTATGCATCAATCACAAGAATATCAAGTACCCAATCAATGCCATTATTGGTCACGGGGACCTCAGGCTCATACCACTATCTTGCACCTATCAGACTGACATAACCCCGCACCCATAAGTGCTATCTGGGGCTCATGGGTCCTTCCTCTAGACCACTTTACCGGTAAAGAACAATCTCCGCGGGGAGCTACCCCGGCCATGTTCGTGAAGTACAGCGATGCGTGGCAAGTCGTAATGATCAATCTCACGGTCTAGTGACCGGGTAGTCGGCAACGTGCCGAGATCCCAACAGGGAATCATCAGTCAACATCTATCGATCAGGATCAATCATGCATATCGGAATATCAACAATATATCGGCTGACAGGAATCAACATGTATAACCAGATCATGCAAATCTATGTACTGAAATATAAAAACTGATAAACAGGTACATATGATATGTCTCACGTAGATCAAGATCTATCAGGACTAATCATAGGCCATGTCAATACAATCATCAGGGCTAATCTATATAAAATCAGCAGGTATATATGATGAGTCTAAAAGAATCAATGTCTATCAGGAGATCATGTGATATATATGCAGTCATCATAGGTCGTATCGGTGTAATCAGCAGGCTAGTCAAAAACAGGTGTCCGACTGGACTAAAGCAACCAGAGGGCCGAAAAGATAAAGCCCGGACCGAAGATAACCCACCTGATAAATCGCAGGCGACTAAACCAAATCGACTGTATGCTCAGAACCAGAGTCAACTGAATCAACCTGAATCAAACATAGTTTAGGAACTTAGTTTAATTCTAACTTAACCTAAACTATCCCAATCAACTTAAATCTTTTAACAATGTTTAACGACAACATCTAAACCAACATACTGTTTTTAACTTTATACAATGTCATTTCTGCATTTAGACCCCTAGAGTTTCCGAAAATCGTACTTTTAGTGACTTTTGAGCACTGTTTTCGCTCGTTCTTTCAATTGGAAACTCATTTTCACGACCCGTCACTTCCAGCAGGTGACTTTTAACTTGCTGAACACCGTGCTCACACATTTGCGGCAGCACGAAACCCGAGAAAAACTTTGGGCCATAAAATACCATTCTAACATAGCCTAATTGCATTTTTTGTTTCTGCGGCTGATCAAAACTTAAGTTAAACGCAAGCATCGCGTTCAGTGACCCCAAATTAGCCAGGAGCTCAATGTCGCGACTTCGCAAACAGCCCCAAACGCTACTACGGGCAACTATTCACATAAGGCTTAGTTTTAAAAAACTTTAAATCCATTCATCAAATGTTCAAACATTTTATATCAAAATGTCTCTGGAAAGTGCCAGGACACCAGGGCTCACCATATTTGCAGCCCAGAACTGCTGGATCACAGAGATCCAAGTCCCTCGCCCTCTATCACGACAACATTGCTCCACACACCAATCCACACAGTCAAAATTGGATCTGAAGTGAGCATCAAGCTCAGGGGAGTGTGTGTAACAACTTTCATATTTTGATCATGGCCAAAAACCTGAACTTAGATTCATTGGGGAATTTCATCAAGCATCTAGTGGACATAATCTATTAACAATTAACTAAGCTCTTGCCCGAGCTCTTCTTCTGCAAAGAGGCAACCAGAGCCCTTCAAAGATGGATGGACAACAAATATGTAGGGTTTAGAGGTTACCTGGGTGGTTGGCCGGCGACCAAAGGCGACGGCGGCGGCCGGAGAAGGGCTCGGCCAAGCAATAATGGTGCAACCACCAAGATGGAAAACCTACGTCAAAAGCTTCATGTAAAATGACAGGAAGCCTACTACAGGTCCTACAAGCATACCTGGGTCACTGGCCGGCGGCGGTAAGCGCCGGCGACGCGCGGCGGCGGAGCTCGGCCAATAAACATGGTGCAACTTCTTAGAATCCACATGCAAATGCATGGGGAGCTTCACAGAGACCAAGGGAACTTACCTGGGTCGCTTTCCCATCGCGTGGAGCCCCGGCGATCGCCGGAGCGCGAGATCACCAACACTCGGTGAAAACAATAGCCTCTAATGGCGGATTCCGACCGGCAAGGCCTGGGCTGGCGCAAGATGGACCAAAATGTCCCTCTCGGTCCCCCGATGCTTGTTGAGGGGATAGCCGGCGGCGCGGATGCGCGGCGGCGCCGGACGGCAGAGATCGGCCGCGGTGCAACTTGGCTCGATTCTAGGGCATGCTTGTTCTCCGTGAATCCTCAACCGATCAACTCTAGACTTTGGGAGTAGCTTGCAGTCATCGAGAAGACAAAGATCAACGGTCTTGATCTGAGTTTTAATGGCCGGATGAGGCTGATGATCAATCTCGGCCAAAACATGAAATTTCGGCTAGAAGTCGCTTCCGCCGGCGGCCGGGACGACGGCAACTGCTCAGAATTCACAGGCAAGGTCCAATCGATGTCAAGAACACGTAGACACACTCTTGGGCCGATCAAGACGAAAAGATTGCAACTTCTTACCTCGTCGGAGAAACGAGGAAGAGGAGACGACCCATGGCGGCGCACGGCGGCGGCGACCGCCGAGGAAGGCTTTGGCTCGACTTCAGCTTCTCAGAGGAAAGTTTGGAGGCACCTTACGCAAAACAACACAACCCTGGTGCTTCCCACACCATCAACCCGAGAATAGGCTGTCTATTCTTTGTGTTCTTGGGTTGCTCCGGCGACGGGATGGCGCCGGCGCCACCTCCGTGGAGTGCGGCAGAGAGGGTGGAGTTGTTGGAGCTGGCGGCTGGGGGGAAAGGCTACGGGGTTTAGGGTTTAAAGAACCCTAACCTAGTTGGTGTTTATATAGTGCATTATGCACAAAACGCCAAAAGGTCCTCCCATACTTGCTATTTGGGCTTAAGTCCTTTAGTAAATCTGTTCAACTTACAGTCTAGTCCCTCACTCTAAAGTGGCACGCTTTTCGGAGCAGAAAGTTGTGGGTTTTTCTGCAAGATACCATATTTTTCGCCGTATTTCACGCTTTTCGAGGCGTTTTGCTCGTCGAAACGAAAAACGAATTTCGCCACGACGTCCAGCTCGATGAAACCTATCAAGTAGCGATTTTTGTTTTTCGACGAAACGCCCGAATAAAATCTCGGTCCATAATTACTGTCTAACTATACAGTTTATCACGCTTTTCGAGACTCTAGGGTCGTCAAACGGAAATTCCGTCAGTGCCATTACGTTCAGATCGTCGAAACCGATCAAAACGACTACCTGGATCACTATGTTCGGAATCCGAACAGTGAATTAGTCAACGTTGCATCCGTCGAGTCCCGAAAATTGGGGTTTACTGTTCATCTACAGTGATCACTAATCGCACTGTGCAGCAGGCCACTATTCCATTGGTCGCGGTAATTCACCCGCTTCTTCGCTGAATTCTGAAAGATCCGACTGTCAGATCAAAATTTGATCTATATCATTTTTGATCAGTTCGACGAGACGGTCGCACTGGTCATCTCGGATTTTCGAGATTTGGCTCGGATTTGAAGGCAATATTTCTGTCTCGCAAACTGTGCAATTTACACAGCAGCAAAAGGTCAATTGCGCTATTTGTGCTCTTTCTAATTCCGAGTCATCTTGACTCCATTCTTTTCTTTCATTTATTTCGAATTTAAATTTCACGAATGGATATCTTGTTGTTATGTCATTTTACTTGCGATACTTGATCCCGGCTATTCGTCGTGTTTCCGGTCTTCCGACCGCAAGCTTGAGCATTTTGCATTGAGATTTCTATGCACCAACTGTACATTTTCACGTACACCAGCGGACTGGCCCCCGTTTTGGTGTTCTTTATCGGTAGAGTGGTTTATGAGACCCGTGAGCCTGTTTTAAATGGCTGCACTTGTGGGACCGGGCGATATTGAGCTCCTTTTTATTAGTCAGCAGGTGTGGGGTACATGTCAGACTTGGTTCGGCACTAGCCTGAGATCCTCATGACCAACAGTGGCACATGATTGGGTATTTTTGCTTATCAGTTATGTTGATGCATGTTTACCTTTACTACTTCCATACTTGTTTTACAGTTATTGATCCATACTTGATTCACAGTTATCGCTCTATACATGCCTTATAGTTATTGCTTCTATACTAGCTTTTCCTACTGATTATTACCGCCTTTTGATTATTGTATATCGGTATGTACGACTTGCTCGTCTCCGGCTCGTTGTACCCACTGGGATACATTCAGTTGTATCTCACACCCTCTGGTGACACCAGTTTCAGGTTCGTCGGGTGGTGGAATGTCGGGAGGGTGATGTGAGGATTCCGTGATAGAACTGTTCCTTGATGCTAGCTAGATAGCTGGCCAGTACCATTTTTTTTTATCAGTGTTCTTTTACTATGTTCAAGATTTAGTAGCTCTCGATTATTGTTAGCTGTGGATTCTATTGTGATGTTTTTATTATCAGATTATTATGTAAGTTGTTTAATTGTTTAAAATGTTAAGTGGTCCACTCTGATTGTAAATGAATTCAGTGTATCTGCCTAGCTGTGCGTGTATAGGAAAGAATTTGTCTGAGTGAACAGAGAATTTTCTATGCACATGGCGATCTGTTCACGTTCTGGGATTCCTGTTTGAAACTCTGATTTAAAAGAAAAAAATTAGACCGCTTTTCAAACTCTGGCGTGACATATATATTGTATTCCGTTACTTGTTCTTCATGACAACTTTCATTTCCTCACTTTAAATATGTAATAATTATAAATTTTATGTCTCTATATTTAAATATATTAATTTAATTTATTAAATTTTTTTTGATAATTATAAATACCTAAGGAATTTCAGTAAATAGCAATTGAAAATTTAAATATAATATTGATCTAAACTCTAATATATATTGTGTTCCATTACTAGCTCTTCATGATAACTTTTATTTACTCACTTTTAAATATGCAATTTATTTATTTTATAAGGAAAATAAATTTAAAAATATATATATATATATATATATATATATATATATATATATATATATATATATATATATATATATATATATATATATATATATATATATATATATATATATATATATATATATATATATATATATATATATATATATATATATATATTATTATTATTATTATTATTATAGAAATAATTTTTATGTTCCTATATTTAAATATGTTATTTTATTTTATTTAAAAAGGATAATTATAAATACATAAGGAATTTCAGTAAATAGGTATAGAAAATTTGAATATAATATTAATCTAAATTCTATAATATTGTGTCTCTATAAGAAAATATTTTAAATTATATATATGTAGAAATTTTGTATATATTATTTTATTTTATTTGTTAGAGAAGTAATTATAAATATCTAAGAACTCAAGTAGATAGTGGCTCGGATGAAATAATAAAGATTACAATTTTTAAAATATATATTTTATTGAAGGTTGTATATATATATATATATATTTTTTTTTTTTTCTACACTTATCAAAAAATGGCATAATATATATATATATATATATATATATATATAATGTAGATTTGATAAAATTATTTCATAAATAGAGGAGGAAATATATTTCATTTTTTGTACAAAACTTTTGTTTTTTCTTATGTTACTTTAAAATATGTACATAATTTTTAAATGTTATTATTATAACTTTTTCAAAGAATTATATTAATGAAACCTTTAATATTTTATAAAAAAAGGAATATTTATTTTTTTTTAAAGGGTAATTATAAATATATAAAGAATTTCAGTAAATAGATATAAAAAATGTAAATATAATATTAATATAAATTCTTATATATTGTGCTCCGTTACTTGCTCTTCATGATAATTTTCATTCTCCCACTTCCAAATATGTAATTCCTTTATTTTATAAGAAAAAAATATATATATTTTATATTATTACTATTATATTATATAAAGATAATTGTATAAGCATCAAGTGGTAGTTCAAGTTTAATTATAAATTAAAATTGAACTACCACCTGCCCGGAGCTTTATGGTAGTTCAATTTTAATTATTATTTTTTAAAAAAAGGAATTTAATTGCATTCTGATATTTAAAATTTTGGATTCGAAAATTCAAATTCGAAACCCTTTTTTTTCTATTTATATATATATATATATATATATATATATAGTTTGATTTAAAGTATACCCGGCATTTTTTTTTAGGAAATACTGTATATAGTAAGGTAGATACTTTTCAATAAAAAAGTACATAATATATTAACTGAAATTTATATAATTTTTTTTTATGAAGTTCGATATTTTGACACCCAACTAATTACACTAATTTTTTTTCAAACTAAAGTGTGAAGGAAATATTTATTTTAATCAAGCAACTCAAGTAATTAAACATTATTATATTTACTAAGAAATATCAATAATAAAAAATAGGATAGTATGCAGAGAAACAATCAACCTACAATCCACTCGTGGAAGTTACCCACTCATGAAAGTTCTAAAATGAGGACATAAAAATTAAAGCAAAAAAAAACCGAAATAAAAAGTAAACTTTGCTCAGACTATTTTATAAAGTAAATATTATTGCATTCTTTCTTAAATTTCCAGTAGTGTTGAGTGAAGGGCCATCGTAGCAAAGAGGTAAACAATAGGGTAAAAGGGGAAAAAATTTTTGGAAAGCAAGAAATTAGAATAGGGGATTATTCCCTTTCAAAAATTTATATTAATTAAAAATAAGGGAAAACAGCACAGAACACCTAAAGTATATAAATTTTAACTTTTGGAAAAATGTATAAATCGTAGTTTATAGAAAAAAGAGGAAAAAATGTGAGGCTCCGGAAATTTCTCTATTCAATTCAAAGGAAGAATAGAAATGAAAAACACCCTTTATTTTTTATGCACAATCATTGCGCAGAATAACAATTGGTTGTCTAATACATATCAATCTCAAGCAAATAGCAGCGCCCTCGAAACATGAAAATTTCCATACAAAAATTGCAATAATTTGTTGCCGAATGCCATCCTAAATTGCACATTCTTTAATGAGTCGTCATCGCCTCGAAAAAGACAAAAAAAAATGCAAAAAAACATCATACTTCCCTGCCGCATTTACCTACTAAAGTGTCATTCCAAAGGTTCCGCACACTTTACATTTAAGGAGGAATCTCAAACATTGGTTTTTCTCTTGACATTCCTAATAGGCTAATGTTTAGCTTTACATGAAACTTACAAATTATAATTTTTCCATATATATAAGAAGGAATCTCAAACAATTGATTTTGTACTTCGACATGAAACTTAAACAAAAAAGTATAAACCGCAGTTTATAGAAAAAAGAAGGAAAAAAATGTGAGGCTCAGAAAATTTCTCTGTTCAATTCAAAGGAATAATAGAAATGAAAACACCATCTATTTTTTATGAACGATCATTGCGCAGATAGCAATTGGTTGCCTAAAGCCGTAAAACATTATTGCTATTTTTTATGCTTACACATCAATCACAAGCAAATAGCAGTGCCCTCCAAACATGAAAAATTCCCATAACAAAATTGCAATAATTTGTTGCCGAAGGCCATCCTAAATTGCACATTCTTTAATGAGTCATTATCGCCTCCGAAAAAAAAAGAAAAAAATACGAAAAGAACAAAACATATGCAAAAAAAACGTAAAACATAAAGAAAAAACAAAAAAGTATAAAATAGAGAGGGAAAGGCAGGAAAACACTGATTGCGAAAAAAATATCACAGAAATTCAACCAGCTAAGTGGCTTCAAAAGTTTGAGGTTATATGTATTTAAACTTGAGGAAATGGGGGGATTTTTTTTAAGGATGGTTGCCTCTTCTCTTTACATGAACCTTACAAATTAGAATTTTTTGGTGGTTGCCTGTTGCATTCACCTACCAATCGTGGGTTCCAAAGCTTTGGACACTTTACATCTAAGAAGAAACCTCAAATAGTTAGTTTTGCTTTTGACCTTCACAATTGCAATGCGTGATTAATAGATGGTGCATATGTATAAAGGTATAGATATGTTAGGGTTTCACTTAACCCAATAGAAAAAATAGTAAAATATATAATAAAATAGGAGGCTCGATAAGAAGTGAGCACATGCACATGATAAATTATATATTTTCTGTAAATGTGCAATAAAGAATACTAATTGGATTGGTTATCAAACATTTGGTTGCCGAAAGGCCATAAAAAATTACCGTTAATTACCTTTATTACATCTGTGCCCAAAAAAATAATTGGGTGCCTAAGGCCATCCAAAAATGTGGTATATCTATGTATCATCAGGGCCTCAAAAAAGGGAGCAAAAAAGTAAGGGAAAAAGAAAAAGAAGAAAAGAGGCGAAGCTAATTTTAGAATTAAAACAATAATGCAGTGAAAAGAGAAAAGTGCAATAAATATAACTATGTAACTAATGTTAGATGCCCAAATGTTTCTGTCTAGAAATTAACAAACAATTAGAGAAGGTGGTGATAAATAAAGAGAGAAGTGCAATGAACATAACTATGTAATTATGTTAGATGGCCAAATATTTTTGCCTAGAAATTAAGAAACAGTTAGAGACGGTGCATCACCAATTCCGTAGTACAAAAATGAATGGGAAGATGTCCAAATCTCTTAGCCTACAATTAATAGACAGTGAGGAAAGTTATTTATAGCGTTAGAGAAGGTGGATCACCAATTCTGTAGTACAAAAAAGGAATTGGGAGAGATGTCCGAATTTCTTAGCCTACAAATTAATAGACAGTGAGGAAAGTTAATTCGAGGGAACATTCCAAGTTCAAGAAGCGGATCCAGCTTCAGATGGATCAGGTGGAGTAATGAGCTGCTCAGTCCGGAGAGAATCAATGATCATACGATATTCCTGAAGTTCACGACGCATTTCTTCTTGGTCCCTCATGATTTCTCCTTTCTCACGAAGCGCGGCAAGGTAACAATCTTTTAGAGCATTATGTTCTTGCTCAAGTATGTGTGAACTGGTCCAATACATCACCATATTGAATAGCGACATGATCATACAAATCTTTATACAAAATGTAATCATCAGTTTGCATCTTTTTGTGTGTAATACAAACTGCTCCATTTTTTTTAACCGCCGCACGGGCGCCATCTCTTGGTAAATAAAATATTATGGGACGGGGCACCCCAAACATCGGGAAGTTTCGATAATTGTTTGAACATTTACTATTTCAATATCTATGGAGGCTAGGAATCAACCATCGCCATGTAACGGTGACTCACACTGAGGAGTCTCTATACTAGCTTCCGAGTAATTTCCTCAAGAACATAATATAGAAATTTCAACAACGGACATCCTGCCAACCATAGTGGAGGAAGGGAAAGAGTGGAGAAATTAAATAGGAAAGAAAGAGAAGTCACTAAAAGAATATAATAGGAAGTTAACAAATGAATCACGGAATTAAAAATTGAGTCATAAAAAGAGTGTGCTTGTAAATTTAAACATAACCTATTATGAAGGTCAAGAGCAAAACCAACTGTTTGAGATTCCTCGGTACCATATAAAGTTAAAGGTTACCCTATTATCAAGGTCAAGAGCAAGACCAACTGTTTGAGGGTTCCTCCTTAGATGTAAAGTATCCAGAAGCTTTGGAACCCAAAATAGTAAGTAAATGCAACAGGGAACCATGAGAAAGTCCGAATTTTGTAAGTTTAAGTACATTGCAAGTCACTTTGTGAAGGGTAAATACATGGGAAATGAATACACAAAACAAATTGAGGGTAGCACGAAAAGTTTAAAGAGTAGCCTATTATCAAGGCCAAGAGCAGGGACCAAGGTTTGAGGTCCTCCTTAGATGTAAAGTGTCCAAAAACTTTGAACCCAGGATTAATAGGTAAATGCAAGAGGCAACCATAAGAAAATTCTAATTTATAGTTTAAGTACATTGCAAGTTGCTTTGTGAAGTCTAAATACATGGAAATAAAATATGCAAAACAAATTGAGGTTTACAACGGAAAGTTAAAATTAGTCTATTATGAAGTCAAGAGCAAAACCAAGGTTTCAGGTTCCTCCTCACATGTAAAGTGTCCACAAACTTTGGAACCCAAGAGCAAGACCAACTGTTTGAGGTTCCTCCTTAGATGTAAAGAGTCCAGAACCTTTCGAACTCAGGAGGAAGTGACTTTGTGAAGTCTAAAATACATGAAAAATGAAATATGCAAAACAAATTGGGTTTAGTACGGAAAGTTAAACATTAGCCTATTATGAGGTCAAAAGGAAAACCAAATGTTTCAGGTTCCTCTTAGATGTAAAGTGTCCAGAAGCTGTGGACCCAAGATTAGTAAGTAAATGCAAGAGGCAACCATGAAAAAAATCCTAATATGCAACTTTCATGTGAAGTTAAACATTAGCCTATTATGAAGGCAAAGTGCAAAATCAATATCAAGACAAAACCAATTGTTTCAGGTTCCTCCTTAGATGTAAAAATGTCCACAAGCTTTGGAACCCAAGAGCAAGACCAACAGTTTGAGGTTCCTCCTTAGATGTAAAGAGTCCAGAAGCTTCGAACTCAGGATTAGTAGGTAAATGCAACAGGCAAAGATAGAAAAATCTAATTTGTAAGTTAAGTACATTGCAAGTCACTTTGTGAAGTCTAAATACATGGGGAAATGAAATATGCAAAACAAATTGTGGTTTAGCCGGAAAGTTAAAACATTAGCCTATTATCAAGGTCAAGAGCAAAATTCTAATTTGTAAGTTTCATGTCAAGCTAAACATTAGCCTATCATGAGGTCAAGTACAAAATCAATTGTCTGAGGTTCCTTCTTAGATACATGGAAAAATTCTAATTTGTAAGTTCATGTAAGCTAAACATAGCCTATTATGAAGGTCAAGAGCAAAACCAATTGTTTGAGGTCCGTCCTTTCCTAAATGTAAAGTGTGCAAAAACTTTGGAACCCAAGATTAGTAGGTAAACTAGTTAAACACCGCGCTTCGCTTGCGGTAATTAAAAAATAATTAGGCATTAGACATAATTTATTACATTTGGAAGTTAGAAATAGTTGACATATTACATTTAATTTAAATATTTCTCGAAAAAACACCTATATTAAAAAAGTAAACTGTATGGAGGACAACCGGTAAATCTTCATTTGCTCTCTCTATTAGATGTGCTTGCTTCATCAAACCTACAATCAATGTAATAATTTGATATCAATATAAATAATTTGATATCTAAATAAATTATAATTATATATATAATAGTAAATGGAATGAGGATCATGTTCTTATCTGTAATTACCTTATTTACTTCAAATTTCCGGTAAATGTACTGAAAGAATTAGTATTTATAGAAATTTTAGGACAGAAAAAGAGAGTACCTATAATCTAGAAATCTTAGGGACAGAAAAAGAAAGCAGCTATAATATCAAATCTGCCATAATCTGACAAAATCTGCTCGAAAATCTTTAGGAATTAATCATTTTCGAAAGTATCACATCAATCAATCAATGTTATAGAGAGATGAGTGTTAAAATTATTTATAATATATTAAATAAAGATAATTAAAATGTTACCATTTAAGACGATAACAAAATTGGAATATTTATAATTATAATTTTTTTAAAAATAAAAATTCTCACTAAATTCAAATTTTTAATTTATAATATTTACAAAAATAAAATTTTTTAAAATAGAAATAAAATTACTTAATTATCTTTGAAGTAAAAAATTAAAATAATTCTGTTTTGAGATACCTGGTAATCGATATTTTCTTATTTTATTGCAGGTCATAACTTAAAAATAATCAAATCTAAGCAGTTGAATAAATATAAATTAACGATAACTATATATATATAATATATATATATATATAATATATATATATATATATATATATATATGACTCAATAAATAAAATAAATAACGCGTTATCTTTCTAACCGTAAAAAAGGAGAGAGAGAGAGAGAGAGGGACACTCAACGATACAAAAGAGTAGCCTACGTCAACCTCCATTAATCCATTGAGGAGACACCTTTTTCTTAATAAATACAATCACTATCATACCTCAATGAATCATCCATAAGTTAATGATTTTTTGAGCCCATAAAATATGGCCACCCATGTGGGGTTGATTGTCCTGCAATTGACGCACACTTCTGGGGCAAGGTGCCAACCCAACAATGATCCACATTCACACAATATATTCTCCACCTAATTATTATAATTTTTATTTTTATATTGAGAATGAAGAAGTTTAGTTACTTTATATTTTTTAATTAAATTATTTTAAATAAATAATATATTATTTTAAAAAAATATAAATAAATAAATAAATAGTATTTTTTTTATTAAAAAAGTATTTTAATAAATGATTTAATTGTCGCCATATTAGTAAAAAAAAAAACCTAACTTTTATTTTTTTATAATAATTCCGATTTTTTTACATATACATCCAATACGCAAAGTGGCCTAACTTTTATAGCTCAAACTTTGCCATTAATTGTGGCCATATATTAATTAATGAAAATGATTTTAAGATGTATATATATATATATATATATATATATATATATATATATATATATATACATTTATTAAATCTAATCACTATTAATAACTGATTTAATAATTTTAAAATATATATTTTTCTTTTTTTAAAAAAAGATCATATATTATGTTTATTGGACCCGCCCATGTTTTAAATTCACACACATCAATGGGTTTGCTTCGTTCGCCGCACCGAGGAGGAAGCGAGCTTATGTAATAGCTGGAAATAGTTAGTATTTTTTTTTTTTTTAATCCCTCGTTTAAATATACGAAACAAATAAAAATAGAGAGATATAGCATCTGATAAGCGAGTCCAACATCGTCGTCTTCTGAAGCAAATCCACTTACCACAATTCGCCCAGCTCCTCTTCTTAGTCCCAATCCCCGTGCGTAAGAGGTTTGAATGAAACCCTACTCGTGTTTTCTAATCCTTGTTTTTTTTTTTTTTTTGTAAATTCGGGAATTGGGGGATCCGATTCTGTTTGTTCCGAAATCAATTTGTAGGGTTTCGAATTATTTGGGAAATATCGGAAATTTAGTTATCTGGGTCAGTGAATGTAAGTGGTTTTTGTTCTTGTTGTTGTTGTTTGACTTTTTGTTGTTGTTGTTGTTGTTGTTGCTATCAGATAAGGTGAGAATTCTATGTAGTTGGAATCCAATAATTTGTATACAGGGATGAATCTTTTGTGTTCTACTTTGCGATCATCTGATATACTTGATTGTGTGGTTTTTTATGCATGTAGTTTCTCACCCTTCAAGCGTAGGGTATTAATATGTTTGGTGAAATTGTGTGTGATACTTTGAATTATCCATGTAGTTTCTTGTTATTATTACTTGTTCTGAGAAAAATTATTGTTCAATCTCTGTTTCATGAGTGTAGAGTAATTATATTAATAGTTATTCGGTTGCGAAGAACGCTTTTGGTGTGCTGTGCTATTACTATCACTCCTATATTTAGTAGTCAATTGTTGTGTAGTGATTGTTTTACTGTTAGCAGTATTTTGGTGAATCATTGAAAATTTGGCACGGCGGAGAGATGAGTAGCCGCTATTTGACAGGTGCGTAGTTTGAGATTTTTTCGTTCGGTCACATATTTGCAGCAAAAAAATTCACAGTAGAATTTTGTTTTCAGCTAATAATATGGTGCAATAGAGGTAGAGGATAGGAAGTTTAGAGAAAGAGAGTGTGATCAATGACGAAGAACATAGAACAATCTTGACAATCTTAACTTTGACATTGTTAGACACTATATTTTCATTGAAATTGCTTTTATGGATCTCTATAATCATCATATCATTGAATTCCATCCTATGGCGCCACTAAATTTGCCGGAGACCATTTATGGCGACACCAACAAGTACTAAAAGTACATTAATATATTAACCAAGTTGCATCTTTAATTAAAAGTTGAAAGTATTATATAAGGGATTTCTCTGATGGTACAGATTTTATGCAAGCTATCATTGAGCTTACTTATGCAACTTTAAATTGAGAAAAATGCAAGTTTCTACCATAAAATGACTATATATTGATCCTAGGGTAGTTTCTACTCTTGTAACACATAATAGATTCGAATGTTCTGTAATCACAGCTTAGTGATAAAAAGCATCTGCAAGTTTTTCAGAAAGTATGTATTATATATTGCTGAAAATCTGGATTCTGATGATGCGGTCTTTGTACTACAGGTAAAGCAAGAAAATTAAAGGAGCTTACGCTCAAAAGTGATAATCGGATTTGTGCGGACTGTGGTGCACCAATCCCAAATGGGCGTGAGTATCTGTGTTGCTTCTGTTGTTCTTGGTTACATCTCCACTATATATAGATTTAATGAATGATTGGGAACTATAATTTTTTTTCTTGTCTGAAATAGAGAGAATAATATATATTAGTATCTTAAAGGAGATTTTAGGATCAGACCTATTTTTTGTGAAAAACGCTTGCTATCTACTGGAATAGAAACCACTATCATTCAATTAATTAGCTACATAGGACATCATAAAACCATGCAGACAAAGGAGGATAATCCTTTTTTTGGCAATTTAATTTATTCTATTTTACTAGATTCTGTAGACACATTATGAGTGGTAGAGTCCTTATAAGATGGTTGAACAAAGAGAAAGCTCTCTGTGATCTTTGAGACCTTATCTTGTTTGATTATAAATTATGGTGATCCATTAGCTTTTACACAAAAACATGTCTGAGTGCATTTATGAATAGGATCATATTCAGATTGCACTTGATGGACAATGTTGTTTCAGCGTAACTTTGTTTTTTTCGTGTACTATAATTATATTTTTGTTGCTTTTTCAGGTCGGCTAACATTGGAATATTCTTATGCTTAAAGTGTAGTGACATTCACAGGAGCCTTGGGCCTGACATTTCAAAGGTCATATAATTATTTTGAGGTTTCTCTGTTATCTTAGTGACACTATATTGATGTCTTGGACCCGTTTTAAACAGTTATATTCTCTGGTGAACGCTAATTGCTAAGTATTGTATTCTATAATTTGCAATGGTACACTTTTTTTTTCGTTAAGACCTCTTTTAGTACATTTTTTCCACTTTTTAAGCTCTAATTCCATACGATGGAGTGCACCTCGAATGAACTTCCTTGTTTCAAACATTGTTGGTTAATTTTCGAACTCATTCTTTTTAAGGGCAAGTCCAAAGAAGTGAAGGAAGTTGCTATTAGATTTATTCTTTTGTTGCAAACAAACCCCCGTAGCTGTATGTATTGCAAACAATCAATCATTTGCCAGCGTACTTCAATTCATAGAATTCAGTTTAACTAATAAAAGAAAAGGAAGTGTAACTGTAGGTTGAAATGAGTGGTTGCCGACTTTTGTGATACCATTGATATTAGTGTTCTCATATTTCTGTTTTCCTTCTTCTCTTTGTATCTTATTATTCATTTAGGTATGTCAGTGACATTGGACGAATTGGTCAGATGGTGATATCGACTCTATGGTTGAGGTTGGTGGAAATTCTTATGCCAATTCAATTTATGAGGCTTTTCTTCCTAAAGGATATCCAAAACCTAAAGCAGATTCGAGTTATGAGGACAGGACCAACTTTATTAGGTATTTGTTTATTATTTTGTATTTTGTATTTTGGCTGCCAGTTTCATATCCTGAACCACTTCTTTCGTTACATAGGTCGAAGTATGAGTTACAAGAATTTTTAAAACCGAGCTTGCGTATTGTCTCTTCAAAGATGTCTTTTAGATCCTTGGATTCCATGAAGAACCCCGATAGCAGCTTTGTTTCAAATACTTCAAAGAAAGATGTAAGTCTTCTTTCCTGTGCCCTGTGCTCTCACTTTATTGCTGGAAGAAATCATTGAGGTAGTTGTTGCACCAAGATTTAACTGCTGCAACTTTATATTGAGTTACAGTTACAGAATACTAGTGTAAAATCTGAATTTTCATACATATTATACAAAAATTTAATTCTTTACTTTTTCCCAAAATAGGAAAGGTGACTAACCCATGTTGCGAGTTCTGTAAAATCTGCTCTTTTGAAGGTCGTATATGAAAATCCAGATTATGCAGGGGTACACTGGCATATAGATGATTTTGACTGGGGCATATATGTTGAGTCCCCGGTATAAAATCGGCCTAACAATAGCTATTACTTTTTTTTGAGAGAGAGAAAATAAAAACAAACTGCTATTACTATTATATTGTTTGTGGATAGTACCTTAATCACAACACATTCGGGATTAGCAGGAAGTTGAGAGAGAGTTCATTGGAGAAGTGAAAGTCAAAGTGATAAGAGGAACAAACTTAGCTGTGAGAGATATGCTATCAAGTGATCCATATGTCATTCTTACCCTCGGGCAGCAGGTAAGTTATTTTTATAGGAATGCCCTTCTACTTTAGAAAAAAGATCATCAGCGTTGTGTAAATTCCATTTTTCTTAACTTTTCTTGCTCTGGTTGTCTATTGATTGGATATCGCAGAAAGCTCGGACAACAATTAAAAAGAGCAACCTGAATCCTGTGTGGAATGAAGTGCTTAAATTTTCAATTCCGCAACATTATGGACCTCTTAAGCTGGTCAGTGTAATCTAAATTTTGGCAGCATGCTCTTTTTCAAATCAACCTTCCTTCTGGCTGTTGCGGGCTGCTAGAGACCGAAACAGCAGCTCTTATTATTTGAAGATGCTACTTCTAGCGTAGCAAGAAACTGTTGGGCATTTTTAATACAAAGCAGTTTATTCTTTTTTAAAATAATTTTACTCGGAAAGTATTCTACAGAAACTCGAACCCTCGAGCCCGGCAAAACATGCCCTAAACTAGTGGTTCAATAGTCACCAAACGTATACAATAATCTAGCATCGTATCTCCTGATTATTGGCAGGAAGTATATGATCATGATGTGTTCACCGCGGATGATATTATGGGAGAGCAGAGATCGACTTCAACCGATGATAACGGCTGCGACGGCCTTCGGAGACCCCTCGCTTCTGGGCAACATGCAGATCGGGAAGTGGTTCAAGACCAGCGACAACGCGCTTATTAAAGATAGCACTGTCAATATAGTAGACGGGAAAGTAAAACAAGAAGTGTTTCTAAAGCTGCAGAATGTTGAATCGGGAGACTTAGACCTAGAACTGGAATGGGGTTCCTCTAGATCAATAAAATTTTCGATACTCGTTCGTTACTGTTCATCTGAACCATACTAACATTATGGAGTTTGCATCTGATCGGCCCATCTTTTACTTTCTTTGTCGATTTTTTTTTTTTTTTTTTTTTTTTATAAATTTTAGGGTGTAAACATGATGTAAAATATCTTGGTGTCATTAGTCAGATAAATTATGTTTGAGATTGATTTAGATTCAAATTATGCCTTCTTATTGGAAGACTCTGTAGCATATACAAAGCAACATCGGCTGTTTTTTTCTTTTTGTACTCTTATTTCTAATCTTTATTGAAATGTCTTCTTATGTGCTTTTTTTACTGTTTTAATTGAGCAAAATTTTCTTATTACGGAAAAGATAAAAGATTTTTAGCCAATTTACGGCCAAACACGAAAGTAAAATTAAGGACCTCACAAAATTGTGTCTCAGCAACAATTCATTTTTCAGATAAATCCGGTATAGTTCCGATCCACAATTCTGGGCCATTACAAACAACGATAGGCCCATTTTGTTTGGACCGGTCAAATCAAGTTTCTCTAATTGGGCCCACTTCCGGTCCGGCCGGCTCTAATATTATTTTATTATTATTAGGCAAACGAGTGCTTGGTTCGTTCTCTATATATACCAACAAGGAGGTGCATTTTCCTTTTTCACAGGTTAACTTGTTCGGGGCATCAACGAAAAGAATCGAGGAAAAAGAGAGAACCCTAGCACGCCAAGGGAGCTCTCGATTTGGTACGGATTCGGATTTCCTCCATCGTCCGATCTCCTCCTCCCTTTCGGTCCTGTTCGATCTCTCATCTAATACCCTTACTCACATGTTTCTTGTTAGTTGCTTCCGATCCTTGTAAATTAGGGCTTTGTTCTTTGTTTCGGATCTCTCGCGTCGGTATTTGATAAACGTTAGATTTCGAACTTTTTATCATCCTAGATCTGTTTCTCGTTTGATTTTGTTGACAATTATGGGACCCTGTTGGAGAGGATTGAGTTTCTATGTATTATTTTTTCGATTTGTTGTGCTTTATTATATAGATATTTGGGATTCCGATGTGACGTTTTATGTTCCGTTCTCCTCTTTCTCCTCTTTCGGTTTTTTTTTTTTTTTTTTCAAGTCGCTGTCTTATTTTTGCCTCCTTCTAATGCTTTGTATACGATGTCTAATGTAAGTTGATCGTAGTGTGCAGATTTAGTATTAGGTCGCTTTTTTGATCGCTGATCAATGGCTTCAAAGAGGATTCAGAAGGAATTGAAGGATTTGCAGAAGGACCCTCCTGTTTCTTGCAGCGCAGGTAATTTGTTCTTCTTTTATATCTATCTAAACGTGAGTATTTTGTCTAAATTTGTTCTGTTGTGAAGTATATTTTTTTCCAAATGTCATTGGACGCCATATTGTAGTTGAATTCTGAACTTGATCTTATTTTAATTCCTATTGTATTATGTAAAAGATAAACCTGCATTTGCCTAGTGATTATTTAATACGCCACCCATTTTGATGTGCTTATTCTGCAGGAATAGACTGTAGGATGATCCATGTTTTTGTCATTTGAATGATTTTGTGGCCAAAGGATACTTGATCCTAATTTTGCTATAAATATAGAACTTACGTCTTTGGGACTAATATTGTTCTTATTTGGATATTAAATTGTAGGACTACATATACTTTAGGTCCTACTAAATCCTACTGTGTACTTGATAGAGGATAATTAAAATATTTTGAATATAGCACCATGAAAGATGTTTTACGTTTTAATCTATCTTGAGGTTCATGCAACAATAGAATGCCATTCTATTGGTTGTGATAACTAATATAGAATTATGGTCGATAAAGTTTTAATAATAAAATTAAGAAAGTATGTTAGTGAATTATCAGATATTCATAACGACTATAAATAAGAAATATCTTAATTATGTTGGCGATAGAGATATCTTAAGTTTTGTGTTCAACCACCTGATTCACATATAGAGACCTATACCACCCTGGACCTGCCTAAAGCAACCACACGGTGTAATATTGGCACATGCAGAAGCTTCTTATACCAGCTTTTAGAAAATGGTATTGTGAATGATGATCGTCTAACATGAATATGAATTATGCAGTAGTCTACTAGTTAATCGGTGTTATCTTTGCCCCTCATGTCTTTTTTATTTTGTGCTGCACTTGTTTATGATTATAGATAAGAGTTGGTTTATGCGATTAATTTGTGTACTGATGGCTTGATTACTTATTTACTTGCTAATTGTGTATCTTGATGATTCTGAAATTGACCTTGTTCAAAACAGTTGTTATTTATACAAATACTCAAGATTTGGGCGTTTTTTTCCCTTCATTTCTTTTGTACTGCGATTAGGTCCAGTTGGCGAGGATATGTTCCACTGGCAAGCAACCATTATGGGACCCTCGGAGAGCCCCTTTTCAGGTGGTGTTTTCCTAGTGAACATTCACTTTCCACCAGATTATCCATTTAAACCACCCAAGGTACCTGTCTGTATTTCCTTTGTTACTCCTTTAATGAGAGCACTAGTTGCTTGAAGGAAAGCATGTGAAGTAGTAAAGAGAAACCTAGAGTAAAAAGTTAGCTCGTTATATATACATGCAGAAGTAATTTACACAATCAGAATGACTTTTTTGTTCCTTTACTTTGTGCTTTCTGATATAATTGTACCTAGTTGCTTTGGTTGCTTCTAGACCGGGAAAAACTTACCATAATGTGCAGTAGCTGTACTATCTTGCATAGTTGTGTTTTAGAAATAAAAACTTGGGTTTTTTAGGTCTCATTTCGCACCAAGGTTTTTCATCCCAACATCAACAGCAATGGTAGTATCTGCCTTGACATTCTCAAGGAGCAATGGAGCCCTGCTCTGACTATTTCGAAGGTAACATTATTTTTCTTCAGATTCCTTGTAGGGATTTTGTGAGTTCTTATATTTCACGTGATTTTTTTTTAAAAAAAAAATTCAATTGAACTTTTCAATTTAGATCTAGTAACATGCAAGCATATTTCTTGTTACTTTACTATTTTGGTCACTAAATGTATTGAAAGTTGGTACTGGGATATGTGTGACAACTGTTGCTAATGTACGAGTATTTTTATAGATTCTGAGCAAGGTTGCCATAGTAATTACTTCTTATCTGTGTTTGTCGTTCTTTTAATGAGCATGACAAGTGTGGGATATGGAAGTTGGACACTCTTCAGTG
>CM055062.1:12584670-12759149 GCA_029204045.2 Tillandsia leiboldiana | reverse complement strand
CGTGCTCACACCTTTGCGCAGCACGAAACCCGAGAAAAACTTTGGGCCTAAAATACCATTCTAACATAGCCTAATTGCATTTTTTGTTTCTGCGCTGTATGCAAACTTAAGTTAAACGCAAGCCTCGCGTTCAGTGACCCCAAATTAGCCAGGAGCTCAATGTCGCGACTTCGCAAACAGCCCCAACCTCGACGGGCAACTATTCACATAAGGCTTAGTTTTAAAAACTTTAAATCCTTCATCAAATGTTCAAACATTTTATATCAAAATGTCTCTGGAAAGTGCCAGGACACCAGGGCTCACCTATTTGCAGCCAGAACTGCTGGATCACAGAGACCAAGTCCCTCGCCCTCTATCACGACAACATTGCTCCACACACCATCCACACAGTCCAAATTGGATCTGAAGTGAGCATCAAGCTCAGGGGAGTGTGTGTAACAATTTCATATTTGATCATGGCCAAAACCTGAACTTAGATTCATTGGGAATTTCATCAAGCATCTAGTGGACATAATCTATTAACAATTAACTAACTCTTGCCGAGCTCTTCTTCTGCCAAGAGGCAACCAGAGCCCTTCAAAGATGGATGGACACAAATATGTAGGGTTTTAGAGGTTACCTGGGTGGTTGGCCGGCGACCAAAGGCGACGGCGGCGGCCGGAGAAGGGCTCGGCCAAGCAATAATGGTGCAACCACCAAGATGGAAAACCTACGTCAAAAGCTTCATGTAAAATGACAGGAAGCCTACTACAGGTCCTACAAGCATACCTGTGTCACTGGCCCGCGGCGGTAAGCGCCGGCGACGCGCGGCGGCGGAGCTCGGCCAATAAACATGGTGCAACTTCTTAGAATCCACATGCAAATGCATGGGGAGCTTCACAGAGACCAAGGGAACTACCACTGGTCGCTTCCCATCGCGTGGAGCCCCGGCGATCGCCGAGCGCGAGATCACCACCACTCGGTGAAAACAATAGCCTCTAAGGCGGGATTCCGACCGGCAAGGCCTGGGCTGGCGCAAGATGGACCAAAATGTCCCTCTCGGTCCCCCGATGCTTGTTGAGGGATAGCCGGCGGCGCGGATGCGCGGCGGCGCCGGACGGCAGAGATCGGCCGCGGTGCAACTTGGCTCGATTCTAGGGCATGCTTGTTCTCCGTGAATCCTCAACCGATCAACTCTAGACTTTGGGAGTAGCTTGCAGTCATCGAGAAGACAAAGATCAACGGTCTTGATCTGAGTTTAATGGCCGGATGAGGCTGATGATCAATCTCGGCCAAAACATGAAATTTCGGCTAGAAGTCGCTTCCGCCGGCGGCCGGGACGACGGCAACTGCTCAGAATTCACAGGCAAGGTCCAATCGATGTCAAGAACACGTAGACACACTCTTGGGCCGATCAAGACGAAAAGATTGCAACTTCTTACCTCGTCGGAGAAACGAGGAAGAGGAGACGACCCATGGCGGCGCACGGCGGCGGCGACCGCCGAGGAAGGCTTTGGCTCGACTTCAGCTTCTCAGAGAAAGTTTGGAGGCACCTTACGCAAAACAACACAACCCTGGTGCTTCCCACACCATCAACCCGAGAATAGGCTGTCTATTCTTTGTGTTCTTGGGTTGCTCCGGCGACGGGATGGCGCCGGCGCCACCTCCGTGGAGTGCGGCAGAGAGGGTGGAGTTGTTGGAGCTGGCGGCTGGGGGGAAAGGCTACGGGGTTTAGGTTTAAGAACCCTAACCTAGTTGGTGTTTATATAGTGCATTATGCACAAAACGCCAAAAGGTCCTCCCATACTTGCTATTTGGGCTTAAGTCCTTTAGTAAATCTGTTCAACTTACAGTCTAGTCCCTCACTCTAAGTGGCACGCTTTTCGGAGCAGAAAGTTGTGGGTTTTTTCTGCAAGATACCATATTTTTCGCCGTATTTCACGCTTTCGAGGCGTTTTGCTCGTCGAAACGAAAAACGAATTTCGCCACGACGTCCAGCTCGATGAAACCTATCAAGTAGCGATTTTGTTTTTCGACGAAACGCCCGAATAAAATCTCGGTCCATAATTACTGTCTAACTATACAGTTTATCACGCTTTTCGAGACTCTAGGGTCGTCAAACGGAAATTCCGTCAGTGCCATTACGTTCAGATCGTCGAAACCGATCAAAACGACTACCTGGATCACTATGTTCGGAATCCGAACAGTGAATTAGTCAACGTTGCATCCGTCGAGTCCCGAAAATTGGGGTTTACTGTTCATCTACAGTGACACTAATCGCACTGTGCAGCAGGCCACTATTCCATTGGTCGCGGTAATTCACCCGCCTTCTTCGCTGAATTCTGAAAGATCCGACTGTCAGATCAAAATTTGATCTATATCATTTTTGATCAGTTCGACGAGACGGTCGCACTGGTCATCTCGGATTTTCGAGATTTGGCTCGGATTTGAAGGCAATATTTCTGTCTCGCAAACTGTGCAATTTACACAGCAGCAGCAAAGGTCAATTGCGCTATTTGTGCTCTTTCTAATTCCGAGTCATCTTGACTCCATTCTTTTCTTTCATTTATTTCGAATTTAAATTTCACGAATGGATATCTTGTTGTTATGTCATTTTACTTGCGATACTTGATCCCGGCTATTCGTCGTGTTTCCGGTCTTCCGACCGCAAGCTTGAGCATTTTGCATTGAGATTTCTATGCACCAACTGTACATTTTCACGTACACCAGCGGACTGGCCCCCGTTTTGGTGTTCTTTATCGGTAGAGTGGTTTATGAGACCCGTGAGCCTGTTTTAAATGGCTGCACTTGTGGGACCGGGCGATATTGAGCTCCTTTTTATTAGTCAGCAGGTGTGGGGTACATGTCAGACTTGGTTCGGCACTAGCCTGAGATCCTCATGACCAACAGTGGCACATGATTGGGTATTTTTGCTTATCAGTTATGTTGATGCATGTTTACCTTTACTACTTCCATACTTGTTTTACAGTTATTGATCCATACTTGATTCACAGTTATCGCTCTATACATGCCTTATAGTTATTGCTTCTATACTAGCTTTTCCTACTGATTATTACCGCCTTTTGATTATTGTATATCGGTATGTACGACTTGCTCGTCTCCGGCTCGTTGTACCCACTGGGATACATTCAGTTGTATCTCACACCCTCTGGTGACACCAGTTTCAGGTTCGTCGGGTGGTGGAATGTCGGGAGGGTGATGTGAGGATTCCGTGATAGAACTGTTCCTTGATGCTAGCTAGATAGCTGGCCAGTACCATTTTTTTTTATCAGTGTTCTTTTACTATGTTCAAGATTTAGTAGCTCTCGATTATTGTTAGCTGTGGATTCTATTGTGATGTTTTTATTATCAGATTATTATGTAAGTTGTTTAATTGTTTAAAATGTTAAGTGGTCCACTCTGATTGTAAATGAATTCAGTGTATCTGCCTAGCTGTGCGTGTATAGGAAAGAATTTGTCTGAGTGAACAGAGAATTTTCTATGCACATGGCGATCTGTTCACGTTCTGGGATTCCTGTTTGAAACTCTGATTTAAAAGAAAAAAATTAGACCGCTTTTCAAAACTCTGGCGTGACATATATATTGTATTCCGTTACTTGTTCTTCATGACAACTTTCATTTCCTCACTTTTAAATATGTAATAATTATAAATTTTATGTCTCTATATTTAAATATATTAATTTAATTTATTAAATTTTTTTTGATAATTATAAATACCTAAGGAATTTCAGTAAATAGCAATTGAAAATTTAAATATAATATTGATCTAAACTCTAATATATATTGTGTTCCATTACTAGCTCTTCATGATAACTTTTATTTACTCACTTTTAAATATGCAATTTATTTATTTTATAAGGAAAATAAATTTAAAATATATATATATATATATATATATATATATATATATATATATATATATATATATATATATATATATATATATATATATATATATATATATATATATATATATATATATATATATATATATATATATATATATATATATATATATTATTATTATTATTATTATTATTATAGAAATAATTTTTATGTTCCTATATTTAAATATGTTATTTTATTTTATTTAAAAAGGATAATTATAAATACATAAGGAATTTCAGTAAATAGGTATAGAAAATTTGAATATAATATTAATCTAAATTCTATAATATTGTGTCTCTATAAGAAAAATATTTTAAATTATATATATGTAGAAATTTTGTATATATTATTTTATTTTATTTGTTAGAGAAGTAATTATAAATATCTAAGAACTCAAGTAGATAGTGGCTCGGATGAAATAATAAAGATTACAATTTTTAAAATATATATTTTATTGAAGGTTGTATATATATATATATATATATTTTTTTTTTTTTTCTACACTTATCAAAAAATGGCATAATATATATATATATATATATATATATATATATAATGTAGATTTGATAAAATTATTTCATAAATAGAGGAGGAAATATATTTCATTTTTTGTACAAAACTTTTGTTTTTTCTTATGTTACTTTAAAATATGTACATAATTTTTAAATGTTATTATTATAACTTTTTCAAAGAATTATATTAATGAAACCTTTAATATTTTATAAAAAAAGGAATATTTATTTTTTTTTAAAGGGTAATTATAAATATATAAAGAATTTCAGTAAATAGATATAAAAAATGTAAATATAATATTAATATAAATTCTTATATATTGTGCTCCGTTACTTGCTCTTCATGATAATTTTCATTCTCCCACTTCCAAATATGTAATTCCTTTATTTTATAAGAAAAAAATATATATATTTTATATTATTACTATTATATTATATAAAGATAATTGTATAAGCATCAAGTGGTAGTTCAAGTTTAATTATAAATTAAAATTGAACTACCACCTGCCCGGAGCTTTATGGTAGTTCAATTTTAATTATTATTTTTTTAAAAAAAGGAATTTAATTGCATTCTGATATTTAAAATTTTGGATTCGAAAATTCAAAATTCGAAACCCTTTTTTTTCTATTTATATATATATATATATATATATATATAGTTTGATTTAAAGTATACCCGGCATTTTTTTTAGGAAATACTGTATATAGTAAGGTAGATACTTTTCAATAAAAAAGTACATAATATATTAACTGAAATTTATATAATTTTTTTTTTATGAAGTTCGATATTTTGACACCCAACTAATTACACTAATTTTTTTTCAAACTAAAGTGTGAAGGAAATATTTATTTTAATCAAGCAACTCAAGTAATTAAACATTATTATATTTACTAAGAAATATCAATAATAAAAAATAGGATAGTATGCAGAGAAACAATCAACCTACAATCCACTCGTGGAAGTTACCCACTCATGAAAGTTCTAAAATGAGGACATAAAAATTAAAGCAAAAAAAAACCGAAATAAAAAGTAAACTTTGCTCAGACTATTTTATAAAGTAAATATTATTGCATTCTTTCTTAAATTTCCAGTAGTGTTGAGTGAAGGGCCATCGTAGCAAAGAGGTAAACAATAGGGTAAAAGGGGAAAAAATTTTTGGAAAGCAAGAAATTAGAATAGGGGATTATTCCCTTTCAAAAATTTATATTAATTAAAAATAAGGGAAAACAGCACAGAACACCTAAAGTATATAAATTTTAACTTTTGGAAAAATGTATAAATCGTAGTTTATAGAAAAAAGAGGAAAAAATGTGAGGCTCCGGAAATTTCTCTATTCAATTCAAAGGAAGAATAGAAATGAAAAACACCCTTTATTTTTTATGCACAATCATTGCGCAGATAACAATTGGTTGTCTAATACATATCAATCTCAAGCAAATAGCAGCGCCCTCGAAACATGAAAATTTCCATACAAAAATTGCAATAATTTGTTGCCGAATGCCATCCTAAATTGCACATTCTTTAATGAGTCGTCATCGCCTCGAAAAAGACAAAAAAAAATGCAAAAAAAACAATCATACTTCCCTGCCGCATTTACCTACTAAAGTGTCATTCCAAAGGTTCCGCACACTTTACATTTAAGGAGGAATCTCAAACAATTGGTTTTTCTCTTGACATTCCTAATAGGCTAATGTTTAGCTTTACATGAAACTTACAAATTATAATTTTTCCATATATATAAGAAGGAATCTCAAACAATTGATTTTGTACTTCGACATGAAACTTAAACAAAAAAGTATAAACCGCAGTTTATAGAAAAAAAGAAGGAAAAAATGTGAGGCTCAGAAAATTTCTCTGTTCAATTCAAAGGAATAATAGAAATGAAAACACCATCTATTTTTTATGAACGATCATTGCGCAGATAGCAATTGGTTGCCTAAAGCCGTAAAACATTATTGCTATTTTTTATGCTTACACATCAATCACAAGCAAATAGCAGTGCCCTCCAAACATGAAAATTCCCATAACAAAATTGCAATAATTTGTTGCCGAAGGCCATCCTAAATTGCACATTCTTTAATGAGTCATTATCGCCTCCGAAAAAAAAGAAAAAAATACGAAAAGAACAAAACATATGCAAAAAAACGTAAAACATAAAGAAAAACAAAAAAGTATAAAATAGAGAGGGAAAGGCAGGGAAAACACTGATTGCGAAAAAAATATCACAGAAATTCAACCAGCTAAGTGGCTTCAAAAGTTTGAGGTTATATGTATTTAAACTTGAGGAAATGGGGGATTTTTTTTTTAAGGATGGTTGCCTCTTCTCTTTACATGAACCTTACAAATTAGAATTTTTTGGTGGTTGCCTGTTGCATTCACCTACCAATCGTGGGTTCCAAAGCTTTTGGACACTTTACATCTAAGAAGAAACCTCAAATAGTTAGTTTTGCTTTTGACCTTCACAATTGAAATGCGTGATTAATAGATGTGCATATGTATAAATGTATAGATATGTTAGGTTTCACTTAACCCAATAAAAAAAATAGTAAAATAATATAATAAAAATAGGAGGCTCGATAAGAAGTGAGCACATGCACATGATAAATTATATATTTTCTGTAAATGTGCAATAAATAATACTAATTGGATTGGTTATCAAACATTTGGTTGCCGAAGGCCATAAAAAATTACCGTTAATTACCTTTATTATCATCTGTGCCCAAAAAAATAATTGGGTGCCTAAGGCCATCCAAAAATGTTGGTATATCTATGTATCATCAGTGCCTCAAAAAAGGGAGCAAAAAAGTAAGGGAAAAAGAAAAAGAAGAAAAGAGGCGAAGCTAATTTTTAGAATTAAAACAATAATGCAGTGAAAAGAGAAAAGTGCAATAAATATAACTATGTAACTAATGTTAGATGCCCAAATGTTTCTGTCTAGAAATTAACAAACAATTAGAGAAGGTGGTGATAAAATAAAGAGAGAAGTGCAATGAACATAACTATGTAATTAATGTTAGATGGCCAAATATTTTTGCCTAGAAATTAAGAAACAGTTAGAGAAGGTGCATCACCAATTCCGTAGTACAAAAATGAATTGGGAGAGATGTCCAAATCTCTTAGCCTACAAATTAATAGACAGTGAGGAAAGTTAATTTATAGCGTTAGAGAAGGTGGATCACCAATTCTGTAGTACAAAAATGAATTGGGAGAGATGTCCGAATTTCTTAGCCTACAAATTAATAGACAGTGAGGAAAGTTAATTTCGAGGGAACATTCCAAGTTCAAGAAGCGGATCCAGCTTCAGATGGATCAGGTGGAGTAATGAGCTGCTCAGTCCGGAGAGAATCAATGATCATACGATATTCCTGAATTTCACGACGCATTTCTTCTTGGTCCCTCATGATTTCTCCTTTCTCACGAAGCGCGGCAAGGTAACAATCTTTTAGAGCATTATGTTCTTGCTCAAGTATGTTGAACTGGTCCAATACATCACCATATTGAATAGCGACATGATCATACAAATCTTTATACAAAATGTAATCATCATAGTTTGCATCTTTTTTGTGTAATACAAACTGCTCCATTTTTTTTAACCGCCGCACGGGCGACATCTTCTTTGGTAAATAAAATATTATGGGACGGGGCACCCCAACATCGGGAAGTTTCGATAATTGTTTGAACATGTACTATTTCAATATCTATGTAGGCTAGGAATCAACCATCGCCAGTAACGGTGACCTCACACTGAGGAGTCTCTATACCTAGCTTCCGAGTAATTTCCTCAAGTAACATAATATAAGAAATTTCAACAACGGACATCCTGCCAACCATAGTGGAGGAAGGGAAAGAGTGGAGAAATTAAATAGGAAATGAAAGAGAAGTCACTAAAAGAATATAATAGGAAGTTAACAAATGAATCACGGAATTAAAAATTGAGTCATAAAAGAGTGTGCTTGTAAATTTAAACATTAACCTATTATGAAGGTCAAGAGCAAAACCAACTGTTTGAGATTCCTCGGTACCATATAAAGTTAAAGGTTACCCTATTATCAAGGTCAAGAGCAAGACCAACTGTTTGAGGTTCCTCCTTAGATGTAAAGTATCCAGAAGCTTTGGAACCCAAAATTAGTAAGTAAATGCAACAGGGAACCATGAGAAAGTCCGAATTTGTAAGTTTAAGTACATTGCAAGTCACTTTGTGAAGGGTAAATACATGGGAAATGAAATACACAAAACAAATTGAGGGTAGCACGAAAAGTTAAAGAGTAGCCTATTATCAAGGCCAAGAGCAGGACCAACTGTTTGAGGTTCCTCCTTAGATGTAAAGTGTCCAAAAACTTTGGAACCCAGGATTAATAGGTAAATGCAAGAGGCAACCATAAGAAAATTCTAATTTATAAGTTTAAGTACATTGCAAGTTGCTTTGTGAAGTCTAAATACATGGAAAATAAAATATGCAAAACAAATTGAGGTTTACAACGGAAAGTTAAACATTAGTCTATTATGAAGGTCAAGAGCAAAACCAAATGTTTCAGGTTCCTCCTCACATGTAAAGTGTCCACAAACTTTGGAACCCAAGAGCAAGACCAACTGTTTGAGGTTCCTCCTTAGATGTAAAGAGTCCAGAACCTTTCGAACTCAGGAGGAAGTGACTTTGTGAAGTCTAAATACATGAAAAATGAAATATGCAAAACAAATTGAGGTTTAGTACGGAAAGTTAAACATTAGCCTATTATGAAGGTCAAAAGGAAAACCAAATGTTTCAGGTTCCTCCTTAGATGTAAAGTGTCCAGAAGCTTTGGGACCCAAGATTAGTAAGTAAATGCAAGAGGCAACCATGAAAAAAATCCTAATATGCAACTTTCATGTGAAGTTAAACATTAGCCTATTATGAAGGCAAAGTGCAAAATCAATATCAAGAGCAAAACCAATTGTTTCAGGTTCCTCCTTAGATGTAAAATGTCCACAAGCTTTGGAACCCAAGAGCAAGACCAACAGTTTGAGGTTCCTCCTTAGATGTAAAGAGTCCAGAAGCTTTCGAACTCAGGATTAGTAGGTAAATGCAACAGGCAAAGATAAGAAAATCCTAATTTGTAAGTTTAAGTACATTGCAAGTCACTTTGTGAAGTCTAAATACATGGGAAATGAAATATGCAAAACAAATTGTGGTTTAGCACGGAAAGTTAAACATTAGCCTATTATCAAGGTCAAGAGCAAAATTCTAATTTGTAAGTTTCATGTCAAGCTAAACATTAGCCTATCATGAAGGTCAAGTACAAAATCAATTGTCTGAGGTTCCTTCTTAGATACATGGAAAAATTCTAATTTGTAAGTTTCATGTAAAGCTAAACATTAGCCTATTATGAAGGTCAAGAGCAAAACCAATTGTTTGAGGTCCGTCCTTCCTTAAATGTAAAGTGTGCAAAAACTTTGGAACCCAAGATTAGTAGGTAAACTAGTTAAACACCCGCGCTTCGCTGCGGTAATTAAAAAATAATTAGGCATTAGACATAATTTATTACATTTGGAAGTTAGAAATAGTTAGACATATTACATTTAATTTAAATTAGTTTCTCGAAAAAACACCTAATATTAAAAAAGTAAACTGTATGGAGGACAACCGGTAAATCTTCATTTGCTCTCTCTATTAGATGTGCTTGCTTCATCAAACCTACAATCAATGTAAATAATTTGATATTCAATATAAATAATTTGATATCATAAATAAATTATAATTATATATATAATAGTAAATGGAATGAGGATCATGTTCATTATCTTTAATTACCTTATTTACTTCAAATTTCAGGTAAAATGTACTGAAAGAATTAGTATTTATAGAAATTTTAGGAACAGAAAAAGAGAGTACCTATAATCTAGAAATCTTAGGGACAGAAAAAGAAAGCAGCTATAATATCAAATCTGCCATAATCTGACAAAATCTGCTCGAAATCTTTAGGAATTAATCATTTTCGAAAGTATCACATCAATCAAATCAATGTTTATAGAGATGATGAGTGTATATTTATAGTAATTTTAGACTCTATAATGATTTTATAGATAGGAAAAAAGAGAAACATACTATACTGAAAAAATTATTATTGATAAAATTCTTAGGGACAGAAAAAAAGCGTAGTTATGATAGCAAATCTGTCATAATCTGACAAAATCTATTCAAAATCTTTAGAAATTCATCATTTTCGAAATTTGTATATATTAAAATTTTTAAAAGGGTTTTCGTTCGCACCAAGTTAAATAAATAAATAAAATTAATAAATAATAAAAAAAGAATAATAATAATAAATAAATAATGAGGATTTTAAATTTTACTCCAACACCCTCTACTTCTGAGTGTGCACGATATGGATTTGGAATTAACAGAAATTTTAGGGATAGCAAAACGAAGTAGGTATGATAGCAGATCTGCCAGGATCTGACAAACTTTATTCCAAAATTGGTTGAAAATCTTTTGAAATTAACATATCCGACAAAAAGAATTCATATTTATAGAAATCTTAGGAACAAAAAAAGAAGTAGTTATCACAGCAAATCTGTGAAAATCTAGCTATGTTATGCACAGAAAAAGAGAGCGGTTCTAAACTTGAATATGTTATGATACACACACCTCCCTAGGTTACTTGATGTCATGTTTTTACTAATTCTCACATATATCACATCAAGAAAAAGGAGGTGTGTGTATATATATATATATATATATATATATATATATATATGTGGGAATTAGTAAACATGACATCAAGTAACCTAGGGACAAAGGACAAAGAGTAGCTATGATACCAAATTTGGTAAAAAGACAAAACATCACATCAAGTAACCTAGGGACAAAGAGTAGATATGGTAGGAAATTTGGTAAGAAGAGAATAGCACATCACATCAAGAAAAAGGAAGAAGGAATTATATTATATAGTTATATTTTTTAAAAATATTAAGAAATTTGATATCATTATTATATTAGATATCATTATAGAATCTATAGGAAATTACTACTAGAATCCCTAAAAAATTTCTATAAAATATGTGGGAATGAGTAGACATGCATCACATCATCAAGTAACCTAGGGACAAAGAGTAGCTATTATAGCAACTTTGGTGAAAAGACAATCGGACATCACATCAAGAAAAAGAGAGGAACTATATTATATTTTATATATATATATATATATATATATATATATATATATATATATATATATATTATATGTGGGAATTAGTAAACATTACATCAAGTAAGGTAGAGGGACAAAGAGCAGCTATGATATCAAATTTGGTAAAAAGACAATAACACATCCATCAAGAAAAAAAAGGAGTGATGTAATGTTTACTAATTCCCACATATAATATATATATATATATATATATATATATATATATATATATATATATATATATATATATATATATATAGTAATATTTTTTTAAAAAATATTAGGATGTTCTATCATTATTATATCATGTATAATTATAGAATGAAGTTTTATGATTATTATGATTATTATATTAGATATCATTATAGAATCTATGAGAATCTATCACAATCTCTAGAAAATATATGAAAATTGTAAACATCACATCAAAGCAAGCTAAGGACAAAGAGTAGCTATGATAGCAAATTTGGTAAAAAAACAATAGCATATCACAACATGAAAGGATGAAGGAGGAATTATATATAGGAATGATACCAAATATAATAATCCTTATCACATGACATAAAAAAAAAAAGAAACAATTATATTATATATATATATGGAAATTTGTTAACATTACATCAAAGCAAGCTAGGGACAAACAGTAGCTATGATAGCAAATTTGGTAAAAAAAACAATAGCATATCACATCATGAAAGGATGAAGGAGGAATTATATATAGGAATGATACCAAATATAATAATCCTTATCAAATGACATAAAAAAAAAGAAACAATTATATTATATATATATATATATATATATATATATATATATATATATATATATATATATATATATATATATATATATATATATATATATATATATATATAATTATATTAGCCATAATTAGAATAGGTTTCATAAAAATCTTATTATTATACATAAAAAAACTAATTTAAGTTGTCATTTACGATTAAATAATATGAGACGAAAATTATACATAATAAATGTGAAAATCTACTCAAAATCTTTGGAGAATCATGACAATATTGGGAAGAGCAAAAGAGGGTACTTATGATATAAAATCTACCATAATCAAGATCAATAAAATGAAATCATATATTTATATATTATATTTAAATATTCATTTTAAATTGTGGGAATTTGTGCAAAATCTTATTGGGAAGAGGAAAAGAGGGTACTCATGATAGAAAATCTACCATAATCAAGATCAATCAAACAAAATCATATATTTATATATTATATTTAAATATTCATTTTAAATTGTGGGAAATTGTGCAAAATCTTTTGAATAACTAATATTATATGTAATAAATATAAATATATAATATAATTTTATATTTTTATTTGGAAATCAGAACTTACAAAATCTTGTGAGTATCTTTTATTAATCTTGCGAAGAGAAAAAGAGGTACTCATGATAGCAAATTTACCATAATCAACATCAATCAAATCAAACCATATATTTATATATTATATTTAAATACAAAATCTTGTGAGTATCTTTTATTAATCTTGGGAAGAGGAAAAGAGGTACTCATGATAGCAAATCTACCATAATCAACATCAATCAAATCAAACCATATATTTATATATTATATTTAAATACATATATTTAACTAAAATTATATATAATATTTTTATTCCTTCAAATTTTTAGAAAATCATGATAAATCTGGGGAAAAGGAAAAGAGAGTACTCATAATACCAAATCTACCATAATCAACATCAATCAAATCAAATCATATATTTATATATTATATGTAAATACACATATTTAACTAAAATTATATATAATATTTTTATTCCTTCAAATCTTTGCAAAATCATGATAAATCTTGGGAAGAGTAAAAGAAGATACTCATGATAGCAAATCTACACTAAAGCTTATTATTATTTTTTAATTAAAATATTTACTTACTTAAATTAAATACTGATGCCCTTTTTGCAACAACTATTTAATTACTGTATTGTTTCCTTTTCTTTTTTTTTTCCTAGGTACAATAAATTTCTAAAAAAAAAATAATTTTAGAGTTCTATAAATTATAATCACACATAAAATTATATATTTAGTTAAATAAGATACAAATTTGAGAGTTTTTTAAATATTTTTATACCAAGAAATATATACAATTAAGAAAAAAAATTACAAAATGATTTAAGATATAAAGTCAACTTTGAAGTCAAATTAAAATACACATTTCAACATCAAATTAAAATATTTTCGCCATTAAAATTGTAAAAATCTTTGTATGTTAAATTTGTTATATATAATACTTTTAAAACATAATATAATTGATATTCATAAAATTATATATATATATATATATATATATATATATATATATATATATATATATATATATATATATATATATATATATATATATATATATATATATATATATATATATATATTAAGGAAAATGCTATGTGTACACCCGTAAGGGGTGTACATCTCACACCCCCACCCATCTAAGGGTGGAGGTGTGATGATGGGTCACTTGATGTGACCCGTAAAAAATATCGCCACCATTAAAATGGTGGAGATGTATGATGTACACCCCTTCGGGGTGTACATGTAGCATTGCTCATATATGTGTGTGTGAGTGTGTGTGTGTGTGTGTGTTTATTTATTTCTAAAGAAAAAGAGAGGGGTTATGATAAAAAAATTTCTTGAAAATCTTTTGAGAATGACCTTTTTTGAAAATATCACATCAATCAAATCACATCACATATTGAAATATTAATTTTAGAAAATCTTGTATATAAGATATTTATTTAATTTTCTGCAAAATACTGATAGTAATGACAAAATCTCATAAAAACTTTTCGGAAATCAATTTTTTTTGAAATATCACATCAATCAAATCACATCACATATTAAAATATTATTTCTAAAGAAAAAGAGGGGTTATATGATAAAATCTCTTGAAAATCTTTTGGGGATCAACTTTTTTGAAAATATCACATCAATCACATCACATATTGAAATATTAATTTTAGAAAATCTTGTATATAAGATATATTTATTTATTTCTAAATTTTTTATTTATAGAAATCTTAGAATTAGAAAAAGAGAGTAGTCATGATAGCAAATCTGTGAAAATCCAGTTATGTTAGGCACAGAAAAAGAGAAGGATTATGATAACAAATCTCTTGAAAATCTTTCGGGAATCAACTTTTTTGGAAATGTCACATTAATCAAATCACATCACATATTAAAATATTAATCTTAGAAAATCTTGTATATAAAATATTTATTTATTTCTAAAAAAAAAAGAGTTGAAATATTAATCTTAGAAAATCTTGTATATAAGATATTTATTTATTTCTAAAGAAAAAGAGAGGGGTTATGATAAAAGAATCTCTTGAATTTTTTTTGGGAATCAACTGTTTTCGAAATATCACATCAATCAAAAAAATATTAATCTTAGAAAATCTAGTATATAAGATATTTATTTATTTCTATAAAATACTGATAATAATGACAAAATTTCTTGAAAATTTTTCGAGAATCAACTTTTTTGGAAATATCACAAATCACATCATATTGAAATATTAATCTTAGAAAATCTTGTATATAAGATATTAAATCTTGTATATAAGATATTTATTTATTTCTAAAGAAAAAGAGAGGGGTTATGATAAAATCTCTTGAAAATCTTTTGGGAATCTAGTAAATCTTACAAAATCTTATATATAATAATATATTTATTTTTAATATCACATCAATCAAATCAAATAAAATTAAATATTTAACTAATAAACTTACAAAATCTTTTCCTATACAAAATCTTTTCATATCAAATTAAATATATATATATATATATATATACAAAATCTTTTCATCTTACAAAATTTATTCTATATATAAAAAAATTCTTAAACTTGAATATGTTAAATTAAAATTTTTCACACATTGCTATTTTAAATTAGAAATTTGACATTTAACATTAAATAACATCACATCAAATTTATACATATATAATAAACTAATTTATATATAATAAACTAATTTAGACTTTGCATTCAAAATTTAAACTCAAAGTGGACTTTAAATTATATATTTGAAATAGAATCATATTTTTAATAAAATAAAGTACAACTTTTAATTTTAATGAAAAATTTGAGAACCTAATCTATTTAATGAATTAATAAGAAATAAATTTTTTAATATTTTTATACCAAAATATATTTATAATGAATAAAAATTTTTAAAAACTAATTTCAAACTGAAACTCAACTTTGAATTCAAATTACTATTTTTACTCCTAAATCTTAACTAAAATTTTAATATATTAATTTTAAATAAAATTTTTAACATATTACTATTTTGGCTCAACTGAAATTTTTATATATAAATTTAAAATTTAATTTTAAAATATTGGTATGTTAAATTTAAAATTACTCTATCAGATATAACTAAATAAATATATAAATAAATAAATAAACTGGAAGATGAGAGGGAGAGAAAGAAAAACCGTCGGATTGATCGCCAAAGCGCCGACGGACAAGTAACATCAAATTTATACATATATATAATAAACTAATTTAGACTTCGAATTCAAAATTTAAACTCAAAGTGGACTTTGAATTACATATATTTGAAATAGAATCATATTTTTAATAAAATAATGTACAAATTAGAGAGTGCATTATCTACACACTGCAACTTACATTAAATTAACAACCCTTTAAATACAATATATGAATTTTAAAGCATTAATAAATGAGTGATCAAATGGTCTCTTTTTATATATATTTTTTAGAGGCGTATGATATTTTAATTCTCAAATTTTAGTTCGTTATAATTTTTAACTTAAATTTTTAAAATTATTATAATTAAATCGCACAATTTTATTTATCTGACTAAATATTAATAAATTAATAATATATAAACAGTGTAAAAATATTGTGATTGATGATATGATAATTTTTAAATTATTAAATAGACTTTGAATAAATTACATTTGAATATAAACAGAAAATAAAATTCAGCAGTAACTATATTATATTGCTCAATATTGCTCTATAATATTATACCTTGCTAATTAACGTATTGTTAAACTTGTATTTGTACTTTGCCGTGGCCGCCCCCTGTCTTGGCCGCGCTTAGTCTTGCACCCAGCCCGCACCCGACCGTGCCCCGCGCAGCGCGGCCCTGCAGCCGCACGCGCCCTGCGCGTGTGCCGCGCGGTTGCTGCCGCTCGCGCGTGCTTGCTACACCCTGCCTAATTTCAGTTTCTGCTTTTCTTTTTTTTATATAAATTCCCTTTTCAGAAATAAATTGTTGCCTACACCGGGCGTATACACATGTACCAAATATAATGACTTAGATTTTTATTTTGAGGCATCATAAGTTTTCTAAAAATATAGTGTACGCACCCGGTGCACGAAATAATTTCACACCTGCAACAGCGCGAGGGTGGAAACCCTAGCACACAAAGCACAAGTGCAATAAAGGTGAAGCTACGCGTGGACCCGGTGCATCCACACATATCGTGAACCATTAAATATTAAACGCTTGAAATTTATTAAAATATTCCTCACCTAAAAAATTCGCACGCCCAGCCTCAGCCCGCGCCGCCCGCGCCCTGCGCGCGCGCCGCCCGCGCCCTGCGCGCGCGCCGCCCGCTTGCTGCTGCACGTGCCGCCCGCGCCCTGCGCGCGCGCCGCCTGCGTGCCACCCGACCGTGCCCCGCGCAGCGCGACCCTGATCCATACAGATTGAAGCATTAAAAAAGTAGCAAAATCCTTGTTTGGTTTACACATTTGCCAAAGATCTCTGAGAAGTTATTTTCTACTCTACTTTGATGCAACCCAGAAATAAACCCAAAAAAATTTGATTTTTAACACCGCTATGCAGTGAAAAGTACAACTTTGCACTATAACGAGCTCTTCAACATCAAAAAAAGAAACCCTAGAAAGCAGTATATTTCAAAAGAGGGGGGAAAAAACCAGTAGGAGCTATATATACCTCAATACCCAACCGAGCCCGCTCATCTCCGCCATCAACACCATCAGGACCACCGACCACCACCTCTGGAGGCCGCAAATGCAATATGGCGGCGGCGAGCTTCCTCGCCGAAACCCGAGAGGCGACGCTCTTCGTCCTCCGGCTAGGCTTCCCGTCGCACTCCGGCGGCGAGGGCTCTGTGGCGTCGTCGTACTTCCAGCGGAGGAGCGGATGCCGCACGCGCCCTGCGCGCGTGCCGCGCGGTTGCTGCCGCTCGCGCGCGCTTGCTGCACGCAGCCTGTGCGCGCCCCTGCACTGCTCGCCCCCGCGTGTGCTGTCCCAGCACGCACTGGGGTGTGACACCCCCGGAATTTGGATTAGTCCTCTATATAAATAATATAATAGGACTAAATCTCTAACCCGGCTATAGCATTTTGGATGGTAGCAAGATCCAAGAGGAACATGAGAGTTAAGCGTGCTAGAGCTAGAGTAGTTCTAGGATGGGTGACCCCCTGGGAAGTGGGGCGTCACAGTTGGTATCAGAGATATTCACCAGCCGGAAATGTGAGATGAGTCTCAGCTGAGCCAGGGCTATATAGCGGGTAGAGCGAGGCTCCCCGGCTAATGACCGTTGTGAGTGGAGTGCAGCTCCTCACAAGGTCGGCTAAGGCTACCGAGACGAGTCTCACATCGCCTGGTGCTTGTGAGTGTGCTTGAGCCTGACGTGGACGTCAGGGCTTAAAGGGGGGAAGAATATGACACCCCCGGAATTTGGATTAGGTTCTATATAAATAATATAATAGGACTAAATCTCTAACCCGGCTATAGCATTTTGGATGGTAGCAAGATCCAAGAGGAACATGAGAGTTAAGCGTGCTAGAGCTAGAGTAGTTCTAGGATGGGTGACCCCCTGGGAAGTGGGGCGTCACATGGGGGATGCCACGCCGCGCGCCCGCACGCCCTGCCTCAGCCAGCGCCGGAAATTTAAAATAAATTAGTACTAATTTCTTTAAAAAAATACCGCCTCCACCGGCGCCTCCGCCGCGGCGGCTCCTTCGCTCTTCGCCTCCCTCAGCCGCCGCCTCCACAGCAGCGGCAGCGTCAAGGACGCTCAGCCCCCCATGTTCCCCGCGGCGGCGGCGGCGGTGGCGGCTGCGGGGGGACGGTGCAAAGGCGCGGCCTTTGAGGCGGCAGAGCCGTCCGCGCCGAAGGTCACGTGCATCGGGCAGGTGCGCGTGAAGGGGAAGAAGAAGAAGAAGGGTAAGGCGTTGCGGTCGCGGTCGCGGAGGGAGGCGAGCTTCAGGCGACGGGGTGGTGTGCGTGGTCGTGGAGAGAGAGAGAGAGAGAGAGAGAGAGAGAGAGAGGTAGATTTTTGTTTTTTGAGGAAGAGAGTAAGAAAGAGAGAGACGGTTCGGAGTTTGAGCAAAGAGAGAGAGAAGAGAGAGAAGGAAACCATGTGCGGCAGGATGGTTTGAGCAAAGAGAGAGAGAAGAGAGAGAAGGTAACCATGTGCGGGCAAGGGCGGTTTGAGCAAAGAGAGAAGGACACATCACCCAATGCACAGCATTGCGACACCTCAGCAGGATGCACGATATTGCGACACGTCACGCCGGAGGAACCACCAAATATATATATTTGTATAGATGTGACAGGCAAGCATGGAAAAATTCTAATTTGTAAGATTGGGTACATTGCAAGTCACTTTCTAACCATGGAAAAAATCTAATTTGTAAGTTTAAGTACATTGCGAGTCACTTTCTAAAATCTAAATACATGAGAAATGAAATATGTCACGCCCCGAGTTTCGAAAAGCAGGCTAAATATATATATATATTTTTTTAAATATCAGAGTTAAAAGCAATCTAGGGCATGAGCAGATCGCCACATGTATAGAAAATTTCCAATCCCCTTGGACTGAGCCTTTTCTATACATGCACGGCTAAGCACTTACAGCCAATATCAGAGTAGTCTAAACTATGCATCCAACTATACAAATAACCAACCAATTAAAAATATTATTACATTTAACCTTTACATAAATACATGATTTGCGGAAGATAAAGTAAACGGCGACAAATGGGTCAGTGCTATCACGACAACCTCACCAACATGTCCCGACATCTCACTACCCGACGGACCTGAAATGGTGGTCACCCAAGGGGTGTGAGATACAACATACAATGTATCCCAGTGGGCACGACGGGCCGAGCTAATCGTACCGACTGGTATACAATAATTAGCGGATAGTAAAGGATTAGTATGTGGTGACCCGGATCTTTGTAGGGCTTCTACAGTGTGACCAGCAGCTTCTGGAGGCCTATGTGGCGTGTCGATGGTGTTTCTGCACCAATTTGGACACAAGTGATGGACTTCGGGTGTTAAATGGGTCACGTGGGTAACCGGAGGACCTCGTCGAAGGTTTAGAAGTGGTTTCGTGTGAAACGGATATTAAAATTGGACTCAGTGCGAAATTTGGGTTAAGAACACTTATCTGGATGCCTTCGACAAAGTTTGGAATTGGAATTTGGCAAAACGGACAGCGGATTTGGATTCAGCGCGCGAAAACGGTGAAAATAGACTATTTATTTGTATTTTTCGGAGCCCGGAAGCGAAAATACGGATTTCGAGGTGTTGGAGCATTGTTCCGGCGGCCGGAGTGGCGGTGGCGGCGGCGGCAGGCGGCGGAGCGCGGTGACGCAGCCGCTCGGTCCACCGCGGAGGCGTGCACCCGGGAGCGGGACAGGTGGCGCCTCCCGGTTGGCTGGCGCAGCAGGCGCGGTCCACGGGAGAAGCGCGAGTGTACGGTGGACCGGAGCGGGACACGTGGTAGCTTGTGGTTGGAGCGGTGTAGCGCGCGCGGTCCACGCGAGGAGCGGAGCAGGTGCCGGGGAAGGTGGCGGTACGCGCGGGGCATGTGGCCGTACGCGCGGGTCAGCCGGGCGACGTGCGAGGGGCAGGCGCGGGGGTGCCACGCGGCGCGGCCGGGGTGGCTGACGCCGCTGTTTGCTGTTCGAGCGCGGGCGACGTGGCGCAGCGCGGATGGCAGAGGTTGCTGTTTGTTCTTTTGGGGTGACGTGGCAGCATCTGGTTAATTCGGGCGCTGATGGACGGCCGAATTCGGGCGCCCGAAAGTTGGGACCCATTTGGCATTATTGGATTTGTTTGGTTTGGCGAATATAAACCTTCTTTGCAGCGCGTTTTGGCTTTCTTCCCGAGCTCCTCTCACTGTGAAGCCTATAGAAAACTTGTTCATCATCTTGTGGAGCATCTCGTGATGGATTCCCAGATTTGTTGGAGGCCTCGATATCCGCGCTTTCTGCGACGCGGCGCACTGCGGCGTTTCTTGGATTTTGGCTTCCACCGTCACTTTTCGGTCCGCGAGGCACCCTGGATCACCCCGATAAAATCTTGAGCCGATTTTCACAGCAGCGCGTTAACGAGAGGTAAGGCTTCATTTTCCGTGTTGATCACTTCTCAGTATTTCGAGTTTTTGGCATAGTTCCCGAGGTGTTTTGGTGACCCCTTTTCTGTTGTGAGATTTTGGACAGCGGAGGCTTGTCGATTTTCTCTCTTGACCTATGAGCATCGGAATGAGGCGTTTAATGACTCGATTGATATCTACTCTTCGAGAGGAACGCACCCGTATTTTTATTGGATTTTTATGAGGTCATTTCGAGGGTGAGAATTAAGCTTCTTTGTTGCTATTTTTCCAGCAGGATTGTGTTCTTGAGGAAGTGGCTTCCAATGTTGTTCTAATTGTTTCTTGGCCTACAGGTGTCGGAATGAGTTGTATAAATACTCGTTTTGGGGCTACTCGTCGCGAGGATCGCAACCGTGATTTTTCTGGGATTTTTAGAGGACTGTATGCAGGTGAAAATCCCCATCCTCTCTGCTGGTTTGTAGAAACAGCATGCGCTGTTTTGGGGAATATTGTGGTGCTGGTTATTGATTGTTGGTGATGTTGTTGGTTGGAACAGAGGCTTGTGCGGCTGAATGCCGAGGGTGCGATTTTGGCAAAATTTGGATAGCGTGAGACTACGCACTTCACTGACTTCGGCTTTGCCTGCGGAAAGCGTTTCAGGTGGGTTGCTCCATCCCCAGAACCGGTGGACGGTTCTCTAATTCTATATGTTAGAATGCATGCATGATTAAATGTACAACTAATAGCATTGAGTTGTAAGCATGGAACGTGGCCTAGATTTTGTGGATTAATGCTTACCAAATTATTGTACATGTTATTTAATCATTGGCCTATTCATGTGGGTTTGACATTTTGTAGTAGCGGGTTTTTAGCGTGCCATATTACCACATAGTATTTTACGAGGATTGATCATTCGAGGGGACAGGATATTATATCTATGTGCGGGTTTTACTCTGAGGAGTTATTATGGATTATGGATCATGGATTTTGGGCAGGTGTAGTCCATAGATGATTTTGGCATGAGTTTATATTTATGTGAAGCTACTATCGATTATACTTCCTTTTTCTTGCTTGAGAATAAATGCATGCTTGTATGGACATCTAGATAGGCCATCTTTTACTGTTACACTTTCATATTGGGACTTGACTTAGGAGAAACCATCTTTGCTTCTTTTCTCCTTTTTGTCAGTCATATGGTTCATGTTGCTCGGGTTCGAGCAGGAATTTGGGATAGTGTAGCTGGGATCTTGGTGTCGGGGACAGGTTGTACCTGATTGTGGTAGGCAGGGTTTCCGGCGACCGCGGATATTGGGCGGTTGGCCGGGTGTGGGTTGTTGCACCAGGTTGTGGTTTGTGGGGTATTGCGGCAACCGCGGACATTGGGCGGTTGACCGGAGGTTGCTTATGCATCAGATTGGGTATCAGGTTTTCCTTTGGTGGATGGGTTTTTCTACTTTGATCAGAGTCGTGATCCAGTCCTGCTATATGGTGATACTTGTTACAGTGATACTTGTTACAGTGATACTTTACTCATGCGGGTCCCTCCCCTCGAGTGCCACTCCGGAGTAGGTTTTAGACCGTGTTGGGTTCCTGTCAGACCGTGTTGGGTTCCGGTCATTTGGACAGTGGAGATACTGAGTTCGTGAGATTGATGACAGAGCAGGCAGTACCGGGTTTTATACCGGTCCATTCGATTGGGTTTGTTCGGTCAGGTACTTTTATTGTTGCACTCGTGCCTGGGGGCTGAGTGGAGTCTAGTAGCTGTGTTTAGACCAGTGCTAGTGTTGTTGGGAGCCGTTTGGTTTGACGGTGGTCCCATGTCGTTGTTAGTACTTTGACCGTTGTGTGAGAGGTTGAGCATCTTGAGTCTATCCGTTCTGAGAGAGCGTGGATTTCGACTATAGCCTGCATGAGCCACTATTCGATAGTGAGTTAGTCAGTTTGGACGCCCTACGTAATTCCTGCCCGTCAGCGGGAGGTGGTTGTAGGTGGGCGCAGGTTTGACTGGACCCGATGTGGCAGTCAGCTCGATTGGGTCGATTGAGCACCTCGTGTGCGAGTGTTACATATCTTTATAAGAGTTTCCCCATTTGAGCATTTAGATAGAGGCATGGTAGCTGTTGAGTGTCTCCAGCTTTCTTGTTCAGTTTTTACTGCATTGGTTATCTTATGCCTCTAGTGGACTTAGTGGGCAGATCGTCGGGCAAGGCTGTGGTACCCACTTAGCGTGCACCCGGGCGCGGGACAGGTGGCGCCTCCCGGTTTGCCGGCGCAGCAGGCGCGGTCCACGGGAGAAGCGCGGGTGTACGGTGGGCCGGAGCGGGACACGTGGCAGCTTGTGGTTGGAGCGGTGTAGCGCGCGCGGTCCACGCGAGGAGCGGAGCAGGTGCCGGGGCAGGTGGCCGTACGCGCGGGTCAGCCGGGCGACGTGCGCGAGGCAGGCGCGAGGGTGCCACGCGGCGCGGCCGGGGTGGCCGGCGCCGCTGTTTGCTGTTCGAGCGCGGGCGACGTGGCGCAACGCGGATGGCGGAGGTTGCTGTTTGCTGTTTTGGGGTGACATGGCAGCATCTGGTTAATTCGGGCGCTGACGGACGGCCGGATTCGGGCGCCCGAAAGTTGGGACCCATTCGGCATTATTGGATTTGTTAGGTTTATCTATATATAAGCCTTCTTTGCAGCGCGTTTTGGCTTTCTTCCCGAGCTCCTCTCACTGTGAAGCCTCTAGAAAACTTGTTCATCATCTTGTCGAGCATCTCGTGATGGATTCCCAGATTTTTTGGAGGCCGCAATATCCGCGCTTTCTGCGACGCGGCGCACTGCGACGTTTCTTGGATTTTGGCTTCCACCGTCACTTTTCAGTCTGCGAGGCACCCTGGATCACCCCGATAAAATCTTGAGCCGATTTTCACAGCAGCGCATTAACGAGAGGTAAGGCTTCGTTTTCCGTGTTGATCACTTCTCAGCATTTCGAGTTTTTGGCATAGTTCCCGAGGTGTTTTGGTGACCCCTTTTCTGCTGTGAGATTTTGGACAGCGGAGGCTTGTCGATTTTCTATCTTGACCTACGAGCATCGGAATGAGGGGTTTAAGGACTCGATTGATATTTACTCTTCGAGAGGAACGCACCTGTATTTTTATTGGATTTTTATGAGGTCATTTCGAGGGTGAGAATTAAGCTTCTTTGTTGCTATTTTTCCAGCAGGATTGTGTTCTTGAGGAAGTGGCTTCCAATGTTGTTCTAATTGTTTCTTGGCCTACAGTTGTCGGAATGAGGTCTATAAATACTCGTTTTGGGGCTACTCGTCGCGAGGATTGCAACCGTAATTTTTCTGGGATTTTTAGAGGACTGTATGCAGGTGAAAATCTCCCTCCTCTCTGCTGGTTTGTAGAAACAGCATGCGCTGTTTTGGGGAATATTGTGGTGCTAGTTATTGATTGTTGGTGATGTTGTTGGTTGGAACAGAGGCTTGTGCGGCTGAATACCGAGGGTGCGATTTTGGCAAAATTTGGATAGCGTGAGACTACGCACTTCACTGACTTCGACTTTGCCTGCGGAAAGCGTTTCAGGTGGGTTGCTCCATCCCCAGAACCGGTGGACGGTTCTCTAATTCTATATGTTAGAATGCATGCATGATTAAATGTACAACTAATAGCATTGAGTTGTAAGCTTGGAACGTGGCCTAGATTTTGTGGATTAATGCTTACAAATTATTGTACATGTTATTTAATCTTTGGCCTATTCATGTGGGTTTGACATTTTGTAGTAGCGGGTTTTTAGCGTGCCATATTAGCACATAGTATTTTACGAGGATTGATCATTCGAGGGGACAGGATATTATATCTATGTGCGGGTTTTACTCTGAGGAGTTATTATGGATTATGGATCATGGATTTTGGGCAAGTGTAGTCCATAGATGATTTTGGCATGAGTTTATATTTATGTGAAGCTACTATCGATTATACTTCCTTTTTCTTGCTTGAGAATAAATGCATGCTTGTATGGACATCTAGATAGGCCATCTTTTACTGTTACACTTTCATATTGGGACTTGACTTAGGAGAAACCATCTTTGCTTCTTTTCTCCTTTTTGTCAGTCATATGGTTCATGTTGCTCGGGTTCGAGCAGGGATTTGGGATAGTGTAGCTGGGATCTTGGTGTCGGGGACAGGTTGTACCGGATTGTGGTAGGCAGGGTTTCCGGCGACCGCGGATATTGGGCGGTTGGCCGGGTGTGGGTTGTTGCACCAGGTTGTGGTTTGTGGGGTATTGCGGCAACCGCAGACATTGGGCGGTTGACCGGAGGTTGCTTATGCATCAGATTGGCTATCAGGTTTCCCTTTGGTGGATGGGTTTTTCTACTTTGATCAGAGTCGTGATCCAGTCCTGCTATATGGTGATACTTGTTACAGTGATACTTGTTACAGTGATACTTTACTCATGCGGGTCGCTCCCCTCGAGTGCCACTCCGGAGTAGGCTTTAGACCGTGTTGGGTTCCTGTCAGACCGTGTTGGGTTCCGGTCATTTGGACAGTGGAGATACTGAGTTCGTGAGATTGATGACAGAGCAGGCAGTACCGGGTTTTATACCGGTTCATTCGATTGGGTTTGTTCGGTCAGGTACTTTTATTGTTGCACTCGTGCCTGGGGGCTGAGTGGAGTCTAGTAGCTGTGTTTAGACCAGTGCTAGTGTTGTTGGGAGCCGTTTGGTTTGACGGTGGTCCCATGTCGTTGTTAGTACTTTGACCGTTGTGTGAGAGGTTGAGCATCTTGAGTCTATCCGTTCTGAGAGAGCGTGGATTTCGACTATAGCCTGCATGAGCCACTATTCGATAGTGAGTTAGTCAGTTTGGACGCCCTACGTAATTCCTGCCCGTCAGCGGGAGGTGGTTGTAGGTGGGCGCAGGTTTGACTGGACCCGATGTGGCAGTCAGCTTGATCGGGTCGATTGAGCACCTCGTGTGCGAGTGTTACATATCTTTATAAGAGTTTCCCCATTTGAGCATTTAGATAGAGGCATGGTAGCTGTTGAGTGTCTCCAGCTTTCTTGTTCAGTTTTTACTGCATTGGTTATCTTATGCCTCTAGTGGACTTAGTGGGCAGATCGTCAGGCCTGGCGGTGGTACCCACTTAGCGTGCACCCGGGCGCGGGACAGGTGGCGCCTCCCGGTTTGCCGGCGTAGCAGGCGCGGTCCACGGGAGAAGCGCGGGTGTACGGTGGGCCGGAGCGGGACACGTGGCAGCTTGTGGTTGGAGCGGTGTAGCGCGCGCGGTCCACGCGAGGAGCGGAGCAGGTGCCGGGGCAGGTTGCCGTACGCGCGGGGCAGGTGGCCGTACGCGCGGGTCAGCCGGGCGACGTGCGCGAGGCAGGCGCGGGGGTGCCACGCGGCGCGGCCGGGGTGACCGGCACTGCTGTTTGCTGTTCGAGCGCGGGCGACGTGGCGCAACGCGGATGGCGGAGGTTGCTGTTTGCTGTTTTGGGGTGACATGGCAGCATCTGGTTAATTCGGGCGCTGACGGACGGCCGGATTCGGGCGCCCGAAAGTTGGGACCCATTCGGCATTATTGGATTTGTTTGGTTTATCTATATATAAGCCTTCTTTGCAGCGCGTTTTGGCTTTCTTCCCGAGCTCATCTCACTGTGAAGCCTATAGAAAACTTGTTCATCATCTTGTCGAGCATCTCGTGATGGATTCCCAGATTTTTTGGAGGCCTCGATATCCGCGCTTTCTGCGACGCTGCGCACTGCGACGTTTCTTGGATTTTGGCTTCCACCGTCACTTTTCAGTCCGCGAGGCACCCTGGATCACCCCGATAAAATCTTGAGCCGATTTTCACAGTAGCGCATTAACGAGAGGTAAGGCTTCATTTTCCGTGTTGATCACTTCTCAGCATTTCGAGTTTTTGGCATAGTTCCCGAGGTGTTTTGGTGACCCCTTTTCTGTTGTGAGATTTTGGACAGCGGCGGCTTGTCGATTTTCTATCTTGACCTACGAGCATCGGAATGAGGCGTTTAAGGACTCGATTGATATCTACTCTTCGAGAGGAACGCACCCGTATTTTTATTGGATTTTTATGAGGTCATTTCGAGGGTGAGAATTAAGCTTCTTTGTTGCTATTTTTCCAGCAGGATTGTGTTCTTGAGGAAGTGGCTTCCAATGTTGTTCTAATTGTTTCTTGGCCTACAGGTGCCGGAATGAGGTGTATAAATACTCGTTTTGGGGCTACTCGTCGCGAGGATCGCAACCGTGATTTTTCTGGGATTTTTAGAGGACTGTATGCAGGTGAAAATCCCCTTCCTCTCTGCTGGTTTGTAGAAACAGCATGCGCTGTTTTGGGGAATATTGTGGTGCTTGTTATTGATTGTTAGTGATGTTGTTGGTTGGAACAGAGGCTTGTGCGGCTGAATGCCGTGGGTGCGATTTTGGCAAAATTTGGATAGCGTGAGACTACGCACTTCGCTGACTTCGGCTTTGCCTGCGGAAAGCGTTTCAGGTGGGTTGCTCCATCCCCAGAACCGGTGGACGGTTCTCTCATTCTATATGTTAGAATTCATGCATGATTAAATGTCCAACTAATAGCATTGAGTTGTAAGCATGGAACGTGGCCTAGATTTTGTGGATTAATGCTTACCAAATTATTATACATGTTATTTAATCATTGGCCTATTCATGTGGGTTTGACATTTTGTAGTAGCGGGTTTTTAGCGTGCCATATTAGCACATAGTATTTTACGAGGATTGATCATTCGAGGGGATATGATATTATATCTATGTGCGGGTTTTACTCTGAGGAGTTATTATGGATTATGGATCATGGATTTTGGGCAGGTGTAGTCCATAGATGATTTTGGCATGAGTTTATATTTATGTGAAGCTACTATCGATTATACTTCCTTTTTCTTGCTTGAGGACAAATGCATGCTTGTATGGACATCTAGATAGGCCATCTTTTACTGCTACACTTTCATATTGGGACTTGACTTAGGAGAAACCATCTTTGCTTCTTTTCTCCTTTTTGTCAGTCATATTGTTCATGTTGCTCGGGTTCGAGCAGGGATTTGGGATAGTGTAGCTGGGATCTTGGTGTCAGGGACAGGTTGTACCGGATTGTGGTAGGCAGGGTTTCCGACGACCGTGGATATTGGGCGGTTGGCCGGGTGTGGGTTGTTGCACCAGGTTGTGGTTTGTGGGGTATTGCGGCAACCGCGGACATTGGGCGGTTGACCGGAGGTTGCTTATGCATCAGATTGGGTATCAGGTTTTCCTTTAGTGGATGGGTTTTTCCACTTTGATCAGAGTCGTGATCCAGTCCTGCTATATGGTGATACTTGTTACAGTGATACTTGTTACAGTGATACTTATTACAGTGATACTTTACTCGTGCGGGTCGCTCCCATCGAGTGCCACTCCGGAGTAAGCTTTAGACCGTGTTGGGTTCCGGTCAGACCGTGTTGGATTCCGGTCATTTGGACAGTGGAGATACTGAGTTCATGAGATTGATGACAGAGCAGGCAGTACCGGGTTTTATATCGGTTCATTCGATTGGGTTTGTTCGGTCAGGTATTTTTATTGTTGCACTCGTGCCTGGGGGCTGAGTGGAATCTAGTAGCTGTGTTTAGACCAATGCTAGTGTTGTTGGGAGCCGTTTGGTTTGACGGTGGTCCCGTGTCGTTGTGAGTACTTTGACCGTTGTGTGAGAGGTTGAGCATCTTGAGTCTATCCGTTCTGAGAGAGCGTGGATTTCGACTATAGCCTGCATGAGCCACTATTCGATAGCGAGTTAGTCCGTTTGGACGCCCTACGTAATTCCTGCCCGTCAGCGGTAGGTGGTTGTAGGTGGGCGTAGGTTTGACTGGACCCGATGTGGCAGTCAGCTCGATTGGGTCGATTGAGCACCTCGTGTGCGAGTGTTACATATCTTTATCAGAGTTTCCCCATTTGAGCATTTAGATAGAGGCATGGTAGCTGTTGAGTGTCTCCAGCTTTCTTGTCCAGGTTTTACTGCATTGGTTATCTTATGCCTCTAGTGGACTTAGTGGGCAGATCGTCGGGCCTGGCGGTGGTACCCGCTGAGAACTCCCTTTTTGGTGTAGTTCTCACACCCATAGGGGGTTTTGCCCCTCCCCCTTTCTTTCTCTCCTTTGTTTTTGCTGAGTCTTAGCGGGTGTTGCTGATTCTGCGGTTGCTGTGCGAGGCGAGGGAGTCGCGTGCTAGATCCGTACCCGTCTGTGGAGAGTAGCGGTACCCCTACATTGGAGATCCTGAGTACAGTCAGTAGATCAGTTTATTTCTGCTTTTGAGAGATTATTGTAGTGAGGTTATTACTTGTATTGAGAGCCTGTACACTGATGTTTTATTTGAGATACCTCCCTGTTGAGTTTTGGGTTTTGTATTTGAGGATATTGTATGATTATCATTTTGGGAGATGGACATTGTTATTATTCCAGTTGTGCAGATGGATGGTTTTAATTTTACCACACTTTCATGGTATAGCTCTGATATCTGTTTAGCTGTTGTACTTTTCTTGCAGGTAGGACGCTTCGCCTATGCGGGGTTTGGTATAGGTGGCGGATCTGTTGGCGAGCTCGGGTCGCAGTTTCGACCCCGGGGCGTGACACAGTAGGTAAGGCAGGTATAACCAACAGGTAACTGTAAACAAGGCTAACCATGTATATGGGTACAACAATACAGGGCTAAGCATGCTGAATGATATCTAGTCATGATACTAAGCATGTATGCAAAACAGATACATATAAAAGATATAGCAAAGGTATGAACCCATGTACCCAACCGATGCTGCCATTTTGGTCGTTGAACCTTAGGCGGAGATATCAAAACAAAACCAACCACAACCATACTGGATTCCACCTAGCCGAACTGACAGCAACCCCGTACCATTGATATAGCCGCAAGGATCCCCATACCTAAAGGTACAGCTGAGAGTTTCCCCATATCAGTACAGCCGCGAGGCTCCCCGTACCCAGTGATACGACATGAGGGGATTGCTCATGGGTCAACCGGACCCTCTACCGGTAAAGAACACCATGATGGTGGCCAAACCATCGGTGTACGCGATAGAACAACAGGTGCACGATGACGACGATGCTAATGGTCTAAGCCCACGGTCCACAGATCGGAAAGTCAGCATTAAGCCGGAAATCCCAATAGGGATGCAATAACCCAAACCTGTGCAGTACTGAATGCAAGATGTACTAGCTATCTGAATATGTGAATGGCTAATCATACACATGGCATATGTCCAGATAAAAGCAGAGCAGGATAAATGACTAGGTATAAACTGATAGCTACCTAATGTTCAATCAAGCATGGCAAATGTCCATATGCAACAGGTATACTAAAAGCATGAGTATAAGCTGGAAATAAATAAATAATGGCAAAGGCTCAGGGATATAATCTGGGCTAGTATGAAATACAGGGATCCAACCAACTAAGGTACCCCAGAGGGTCGAAGAGATAAAGCCCGGACCGAAGATAAACCCACCTGTGTGTAGGCGGACCAACGACTCTAACAGAAGGCTCGTGGGCCGGAGTCAGACTGAAAAGACTTGAATCATGAACACTGATCAGGAATGACTCACACATACCCAAATCCACAGACTCACTATGCACATAAGGCTTAAACCTGGATCTTTTCCAGATTCCCGCTCAATGAAAGCCGTTGGATTCTCAACAAAGGTTTAGAGATCATGGGCACACAGCCCGAGACAGCACGTGAGGTAACAATTGCATTTAGACCCCTAGGGTTTCATAAAATTGCATAATTACATGCATATTAGAGCATTTTTCACTCGTATAAATTTTCAGAGCATTTTTAAATCGAACCGAGGCCACCAGCAGGTGGGCCTCGACATTCTAAACACCGTGCTCACCATTTGGGAGCAGCACGAGACCCGAGGACAACTTCGGGCCATCATTTACTTATGCAATTAGGCTTAGGTTGCTACTTCGACTCAACCACTCAATCAAACCCTAATTTAGGGTGAACACCTTGCTCAGTAGGTCGAGGGAACTCAGAGGCTCACCCTGAGGGTGCAACATAACTGCTGGAACAGCATAAGGGATAACCAAACTACTTAGAGCCCTTAGTTGCTAGAACCTTTAATCTACCTGTGCAACCAGGAATTTAAGTTGAGCATCTTGTTCAGCATGTTACAGAGGTTCGAGGGCTCACCCTAGTGCAGCCCTACATCTGTTGAAACAAGGAAACCAGAGACCACACCCAAAATGGCAACAGTGCAGGGAGCATTCTCGGCCATGAACACATGCATCAAAGAGCTCGGAAATGGCCACATAAAAAAACCTTTATTTTGGTGGCCAACAGAGGCAAGCACCAGCCTCAGTGACTCTAGGGCATCACCAGGAGTGCAACCAGGTCGGGCGCCGGCTAGCGGTGGCCGGAGCTAGGCTGTGCGGCCAACTTGAAGCTTCAACAATGGCACTTTTCTAACCAGAGGCTTTTAGGTGCAACCTACAGAACCAAAATCTTCTAAGCATCAAATATGGAAGGTCTGAGCATGTCCCCGCCGGAGGTGAGCGGCGGATGGCCAGCCGCCATTAACGCGGCCAACCTTGGGCCATTAATGGCGGATCTTCATCCGGTCTGCATGGGCCGCATGCAAGGGCATGAATGGGTCCCTTACAACACCATGAAGCTAACCATGGCCATCGGCGGCATTGGGGAGCAGCGGCGACGCCGGAGCAAGAAGCTCGACCAAGCCTTCATCTTCCCCAAACTAGGGCATGGCCTCATGATGTCCACAGTGCACCAAACCATCCCAAATTTGGTGGAGAGCAAGAACATGTCCAGAGGAAGAAGCCCATCATTTTTTGTTTCCGTCCAAAACCGCCGGGAGCGAAGATAGCTCGAGGCGGAGCAAACTTGGGTTTCCGGCGGTGCAACTTCACCGCCGGCCAACCGGCGACTTCACAATTTCGGGGCTGGGCTGGGAGACTCCCCAGGTCATGAGGAAATTACTTCCAAAGGTCTCGGGTCCAAAGAACCAGAGGAGAGATGGCTCTTACCTTGGCCGGTGTTGGAGAAGAAGGAAGAAGCCGGATCTCCCTCCCCCGCGGCGCACGGCCACCGCAAGCTCCGGGCTCCTCCAAGCGCATTTCCAGGAGGTGGAAGAAGACCATATGTCACGCCCCGGGGTCGAAACTGCGACCCGGGCCCGCCAAACAGATCCGCCACCTATGCATACCTGCATAGGCGAAGCGTCCTACCTGCAAGAAAAGTACTATAACTAAACAGATATCAGAGCTATAAATAAAAATCTGCTGTAACTAAAATCAATCACTGTACAACTGGAAATAAACAACACTGTCTGCCTCCCAAAATAATAATAATACAAATCCTCGAGTACAAGCTCTAAACCCAACCGGGAGGTAACTCCAATATATATATACAACAGTGTACAGTCTCTCAATACAAAATATCCTCACTACAAGTCTCTCAAAAGAGGAAAAGAAACCGCTAATCTACTGATGATCTCCTCAGAAGGGTACCGCTACTCTCCAACGCCGGGTAGGGATCTAGCTCGCGACTCCCTCGCCACGATCAACAACCGCAGAGTCGGCAACACCTGCTAAGACTCTGCAAAACAAAGAAGAGGAGAGAAAAGGGGGGAAAACCCCCAAAGGGTGTGAGAACTACTCCAAAAAGGGAGTTCTCAGTGGGTACCACCGCCAGACCCGACGGTCTGCCCACCAAGTCCTCAAGAGACAAAAACTAACCCAAGTCATAAGACTGAAATGAGTACGCTGGAAACTCTCAACAGCTGCCCTGCCCCTAACTAAAGGCTAAAAGGGGGAGAACCAAACAGTGGTATGCAACCCCTAGCACATGAAGTGCACCACCGACCCAATCGAACTGACTGCCACATCTGGTCCAGTCAAACCTGCGCCCACCTACAACCACCTCCCGCTGACGGGCAGGAATTACGTAGGGCGTCCAAACGGACAAGCTCGCTATCGAGGAGAGAAACATGCAGGCTATGGTCAAAATCCACGCTCTCTCTCAGAACGGATAGAATCAAGATGCTCAACCTCTCACACAGCGGTCAAAGTACTCGCAACAACACGGGACCACCGTCAACCAGACGGCTCTCAACAATACTAGCACTGATCTAAACTCAACTACCAGTCTGCACTCGGCCCCCAGGCACGAGTGTAACAATAAAAGTATCTGACCGAAATAAACCCAATCAAACGAACCGGTATGACACCCGGTACTGCCTGCTCTGCTGTCGAACTCAGTAACTGATCGGCACACGGCTCGATCTCAAGATATGTAACGGACCGGCACACGGCTCGGTCAAAAATATAAGTAACAGACCGGCACACGGCTCGGTCAAGCCTACCTCCGGAGTGGCACTCGAGGGGAGCGACCCACACGAGTAAAGTACATCTCAGTAACAAGTATCCCTGTCAAGTGTCTCAATGTAGCAGGACTGGATCACGACTCTGATCAAAGTGGGAAAGCTCAACCACTAAGGAAAGACCCGACCTCAATCGGATGCACTAAACGATAAGTGGGAAACTCCATCCACTAAAGAAACTGATACCCAATCAGGTGCATAGAGAAACACCCGGTCAACCGCCCAATATCCGCGGTTGCCGCAAAGCCCCACAACTAAACCAACCTGCCCAGACACGATGTCCCGACTGTACACTACCCAGACCCCCTGCTCGAACCCGAGCAACACTGACCACCTGACTAACAAGAAGGAGAAAAGAAAAGCATGGTTTCTCCTAAGTCAAGTTCCAATAAGTAGTGCAGCAGTAAAAGATGGCCTAACTACGTGACCATACAAGCATGCAATTGTCCTCAAGGAAATAAAAGGGGGCTAAAGCATAATAGTAGTTCCTTAGGAATAAGCAACATGCCGGAATCCCAAAACTAGACCTGTCCACAATTCAGGGTTCATCAATAGAATGATCATAATAACTCCTCAGAGTACAAATCCGCACATAGCTACGAAATCCTGTCCCAAGCATAATCCATCACAAGAAAGGCTATGTGCTAACATGGCATGTTACATAATTTCATAGGGTAACATTATCCTAGGTAAGCTTACACTAGTCATCACATAGATGCCCAAGTCATGCAAGTCCTCAGCATACCTCATAAATACTATTCTTGCAATCATTTATACCGATATCATTAACAAGCTTACCTACTTACCAATATAAACTATGTACCCTACACATGCATGCATCAGTCATAGAGGGGTGACATCCCCACAAGTGGACTTATACTTGCCACAACATAAACATTGCCTTAAACAATTACTGATAATAAGCTCACCCACCTGAAGCGCTTAACCCAAGGCAAACCTGAAGTCGGTGAAGTGGGTAGACGCCCGCGGTCCAAAATCTGCCAACATAACACCCACGGTACAAGTCGCGCAAGCCTCGGCTTCAAACAGCTAAAAACACCCCTGGGCACAACAATAACGCTCAACATTACACTTTTATTCCAAAATTAACCAAACATACACAATCTGAAAATCAGTCCCAAAGCCGCGCATATTTCACCTGCTGCAAGTGCCCAGAAAAATCCAATAAAAATACCACAGTAATCCTCGCGTCGATACCTTCGAAACGAGTACCTGCACGTCCAATTCCGAGCTTCCTACACTGAGAAACAATTCGGACAAGGGAACCACCCCGAATCAAACTACACTCAAAAACTGTAGCAACAATTACTGTTCACAGATAATCTTCACCTTCGAGAAATATTCAGAAAATTCCAAGAAAATTTGGGCATATTCCTCGTGATGTGTAGATGCAAATCGCCTCTTGAATCGCCCCAATCCAATGCCTGTGCACGAAGATATCACTAAAACACCTCGCCGCTGTCCCAGAACTCCGCCCAGAAAAAGGGGTTACAAGATGATCCGAAAGACCCATGAAAAGCTCGGAATGGGAAAAACCAGTAAACATGGGAAACATAGCCCTACCTGTCGTGAAGCCAACGGCGCAAGAATCACTGAAAAAGGTGCTCGGGGTAAGCCGGGGGAGTCCTCGCACCAAAACGCGACGAAGAAGACCACAAACAAACGAGCGTCGCGCCGTGCCGTAAAAATAGAAACCTCGATAAGCGTGCCACCAAAAATCCCAAAACTTTGCAGAAAGATGCAGCCAAACACGAGGATCAACTTTGCTGAAGGCACCCCGGCGAGAAGAGGCTCGGAAATGGTGGAAAAAGGGAGAAGAAGAGAGCTCGGATCGCTATTTATAGGCAGCTGAAACAATTGGAAAATACCGGATATGTCCGGATTTCCGGGCGCTGGGAATTTTCGGGCGCGCACTGTAGCAGCCCGAAATCCCCGCGCCCGAACACTGTAGCCGCCCGAATCCCTCCTGGGCCGCCACGTCGCCCGCCAAACAGCGGACAGCAACCCCAGCCGCTCCCCGCGCGACACGTCGCGCCCCCCAGACGCCGACACGTGTCCTCCCCAAGCGCGGGAATCCGCCCGACCGCGCCCACGTGCGCCTGACGCCGCCGCCTGCCACCCTGCCGCGCACAGTAGACCCACCAATCGGAGAACACCACGTGTCATGCCACTGCCTAGTGAACCCGGTGCACGAAATCGTGTGGACCGAACCAATGCAAACCTGCCACGTGTCACCCCCGGTCCACCGTGCGCCCCGCACTCCCCCGTAGACCGCGCCCCGCGGACCGGCCCACTCCCGAGCCGCCACGCGTCCCGTCCCCGGCGCACGCCTGCCGCGTGGACCGGGCGGCCCGCGCCTCCGTCCGCCGCGCTGCCTGCGGCCGCTCCGCCGCTGCCGCCGCCGCCGGAAACACTGTTCCGGCGTGAACAGTGTCCAGAGCCCAAAAATAACAAGTGGGTAGTCCGTTTTAACCGTTTTCGCGCGCTGAATCCGAATTTGATGTCCATTTCGCCAAATTCCAACTCCAAAATTTGCCGAAGGCATCCGGAAAGGTAATCCTTGGTCCAAACTTCGCGCTGAGTCCAAATTTAATATCCACTTCGCGCGAAACCACTTCTAACGATCCGACGGAGTCCAATGATCACCCACGTGATCCACTAAACACACAGAGCCCAACACTAATGTCCAATTGGGGCACAAATCCCACCAACACGCCACATAGGCCTCTGGGAGCTGTAGATGATCCAGTAATCTCGACGTGGGGATCCAGGTCCTCACACCATATCAAGCTCTTAGAGGAAAAGGAAGAGGGTTTGGTGTTGTCTTCTCCTTCCTCACCCGAGCCCAAGAGATGCTTGTAGGCGGTTTCTTCTCCGGGCTCAGGGGAATACTCTGTCGCTTGGGGAACCCTCAAAGGGTCGTGTAGGGTTGCGAGGAGTCCCCAGAAACGGCTTAAGTTCTAAGCTGTTGGATCCCCAAGAGTCACATACATAACGTATGGAATAATGGAAATTTTGCAAAAAACCCCTTGTACAAAGCTCTCTTAGCCATGAAGTCCCTACTGTAGGTGACAATGGCGTATTAACCTCTCATCAAGAAGTCTCATTCCATTTGGTCCATAAAAATGTGGACCATATTGTGAAAATACCACTATTTTTATCATTTTTCATGCCTTTTGAGGCACTAGAGTGTCAAAATGGAAAACGAACTTTGCCACGACGTCCGGCTTGATGAAACCTATCAAGTAGTGTATCTGGTTTCTTGAGTTGACGCCCCGATAAATTCTCGATCCATTTAATACAGTAAATTTATATTGTGTGGCACGCACTACGATACTTTAGAGCCGTCAAACGCAGATTTCGTCAGCGCCACTGCGCTCAGAACGACGATGCCATTTAAATCGACTATCTGGACCGTCAAATTCGGACTCCAGACGGTCGATCGGCCAACGTTGGCCGGCGGGGGAATTAAAATAGGGATTACTATTCACAACTTAAGTTGTGGGCCTCGCTTCATTTTCGCTGTTTTAGAGACGATCCAACCGTTAGATCGAAAATCTGTTTACACCATTTTTACTCGATTCGTCGAGATGGTCACACTGGCGATTTTAGATTTTTGAGATCAGACTCCGATCTGAAAGGCGGTAAATAGGGTCCCGAAACACTGTTTATTTACACTTTTTCACCATATAAATATTTTGGAAAATATTTTTTAAATTCAAATTTAAATTTTCAAAATTCATGGTCACTACAAAATATCCAAAACAAAATAGGAACCCTATATATTAACCCACGATCATTCCAAGGCACAAAGTAAGGCACAAATTAAATTCAAAGCCACAATGTAGAAAGCTCAAGGCACAAAGTAAGACACAAATTAAATTCAAAGCCACAATGTAGAAAGTGTCACGCCCTGGCGACGAAACTGCGACCCGGGCTCGCCAACAGATCCGCCGCCCATACGGTGAACCCCGTATAGACGAAGCGTCTAACCTGCAAAAGATAGATACTATACTATCCAGATATCAGAGCTGAAAATAAACTGCTAGAAATAAAATAAAATAATACAAAGTCCTCACCAAAGTACAAGTCACTCAACTCAGAAAGAAAAGTACAACTCTATACCTCACTACAAGGTCTCTCAACAACAAGTAACTCTCATAATATAAAAAGGGTACATCTACTCTCTGGACGACGACTGGTAGGGATCTAGCTCGCGACTCCCTTACCTCGGTCTGAAGAAGCAACAACTGGAGCAGCAGGAACAGGAGTAGAAGTCCTTGGGGAAAAAGACACCACGACGGGTGTGAGAACTACATCCCACAGTAGTCCTCAGTGGGTGCCGTCAACAAGCCCAACGGTTTGCCCACTAAATCTACTAGAGGCATAAGGTAATAAAGGAAATACTGAAGGAAAGAGCTGGAAATGAATAACTCTACAGCTACTATGACTCTATCTAGATGCTCAAAAAGTGGAACAGATGATAACATGGTGCATCTACTAACATATCAGTATAGTCACCCAATCTGAACTGACTGCCTCCTCGGGTCCAGTCAAACAAGCGCCTACCTACTGCCGCACATCCTCAACAGGACGGGTCTACCGTAGGTATGTCTGTAGCTGCCAAAACTGGCTCAGCCAGAAGGACTGTGTCCGTAACTGCCAAAACTGGCTCAGTCAGAGGGACGGCGTCCGTAACTGCAAAAACTGGCTCAGTCAGAGGGACAGCGTCGACAAGTCACGATAGAAGAACTCAATCTCACGCTGGTTGCAACAACCCGGTCTAAAGCTCAATCTCAACGCCGGTTACAACAACCCGGTCTCGCCTACTCCGGAGTGGCACTCGAGGGGAGCGACCCGCTCGAGTCAAAAGTAACCCATGTCCAACAACTCTGTCAAGTATCTCAGCCAATGAGGCAAAAGTCGACACTATGCTCAAAGTGGAGACTCACTCAATCCACAATGCAAAACCCAGCCCCAACTGATGTATAACACTAATCGGTCAAACCGCCCACAGTTTGCGGTTACCGAAATAATAACCCGAGTCGATAATCTGGTGCAATCCCACCCGACTCAACAATATAGCTATACTATCCCCCATCCCTGCTCTCTAACCCGAGCAACAAGGAACACTCGACAGTCGGGACCGTCAACCCAACGGCTCCCTAAAACAGGCATCACTGACAGGATCACTCCACAACAGACACAATAAAGGGTCCGGGAACCCAAAAAGACTAGAACCTACAACCCTAATCAAATAAGAACAGGCTCTAGGCATAGCCTCTCATTGTTCTCGTCCCAAAGGAAAAAGGCAGACCTTGGAACCCAGACCACTCGAACCATCTCGGGTGGTTAAATTTATCGGAAAAAGGTGATATTTCTTATTGAAAGCCATTTGATCTGAAAGAAATCCATATTTAATGATTTTTAGTTCTTTTTAGGAAAACAATTGAAAACAAGCTTTATATCCAAGCCTCGTAGAGCTAATGCCTTTGTCCAATCAAACAAGAACAGACTCGGCGACTCCACGATGCTCGAAAGAAAACATTGGTTAACTAAAATCATATGTGTGTCCAAAAACAGTTCTGGGTTCAAGGTCCTGCTATCACTAGTACAAAGCTGCCACTGACACAGTAGCGACAATAAAATAAGAAACCAAAACATCTCGGGACCGCCGTCTACCAAACGGCTCCCGCCACAGATGAACGATCAACTGTATCTACCAGACTCCACTCTGCTCCCAAGCACGAGTGCAAGAATGCATCCCACACTAAAAGAAGCCCGACCACTCGGCCCACTACCCGGGCGAGTAAAACACTATGTCCAGGAAAGAAAAGAAGTGTGGATGTCTAAAGCAGAATAAACCTAGCCCAAGTTGAAATTTTCTACAGTCTGGCTGAACATGCTGCATATGACGGGGTGCTAGGTCAAATTCCAAGATAATAATAATAATTTTACAGAGTAGGAACAAGAGATCGCATGATCATCATATAACTCTAGAATCAACAGCTATCACATTCTAGCATGCTACACAGGAATATCACTATCATGCATGGTCCTACTATAGCAGATTTAATGCACATTGCATCATTCTTGGAGACAGGGCCACCCACCTGAAGGTGCACAACTGTCCAGGGTCGTACAGCTAAGAAAGCCCAGAAACAGATATACGAGCACAATCACCAAGCCAACAGTACCAAAGTAGTGTTCAAAGCATCCTGGGTACATAATAGATCCAAGAATTACACTTAATTCCACTAAATTCCACATTTTTAAAATCTGCGATGAACAGTCTTCTTTCTGCGAAATTTTCACCTGCAAAACAGCCTCCAAAAATTCCAATAAAAATATGACGGCGATCATCGCGAAGTGTAGATGTCGATAGAGCCTTGAAACGTCGAATTCCGACGTCCGGATGCAGAGATAAAAATCCGCGAAGGCCTTGCTGTCCAGAAACCTCACCAGCACAAAAAGGGCTCAGTAAAGCCTCGAGAACCGTGCCAAAAACCCAAATCTAGATGAAACACTCAACACGAAAGTCGAAGATATACCTCTCATGAATCCAACGCAGCAAAAATCGTCCAAAAAAACAGTCGGGGTAGCTCTGTAGACCTCTCAGACTGAAGTGCGACCGAAATGGGCCTCCAACTGAAAATCGTCGCATTGCGCTCCGATGCCGAAGTCGTCAACGCCGCGGCTTCGAAAAATTCCGGGCCTCTGCCAGAAGATGCGCAACATGAAGATCTCCAACTTTGCTAAAGGGGCTAAGGGCAGAGGAGCTCGGGAAAGGGGGCAAAAAGCACCAGCAAGCAGCCTATTTATAGCCCAGCCCGAAAAAATCCAGATTTTGGACTTTTGGCCCAAAATTCGGGCGCCCGGGGCATTCGGGCTGCTACAGTAACGGGCCCGGCCCGTTACTGTGCGCGCCCGAATCCTTCTCGGGCCGCCACGTGGCCCAGACGCGCTCCCCGCGCCCGGCGCAGGTGCGCCCGCGAACCGCGCGACGCCGCGTGTCCCGACACGCGGACGTGCGCGGCTGCACCCTGCCAACCACGGGGCGCCACGTGGCGCCCCCACGTCGTCCCCCCAACCACTCTGCCGTACGGCCACCTGCTCCAGCCGCTGCGTGGACCGCGCGCACCAAGTCCCGCTAATCCAGAGCCGCCACGTGGCCATCCCTCGGTCCACCGTGCACCCCGCCAAGTCCGTGGACCACGCCTGCTGCACCGGCCAACCGTAGCCCGCCACGTGGCCCGCGCCTGGTGGACGCCTCCCGCGGTGGACCGCCCGGCCTCTTCTCGGCCCGCCGCCGCGCTCCGCCGCCGCCGCTGCCGCCTCTCCGCCGGCCGGAACAGTAAATCCACACCTTGAAATCCGTGTTTTCGCGTCCGGGCTCCGAAAAATACAAGTAAATAGTCCATCTTGACCGTTTTCGCGCGCTGAATCCAAATCCGATGCCCGATTTGCCAAATTCCACTTCTAAAATTTCTCAAAAATTCCCGAAAAATCAAGCTTGATCCGTTTTTCATGCCGGGTCCATTCTTGGTTCCAATAAGCGCGCAAAAAACCTCAATCATCCAATATGGACTTCCTGTTAAGCAATCTTGCTCCCGTTAACACCAGAAATCTATTTTCGGGTCCCGACACGCGCACAAACACTCCCAGAAACCACTAATCCATCAACGAGCCTTTAAGTGGGGATTCGGGTCCTCACATCCTCCCCCACTAAAAGAAAGTTTCGTCCTCGAAACAAACACGCCTCAAAAGGGAGTTCAAAGCCAAGGGTAAGCATCCAACAAGACAGTCTCCAACTCCCCAGTCGCTACACACTCACCACAAAGTGAGTCCAACAGCTGGATAAACCTCAAAAATTCCAAAAACTGGGGACAAGGAAAAACAACCAACTCTACGCGTCCAAACTACACGAATTACGCCAACGCAACCCACCAGAAAGGTAAGGGCCCCACCAGCAGGAGAGTCATCAACCCCCAACTCTCTAATTTAGAAATCAACTGAAATTAGCGAAAAGTTCGAAAGTTCCGTAAGACCAGTGCCCTCGCCCCAATCAAACAAGAACAGGTTTGGGCACCGTCTCCATTTCTGGAGTAGTCTTTCGAATCTTTCGTCTTGTTCGCAAATTTCAGCACAAGGGCGAGAAAAAGGGAGAGAAGTGTTGATGCCATTCCTGCTGTGGCAACAAAAACGGAAGCTACGATCTATCCGTGCCCCTAAAAGAAAAACACAACTCTATCCGAGAGCCCTAGAGACATAACCTCTAGCCCTAGGCGTCACCTACGCTCAACAAGTAGCCCCTAACCCAGAGTCGCTGAAGCCGCTGCTACAGGAAGGATGCCGTGGTACCAAAAAGCTCAACTCAGCTGACTGAAAAATAAAGCCATACCTGCGGCGATAGGATCTGCTGCTGGGGTGCCCTCCACTAGGGCTGCGTAAACCCATCTACTGGGTGCTGAAGACCGTCGTCCCGTCTGTCCCGACGTCGTACCCCACTCAGTCTGACGGTGTACCGGAGGGGCTTCCGCTTCCTGAACGGGCAAGGGGGGGTGCTATAGCAAGGGTCGTACTGACATAATAGCTCGGGGACAAGCTGCTCGAAAATGTCCAAACTCTCCACAAAGGAAACACCGTCCCTGCCTCTGATCACACTACGACGGTGGATGAGGGCCGCCACAGATGACACACCGCTCACGTCGCTGCTGCCGGAACTGCTGCTGAAACTGCTGTCGCTGCTGATACTGCGGCTGCTGCGAGTGCCCACCTGAACTCTGGCGCCTCTGAAACTCACGACCCTCAGGGTGAGATCGTGGAAGTCTCGGAGGTGCCTACCGCCTCGTCTGTCCCTCATCAACAGGTGCTGGGCGCTTCGCCCCTGGAATCACTGCAGGAGCTGGAGCCATCTCATCCATCACCGCCTCTCCGCACTTAACGTAAAATGCCTGCTCCATAGATGCATCCAACGTCTGCAATCTGTGCGAATGGACGAGCTGATAAATCTCCCGGCGTAAACCCCGCTCAAACATGTAAATCCGATGCGCCTCGTCCCTAGCTGAGTACGGCACACAGGCCAACAACTGGTTGAAGTCTGCGATGTATATGTGAACGGGCCTATCTCCCTGGCGGAGATTCTTCAGCTGCTCCTCCAATCTCTGACGAACACTCTCAGGAAAGAAGGCCCCTAGAAGCATACTACGGAACTCCGCCCAAGAGAGAAGCTGCGCCCCAGGCGGACCAGCGGGTCGCACACGCCGCCACCATGCCTCGGCGTTGCTCTCCAAGAAGTGAGTAGCCAAGAGAACTCGAAACCTCTCCTCTATGAACAGACTCTCAAAATGACGCTCCATGGCCGTGATCCAAGACTCAGCCTCCCATGGCTCTGCACTCAATCCAGAAAAATGGGGTGGATCGAACTGGCGGAACCTCATCAATAGATCCACCACCTCACGCTGCTCTGTACAGGTCAACTGTCCTGCCGTCCCGGACGGCTGCCCACGGGTAACCGGTGCTGTAGGGGCTGCCTGCGCTACTTGTACAACTGGGGGTGCCACAGCTGGTGAAGAAGGTGCGGGGAAACTCTCAGGGGGTGCTACAGCTGACTGCGCCCTCTGCTCCATCATACGGATCATCCGGTCCACGGTCTCCTCCTGGCGCCGTGAAATCTCCTCCTGGCGCCGGAGAGTCCCTGTCAAATGGGCCATCTGAGCCCGAAGCTCCTGCACCTCACTCCGCTGACCCTGTGCTGACTCCTCCTGCTTAGGCTCAAGGGAGGAGGAAGGCTGAGAACGTGTCTGCATCCTGCGTCGGGGAGGCATCGTACCCACCTGTAATCCACATGCAAACATCAGGACAGCACCAAACAACACTCGACCCAATCCAGCGAAAGTCTAAGACATGTCATCCATTCCGTAGCATTATGTTGTCTGCAGCCAACATAATCGCTTAGGAGAATAAACATGCCAATCACTCATCCCATCTCTTGGGAGAGGTAATAAAACTCAATCAGGACTTTCGCTAAAAGTCACGACTCTCACGTGGTCATCCTAATGTCCAACCATAAGCCTAGGGTTTCTAAGTCCTCAATGACCTAAAACCTAGGCTCTGATACCACTCTAATCTGTCACGTCCCGGCGTCGAAACTGCGACCCGGGCTCGCCAACAGATCCGCCGCCCATACGGTGAACCCCGTATAGACGAAGCGTTTAACCTGCAAAAGATAGATACTATACTATCCAGATATCAGAGCTAAAAATAAACTGCTAGAAATAAAATAAAATAATACAAAGTCCTCACCAAAGTACAAGTCACTCAACTCAGAAAGAAAAGTACAACTCTATACCTCACTACAAGGTCTCTCAACAACAAGTAACTCTCATAATATAAAAAGCGTACATCTACTCTCTGGACGACGACTGGTAGGGATCTAGCTCGCGACTCCCTTACCTCGGTCTGAAGAAGCAACAACTGGAGCAGCAGGAACAAGAGTAGAAGTCCTTGGGGAAAAAGACACCACGACGGGTGTGAGAACTACATCCCACAGTAGTCCTCAGTGGGTGCCGTCAACAAGCCCAACGGTTTGCCCACTAAGTCTACTAGAGGCATAAGGTAATAAAGGAAATACTGAAGGAAAGAGCTGGAAATGAATAATTCTACAGCTACTATGCCTCTATCTAGATGCTCAAAAAGTGGAACAGATGATAACATGGTGCATCTACTAACATATCAGTATAGTCACCCAATCTGAACTGACTGCCTCCTCGGGTCCAGTCAAACATGCGCCTACCTACTGCCGCACATCCTCAACAGGACGGGTCTACCGTAGGTATGTCTGTAGCTACCAAAACTGGCTCAGCCAGAGGGACTGTATCCGTAACTGCCAAAACTGGCTCAGTCGGAGGGATAGCGTCCGTAACTGCCAAAACTGGCTCAGTCAGAGGGACAGCGTCGACAAGTCACGATAGAAGAACTCAATCTCACGCCGGTTACAACAACCGGTCTAAAGCTCAATCTCAACGCCGGTTACAACAACCCGGTCTAAAGCTCAATCTCAACGCCGGTTACAACAACCCGGTCTCGCCTACTCCGGAGTGGCACTCGAGGGGAGCGACCCGCTCGAGTCAAAAGTAACCCATGTCCAACAGCAAATCTGTCACGCCCCGGGGTCGGACTGCGACCCGGGCTCGCCAACAGACCCGCCGTCTGTGCGGAAACTGCCGCACAGACGAAGCGTCCAACCTGCAGAAGAGGTCTAGCTACACAAGTATCAGAGCAAGAAAGAAGCTAAGCCGAAAGAGTAAGCTGCAAACAGGAGTCACTAAGTAAAAGGAAAGGTACAATATCCACAGCCTCCCACAACCGGGTACAACATCACAACTAATACAAAAGTGGAAAACAAAATACCCGGGGAAACTCTACCACGGACTCAACAGCCGAGAGGGTACTAATCAGCTAAGCCCTTGCCGCGGTCGGAAGACTCCTCACGAACCGACCCAGGAGCGGCCACCTCGGAAGCACCTGCCACACACAGCGGGTGTGAGATCAACTGAAAAGTCAGATCTCAGTGGGTACCGGTATCCAATCCACGGTAGCCCACCAAGTCCCCTGGAAGTCAAACAGATAGATAGATAGATAGATAGATAGATAGATAGATAGATACAGAAAGGAAAGCTGTAAATAAATCTATCACTATATGCGGTAATGCAATGCAATATGAAATGGCATCTAACATCATCCACGATGACCACCCGCTCATGCCATTTCCCCCGCAGCCACCTGGTAACTCGGCCAGGGGCGAACTCACACCTGGTATCTCGGCCTGGAAAAACCCACCTGGTAGCTCGGCCAGGGCAAACTACCTCCTGGTAACTCAGCCAGGGAACAAAGATTCCCGGTAACTCGGCCGGGAGAAACACCCTCCTGGTAACTCAGCCAGGGGCGTCGGATACCACTGTGTATCCCAGAACGAATTCCTAAGAGCATAACTCGTGTCTTGGTCGGAACCATAACCATCGACTCACACGGCTGCTGCGCACTTACCTGACATTCCCAGGACACATCACCCTTGCATTTGCAAGTCAAATGGACATTCCGTAGCACTCTCGGAGGAAACCAACCCACCTGCGAAGAGGTCACAAAAACGTGCGCCAAATAGAAGTCCCGGTGCGATCCTACAGCTCGAAGTAGTACAACGTGCACCGCCGACCACGATATCAGGCCAACACTAAGTCACACTGTAAAATCGGAGAAAACCGGGGTCAGAAGGAAAAACCCAAGATAACGACCCGCCCTCAAGCGGCGGAAAACCCAACCGGCGATGACGAACGTCGGGCGTTGCGCGGAACGCCCCCTCGCGCAACCGCCACGTCGCGTCGCCGGGCCGCAACCCAGCAGCCCAGGGCAGCCCACGGCTGCGCAGTCCAACGCACGCTCCTCGTGGAGACGGCCAGCTGCGCGGCCGGTAGCGCCGCGCGGCCCCAAAACTGCCCGCGCAAGGCCCTGCAGCGCCGCGCGCCTGGCGCGCGGCCTGCAGGGCCGCGGGGCCCAAGGGGCCGCCGCGCGGCCCTCTGCAGCGCCGCGCGCCTGGCGCGCGGCCTGCAGGGCCGCGGGGCCGGTCTGCAGTGCCGCGGGGCCCAAGGGGCACCCGCGCGGTGCCCTGCAGTGCCGCGCGCCTGGCGCGCGGTCTGCAGGGCCGCGGGGCCCAAGGGGCACCCGCGCGGTGCCCTGCAGTGCCGCGCGCCTGGCGCGCGGTCTGCAGGGCCGCGGGGCCCCAGGCCAGCCCGCGCGGCACCCCAGCAGTGCCGCGCGGCTAGCGCGCGGCCTGCGGTGCCGCGCGGCACGGGGCCGCCCGCGCGGCATCCCTGCAGTGCCGCGCGCCCAGCGCGCGGTCTGCAGGGCTGCGCGGCCTCCTCCCCGCCGCACGGTCAAGCCGCCCGGCGCGCTGCTGCTTAACCAAGCAGCAGCGCGCACGCTGCGCGCGGCGCACATGCGCGTCCGCGCAGCGGCGACACCGGCCACACAGCCGGCACGGCTGACGCGCCCCCGACAGCAAGAAGGAAAAAGAAAAGAAGAAAATAAAAGAGAAGATGGGGGAAACCAAAATCCAAAGCGACATTAACAAAAAGGCTACCAACCTCGCTAATGCCGCTCCACAAGGCGCGATCGGCTCCACCCGCCGCAGCAAGGGAAGGACCCAAGAACCCTCACCAACTCCTTCTTCTTCTTCCTCTTCTCACTTTCCTCTCCTTTGCTTCAGACCCCTTTGCTTCAGACCACCAAGCTGGGAGATGGTTGGTGAGGTGGCTCGAAAGAGAGAGAGTGAGAGGGGGTTAAATAAAGTGAAGAGAATTAATTTCACCCACCCTCCACTAATTAAAACACCCAGCCACTCAATTAATTAAGCCCACCTCAGCCAACTACACCCTCTCCTCCAACAGCAAGCAAAGGCAACAAAACATCAAAAATTAATTAAAACAATTAAATAATAAAATAATCAAAAGGGGTCACGATAACTCACTTTTCGACCCCGGCACCTCCGCCGCCGCCCGGAACCACCCGAACACCGCTGTAAATCGAAAATACACGCGCTCACGCCTTTTTCCAGTCAAAAGGCTCGTCGGTGGAGTCAGAAAGCTCATCCTAAAAACCGTTACTCTACACTCTCCCCCCCTTCAAACGGTTTCGACCACGAAACCCCAAAAGCTCAAAAGTCAGGAGGGCGCCTCAAATAAGTGCGGGTAGGTAGTCTTCAACTCATCCTCGGGCTCCCAAGTAGCCTCTCTCTCATCATGGTGGCTCCACAATACCTTCACATAAGGTATGACCCGACTTCGCAATTCTCTCGTCTCTCGAGAAAGAATTCGAATCGGGCGCTCGCGGAAATGCAGCTCATCGTCCAGCTCCAAAGCAGTGAAGTCCACAATGTGAGAGGGATCATAGACATACCTCCTCAAAACAGACACATGAAAAACATCATGAGTACCGGCTAGCCGCGGCGGTAGAGCAACACGATAGGCGACAGGTCCAACACGCTCCAGAACTTCAAAAGGGCCAATGAAACGCGGGCTCAACTTCCCGCGCACCCCAAAGCGCCGAATCCCTCGAGAGGGCCAGACCTTCAAAAACACATGGTCTCCCACCAGAAACACCAAGTCTCGCCTCCTTCTATCGGCGTAGCTCTTTTGTCGGCTCTGAGCAGTGACCAAGTGGCGCCGAACAACCTTAACTTTCTCCTCAGCCTCCAAGAGCAAGTCAGGCCCCAAGGTTTTTCTTTCACCCACATCACTCCAACAAAGAGGCGATCGACACTTCCTACCATACAACGCTTCGAAGGGCGCCATCTTGATACTCGCCTGGAAGCTATTGTTGTAGGCGAACTCTGCAAGTCTCAAGTGTAGATCCCAACTGCCACTAAAACTCAGGACACAAGCTCTCAACATGTCCTCCAAGGTCTGAATCGTCCGCTCAGACTGTCCGTCGGTCTGTGGGTGAAAGGCAGTGCTGAACTGAAGCTGGGTTCCCATAGCCGTCTGCAAGCTCCTCCAAAACTGAGAGGTAAACCTGGGATCCCTATCTGATACAATAGAAGCTGGCACTCCATGAAGCCTCACGATCTCGTCAAGGTATAACTGTGCTAATATCTCCAAGGCCCAACTTGACTGAATCGGCAGAAAGTGAGCAGATTTAGTCAACCGGTCAACGATCACCCAAATGGCATCGGCTCCCCTCTGAGTCTTCGACAGACCCACAACAAAGTCCATGGTGACACATTCCCATTTCCACTTAGGGATTGGTAGGCTTTGTAACTTGCCAGCAGGAACCTGATGTTCCGCTTTAACCTGTTGGCAAGTTAGACAGCGAGCCACAAACCTACCAACATCCCTCTTCAGGCCCTGCCACCAAAACTGAGTCTTCAAATCCCTATACATCTTAGTTCCCCCAGGATGGAGGGTGTAAGGTGTATAGTGAGCCTCCCTCAGGATCAGCTCTCTAATATCCACATCCGCCGGTACACAAACGCGGTCCCTGTACCTGAGTACTCCCGCGACATCCACAGAAAAGTCCCCGCTCTGACCAAGCTGGATCTGGTCTCGAATCCTGAGAAGATAGGGGTCCCCACTCTGCTTCTCTCTAATCCTGTCCAGTAGAGTGGGCTGCAAGACCATAGACATAAGTCTTGCCGAAACCCCCGGGGACACAACCTCTATATCCAAACTCCTCAGCTGCTCTCTCAGTGGTCTCTGCTGGGTAATAAGCATACTCAAGGTCTGCCCTGCTCGCCTGCTCAAAGCATCCGCGACCACGTTAGCCTTGCCGGGATGATAGAGAATGCTCAAGTCAAAGTCCTTCAATAACTCAAGCCACCGGCGCTGCCTCAGGTTGAGTTCCTTCTGGGTGAACAGGTACTTCAAACTCTGATGATCGGTAAAAATCTCACAGCGCTCGCCATACAGATAGTGCCGCCAGAGCTTCAAGGCAAAAACCACAGCAGCGAGCTCAAGGTCATGTGTAGGGTAATTCCTCTCATAATCCTTTAACTGGCGAGAAGCGTAGGCAATCACCCTACCATGTTGCATCAACACGCAACCAAGGCCGCTGTGGGAGGCATCACTGTAAACCACATACCCCTCTCCCATAACCGGTAGTGCAAGAACTGGAGCTGAAATCAACCTCTGCTTCAAATCCTCGAAGCTTTGCTGGCAATGCTCTGACCAAACAAATTTTACCCCTTTCTTGGTCAACTTGGTGAGGGGGGAAGAGAGCTTCGCAAAGCCCTCAACAAAACGACGGTAGTAGCCCGCAAGGCCCACGAAGCTTCGAATCTCTGTCACCGTCGTAGGTCTAGGCCAATCCCGAACCGAAGCTATCTTTGCCGGGTCCACTGCCACTCCTGCGGCTGAAACAATATGGCCAAGAAAAGAAACCTCCCGAAGCCAAAAGGCGCACTTCTTTAACTTCGCATACAGCTTTTTCTCCCTCAGAAGCTGCAGCACTAACCTCAAGTGCTCCTAGTGCTCAAAGTCGCTACGGGAGTAAATCAGGATGTCATCAATGAAAACCACCACAAAACGGTCCAAGTACGGCTGAAAGACTCGGTTCATCAAATCCATGAACGCCGCCGGGGCATTCGTCAAACCAAAAGGTAGCACTGTAAACTCGTAATGCCCATACCGAGACCTGAACGCCGTCTTGGACACATCCTCGGCCCTCACCCTCAGCTGGTGGTAACCGGACTGCAGATCTATCTTCGAGAAAACCGTGGCTCCCTGAAGCTGATCAAACAAATCATCAATCCTAGGAAGTGGATACTTGTTCTTGACGGTCACTTTATTCAATTCCCTGTAGTCCACACAAAGCCTAAGTGACCCGTCCTTTTTCTTCACAAAAAGAATCGGGGCTCCCCAAGGAGAAACACTAGGACGCACAAACCCGCGATCCATGAGATCCTGAAGCTGAGCCTTTAACTCTCTCAATTCTGCTGGTGCCATTCTGTAGGGTGCCTTAGAGATTGGCGTGGTTCCAGGGACCACATCAATCACGAACTCAATCTCTCGATCCGGCGGCATAGTCGATAGCACGGGAGGGAACACATCTGGGTACTCTCGGACGATAGGAATGTCCTCGAGTCCAGGCATCGCCGAAGGCGCCTCAACGACAGTAGCCAAGAAGGCAACACAACCATGACTCATCAGCTGTCGGGCTCTAGCAGAAGAGATCGTCGCCGCAAACAGCGTACTCTGACAACCTCTGAACACATACTCCTCCTGATCCGGCTCCCTGAGGGTCACAGTCCTCGCCCGACAATCAATAGCAGCGTAACACCGAGTCAACCAATCCATCCCCAAAACTACGTCGAAATCCTGAAGCTGGCGAAGGGCTAAAAGATCTACAGGTAAAATCCAAGGCCCTAACTGCACAGGGCAGGACCAACAGCACTCATCAACGTGTAGAACATGATCGGGTACCTGAACCTCAAGAGCACAAGGCAACAGTCCTATCTCTAGCCCATGCATGAATGCAAATGTCCTACTGATGAATGAATGAGATGCTCCAGTATCAAATAAGGCTCTAGTGCGAGTAGAGGAAATAAGGATAATACCTGCCACCACGTGGCCCGCCGCCTCCACATCATCGACCTGGGCGGCGTACACCCTGCCGCTCGGGGGTGGTCGTCTGTCAGACTGCCGCGACGAAGAGGCCCTGTCCACCTGGCCAGCACCTACCGAAGATCCGCCCGTCTGATAGGGCGGTGGAGGAAGTGCCGCAACTGCCGAAGCTGCTGATGCTCCAGCTGAAGGACAAGACCACGATCTGTGCCCTGCCTGCCCACACCGGTAACACCGGCCCTGTCGCTGATCACACTGCTGAGGGGCGTGGGGTCCGCCACAAATCACACAGCTATCCGTGCGAACCAGCTGCTGCTGCTGCCGCCTAGAAGATCGGGAGCCCCCCGATCTCTGCCTCCTCTGAGTCCCGCGGCCCCGAGTCGGTGTCTCCGGCGGTCTCGGGGGCCTCGGCCTGCTCGTCTGCCCAAGGTCCTGCGGTGCGGGGCGCTTCTCACCGGAACTACTCCCAGGCGCTCCGCCCCTCTCCGCCATGATCACCCTCCCCCGAGAGACCCACCGTGCATGCTCCATGGCTGCGTCAAGTGTCGGAGATCGGTGTGCATGAACAAGGTGATAGATATCAGGGTGAAGCCCCCTCTCAAATAAATCCACGCGCTGAGCCTCGTCAGGGGCAATATGCGGCACACTGCTCAAAAGTCTCTGGAACTCTCGAATATAGTCAGGAAGAGGCCGACTACCCTGCTGCAGTCGGCGAAGATCCCCCTCTAACTTATGCTTTGCGCTATCGGGAAAGTAAGCCCCGAGTAGCAAAGCACGAAAATCCTGCCAAGACATCAACTGGGATCCCGGCGGTCCAACCGGTCGGACCCGACGCCACCAGGTCTCGGCGTCTCCCTCCAGAAAGTGAGTGGCTATGAACACCTGATGCTGCTCCTTAACAAACAGGTTCTCGAATAACTTTTCAATCGCAGAAATCCAGTTTTCTACTTCCCGTGGCTCAGTACTCTGCCCGGCAAAACGTGGAGGACGGAACTGGCTGACATAAGCTAGTCGGTCTGTGAGCTCCCTCTGCTCTGCCTCTGTCAGTGGGACAATCTGTGACGAGGTCGACGAAGTCGCAGCTGGTGGTGCCGCCGATGTCCTCTGCTCAAATAACCTCATCATCCGCTCCAAGTTTTCCTCATGGCGTTTGGCAGCCTCCTCCTGGCGCCGCAACGCCTCAGACAACTGGGCCACTTGGGCCCGCAGCTCAAGAACCTCGCCCTGCGCAGCCTCCTCCCGCTCTGGCCTGTCCTCCGACGCGGAGTGCGCCCTCGTCGCTGCACGACGTCTAGGAGGCATGTCAGGCAACTGCAACAGGGAAAACAGGGTGTCAAAGAACCAAAACCTCACAACCCAAGGCCAGCGAGAGTCTAAGACATGTTTCCAGCTCTAAAGTGTTGTGTTGTCTGCAGCCAACAAAACTACTTTAGAGAGCTAACATGTAAAGTCACTCGCCCGAAAACCCCGGGGAAGTCACAACACAACCAAAACTCTCGCTACCGCCCAACTCTCACAGCAATCACACAACAGCCCAAACAGCCTAGGGTCCCTAAGTCCCCAAAGACCTAAACACCTAGGCTCTGATACCACCTAAATCTGTCACGCCCCGGGGTCGGACTGCGACCCGGGCTCGCCAACAGACCCGCCGTCTGTGCGGAAACTGCCGCACAGACGAAGCGTCCAACCTGCAGAAGAGGTCTAGCTACACAAGTATCAGAGCAAGAAAGAAGCTAAGCCGAAAGAGTAAGCTGCAAACAGGAGTCACTAAGTAAAAGGAAAGGTACAATATCCACAGCCTCCCACAACCGGGTACAACATCACAACTAATACAAAAGTGGAAAACAAAATACCCAGGGAAACTCTACCACGGACTCAACAGCCGAGAGGGTACTAATCAGCTAAGCCCTTGCCGCGGTCGGAAGACTCCGCACGAACCGACCCAGGAGCGGCCACCTCGGAAGCACCTGCCACACACAGCGGGTGTGAGATCAACTGAAAAGTCAGATCTCAGTGGGTACCGGTATCCAATCCACGGTAGCCCACCAAGTCCCCTGGAAGTCAAACAGATAGAAAGATAGATAGATAGATAGATAGATAGATAGATAGATACAGAAAGGAAAGCTGTAAATAAATCTATCACTATATGCAGTAATGCAATGCAATATGAAATGGCATCTAACATCATCCACGATGACCACCCGCTCATGCCATTTCCCCCGCAGCCACCTGGTAACTCGGCCAGGGGCGAACTCACACCTGGTATCTCGGCCAGGAAAAACCCACCTGGTAGCTCGGCCAGGGCAAACTACCTCCTGGTAACTCAGCCAGGGAACAAAGATTCCCGGTAACTCGGCCGGGAGAAACACCCTCCTGGTAACTTAGCCAGGGGCGTCGGATACCACTGTGTATCCCAGAACGAATTCCTAAGAGCATAACTCGTGTCTTGGTCGGAACCATAACCATCGACTCATACGGCTGCTGCGCACTTACCTGACATTCCCAGGACACATCACCCTTGCATTTGCAAGTCAAATGGACATTCCGTAGCACTCTCGGAGGAAACCAACCCACCTGCGAAGAGGTCGCAAAAACGTGCGCCAAATAGAAGTCCCGGTGCGATCCTACAGCTCGAAGTAGTACAACGTGCACCGCCGACCACGATATCAGGCCAACACTAAGTCACACTGTAAAATCGGAGAAAACCGGGGTCAGAAGGAAAAACCCAAGATAACGACCCGCCCTCAAGCGGCGGAAAACCCAACCGGCGACGACGAACGTCGGGCGTTGCGCGGAACGCCCCCTCGCGCAACCGCCACGTCGCGTCGCCGGGCCGCAACCCAGCAGCCCAGGGCAGCCCACGGCTGCGCAGTCCAACGCACGCTCCGCGTGGAGACGGCCAGCTGCGCGGCCGGTAGCGCCGCGCGGCCCCAAAACTGCCCGCGCAAGGCCCTGAAGCGCCGCGCGCCTGGCGCGCGGCCTGCAGGGCCGCGGGGCCCAAGGGGCCGCCGCGCGGCCCTCTGCAGCGCCGCGCGCCTGGCGCGCGGCCTGCAGTGCCGCGGGGCCCAAGGGGCCGCCGCGCGGCCCTCTGCAGCGCCGCGCGCCTGGCGCGCGGCCTGCAGGGCCGCGGGGCCCAAGGGGCCGCCGCGCGGCCCTCTGCAGCGCCGCGCGCCTGGCGCGCGGCCTGCAGGGCCGCGGGGCCCAAGGGGCCGCCGCGCGGCCCTCTGCAGTGCCGCGCGCCTGGCGCGCGGCCCAAGGGGCCACCCGCGCGGTGCCCTGCAGTGCCGCGCGCCTGGCGCGCGGTCTGCAGGGCCGCGGGGCCCAAGGGGCACCCGCGCGGTGCCCTGCAGTGCCGCGCGCCTGGCGCGCGGTCTGCAGGGCCGCGGGGCCGAAGGGGCACCCGCGCGGTGCCCTGCAGTGCCGCGCGCCTGGCGCGCGGTCTGCAGGGCCGCGGGGCCCCAGGCCAGCCCGCGCGGCACCCCAGCAGTGCCGCGCGCCTAGCGCGCGGCCTGCGGTGCCGCGCGGCACGGGGCCGCCCGCGCGGCATCCCTGCAGTGCCGCGCGCCCAGCGCGCGGTCTGCAGGGCCGCGCGGCCTCCTCCCCGCCGCACGGTCAAGCCGCCCGGCGCGCTGCTGCTTAACCAAGCAGCAGCGCGCACGCTGCGCGCGGCGCACATGCGCGTCCGCGCAGCGGCGACACCGGCCACACAGCCGGCACGGCTGACGCGCCCCCGACAGCAAGAAGGAAAAAGAAAAGAAGAAAATAAAAGAGAAGATGGGGGAAACCAAAATCCAAAGCGACATTAACAAAAAGGCTACCAACCTCGCTAATGCCGCTCCACAAGGCGCGATCGGCTCCACCCGCCGCAGCAAGGGAAGGACCCAAGAACCCTCACCAACTCCTTCTTCTTCTTCCTCTTCTCACTTTCCTCTCCTTTGCTTCAGACCCCTTTGCTTCAGACCACCAAGCTGGGAGATGGTTGGTGAGGTGGCTCGAAAGAGAGAGAGTGAGAGGGGGTTAAATAAAGTGAAGAGAATTAATTTCACCCACCCTCCACTAATTAAAACACCTAGCCACTCAATTAATTATGCCCACCTCAGCCAACTACACCCTCTCCACCAACAGCAAGCAAAGGCAACAAAACATCAAAAATTAATTAAAACAATTAAATAATAAAATAATCAAAAGGGGTCACGATAACTCACTTTTCGACCCCGGCACCTCCGCCGCCGCCCGGAACCACCCGAACACCGCTGTAAATCGAAAATACACGCGCTCACGCCTTTTTCCAGTCAAAAGGCTCGTCGGTGGAGTCAGAAAGCTCATCCCAAAAACCGGTACTCTACAGCTCTGTCAAGTATCTCAGCCAATGAGGCAAAAGTCGACACTATGCTCAAAGTGGAGACTCACTCAATCCACAATGCAAAACCCAGCCCCAACTGATGTATAACACTAATCGGTCAAACCGCCCACAGTTCGCGGTTACCGAAATAATAACCTGAGTCGATAATCTGGTGCAATCCCACCCGACTCAACAATATAGCTGTACTATCCCCCATCCCTGCTCTCTAACCCGAGCAACAAGGAACACTCGACAGTTGGGACCGCTGTCAACCCAACGGCTCCCTAAAACAGGCATCACTGACAGGATTACTCCACAACAGACACAATAAAGGGTCCGGGAACCGCGAAAGACTAGAACCTACAACCCTAATCAAACAAGAACAGGCTCTAGGCATAGCCTCTCGTTGTTCTCGTCCCAAAAGAAAAAGGCAGACCTTGGAACCCAGACCACTCGAACCATCTCGGGTGGTTAAATTTATCGGAAAAAGGTGATATTTCTTATTGAAAGCCATTTGATCTGAAAGAAATCCATATTTAATGATTTTTAGTTCTTTTTAGGAAAACAATTAAAAACAAGCTTTATATCCAAGCCTCGTAGAGCTAATGCCTTTGTCCAATCAAACAAGAACAGACTCGGCGACTCCACGATGCTCGGAAGAAAACATTGGTTAACTAAAATCATATGTGTGTCCAAAAACAGTTCTGGGTTCAAGGTCCTGCTATCACTGGTACAAAGCTGCCACTGACACAGTAGCGACAATAAAATAAGAAACCAAAACATCTCGGGACCGCCGTCTACCAAACGGCTCCCGCGACAGATGAACGATCAACTGTATCTACCAGACTCCACTCTGCTCCCAAGCACGAGTGCAAGAATGCATCCCACACTAAAAGAAGCCCGACCACTCGGCCCACTACCCGGGCGAGTAAAACACTATGTCCAGGAAAGAAAAGAAGTGTGGATGTCTAAAGCAGAATAAACTTAGCCCAAGTTGAAATTTTCTACAGTCTGGCTGAACATGCTGCATATGACGGGGTGCTAGGTCAAATTCCAAGATAATAATAATAATTTTACAGAGTAGGAACAAGAGATCGCATGATCATCATATAACTCTAGAATCTACAGCTATCACATTCTAGCATGCTACACAGGAATATCACTATCATGCATGGTCCTACTATAGCAGATTTAATGCACATTGCATCATTCTTGGAGACAGGGCCACCCACCTGAAGGTGCACAACTGTCCAGGGTCGTACAGCTAAGAAAGCCCAGAAACAGATATACGAGCACAATCACCAAGCCAACAGTACCAAAGTAGTGTTCAAAGCATCCTGGGTACATAATAGATCCAAGAATTACACTTAATTCCACTAAATTCCACATTTTTAAAATCTGCGATGAACAGTCTTCTTTCTGCGAAATTTTCACCTGTAAAACAGTGTCCAAAAATTCCAGTAAAAATATGACGGCGATTGTCGCGAAGTGTAGATGTCGATAGAGCCTTGAAACGTCGAATTACGATGTCCGGATGCAGAGATAAAAATCCACGAAGGCCTTGCTGTCCAGAAACCTCACCAGCACAAAAGGGGCTCAGTAAAGCCTCGAGAACCGTGCCAAAAACCCAAATCTAGATGAAACACTCAACACAAAAGTCGAAGATATACCTCTTATGAATCCAACGCAGCAAAAATCGTCCAAAAAAACTGTCGGGGTAGCTCTGTAGACCTCTCAGACTGAAGTGCGACAGAAACGGGCCTCCAACTGAAAATAGTCGCGCTGCGCTCCGATGCCGAAGTCGTCGACGCCGCGGCTTCTAAAAATTCCGGGCCTCTGCCAGAAGATGCGCAACATGAAGATCTCCAACTTTGCTAAAGGGGCTAAGGGCAGAGGAGCTCGGGAAAGGGGGCAAAAAGCACCAGCAAGCAGCCTATTTATAGGCCCAGCCCGAAAAAAATCCAGATTTTGGACTTTTGGCCCAAAATTCGGGCGCCCGGGGCATTCGGGCTGCTACAGTAACGGGCCCGGCCCGTTACTGTGCGCGCCCGAATCCTTCTCGGGCCGCCACGTGGCCCAGACGCGCTCCCCGCGCCCGGCGCACGTGCGCCCGCGAACCGCGCGACGCCGCGTGTCCCGACACGCGGACGTGCGCGGCTGCACCCGGCCAACCACGGGGCGCCACGTGGCGCCCCCACGTCGTCCCCCCAACCACTCTGCCGTACGGCCACCTGCTCCAGCCGCTGCGTGGACCGCGCGCACCAAGACCCGCCAATCCAGAGCCGCCACGTGGCCATCCCTCGGTCCACCGTGCACCCCGCCAAGTCCGTGGACCGCGCCTGCTGCACCGGCCAACCGTAGCCCGCCACGTGGCCCGCGCCTGGTGCACGCCTCCCGCGTTGGACCGCCCGGCCTCTCCTCGGCACGCCGTCGCGCTCCGCCGCCCGCCGCCGCCGCCGCCGCCTCTCCGCCGGCCGGAACAGTAAATCCACACCTTGAAATCCGTGTTTTCGCGTCTGGGCTCCGAAAAATACAAGTAAATAGTCCATCTTGACCGTTTTCGCGTGCTGAATCCAAATCCGATGCCCGATTTGCCAAATTCCACTTCTAAAATTTCTCAAAAATTCCCGAAAAAGCAAGCTTGATCCGTTTTTCATGCCAGGTCCATTCTTGGTTCCAATAAGCGCGCAAAAAACCTCAATCATCCAATATGGACTTCCTGTTAAGCAATCTTGCTCCCATTAACACCAGAAATCTATTTTCGGGTCCCGACACGCGCACAAACACTCCCAGAAACCACTAATCCATCAACGAGCCCTTAAGTGGGGATTGGGGTCCTCACATCCTCCCCTACTAAAAGAAAGTTTCGTCCTCGAAACAAACACGCCTCAAAAGAGAGTTCAAAGCCAAGGGTAAGCATCCAACAAGACAGTCTCCAACTCCCCAGTCGCTACACACTCACCACAAAGTGAGTCCAACAGCTGGATAAACCTCAAAAATTCCAAAAACTGGGGACAAGGAAAAACAGCCAACTCTACGCGTCCAAACTACACGAATTACGCCAACGCAACCCACCAGAAAGGTAAGGGCCCCACCAGCAGGAGAGTCATCAACCCCCAACTCTCTAATTTAGAAATCAACTGAAATTAGCGAAAAGTTCAAAAGTTCCGTAAGACCAGTGTGTAAGAAAAATACGGATATGCGCAGCGGAAGAAAGAAACGCAATTAAAATTTTTCTTAAAACAAGATCACCTCATGTATTGTTTTAGATCGTAAAAAGGTAATCTAATTGATCTTATCAATTAGGATTTAATTTTTACCTTGCGCAGGTCGAGATCACCGCGAAGCCGATGATCGTTGGTAAAAATTGTTCGTCCTTGATAGCCGCGCACGCACCCGGCCTCTACTTGTGTCCACACGGAATCACGCCCTTGATCGAAAAATCGATCGCCTTGATTCGCGATCCGGTCACAAATTAATTCTTGCGTCGATGTAAGGAGGATGAATCAATCTTCTAATTGTGCTAGCAATCTTCCGAAGATCGAGAACGATTAATTGTGGAGGACTTGAGGAAGAGGATAGGCAGCTTGGGTTTTTATTCCTTTTCTCTTATTTTCAATATGTCACATATGACATATATTTATAATGAGAAAACCCTAATCCTAATCCTAATCGAATCCTAATCCGACTGGATTATCCATTATCCTTAATCAAATCCTAATCCGATTGGATTATCCATTATCCTTAATCGAATCCTAATCCGATTGGATTATCCATTATCCTTAAGTTAGTTTCAATATGAATCGAATCCGAATCCTAATTTGATTCGTGTGTAACATTTACACATAAGTCCTCCAAATATTTACTAACGATTAGCAAATACACCATGCAACTTTTGCACTTTAATACCTCCAATTTACAATAATTGCAAATTAGTCCTTTTACTAATAAATTAGTAAACTTTAGTATTGTGATTATAATTAATCCATTCTATAAACTTCTTTATCATCTCCATAATATCGATCATGCGCGATTCCTTATGTGTGTAACCTAATAGGTTCAATTCTGTCTGGTAGTGAGATATGATGCGATCCCCATCGACATCATCATCGAAACTCCTTTTGATGGATCAAACACTTTTGATTCTTCCATCGTATAATAATTATTCGCCTATAATTATTCTTATTGGTTCCCACAATCCACCAGTGACGCCTAGCAGCATATGGTGGCAATCCAGTCAGAAGTGAATATTGGACTGAACCTCAATGTGCAGTTACCGTACAATACAATCCTTCTATCGCATAGTCCCAACTGAGTGGAGGTCATGGAATACTCGTCAAACCCCATCACCCGTTATATGACAAATTTGATAGGACAGAAGCTCATATGGTTACTCTTGGAAACACCTTTCCATGAACCATATTACCCCGGCCGAGGATTTCTGAGCTTTGCCTTACAAATAGCATAGGACTAATTATCTCTCTACCGAGAGCGATAGATCCCCTGTAAACAAATACCCATTCCTAATATGAACCGACTGCAGCCAACATATACTACTAAGACCCGTGACTAGGATCAGAGTTTGCATAGTCAAACTACAGTAGCTTCATACTGAATGGCTGTGGTGTCGCAGGTCTAAGGATCAGTTGTACCACTGCAACATCGAATCAGTTATTGACGAAAGAGTAGACATCCAAGTAACTATTCATAATTGGTCACGCTCAGTGCCCTTGTTCTATAACAACCACCTGCACGTTCGCTCCAGTGTCCCCACACTAATGACTTGAGACTCGTCATCCTAAAAGAGAGCGACACATACATCAATCTTGCCGGATCAATCATCGTCCCCATGATGATCCTCCGATTGAGAGCATTTATGACTTAATCACTAATAATATGTATCTCAAATTCTTAACTCTTAAGAATATACATTATCATCTCATTAAATCAAAGGACGATTCATGGACACATCAAACATGAATGGCATAAAATGCCCAAATTATAATAAAGATCAAGTACAAATATGTCCCATATAATAAAATGCGTCAGCCTGATAGGCTTTTCAGGGGCATACAACTAACAATCTCCCACTTGCACTAAAGCCAATTAGTCATATATTTAATGCTCATCTTCTCAAGATGAGTCTCTAGTTTTTGCTGAGTCAAAGCCTTAGTTAGCGGGTCCGCCACGTTATCTGCGGAGGCAACCTTCTGCACTTCAATATGTTTATCTTTGATGTACTCTCTGATCTTGTGATACCGCCGCTCGATATGTTTGGATTTCTGATGAGATCTCGGCTCCTTAGCTAATGCTATGGCGCCATTATTATCACAAAATAGTGGCAGGGGATCCCTACTAGAGGGAACCACCCCAAGCTCAGTGATAAATTTCTTGATCCAAACAGCTTCCTTGGCAGCTTCAGATGCAGCGATGTACTCCGCCTCCATAGTAGAATCAGCAATCGTCTCTTGTTTAGAACTCTTCCAAACTATTAACCCACCATTGCAAATAAATAGATACCCAGACGAAGACTTTCTATCGTCTATATCAGACATAAAATCTGAATCTGTATAGCCATTAACTTTGAGTTCTCCACCTCCAAGAACCAAGAACATATCCTTTGTTCTTCTCAAGTACTTAAGGATATTCTTTACCGCTACCCACTTCTCTTCGCCTGGGTTCGACTGATATCGACTAGTGACGCTCACAGCCTGTGCTATATCAGGTCGAGTACATAGCATCGCATACATTAAACTCCCTATTGCGGAAGCATAAGGGATCCTGCTCATGCGACTTCTCTCTTCAGGTGTCTTAGGAGACATAGTCTTAGAGAGGTGAATTCCATGTCTTAGAGGTACCATACCCCTTTTGGAATTCTCCATGCTGAACCTTTTCAACACTTCATCTATGTACATAGCTTGCGATAAACCAAGCAACTTCTTAGGTCTATCCCTATAGACCTTTATCCCTAGGATATAAGATGCTTCTCCAAGGTCTTTCATAGAAAACTCTTTGGATAACCATAACTTCACCGATGTTAACATAGGAATGTCATTCCCAATTAGGAGTATGTCATCCACGTACAATACGAGGAAAGTAACAGCACTCCCACTAACCTTTTTATACACACACGGCTCTTCCTCATTTCTGATGAAATCGAACGATTCGATTGCATCATTGAAACGAGTGTTCCAACTCCGAGAAGCTTGCTTCAACCCATAAATGGATCGTTGAAACTTGCACACTTTATGACTTCTATCTTTGGTAGTGAAACCCAAAGGCTGCTCCATATAGATTTCTTCTTCAAGATATCCATTCAGGAAAGCAGTTTTTACATCCATTTGCCAGATCTCATAGTCATAATGTGCAGCAATAGCAAGCAGAGTTCTGATAGATTTAAGCATGGCTACAGGTGAAAAGGTATCCTGATAGTCAATGCCTTCGCGTTGACTATAACCTTTTGCTACCAGCCTAGCTTTATAGGTCTCTACCTTTCCATCAGAACCAATCTTTCTCTTGAAGATCCATTTGCATCCAACGGGTACAATACCCTTCGGTGGATCAACCAAAGTCCAAACTTGATTGGAGTACATTGAGTCTATTTCAGACTTCATGGCTTCCAACCATTTTTCGGAGTCGATGTCTGACATCGCCTCGCTATAAGTCTTAGGATCATCTCTATGATCCTTGTCTCCCACTAGGAACATTTCCTCCATGTCCTCTATAAATAATCCCATGTATTTATCAGGAGGATGAGAGATTCTACTAGACTTGCGAGGTGGCAATGTAATCTCTGGTATCACAGAGTTATCAGGAAGGGCTCTTGGAATGCTCGATTCTAAAGAGACTTTCTCCTCTAGTTCCATTTTTCTCCCACTGCCTCCTGCTAAAATAAATTCATTTTCAAGAAAGAAGGCATGTCGGCTCACAATCACATTGTGACTTTCTGGGAGATAAAAATTGTATCCAAGTGATTCCTTGGGATAACCAATGAATCTTCCCTTGACTGATCTGCTTTCCAATTTGTCCGTCTTTAATTTCTTAATATAAGCCGGACACCCCCAAGTCTTAATGTGAGTAAAACTTGGCTTCCTACCATGCCACATCTCATATGGTGTGGTGGGAACAGATTTGGAAGGTACTCTGTTTAAAATATAAATAGCCGTAAGAAGTGCATAACCCCAAAGTGACGTAGGTAAATCTGTAAAACTCATCATAGATCGAACCATATCTAATAAAGTTCGATTCCTCCGTTCAGACACCCCATTCAGTTCTGGTGTTCCAGGAGGAGTCCATTGAGAGACAATACCATTATTCTTGAGGTAGGTTAAGAAATCCGTCTAAGGTATTCCCCTCCTCGATCGAATCGAAGAGCCTTAATCGGTTTTTCCATTTGCTTTTCTACTTCTTGTCTAAACTCTTTAAACTTTTCAAAGACTTCAGACTTGTGTTTAATTAAATACACGTACCCATACCGTGAATAATCATCAGTAAATGTAATAAAGTAGAGATAGCCGCCCCATGCAGACACATCGAATGGGCCACATACATCAGTATGTATCAGGGCGAGTACTTCGGTAGCTCTCTGTCCTTATCCAACAAAGGGAGACTTAGTCATTTTTCCTTGAAGACATGATTCACAAGCTGGGTATGGTTCAGGGAGTAAGGATCCTAAGATACCATCCTTAGCCAGCTTGTTAACCCTATCCTCTCCAATGTGACCAAGCCTCAGATGCCACAAGTATGTTTTGTTTACCTTCTCTCTAGGTCTTTTAAAACCAATAGTATTCTCATTCATGCCATTGTCAACTGTATTCATACTAACATCCATATGTAAGTAATAGAGATTGTCTATTAAAGAACGACAACCTATCAAATTATTTCTTAAATAAATTGAACAAATGTTTGATTCAAAAATAAACTTATAACCGTCCAATACCAAACGTGAAACAGAAATAAGGTTTCTAGTCGCACTAGGAACATAAAGACAATCTCTAAGTTCTAAAACTACTCCTGTCGGTAGACATAAAGGATAAGTCCCTACAGCAACAGCAGCAACTCTTGCTCCGTTTCCAACGCGTAGGGTAATCTCTCCATCCCTAAGTCGTCTACTTTTCTTTAGCGCCTACATTGAAATACACAAATGCGAGGTGTATCCCGAGTCAATGACCCATGTAAAAGTAGAACAAACCGATAAGCAAGTAGTTTTAATGATATGAATCTCGGACATACCTTCCAAAGTTTTATTCTTCACCTTGTCCTTCAGGCTAGCCAAATAGTCCGGGCAATTCCTCTTCCAATGGCCATCCTTTTGGGATTTACCTTGACAGTGTCAGTTTTTGGCTTTTTTGCAGGCTTCTTCTTTTTTCATTTAGACTTTCTTTTGGAGGAAGCCCGTTCAACAGCCAAAACTGAGCCCTTATTGACTTTTAGCATTCCTTCAGCCGTGACCAACATATTCAACAGCTCGGCGAGAGTGCAAGTAATTTTATTCATTTGAAAATTTAAAATAAACTGAGAAAATGAATCAGGTAATGATTGTAAGATCAAATCAATTTGAAGTTCTGCGTCCATAGTCATTCCGAGCTTCTCAAGCTCCTCAATGTCCTTAATCATCGCCAAGCAATGATTATTGACTGAGTGACTATCAGACATCTTAGTCCTGAACAGTCGCCTTGACACTTCGTAACGAGCTGTTCGACTTTGCTCATCATACAACTCTTTAAGATGAAGCAAGATGTCAGCAGAACTCTCCATGTGCTCATGCTGGCGTTGCAACTCATTACTCATAGACGCAAGCATGTAGCATTTTACCTTCATGTCATCATCAGTCCATTTATTTCTAGCATCTTTCTGTTGAGCTGTTGGATTTGCGGGCACTGCTGGAGCCTCCGTGTCCAACACGTAGGCTAATTTTTCAGAATTGAGAATAATTCTCAAATTTCTCAGCCAATCGGTGAAATTTGGTCCAGTTAAGCGATTAGTATCAAGTATTCTGACAAGTGGGTTAGAGGCGGACATTTTCTGCAGATGGTTAAGATTCTAATTAGTTGTGTACTTAATCATAATCCATTTTGATTAGGGTCATTAAATCTAAACGGTGCCTCCCACTAATTTTAGCGAATCTCCACACTCCCCGAGTGGAGAAAACAGAAACTTTACTAAAAGTTTCTAGTGGGAATTGCGGTCCCATCTATTTGCACACTACCTCATCCTGACAGATTCTTGGCAATGAGTAAAGAAATGAGTGAACAACTCTTGTTCAATGCTTCTCAAGCAAATCACAATTTTATCTTTGGCCTCCAAAAATATAGGCCTCATCCTGACAGATTCTTGGCCTTATCTTTTGGTTAAGTTAGACCCACCGTTCATCATGCAAATAAAAAAAGTCATTGAATCCTCATCCTGACAGATTCTTGGATTCAACCCCTTTCTTACCACATAGCATCTCATGCCAATAGAATGGTTGCGGCTCCCTAATGCAACTGACCCCCGTATCCGGGTGCATCAATCAACACTAAAGAGACGCCCACACCCTACAACGATGGAAGGCCACAAATGGGTTCATAACACCATTAACTTAATATTTTATTTAGGGAGATTTGTTATCTCATCAGTTTTAATTCATTATAAATTTACATCTCATGCAAAACATCGCATCATATGCACACATATATCGCATATATATATGAAAAATAACTACCGGTGATGATCATGGATTTTAATTTGATTCAGGCCTGAGCCACCAGGCCGGAATCGGGTCAGAGGGTATTACACACAAAAACTTGCTCTGCATCTTGATCAGATTGGAGTAGATCAACTCTTGTCGGCTCCCTCGATCAATATTTGGTCCAAACTTGATCTGCACCGCATCAACTCTTGAATGGAACAAATCGTCATGGAACCTAGAACTACCCCTTTACCGTTTAATTTTTTTAACAATACAATACAACCCATAATAATAATGAGACACGCAGGTCTCCAAATTACATAATTTAATTGGTGCACGCAGGCACTCAAAATAAATCTAACACTGGGTCCTTATTAAATTACACCCATTCACATCATCACAAGGTTGCTATCCATGATCATCACCTCATACACATCACAGGCATATAATATAAAATAAAATTCTCTAATTCGATTTCTAATTAATTGGGTTTCGAATTAATTTTAAATTACGATTTTGCACAAAGCAACCACAAGACGCGCATGATCACATCATGTAAATGCGTTCAAAACACATTGCGGCAAGCACGTGCAATAAAAGCCATGATCTAATCAATTAGTGTTGCTATACACTAACAATGCTGATTAATTAGAGCTTGCATGTCATCAATATGACGTGCGACATATGCTAATTAATTAGAGCACGTTGACCTTGACCGCAAGTTAATTAATTTGAGCACCACGACCGCATGCATGACCGTACTGCGTGCGCTAATTAATTAGAGCACCTTGACCGCATGCATGGCCGTAGTCGCACGCTAATTAATTAGAGCATCTTGACCGCAAGTTAATTAATTAGTGTTACAAAACAATCAGAACAGTATATTCAAAAACAATCTTTATTGTTTTTGATTTCGATCATTCTAGAAAACCCAATCAACATCGAAAAAGAGATTAGATCTAAAACAAACGATGAGGGTGGCTCTGATACCACTGTAAGAAAAATACGGATATGCGCAGCGGAAGAAAGAAACGCAATTAAAATTTTTCTTAAAACAAGATTACCTCATGTATTGTTTTAGATCGTAAAAAGGTAATCTAATTGATCTTATCAATTAGGATTTAATTGTTACCTTGCGCGGGTCGAGATCACCGCAAAGCCGATGATCGTTGGTAAAAATTGTTCGTCCTTGATAGCCGCGCACGCACCCGGCCTCTACTTGTGTCCACACGGAATCACGCCCTTGATCGAAAAATCGATCGCCTTGATTCGCGATCCGGTCACGAATTAATTCTTGCGTCGATGTAAGGAGGATGAATCAATCTTCTAATTGTGCTAGTAATCTTCCGAAGATCGAGAACGATTAATTGTGGAGGACTTGAGGAAGAGGATAGGCGGCTAGGGTTTTTATTCCTTTTCTCTTATTTTCAATATGTCACATATGACATATATTTATAATGAGAAAACCCTAATCCTAATCCTAATCGAATCCTAATCCGATTGGATTATCCATTATCCTTAATCGAATCCTAATCCGATTGGATTATCCATTATCCTTAATCGAATCCTAATCCGATTGGATTATCCATTATCCTTAAGTTAGTTTCAATATGAATCGAATCCGAATCCTAATTTGATTCGTGTGTAACATTTACACATAAGTCCTCCAAATATTTACTAACGATTAGCAAATACACCATGCAACTTTTGCACTTTAATACCTCCAATTTACAATAATTGCAAATTAGTCCTTTTACTAATAAATTAGTAAACTTTAGTATTGTGATTATAATTAATCCATTCTATAAACTTCTATATCATCTCCATAATATCGATCATGCGCGATTCCTTATGTGTGTGACCTAATAGGTTCAATTCTGTCTGGTAGTGAGATATGATGCGATCCCCATCGACATCATCATCGAAACTCCTTTTGATGGATCAAACACTTTTGATTCTTCCATCGTATAATAATTATTCGCCTATAATTATTCTTATTGGTTCCCACAATCCACCAGTGATGCCTAGCAGCATATGGTGGCAATCCAGTCAGAAGTGAATATTGGACTGAACCTCAAGGTGCAGTTACCGTACAATACAATCCTTCTATCGCATAGTCCCAACTGAGTGGAGGTCATGGAATACTCGTCAAACCCCATCACCCGTTATATGACAAATTTGATAGGACAGAAGCTCATATGGTTACTCTTGGAAACACCTTTCCATGAACCATATTACCCCGGCCGAGGATTTCTGAGCTTTGCCTTACAAATAGCATAGGACTAATTATCTCTCTACCGAGAGCGATAGATCCCCTGTAAACAAATACCCATTCCTAATATGAACCGACTGCAGCCAACATATACTACTAAGACCCGTGACTAGGATCAGAGTTTGCATAGTCAAACTACAGTAGCTTCATACTGAATGGCTGTGGTGTCGCAGGTCTAAGGATCAGTTGTACCACTGCAACATCGAATCAGTTACTGACGAAAGAGTAGACATCCAAGTAACTATTCGTAATTGGTCACGCTCAGTGCCCTTGTTCTATAACAACCACCTGCACGTTCGCTCCAGTGTCCCCACACTAATGACTTGAGACTCGTCATCCTAAAAGAGAGCGACACATGCATCAATCTTGCCGGATCAATCATCGTCCCCATGATGATCCTCCGATTGAGAGCATTTATGACTTAATCACTAATAATATGTATCTCAAATTCTTAACTCTTAAGAATATACATTATCATCTCATTAAATCAAAGGACGATTCATGGACACATCAAACATGAATGGCATAAAATGCCCAAATTATAATAAAGATCAAGTACAAATATGTCCCATATAATAAAATGCGTCAGCCTAATAGGCTTTTGAGGGGCATACAACTAACACAGTGCCCTCGCCCCAATCAAACAAGAACAGGTTTGGGAGCAAGATTGCTATAGGAACCTCATAAAGTTCATGAAGAGCATGAAAGTAAAGGCAAGAGATAACCATTGTCACGCCCCAGGGTTGAAACTGCGACCCGAGCACGCCAACAGATCCGCTACCCATACGGGAAATCCCGCATAGGCAAAGCGTCCAACCATTAAGGATAAAACTACAGCTAAACAGATATTAGAGCTGGTAAGTAAACTGCTGTGAAACTAAAATCCAACCACTATACAACTGGAAATAAAATACAGTATCCATCTCCCAAAAATAATCATCATACACCATCATCTGATACAACATCTAAGAACCCAAACGGGGAGGTAAACTAAAATAATAATATATTAGTGCACAGGCTCACAGTACAAGTCAGATTCTCACCATACACCAGTCTCTCAAAATAAAGAAAACTCTCAAAAGAGTAAAATATACAAATCTAACTGACTGTACTATAAATCCCCTACAAGGGCGTACAACTACTCTCCAAGGACAGGTAGGAATCTAGCCGCGACTCCCTCGCCTCGATCAGAAGAAGCAGCAACAGTAGAGATAGGAACTGGTGAAGATGACTCTGCAAAACTGTCACCGACAGAGGGTGTGAGAACTACACCGTCACGTAGTTCTCAGTGGGTACCGTCTCCAAGACCAACGGTCTGTCCATTAAGTCTACTAGAGGCATAAGATAACAAGAAAACAGAAATAATGAAAAGACAACCTGGAAAGATATCAACAGCTATCATGCCTCTATCTATAATGCTCAATGGGTGATACAGATGAAAATGATGCATCGACTCTAACCCAATATACTCAATCAACCCAATCACACCGACTGCCACATAGGGTCCAGTCAAACCTGCGCCCACCTACTGCCATTACATCCACGGAGGACTGGACTTACATAGGGCGTCTCACACGGACTGTATCGACAAGTCGCGATAGCAAAGTAATAGGACCAGCTCCGGAACGGCACTCGAGGGGTGCGACCCCACCGAGGAAAGTATCCGCGCATCTCTGTCGAGCTCAATATGGCTTATGCAGGCTATAGTTCAAATCCACGGTCAATCAGATCGGAAACAAAAACTCAACACTAACAACATTTGTCGGAGACACTCCACAGCTCGGGACCACCGTCAACCCAAACGGCTTCCAAAACAAAACACCCAACTCACAGATGACACAGAACGGACCGACACCATAAGGGTCCGAGAATCCCGATAGACCGATGCCTAGAACCCCAATCAAACAAGAACAGACTCCAGACTCCGCCTTTCGAAGTTTTCGACCCCTTATAGTTCGGGAAAACAGCTCCCTCGGTAAAACATCCGAATGAAACCAATCAGGGCCCAAAAGTTCCGGGAGACTAGTATTAAGGATTTTGTTTTGGCATATTTCGTGAAGTGGTATAAGTCTTGAAGATTGAAGATGAAGAATTGTGGATCAATTACATCAATCTCAAGAAAAATGGATTCAGAATGATCAGGTACGCTTAACTAAATAATTTTGGTGATCCGAATATATTTGTGTAGTTTAGAAACACTTGGAATACATTTTGATGCATAAAAATCAAAAACTGGACTTTTAGGAAGTTCAGGATCCGGACCAGCCACGTCCAGTCCGGACCCCGAACATAGTTTGGTTAATGCAATTTTTCCAGTCCGGACCACCCCTTTTTCAGTCTGGACCCCGAACCTTAAATTCTGCAAAAATTGCATGAACAGTCCGGACCTCCCCTGTTTCAGTTCGGACCCCGAACTGTATTTTTCAGAAAATCTTCTGAAAAAAGACGACAGTCCGGATCAGACTTAATCCAGTTCGGACCGCCGTGCGGGAAAAATTCTGTTTTGGAAGTTTTTGATGCTTATCTCTTTCCAAGGGTCTCTAATCTATAAATAGACTTTTTATTCATCGTAAAAAGTGATTTTTGATTTCTCGAAAATGATTTTCTTTTAAGAAAGAGAAAAATCCCCAAATATAGAGAAGAAAGGAAAATACGATTAAATTCATGTTTCTTCGTCTATATTGTTCGATTTGATTCTAGGGTTTCCAAATTCCTATTTTCTGTATAATCAAATTGAAGAATACTTAGATGGTATTTCCTTATCTATCTTTGATCTAAGTATTCGGAGAATCACCACCAAACAAAAACAATGATTTTACCAAGAATCGGCGCGAGGATTCGCGTGGCCTTGTGGATTCAAGGTGCTACCGCTCTCGTGGATTCGAAGCGAGGCGCGTTCGTGTGATCGAGACGTGCCGCATTGGTGAAGATCGTGGATTCGGTTGGACGTCGTGGATTCGACGTTGAACGTCGTGGATTCGGCGTTGGGGCGCAAATCGTGGATTCGAGGAGCGTTCGGAGCGAGCGGAGAAGATCAACTAGGAGCGTATGAAAAAGGTTGAGTCGTAGGGTTATGGCAAATCACCTTGTACGTGTTTAATCTTAGTGGATTTCGCCGTGTTATCGGTCCCGTGGTTTTTTACTCCTGTGACGGAGTTTTCCACGTAAATCTTGCGTACTTTATTTATTTTCCGCATTGGGTTATTTTTTACGCAACAATTTGGTGTGTTTATTGTTTTCACCTATTCACCCCCCCTCTAGGTGGTTTTTCCCCTATTCAGATCCATATTATTCATAACCCACAAGTGGTATCAGAGCGAAAATAGGATTGTAAACATTGGTTGAAGGTGGAAACATCAATAGACCACCATTCTTCGATGGAACAAATTATGCATATTGGAAAGTACGCATGAGAGCGTTCTTGATTTTCATCGATGAACGGGTTTGGCAATCAATTGAGTTTGGATGGACAAATCCTACTGAGATTATTGTCGATGTTGTCACCATCAAACCTAGGTCGAAGTGGACTAAGGAAGAAATTGATGCATCTTCTTACAACGGCAAAGGAATTAACGCTCTATTTAATGCTTTGTCGCAAACTGAGTTTTCTCGCGTCTCGGCATGTGAGACTGTGAAAGAAATCTGGGATACTCTACAAGTTACACATGAGGGAACAAGTTTAGTAAAGATTCAAAAACTGCAAATGCTTACGAGCAAATTTGACTCTATTTTTATGGCAGAAAATGAATCTTTCACAGAGTATTATACACGATTGCAAGATATCGTTAATACATGTGCTAACTTGGGAGAGAAAATTTCAGAATCTAAAATAGTAAGAAAGATTTTGAGAACTCTTCCTAAAAGATTTCGCCCTAAGGTTGCAGCCATTGAAACAGTAAAACACCCGGACGAAATCAAAGTAGAAGAATTAGTTTGTGCACTTCAAACGTATGAAATGACTTTTCCTACTAACTATTCTTCTGGAAAGCCTTCCTCTTCTTCTAAGTCTTCAGGTTTTGCATTGAAATCAACAAAAGAAGAAGACGCGGATTCATCCTCCTCAGACCCTGATGAGAATTTATCAACGGAGGATTTCGAGAAACAACTTGCACTCTTGACGAGGAAATTTCGCCGAAACTTTCGAAGGAAAAATTCAAGTAAATCCTCATCCTTCATTAAGTCCAAGAAAGGCAAGGGATTTTCAAGCTTTAAGTCAAGAAAGCAAGAGGGTTCTTCAAAGGACAAGAAGAACTCTGAGGGACAAATCCAGTGCTTCAAATGCCGAGGTTATGGCCATATCTCAACGGAGTGTCCCAACAAGAATCCGTCAAAGAAGAAGGCTATGCAAGCCATCACATGGGATGACACTTCCACTTCTGATGAGTCATCTTCCAGTGATGAGGATAACAACGCCACAGTATTCCACGCGTCCACAACTTCACCTTACATGTGGTTTTCAGCGACTTCCTCTGGTTCATTATCCAACTCCTCCTTAAATGAAAAGAATGCAACGGATGATGAACCAAGCGATTTCGAAGGTGAAGACTTTGCTTTTGCCTACCATAAATTATTAAAAGGATTCAAAGAAATTGGCAAAGCAAAACAAAAGTTTGAGAAGAAGATTGTGGGATCTTGAAGAACAATCTAAAAAGGCAACTTCTCTCTCAAACGCTCTTGAAGAGGAAAAGGACAACTTGATCAAGATAAACACTTCCCTTCAAGAGAAGAACGAGCATTTCGAGAAGGAAAATATCAAATTGGTGGATAAAGCAAATCACCTCTCGAAGCTCCACTCCGAGGCTCAACAAGAAAAATTGGAGATGACGAAGACCATACTCCAACTTAAGGAAGATTTGAAGCGATTCTCTTCTGGAAGGAGCAAGTTGGACAAGTTGCTTGGTCTCGGTCAAACAAACTATTTGGGTCTTGGATACATTCGAACTGGTGAGGATCCAAGTTCGAGTGGTACGAAATTTGTGCCCCAGTCAGTTTCTCCTCCTCCGACGAAAATCACTGCATCCAACGTTAACAAGCCTACCTCATCTACTTCGGGTTCAACTTTCACAAAGGTATGTTTTCATTGTGGTTTTGCAGGGCACATAAGACGGAATTGCAAGAATGGAGTGAAGCGATCAAATCAAGAGCCTCTTGCAACGACTACCATCAAGAAAAAGACCAGAATTCAAGAAGAGATCAACCAAAGGCCAAGAACAATGGTAGTGCGTTCATCAAGACAAAATTGTCATGGAGATCAAAGAAGAGTGATCAATCGGACAAGACACGTTCACCAAGGAGATCAACTTCACAATCATTGCCGATGTATTCCAAAACTCGTAAGATTTGGGTGCGCAAAGGTGAATTCTTCCCTTGTCTTGTCATTCACACATCACTATATGCGTATGACAATTCGTCTTGGTATCTGGATAGTGGTTGCTCACGCCACATGACCGGAGATAAAAACGTTTTTCAAACCCTTGAGAAAACCTCCGGAGGACATGTAGTTTTTGGAGATGGACGATCTTCAAAAATAGTTGGCAAGGGAACAATTACTATTCCAGATGGCCCGGCTTTGAACAATGTTTTGTTTGTTGAAGGCCTTAAGACTAACCTCATAAGCATTAGCCAATTGTGTGATGATGGTTTTTTAGTTAATTTTTCTTCAGTAGAATGTCTTGTAACTGATGAAAACCATTCATTCATTTTGAAAGGGGTTAGGTCATAGAATAATTGCTATGTAGTTCCTTGTAAAACAAGTCAACAATGTAACCTAGTGTCACTTAATAATGTGACTCTTTGGCATGAAAGACTAGGTCACATGAACTTTAAGGAACTATCTAGAATATCTAACAAAGACATAGTTAGAGGTGTTCCTAAATTGAACTTCAAAGAAAACCTTGCGTATGGTGATTGTCAAAAGGGAAAACAAACTAGATGTAGTAACTCTGAAATTTAAATGGTTAAAGTTTGCTTTTGGAATATGTATAATTGATGAAATTGGCAAAATTTGAGATTTAGTGGATCAATGATGGCCCTAAAGTTTATTCGAGCACTAAACTAAACAAACAAATACGCTACTTGACAGGTCTCGACGAGCCGGACGTCGTGGCGAAGTCCGATTTGCATTTCGTCGAGCGGATCTTCTCGTTTTGCATGAAAAACGTCGAAAAAGCAATAATTTCGAATAAAACTTATATGTTTTAAGTAGTTAAGTTCATGAGGTTGATTCCTTGAGGTGTTGGGTGCAATTTACACCAACAGAAAAGAGCTCGGAGGCTGGGGTTTGGTGTGAACCGAGCTTAGGGTTCTTTTTCAAAAGAATCATGTATTGAATGCAAAGTGACCTTTGGACTACCTTGGCTGGACTTCGAGGAGTCAGCAAGTGATACCAAAGCATCACTTAATCCTCTGAACTCCCCAGAGTAATCTTGAGCACTGGTTTGGCCGAGGACACCAACCTCCATTGAGAAAATCCGAGAGATAGTGAGAAGAAGGAGAAGGTTGGAACAAAACCTTACAAAGGTTGGTCCTGGAGCTTTGGAAGAGTTCCTCTGTGCCCGAGGACCCTGCTGGAGCTTGCTGTGGCCGCGCGCGCAAAAGGAGTAAATTCCGGCTTCATCCCATCTTCCCCGAGCTCGGCCAAGGTAAGGATCCCAAACCAAAGGTTGTTTGAACCCGAGACCCCTAACAGTAGCCTCTATAGGTCCTTAGGAGGCTCCCTGAAAAGCCCTAGTTTCCCATGCAGAGTGCATGGCCGGCGGGAGTTTGGGTTGGCCGGAACCCTATTAGTGCTCCGCCTCGGTTGAACTCCTCAACCAGTGGACCAACTTGGCCCAAAATTCGTAGGTAGGGACTGTAGAACATGTTTAACAAATCTGAAATGTCTTATGGAATATGGTTTAGTAACTTGGGAGAAAATTGATGCCCTAATTTTGTGAATATTGCACTTCGGCCGAGCTTGCAGCTCCGGCGCCGGTGAACCTCTCCGCCGTCGGCCACATGCCCAGATATACTCGCGGGACCGAGGGGAGTCCATCCATGCTACTGCATGGCGCCCATGCATCTTGGAAAATTCCAAGTTGCCATGGTTGACCGAAATCAAACAAATCTCGGCCGCCGGCGCTCCGACCAACTACGGTCGGGGTATGGTGGTCGGGAAGCTTCCTGTGGACCCAAAGAATACTTCCATCCAAGTTAGAGAGCTTCCAAGTGCCTCGGTTGAAATTCGCCATTAGAGGTGGAGGAGCTTAGCTTGAAACCGAGCTCACTCCCCAGCCGCCGCCGCCTTGCCCTGTCGCCGGGCATGGGTCCAGAAAGTTTCATGGTGAGTTTTTAGGAAGGTTTGTGCTGATGGTTTGGACCCAGAATCTTTATTTTAATGGTCACGATTTTCAAGATTTCGAGCACCATCTTCTTCCCGGGCTCGGCCAAACCGTGGTGCAAACTTGCACCCAAGTTGATGGGAATTGCTTCAAAAACCTTATAGAATAGTTTGATCCAGGTTAGGGTGGCCCAGGTGCAGAAACCGCTGAGAATAGAACTCGGGAAAATGCTTGTATGTTTGTGTATATAGTATGCATGCCAAGTGTTTGTGTAAATGCCTCAAAGAAGATTAAGTTGGATTTAGACCTCACTGTAAATATAAAAGTTGCTCTAAATTTCCCCCTGAGCTTGATGCTCACTTCAGATCAATCAGATCTGTGTGGAACTAAGTTTAGAGCATTGTACACATTGTTAGAGAGCAAGGCTTTGGATCTCTTTGATCCAGCAGTTTCTGGGCTGCCCAAAGGTGAGCCCTGGTATCCTGGCACTGTCCAAAGCCACTTTGATATACAAAGTTTTATTAAATGATGATTAGATTAAAAGTTGTAGTTAAACCAACCTCCAAATGTAATTATGACCCAAACACTGTTCTAGGATGTTTGCGAAGTCGCGACAGTGTACTCTTGGCTAATTTGGGGTCACTGGACGCGATGCTCGCGTTAAAAACTGATTTTGAAGTCCCGGAGAAACAAAAATGCAAAAATGGCTATGTAGAGGTTTTAAAATTGATCTGGGTTTTAAGTTGAATTGGAATAAGTTAGAGTCAGAGTTGATCCTTGATCCATATGATTGATTCAGGTTTATTCGGTGCCTCTGGTTCTAAGCATTCAGTGGATACGGTTTAGTCGCCTGCGATTTGTCAGGTGGGTTTATCTTCGGTCCGGGCTTTATCATTTCGGCCCTCTGTGTACGGTATTGGTTGGACTCCTGTTTTTGGTTAATCTAGGTTATATTTGAGCCTGTCTGCCTTTGATTGAGATATATTACTATTAGTTGCCATGCCTGATTGGACATTCTGATGATCTTGATTGCAATGCCTGTACTGCTAAACACATGTACTTTACTCAAACAATAATTTTTACCCAAGCTTCGCAGGGGCGCCTGCGTCTGTTCTTGTTTGATAGGACAAAGGCACTGCTCTGCGAGGTTTGAACCCAAAAACCTATTTTAATGATTTTTCTTAAAACTGCATGTGTTTGAACAGTATGATTTGGTCTATAGTTGCTAAACCTGGTTCTATTTCATAATGGCTGTTGATTATATTCCGCATTGCCTTCGTGACTGGCTGGTGTTATATCCTGATCTATGAGATTATTGATCATATTCCGCATTGCATTCGTGATTGGTTGTTGTTCACCGATTATGCTGCTAGATACATGATTTTATTAAATAAATGTTTTTACCGAACTTCGTAGGGTCGCCGGAGTCTGTTCTTGTTTGATAGGACAAAGGCAACGCTCTGCGAGGTTTGGATCTAAAATATGTTTGTAGATTAATTTTCTCAAAAACATGTGTTTAGTCTGCATGATTGGTTAGTCTGCATGATTGGTATTCAGTTGCTTCCAGATCTTACAATTCGATTCCTGGATATTGTTATACCTAAATGTCAGCACTTCTGATTATTTTGATCCATGATTCATTGTTGTTGTTGATTGATCCTGCATTTGAGTTGAGATTTGTTGTTGATCTTGCATTGAGTTGAGATGTTGTTATCATATTACTGTTGCATCCCAGAGGGGATTGTTCTGGCTTTTTGCCGATAACCGGTCTGTGGACCGTGAGCTTGAGCATTCGCATTAATCGCCCGCACCGCTGTACTTCACGAACATATCCGAGGTCGCTCCTCGTGCGCTTTGTTCTTTGCCGGTAAAGTGGTCTGTTGAAAGACCCGTGACTCCCAAGGGGAGAATGTCAGCCAGGTTGGTGCTAGTTTGGGCAAATTCCCTGAGGTCTTGAAGACCAATATGGTGGCTTATGATTGGGTTTTTAGTATTTCATCTATTGATGCATATGTTGTTGATTGTTAAGTTTACTTCATCATGTTCCATTGATTCATTGATCTGATGTTTTATCATCCATCTATACATGCTGATACTTGATATGATGGCTTTGATTATAGTTCCATGATTATATATCTGTTGATCTCCAAGTTGCCTAACTGTTATCTTAACTGTGATCATTACTTATCCCAACCGTGATTATACATATCTGCTGATCTTCATGAATACATACCTGTGATTCTAACCCCTGATTATTACTATCCTCTAGTATTGTATACCAGTAGGTACGATCTGCTATTTCTCGGCTTGTCGTGCCCACTGGGATACACTCCGGTGTGTCTCACACCCTCGGGTGACTGTTTTTCAGGTCGAGCGGGTGTTGAGATGTCGGGACGAGTTGGCGAGGTATCGAGATAGATGTTCGACCCTGGACAGCCGTGTACTTAGTTAAAGAGTTTAAAGTTGAAAGACTTTTGTAATTTGGGAAAAAGAGTTGTAATTAATTTGTTAAGTTATTGTAAAAGTTAACTTGTAATATTTGTTTAGAGTTGTACGTAGTTACTACTCTGATGTTATTGCCAAGCTAGCCGTGCATATATAGGAAAGGCTCAATTCCATAGGGGATTGGGACTCTTCTATATATGTGGCGGTCTGTCATTGCCCTGGCTGTTTTTGCAACTCTGATTTAAAAAAAAAAAAAAAAAAATTATACATTGGTCTTTGAACTCGGGGCGTGACACTAGATCCATTCACAAGAATTTGAACCATGTAGGAACTAAACGCCCATTAGAATTATTGCATATGGATTTAATAGGGCCAACTCGTCAACCTAGTTTGGGTGGAAAATGGTATATTTTTCTTATGGTTGATGATTTCTCTAGATATTCTTGGGTAGCATTTTTAAAAGAGAAAGCGGATACTTTTGACTCTTTTCATGATATTTGTCATCGTATTATGATTGAGAAAAATGAAAAGATTGTCCGTGTTCGCAGTGATAAAGGTGGAGAATTCATCAACTCAAAATTCATTGATTTTTGCACTTCAAATGGCATAAAACATGAATTCTCTGCACATTATACACCGCAGCAAAACGGTATAGTCGAGCGCAAAAATAGGGTTGTTCAAGAGATGGCGCGTGTTATGCTTCATAGCCGGAAACTCCCTTTATATTTTTGGGCTGAAGCAATTAACACCGCGGTCTATGTGATCAATCGCATCTATTTGCGTCCGGGTACTTTGAATACCCCATATGAGCTATGGTTTAGTAGAAAACCTAATATCAAGTATTTTTGTATCTTCGGGAGTCGCTGTTACATTTTACGCGATCGAGAAAATCTTGAAAAATTCGACTCTCGAAGTGATGAAGAAATTTTTATGGGTTATTCTACAAATAGGAGAGCATATCGAGTATACAATCTTGAATCGAAGACGATGATAGAATCAATTAATGTTAAAGTAGATGAAGCTTCTCATTTGTCTTCTGATAAATCTACTCTTGATATGTCTCTTGATGATGAATCTCCTGCTAATAATATTGCATCTTTGCATGATAAGTCTTCTAAAAATTTTGATGCATCTCATGGTTCTTCTAGTTCATCCAGTGTGCAGGAATCATCACAAATTCTCCCGAGTACTCCGTTACCTCAAACGCTACGTATCTCCAAGGACCATCCTGAATCGAACATCATTGGAGATCCTCAAGAAGGAGTAAGAACTCAGAGACAATTGGAATATGGAGTCGCATGCTACGTCTCCATGGTAGAACCAAGGAATATTGATGAAGCTCTTCAGGACGACTACTGGATAGAAGCTGTGCAAGAAGAGCTTAATCAATTTGAAAGGAACAAAGTTTGGGAATTAACGAAGCCCCCGAAGCAACAAAACATCATCGGTACTAAATCAATTTTCAAGAACAAGAAAAATGAAGAAGGTACCGTTATTCGGAACAAAGCACGGTTAGTTGCTTAGGGCTATTCACAAGTTGAAGGTATAGACTTTGATGAGACTTTTGCCCCAGTAGCCCGTCTCGAGTCCATTCGTATCTTATTTGCTATAGCTAGTCATTTTAAAATTAAACTTTTCAAATGGATGTAAAGAGCGCGTTTTTAAATGGTTTTCTAAATGAAGAAGTTTATGTGGCTCAACCGAAAGGTTTCATTGATCATAAACTTCCTAACCATGTTTATCGACTGAAAAAGACTCTTTACGGTCTAAAACAAGCACTGCGAGCATAGTACGAAAGATTGACAAAGCACCTTTTGGAAAAGGGCTATACTCGAGGGGGAGCAGATCGGACACTCTTTGTAAAGCACTTTCAAGACAACTTCATTGTAGCACAAATCTATGTGGACGACATTGTGTTTGGTGCTACAAGGAATAATGATGCTTCAAAATTCGCCGAAACAATGGAAATCGAATTTGAGATGTCCATGATGGGCGAGTTGACATATTTTCTTGGATTGCAAGTTAAGCAAACTGAAGAGGGCATTCATTTGTGTCAATCCAAGTATGCGAAGGAGTTGGTCAAGAAAATTGGATTAGAAGATTCTAAAGACTTTCCGACTCCCATGAGAACTAGCAATAAGGGACTTGGATGTGAATCTCACGAAGAAAAAGTAGACGAGAAACTTTACCAAAGCATGATTGGAAGTTTACTTTACCTTACGGCTAGTCGCCCGGACATTGCCTTCAGTGTTGGGATTTGTGCGAGATATCAATCAGCACCGAAGGAAATTCACTTGAATGCGGTGAAAAGGATCATCAGGTACATCAAAGGTTCATTGAATTTCGGAATTTGGTATCCTATGGGCACATCTCTCGATATAATAGGATATTCGGATGCCGATTGGGCTGGATCAGTGGATGATCGAAAGAGCACGAGTGGTGCATGCTTTTACCTTGGCCATTGTCTTGTTGCATGGCATAGTAAGAAGCAAAACTGCATTGCTCTCTCTACTGCCGAAGTTGTGCAACTCAATTGATTTGTATTGAGTGACTTCCGCATCCCGGTGACCTCGGTAACAATACTTTGTGACAACACTAGTGCCATTAACATTTCAAAAAACCCTGTGTTGCACTCAAGGACAAAACACATAGAACTTAGATATCACTTTTTTAGAGAGCTAGTTGAATCAAGTACTTTACAAATCTCTTATGTTTCAACTGAAAATCAATTAGCTGATATTTTGACAAAACCTTTGGATCAAAAACGTTTTATTCATTTGCGAAAAGCAATTGGAATGCTTTCTTTGAAATAACATTTTTTGAACCATTGCTTAGGTTAGATTTTGTTTTGTGTTTTGTATTTTGTGTTTGTATATAGAACATTAACTGAGCATTTGTTAAATTGACTTTAATTGCATCTTTTCATGTTTTGAGAAATATATTATGATTTGAATATTATTATAATACATTTGATGCAATGATCATTTATATCAATTATTTCATCTTAATTGATCAAAGTCAATTCCTCTCTCAATGATCTCTTGGTATAGTTTTTATCTTATTTGATAATTGAGTTAAGTATGAACATGAGATTAATGGTTGGTTGAATACTTAATATTTTATATAATTGATAGCCGATTGAGGGGGAGTATTATTTAAAGTTTCATGCTCAAAAGATGTGGAAAGAGTTACATCCCTAGTGGAGTGCGAAAACTACCACCACATGGAGGAAAGAGCTACCACCTCGGTCGTCTGAGTACTGTGTGCAACTACCACATGTTTACCAAGCATGGTGTTTCTTGTTTATTAGATAAAATGCTTTTTGGAATACTTGACTTTGTCGAATTCCAAGGTTGGTATAAGGTGGGATTTCAAATTAAAAGATGCTCAAAGAGCCACTTCCCTAGATATATTGACTAGATACATTATCTAATTTATTTGGGATGTCAAACATCTATCGATTTTTGTGCCTTCATTTTTTTTATTTAATTGATGATTTGATAAACAGTTACTCATTAGATCATGATTGATGTTTTGAACTTGCTTAACTTTAGAGGATATAACTTTTATAAATTTTCGTTTCATAATTTGAGTATTGATGATAGATTTAGCATAATCTATTTCTTTTTATATGAAACGATACTTTTTATTTAAAGTTGATATGCAAGAATGCTTACATACTTTTTCTGAATTTTCTGAAATTTTTACAAATTTTTTTGGAGAAAAAGTTGCAGGCAGTCCGGACTGGATGGACTCAGTCTGGATCCCGAACGTTGGGATTTCTCTGCGGGTAGCCGATCCGGACTGAACTCCCGACCCGATCCGGACCGCGGCTAGGTTTTAATAGAAACGAATGGTCTTTTGATTTCTATTCTCTTCTAAACTTCTGTTTCTAACTCCCTAGACTTCCTCTCACTAGAATCAAGAGGGTTTTGAATCTTTTGCAACTCGATTTCTTTCGATCCAAGTAAGTTCTTTTGATCAAAACCTATGTTTTTCACTGTTTTGCTATTGTTCTTCAAAACGTGAGTGGATTGCATGCTATGAATTCATTTTTAAACGGTTTTTGGTCAAATTTCTTTTGAAATAAGAACTCTGGATACATTAGTTTTGTTTCTATGCCTTGTATTCATTTGATTAACGAATTTTTGGGCTTCGATTTCTAAAAAAATTGATTTTAGGGCAAAATTTGAGAATTTTTGAAAATCATGTGATTGATCTATTTTTAAAATTCTTTTTGCAAAACTAACTTGATTCCTAGTCTCTATACATGATAAGGATTGTTTGGGTATGTTTTATAAAATTTTTGAAAATTAAACATTTTTTTCATGTTCCTTGAGTTCTTGCTCACAGGTGATTGTTTCTAATAATCTGGCAAGATGATCTTTGGCTGGATTCTTGTGCTAATCGCGGCAATGGTTGGCACTCGGGCATCGAACAAGCTGAAGAGGACAAGAAAAACTCAAGCTGAAAGGGGAGTACGTTTCTCTTGACGAGTCAGATACGGAATCAGAGGACTGGGATAAAGTCCTTGAGGAAACAGCAGCATTGGCTGCAGCAGCAGAAAAGGGGAAAGCCCCTGCTTCTTCGAAGGCGAAGACTCCGCCTATAGCTGCTGAAAAATGAAAAGCTCCAATGCAACAAACACCTATGTCAATGAAGAGAAAGAGTGTTGCAAATAGGAAAGGGAAAGCTCGTGGAATACAGATTGATGAGTCACTGGCAAGTGAGCCGCCTCCACGAGATTTTGTTCACATTAGTACAGAAAGGATAAAAGATTTTGAGAAACAAGAATGTATCGGTGAGAGACATGTAAATGTCGCGGCTCTCAGGGAACGCTCTGCAGCGTTTGAAACCCTGTTTGATCAAGCACGACTTGCACAAGTCTGTAAATTTTCTGAAACTTCAGGATATTGTCTTCATCTTGTGAGGACTTTTTACTTTGTGTGCTACGCAGCTTCAAGATCATGAGGACGGACCCAAAGAATTTGTTACAATAGTTCGGAATGTCAATCTCAAGATCACGCCTCAATTGATTGGAGAAGTGCTAGGAATGAATGCCCAAGTCAAAAGGGTTCATTATTTGAAGGGACATGTCATGTCCAATACAACCTGGAGGACGGTTGTTGATGGAATCTGCTTGCCTGATACCCGGTCAGCAGGAAATTCGGTTCTTTCAAAAGAACTTCGACCGGAGTATAGATTTTTGAACTTTATTGTTTGCTACAACATCTTACCAAATATGCAAACTAAGGTTCTCCGTTGGGATAGAATGCTGTTTCTATATCTCCTTGGACATCCCGAAGCTTCGTTGGGATCAAATTTCAACATTCCTTATCTTATCTGGTCAAGGATGGCGAGATATGTGGAAAATGTGCATCCTACCGAGCGACTTCCATTCCCATTGATTATAATACGGATTTTGAGAAAGTTTGATGTTGACATTCGTTCATCAACTTATATGCACAGTCTGGGAACGATCAATGATACTACCATTGTGAAGTCTCTCTCGAGCAAACCAGATGAAACCCCAACCCCGCCAAGGAGCAAGAGAACCTCGGCACAGCAAACAACAATGGCAATAGCAAGAACAGCAGTACCAGCTTCTACTTCAGAGGATGAAGCTTCTGTGATGTCAATCTATAAAGAACAACAACGACTTTTGTAGGTTTTTATAGGATCCACAAGGATCTAAATAGGTACTATCAAACAACTAGAGGGGGGGTGAATAGGTGTAATACTTAAAAACTCAATCTCAGTGCAAAATAAAAACCAATGCGGAAAATAAAAACAGCACACCGAGATTTACGTGGAAACTCCAATCCAGGAGAAAAACCACGGGACCAACACGCAATAACAATCCAATAAGAATAGAAGAATAACAAGGTGATTACCGACTCCACGGACTCAAACCCCTCCTTCAGCTTCTTCGGACCTTGCGCTGAACGGTTGGATGTCCACGCAATAACAATCCTCTAAGAAAAGAAGAATAACAAGGTGTCAACCCCTCCTTCAATTTCTTCGGACCTCGCGCTCCACCGATTGCACGTCCACTGCACACGTTCGAATCCACGAACGCCACTCGAATCCACGAGCACACGTTTCGAATCCACGAAACGCCTTCAACACATCGAATCCACGATGTCACGCCGAATCCACGACGCAAATAGCCGATATAGAATATTGACTTCGATGGTGATCCTTTGCTTAGATTCTCATTGAGGAACCGTAGAAGAAATCTCTAAGCAAAGATTAGATCAATTCGACAAAAGATATGTTCTTGAAAGAACCATCGAATTGACCTAAAAGAGGCTATAAAGAAGATCGATAAAAACCTAGCCTCTAGGGTTGCTCTCAAGAGTTTTATAAAAAGATCGGCCGTAGCTCCCACGTTTTTGAGAAACCCTAAGTGTCTATTTATAGTTTAGAAACCCTTGGAAAGAGATAAGAATAAAAAACATACCTTATCTGGAAATTTTCAGGACGGCGATCCGGATCGGATTTACTGCGATCCGGATCGTCGTAACGAGATTGACGATTCCAGAAATACCATGGTTCGGGATCCGGATCGCATTGCCCGATCCGGATCGTTCATACAAATCAGAAAACTTAACATTCGGGATCCGGATCGGAAATTGCATGGATCCGGATCGAAGTCTTGTATGAAGCAACAACCTTCGGGATCCGGATCGTTGGCTCTGATCCGGATCCTGAACATGTCCGAACACCAGTTTTTGATTATTATGCAATTAAAAGTTCATCCAAGTGTTTCTACACTATAAGAGAGTATTCGGATCACCACAATTATTTAGTTAAATATACCTGATCCTCTTGAATACTTTCTTCTTGAGATTGATGTAACTGATCCACAATTCTTCAACTTCAATCTTCAAGACTCAAGACACTGAGTGTCAACTTGAGCTCTTGTTGAATCTTCTCTAAGTCTTTGAATGCTGATTGACAATTTGATCCCTTTAAGACTCCGACTCAACTCACTGACTTGACTCACGAAATATGCCAACACCAAAATGCCGTAACAATCTCCCCCTTTGGCAATTTCGTGACAAAACCCAAAAATACATAAAAGCGCTCAAGTCACTCATCTTAAACCAAAAAATCGAAATTCAATGTCATCACCAAAACATTGATTTTCTTTGCGTGAAAGATCCAATAAATACAAAATTACATTTGAACCAAACAGTCCTAGAACATACTCTATGACTTAGGACTTGGAGTCTTAAAGTGATGTAATTCCTGCAAAACAAAACTCCAAACAAAATCAAACGTTAGTTGTTAGAAATTAAAATCCTACATTTGATCCGTCTTCCTTTTGGTTCTTTTGTTTTTCTGCTCTTTCAATTTTTTCTTTGTCTCCCCCTATCTTGAGCATCTCTAACATATTCTCCATGTTCTTGAGCATCTATGTTCTCCCCCTTTGTGGTACGATCATCATTTTCCGTTCTCCCCCATTTTTCCATTTTCGTTTCGTTTCTCTTGATGATCTCATCTCCGTCATTTCTCTTCTCCCCCTTTTGTCACAAATGGTCAAATAGTGAACATACTAGACAAAAGGAAATCACTAACAACATTAGTTCATAGAGAAAGAGAGACAAAAGCTCAGTTCTGGTATATAACAAAAATGCAGATTGCGTACCGGTATCAGAAGGCAAAAAATAAATAATTCCTTGAAATAGATTCAAATTTTAGAATCTTTTCAAATATCGATTTGTATACCATCAAGAAATTCATTTAAGTGCTTTGAAAAACAATGAATTCACAAAGATGTCATTCAATCCAATTAATTTCACAAAAATTAAAAAGATTTACTCCAAAATCATGAAAAATAAAGGTAAAACATTATAAACCGTTTTTCATGTTATATTCATCAAACACAAGTCATCAAAAATAATCTTGAGATCCAAAGTCTATCAAGATGTAACGGATGTACAAAGATGACTTACAGAGATTTCCAAATGACATCAATTTGATTTCTTACCCTTTCAAATTTGAGATAAGCACTAAAATACCTAAGGGAGGCTCTTTGAGCATCTTTCAACTATCCCACCTTATACCAACCAGGAGATTATTCAAAATATAAGAGTTTTGCATATTAATCTCCAAATGCTTCAACTAAAGATTTTCTCATAAAATACTATCAAGCATCCATAACATGTGGTAGCTTCACACACAAACCGGACGACCGGGGTGGCAGCTCTTTCCAACATGTGGTGGTAGTTTTCACACTCCTTTCGGATGTAACTCTTTCCACATCTTTTTGCAAATCATTTCAATACCCTTGTAAGAATGCAATCTCTTACGTGAAAGAATTAAATCCCCAATTTTGGTCTATCGGTTGTCTCACGTTTATCACAATGAATTCACACAACCGAGATAGATTAAGCATCTAAAGATCACACATGATTTCTAAAATTTGATGCTTATAATATCAAAAACTCCTATAATGAAGTATCTTCAAGATTATGATTATGGAGTAAAGTTGATAATCCAAATAAAATTAATTTGGAGTGAATAAACGTGAAGCCCTTTTTATTCAATGCACTTGTTCAGTAAAAACCCTTTTGTTCAAAAACAAAGTATAAAAACGAAGAGCATTGAAAAAACATGTAATGCAAAGATTAAGAAAGATATGAAGGGAAAACCAATCAAAGCATTACATACAGTCATAAGCTATTTAGAACTTAAGACAAGGAAATATATCACCTTTCCGAATCCAAAATCGCTGGATTTTGGATTGTCTTGATTCGTTGTGGCCGGGGGTTGTCCGCTTTGACTGTTGGTCCACCTTAGGTCTTTGCCTTGCAGTGATCCACTTGTATGATTGATGATGTGGCTTGGACCTTTGGTGGGTTGAGTGAACTCCTTTGACTTGATGTGTCTTTTGATTCCGTTGAGTTCGCTCCGTAGATGAAGTTGCCGAAGAATTCTTCTTTCTCTTTTTCGGGCAATTCTTCACCAAATGTCCTTCAAGTCCACATAAGTGACACGTTCTTCCTTTCAATTTGAATGTGGAACTTGAAGCATGCACAGTTTGATCCTTTTTAAATCCCAAACCAACCTTGCTTGTTTGACCTAATCCGGATATACAATCAAATTTCTTGGAAACGGTTGAAAGCCTTTGTATGTCGGATTTGAGTTCATGAACTTGCTTGGTCAATACTTGGTTGGTGACATGAATCTCCTCAAACTATTTTTCTAGAAAACCAATCTTGTCCATATATGATTTAGCGTTTGTCTCCGATTGGTTTAGCTTTTCTTGGAGGATTTTATTGTTATCCAATAAACGTCCTTGTTCCTCCTCGAGATCTTGAAGTTTTATCTTTAAAGCTTGATTCTCGTCTTGACCTTCAAGTCGTTGCTTCCTCAACTTCTTAATATGTTTGGCCATCTTCTTTGATTCCGTAAGAAGTTGTTGATATGCCTCAACGAGTTCTTCTTCGTCCGACTCCCCCTCACTTGTTGACTCTCCGCCGGTTGTAGATGTTTCATACAAAATCAAAGGAGTAGAGTCAGTGACTAAAGATGATAAACAAAAATTAGAAGAGGGAATTTGAGAGGCATGAAAAGCAACGGCATTTTCCTCTTTACTTGAGGTCGATTCATTAGAAATAGAATCGTCCCAAGTTTTCGCTTGCAAAGCCTTCTTTTTATATAATTTCGGAGTAGGACAATCCGTTGAAATATGGCCGTAGCCTTTGCATCTATAACATCGGATTTCCCCTTCGAATTCATCTTTTTCCTTAGAAGGTTTTGCAAGGAATTTGAGGTTAGAGGATTTAGAACCCGATGACCCTTTAGATGGTTTCGTGGATGAAGATCCATCGGTTCGATTCTTCCAAAATTTCCGACGAAATTTCTTTGTGATCCGCGCCAATTGTTCTTCAAAATCGGCAAAAGAGATTTCATCGTCGGAACTTGATTCGCTATCTTCTTCCTTTGTGGATTTGAATGCAATACCTGTAAGCTTAGAAGAAGACTTGGAAGAAACTTGATTAGTAGGAAAAGTCAATTCATAAGTTTGCAAAGCACCTACTAATTCCTTTACACTCATCTCATCCGGATGACTAACGGTTTCAATGGCGGTAACCTTTGCCCTAAACCGTTCCGGAAGAGTCCGAAGTATCTTTCTTACAATTTTCGACTCCGGGATCTTTTCTCCTAAATTAGCACATGTATTTATTACATCTTGAAGTCTAGTGTAATAATCTGTAAACAATTCATGCTCTTCCATATGAATAGAGTCAAATTGACTTGTAAGCATCTGGAGCTTTTGAATTTTTACAAGATTAGTACCCTCATGTGTAATTTTGAGAATATCCCAAATTTCCTTCGCGATTTCACACGCGGAAATTCTTGTAAATTCAGTCGAGGAAAGAGAATTAAATAAAGCGTTCATACCTTTCCCATTGTAAGAAGATCTTTCAAATTCCTCTTTGGACCATCTAGAGCGAGGTTTTGGGGTAGTAGAATTTCCTACTTCCTCAACAGGATGCACCCAACCGCATTCCACGGATTGCCATACTCGCTCATCAATTGCGATGAGAAAAGCTCTCATCCGCACTTTCCAATAAGCATAATTAGTCCCATCAAAAAGAGGAAGTCTATAAATATTACCACTTTCACCCATCATGATAGATAAACCTAAAACCCGCTCCGATACCAATTGTAGAGTTATTAATCCCAAAGGATCTAAATAGGTACTATCAAACAACTAGAGGGGGGGTGAATAGGTGTAATACTTAAAAACTCAATCTCAGTGCAAAATAAAAACCAATGCGGAAAATAAAAACAGCACACCGAGATTTACGTGGAAACTCCAATCCAGGAGAAAAATCACGGGACCAACACGCAATAACAATCCAATAAGAATAGAAGAATAACAAGGTGATTACCGACTCCACGGACTCAAACCCCTCCTTCAGCTTCTTCGGACCTTGCGCTGAACGGTTGGATGTCCACGCAATAACAATCCTCTAAGAAAAGAAGAATAACAAGGTGTCAACCCCTCATTCAATTTCTTCGGACCTCGCGCTCCACCGATTGCACGTCCACTGCACACGTTCGAATCCACGAACGCCACTCGAATCCACGAGCACACGTTTCGAATCCACGAAACACCTTCAACACATCGAATCCACGATGTCACGCCGAATCCACGACGCAAATAGCCGATATAGAATATTGACTTCGATGGTGATCCTTTGCTTAGATTCTCATTGAGGAACCGTAGAAGAAATCTCTAAGCAAAGATTAGATCAATTCGACAAAAGATATGTTCTTGAAAGAACCATCGAATTGACCTAAAAGAGGCTATAAAGAAGATCGATAAAAACCTAGCCTCTAGGGTTGCTCTCAAGAGTTTTATAAAAAGATCGGCCGTAGCTCCCACGTTTTTGAGAAACCCTAAGTGTCTATTTATAGTTTAGAAACCCTTGGAAAGAGATAAGAATCAAAAACATACCTTATCTGGAAATTTTCAGGACGGCGATCCGGATCGGATTTACTGCGATCCGGATCGTCGTAACGAGATTGACGATTCCAGAAATACCATGGTTCGGGATCCGGATCGCATTGCCCGATCCGGATCGTTCATACAAATCAGAAAACTTAACATTCGGGATCCGGATCGGAAATTGCATGGATCCGGATCGAAGTCTTGTATGAAGCAACAACCTTCGGGATCCGGATCGTTGGCTCTGATCCGGATCCTGAACATGTCCGAACACCAGTTTTTGATTATTATGCAATTAAAAGTTCATCCAAGTGTTTCTACGCTATAAGAAAGTATTCGGATCACCACAATTATTTAGTTAAACATACCTGATCCTCTTGAATACTTTCTTCTTGAGATTGATGTAACTGATCCACAATTCTTCAACTTCAATCTTCAAGACTCAAGACACTGAGTGTCAACTTGAGCTCTTGTTGAATCTTCTCTAAGTCTTTGAATGCTGATTGACAATTTGATCCCTTTAAGACTCCGACTCAACTCACTGACTTGACTCACGAAATATGCCAACACCAAAATGCCGTAACAACTTTCATCTGAATAAGAACGCATGTCAGATGAAATAACTAAGATCTCTACAGACATGGTTCAGATTTCTGCCGACCAAGCTGACTTGAAGAAGAAACACAAATCTCTTGCCAAATTGGTTAAGAAGATTTTTCACAAACTTGGATGCAGCAGTTCGGATGAAAATGACACTGATTGATGTTTTTTTAAGTTTTCATTTTGTTTTGTTCTAATGTCTTCTCTTGCAGGTTTTAGTTTCTTTTCATAATCTTTGTGAACTTTGCTTTATCCTCCTTTTGATTTTGGCTTTTTCTATGACAAAAAGGGGGAGAGACACTATACTTGAATGTTTGGATTGGAGAGAACTTGAGAACTTGAACTTTGAAAACTTTGAACGTGAAGGTAAGTTCTAAGTTGAACTTGATCATGCCCCGACTAACTATTTGACTAACTATTTGGGCATATAATATTACTAACAAGTTGCTTGATAATTGACATATTTTTAAACTTGTTAATTGTTTTGACATGACATTTGGATTTTAATGATTAGGGATATGTGAACATTTGTTTGCTAAATTTTCATACATATCTGATTGATTATTGAATGTTTAAATTCTTGAGGTATCTAACGATTTTTTTTATCAAGAATTATTTCTTTTGTAGAGAGTACAAACGTCTAAGTCTAGAGTTTGTTTTAGGAGTTTATCTCTTGTATTGATTTTTATTTGGATCATACATATAAATTTTTGTTGTATGGTGATATCAACAAAAATATCTTTTTGAATTTTTAAGTGGATTTTTGTTTTGTCACGAAACCGCCAAAGGAGGAGATTGTTAAGGATTTTGTTTTGGCGTATTTGGTGAAGTGGTATAAGTCTTGAAGATTGAAGATGAAGAATTGTGGATCAATTACATCAATCTCAAGAAAAATGGATTCAGAATAATTAGGTACGCTTAACTAAATAATTTTGGTGATCCGAATACATTTGTATAGTTTAGAAAGACTTGGAATATGTTTTGATGCATAAAAATCAAAAACTGGACTTTTAGGAAGTTCAGGATCCGGACCAGCCACGCCCAGTCCGGACCCCGAACATGGTTTGGTTAATGCAATTTTTCCAGTCCGGACCACCCCTTTTTCAGTCCGGACTCCGAACCTTAAATTCTGCAAAAATTGCATGAACAGACCGGACCTCCCCTGTTTCAGTCCGGACCCCGAACTGCGTTTTTCAAAAAATCTTCTGAAAAAAAACGACAGTCCGGATCAGACTTAATCCAGTCCGGACCGCCGTGCGGAAAAAATTCTGTTTTGAAAGTTTTTGATGCTTATCTCTTTCCAAGGGTCTCTAATCTATAAATAGATTTTTTATTCATCGTAAAAGGTGATTTTTGATTTCTCGAAAAAGATTTTCTTTTAGGAAAGAGAAAAATCCCCAAATATAGAGAAGAAAGGAAAACACGATTAAATTCATGTTTCTTCGTCTATATTGTTCGATTTGATTCTAGGGTTTCCAAACTCCTATTTTCTGTATAATCAAATTGAAGAATACTTAGATGGTATTTCCTTATCTATCTTTGATCTAAGTATTCGGAGAATCACCACCAAACAAAAACGACGATTTTACCAAAAATCGACGCGAGGATTCGCGTGGCCTTGTGGATTCAAGGTGCTATCGCTCTCGTGGATTCGGAGCGAGGCGCGTTCGTGTGATCGAGACGTGCCGCATTGGTGAAGACCGTGGATTCGGTTGGACGTCGTGGATTCGACGTTGAACGTCGTGGATTCGGCGTTGGGACGCAAATCGTGGATTCGAGGAGCGTTCGGAGCGAGCGGAGAAGATCAACTAGAAGCGTATGAAAAAGGTTGAGTTGTAGGGTTACGGCAAATCACCTTGTATGTGTTTAATCTTAGTGGATTTTATTGTGTTATCGGTCCCGTGGTTTTTTACTCCAGTGACGGAGTTTTCCACGTAAATCTTGCGTATTTTATTTATTTTTCGCATTGGGTTATTTTTTACGCAACGATTTGGTGTGTTTATTGTTTTCACCTATTCACCCCCCCTCTAGGTGGTTTTTCCCCTATTCAGATCCATATTATTCATAACCCACAACTAGCACTTACATTCCTATCAAACAAGAACATGTTCTAGGCACAGCCCCCGTAGCTTTCGTCCCGAAATAAGAAAACGACCCCTAGAACCCAGATTACTCAAACCCTCTCGGATGAGGAAGTTTGCAAGAAAAGATGACAGTTATTATTGAAAACTATTTTTATTTGAGAAGCCCAATTTAATAAATTTTAGTTCTTTAATAAAATCAGTCAAAACAAGTTTTATTTCCCAAACCCTGAAGGGCCATTACCTTCACCCAAATCAAACAAGAACAGGCTCCGACGACCCTTCGAAATTTGGAAGGAAAACATTAGTTTACTGAAATTATGTGTCCAAAAATAGTTTGGATTCCAGGTCCTACTATCACCATTACACTACTGCCACGAACACAGTGACGACAAAAAGATCAGAGAAAACCCGATGACCCGGGACCACCGTTTACTCAAACGGTTCCCGACACCAGTACAAGACTAGCCACAGCTACCCGACTCCACTCGGGCCCCAAGCACGAGTGCAACATGCATCCTACACTAAAAGAAATCCCGACCACTCGGCCTACTACCTGGGCGAGGAAAACACTAAGTATAGGAATAGAATGTAGAGTGAGGATGCCTAAAGCATAAAAGAACCTAGCCCAAATGAGGGTTCTCTACTAGTCTGGTTAAATACATGCAACATATGACAGGGTGCTAGTCAAGGTTCCAATATTTCGTTATCACAAGAAATAACCAATTTACTAATTCTATTATACATGCTTGAATCTCGGTCCACAAAAGGAGTACTCTACTTATCTTGCATGCATACTACAACATAGAATTAGTATGCCGCCCGCTAGTTTTGGAGGAAAATCTAACCCACCTGAAATGCGATGATCCGGGGTCTGATCGAGTCGAAACTTGGCGTGCATGCTCCTCAGCCTCTCAAGATTCCAACGCAATGAAAATCATCCAAAAACTCCTCTCGGATCGGCGGCGGCAACCAAAACACTGAAGTGCTATCCAACAAGTTCGGCAAAAATCAGTGAGCGCGTCGCTCGAGTGTAGGAGCAAATCCAGGCATATTTTCTGTCCGGGACCAAAAGGAAAAATGCTCACCTCGATCATGACGATAATTTCCAACTTCCCCTTTCCTCATGAAACTCCAAAATTACTGCGAAAACTGTATCACAAGTTGAACGCCGCAAAAGTTACTCTCTCAAAAATCTGCATTTACTGTTTTGCACAACAGTCCCAAAAACCAAAAATATTCAGCTTCGTAGAGACCTCAAAAAAATCCAGTAAAAATACAGCTACGTTTCTTGCGAAGTGTAGATGCAAATTGAGTCCTCACAAGCTGAAATCCGACAACCGTGCACCAAGATAAAAATCCAATAAGCTCTGCTATCCAGAAAAATCCACAGCATGGAAGGGGTTCAAAGATGCTCTGAAAACCCCAGTAAAAACTCAAAATGGAGGGAAATAGTAATCACGAAAAACGAAGGCCTACCTCTCATGGAAACGTTGCCACAAAAATCGGCTAAAACTTCCTCCGGGTCAGCTTAGGGGAGCCCGCGGACGAAACTGCGACGAAAGAAGCCACCAAATGAGGAATGTCGAAGCGTGCCTAGTTGCTGAAATCGTCGATATCGCGACCTTCTAAAATTCCCAAGATCCTTCAAAAAGCGGTGGACAAGTAGAAGAGTGCCTCAGCCAAAGGGGGCTCCAAGAGGTTGTAGTACCCGAGAAATTCAAATTTGAATTTGAGGAATTCAAATGTGAATATGAGTCTGAAATACAAAATAAACCTAAGTGATCGTATATCGGTGTGCAACCCTTGGCCCCTGCTCGGGGCTTCACCATTAATGGTGCTTGGTTGGCCACAATAATGGCCGCCGGCCATCCGCAGCCCACTGCCGCCGGCCACCGCTCCGGGAAGCTTCACCGTATAAAGGACAAGCACCCTGGACCTTTACTTGGACCTAGAACCCTATGCATGAAAATTCGCCATTAGTGGTGCTCATGGTAGGCCGCACCACCTTGCTCCGGCCAACCGTCGCCCGCGCGCGCGCTCGGCCGACCTGGCAAGGATCCTTGCAATGCCCGCAAGTGGATAGAGGCCATATTTGCTCAAGATCTAGTCCAGAACACTGGTTCTGTGTTCTTGGCCATGGTGGTGCAAGTGCCCATGGCCGAGCTTGCTCTATCTTTGGTTCTGGGCCTCCAGCTGTGGTGACCCGGATCTCCGCGAAGGTCCTACGGAGTGAATTGTGGCTTCTGGAGGCTTATGATGTGTGTTGGAGATGGTTATGCGCAAATCGGACCTCAGGATTGGACCCGGCGCGAAATTTGGATTAATAATACCTGTCCAGATGCCTTCGACAAATTTTAGAAGTGGAATTTGGCAAAACGGATATCGGATTTGGACTCAGCGCGCGAAAATGATGAAAATGGACTATTTACATGTATTTTTCGGAGCCCGGATGCCAAAACACGAATTTCGAGGCATGGTTACTGTTCCGGCGGCCGGCGGGCAGCACTGGTAGCACGGGCAGGCGGCGGAACGCGGCGGCGCGGCGGCGGGCAGGCACGGGCAGGTCGGTTCACGAGACTTGGAAGTGCATCGGGACCAGGGGACTTCGACGGGACACGTGGCGCGCGCGGATTGGGCGGTCAACGGGCGTGACGTGAGGCGTGACTCGCGCCGGGCGCGGTGCACCGTGGGCCGTGCCAGGCCATGTGGCGGTCGCCCATTGGCAGGCGCAGCGACCCGGGTGGCCCGGCGCGGGCCGCGGCGCGTGCACCCCGCCGTGGACCGCGTCGCCACGCGGCACGCCGCAATTGGCGGGCGCGCGTGCACCGGGCGCGCGAGGCATGGAGCGGGTGACATGGCGCGCCGAGAGGGATTCGGGCGCGCACAGTAACAGGCTTGGGCCGGATTCGGGCCCCGAATCCGTCGCCCGAATCTGAACCCCTTCCTTGGTGGGCTTGGGCTATAAATATCCATTTGGGGTTTCGTTTGTGGGCTTTTCCTCCGAGCTCTTCGGCCTATTTTCGACAAGGAGCGTCGTCTATGAGTCTTCTTCGATATTTGGGATCTCGGGAATTTTTGGGAGTCGTGCCATCTGCGTTCTTCTCGACATCGCGAGCTTCAACGCGCCTTGGATACCGAGTTTTTTCATCGACGCTTCTTCCACGAGCTCCCCAGGACTGACGGGAGGGAGTTTTTGGCCGATTTTCATGGCATCGGTTTCATGAGAGGTAGATCTCCGTTTTTCGTGTTTTCCTCTCCACTCAGTTTTGGGTTTTTACTTGGGTTTCTGGAACACCTTTGAACCCCTTTCCTGCTGGTGGTTTTTCTGGACAGCGGAGGCTTGTCGGATTTTATCTCTGTGCTCGGGTATCGGATTTTGACATGTGAGGACTCGATCGACATCTACTCTTCGCGAGGATTGCCGCCGTATTTTTATTGGAATTTTTGGAGATCCTCTGGCAGGTGGTATTTAAGCATTTTCTGGACTGATTTTACGGCAGTGTTGTGATTGTGGGAAATGATGCTTATCGCGATGTTTAGACCGTATCTTTGTACCCAGGAGGAGTTTTCTGGTATTCTTGGACTCGTTGGAATCGTGGGAATCTGAGGATTATCCTCGTTCAGTTTCAGCCATTTGGATCTTGGTTTGACGCGCACTTCAGGTGGGTTGCTTCGTCTCCAAAATCGGTGGACTATTCATTAATTCTATCGTGTAGTAAATCATGCATGATTGTTAGATGTGTTAGGAAGCATGTTAGATATAGAGAGTATGTTCTCGTGTTGTTATCATGATCATGTTGATGTATGCTTCCTATCTGTGTTAACTTAAATACCACTATTGAAACTTGACCTAGCACCCTGTCATATGTTGCATGTGTAACCAGACTAGTAGAAAACCCTTACTTGGGCTAGATTCATTTATGCTCTAGACATCCACACTTCTTATTCTATTCTTGGACATAGTGTTTTCCTCGCCCTGCTAGTGGGCTGAGTGGTCGGGATTTCTCTTAGTGTGTGATGCATGTTACACTCGTGCTTGGGAGCAGAGTGGAGTCTGGTAGATGTAGCTGGTCTTTTATCTGTGGCGGGAGCCGTTTGGGTGAACGGTGGTCCCGGGATGTCTTGTTTCTCTGTTTTATGTGTCGCCACTGTGTTAGTGGCAGTAATATACCAGTGATAGCAGGACCTTGAACCCAGAACCTTTTGGACACACACATGATTCTAGTCAACCAATGTTTTCTTCCAAATATCGAAGGGTCGCCGGAGTCTGTTCTTGTCTGATTGGACGAAGGCATTAGCCCTTCGGGGTTTGGGTATAAAAACTTGTTTTCCAACTGTTTTTCCTAAAAGAACTAAAAATCATTAAAAATGGGTTTTCCTTAAATCAAGATGGTTTTTCAAAAAGGAACTACTTTTAGTCCTCACCCCGCGTGGGTTGAGTGAAAAATGGTTTTCAGTAATAAATGTCACATTTTTTCCTGTAAACTTCCCCACTCGAGAGGATTCGAGTGGTCTGGGTTCTAAGGGCTGCCTTTTTCTTTGGGTCGAGAACAAAGAGAGGCTATGCCTAGAGCCTGTTATTGTTGATTTGGGTTGTAGGTTCTAGTCTTTCGAGGTTCCCAGACCCTTCATTGTTGTCGGCTGTGGAGTATGCCCAGCTAGTGAGTTTACTTGTTGAGTTGATGTTCCTATTTGGGGAGCCGTTGGGGTTGACAGCGGTCCCGACTGTTCGAGTGGTTCCTGTTAGTGAGTTAGAGAGGTGATTTGGGTACTGTCGATCTTGTTGATCGTGGATTGGACTATAGCCTGCATGAGCCATATTTGAGCTCGACAGAGATGCGCAGATACTTTCCTCGGTGGGGTCGCGCCCCTCGAGTGCCACTTCGGAGTTGGGCCTGTTACTTTGCTATCGCGACTTGTCGACGCAGTCCCTCTGGCTGGCCAGTTTTGGCAGTCACGGACGCCCTACGTAAGTTCGGTCCTCCATGGATGTAACGGCCGTAGGTGGGCGCAGGTTTGACTGGACCCTATGTGGCAGTCAGTGTAGATTGGGTGATTGTACTTGAGAGATAGTAGATGCATCATGTTTCCATCTGTATCACTCCTTGAGCATTTAGATAGAGGCATCGTAGTTTTAGAGTTATTTTCCAGCACTTTTCCTTTCAGTATTGCATTTGTTACTTTATGCCTCTAGTAGACTTAGTGGGCAGACCGTCGGGCTTGTTGGCGGTACCCACTGAGAACTACTGTGGAATGTAGTTCTCACACCCGCTGTGGTGATCTTTCCCCAGGGACCTCTACTCCAGTTCCTGCTGCTCCAGTTGCTGATCCTGCTGATCGAGGTAAGGAAGTAGCGAGCTAGATCCCTACTAGTCTTCTTCCAACGAGAGTAGATGTACCCTTTTGGTGTTGTACTAGTACTATCAGTGATTTTGGGATTGTATCATGTACATTTTACTTTTGAGAGTTTTAGTTTTTAGAGAGACTTATGTATTGTGAGGACCTGGAATGTACTATTTGAGGAGTTGTATATATTTATTTCAGTAGTTTACTTTTTAGCTCTGATATCTGTATAGCTATAGTATCCTTCTTTTTGCAGGTTAGATGCTTCGTCTATACGGGGTTTTCCGTATGGACGGCGGATCTGTTGGCGGGCCCGGGTCGCAGTTTCGACCCCAGGGCGTGACACCGGCTGCTGCCCAATGGTGAGCCCTCAACTCTCCTCAGTCCTAGGAGCTTGCTGCTCAAGTTATTTTGGCAGACAATTGAAGGGATTTTTAGCATGGACATGCCAAGCTCTAGCTTGGGTTAAGTCATGGTTGGTGCTGCTCCAGCAGCTTTGCAACTTCAGTAGGGCAAGCCCTTGTGTCCTCTTGATCTCAGGTGTCACGCCCCGGCGTCGAAACTGCGACCCGGGCTCGCCAACAGATCCGCCGCCCATACGGGAAGCCCGTATAGACGAAGCGACTAACCTGCAAAAGAGCATCTATACTATGCAGATATCAGAGCTGAAAGTAAAACTGCTAGAAATAAAAACTATATACAACACAAGTCCTCACCAAAAGTACAAAAGTCACTCGAGCAGTAGAAAATAAATACAACTCTATACCTCACTACAAAGTTCTCTCAACAGGAACTCTCAAAAGTAATAAGGGTACATCTACTCTCTGGACGACGACTGGTGGGGAACTATCTCGCGACTCCCTTACCTCGATCAGAAGAAGCAGCAACAGGAGCAGCAGGAACCGGAGTAGAAGTCCCTGTGGGAAAATACACCACGACGGGTGTGAGAACTACGTCCCAAGTAGTTCTCAGTGGGTGCCGCCAACAAGCCCAACGGACTGCCCACTAAGTCTACTAGAGGCATAAAGTAACAATATAAAACTGAAATGAAAGGGCTGGAAAAGTAACTCAACAGCTACTATGCCTCTATCTAGATGCTCAAGAAAAGGAACAGATGAAACATGATGCATCTACTAACACACACAGTAAACTCACCAAATCTAAACTGACTGCCTCAAAGGGTCCAGTCAAACCTGCGCCCACCTACTGCCGCATATCCTCAACAGGACGGGTCTACCGTAGGGTGTCCGTGACTGCCGCCAACCGGGCCAGTCAGAGGGACGGCGTCGACAAGTCGCGATAGCAAGTAACAGGCCCAACTCCGGAGTGGCTCTCGAGGGGAGCGACCCCACCGAGGAAAGTATCCGCGTAACTCTGTCGAGCTCAAATATGGCTCATGCAGGCTATAGTCCAAACCACGATCAACAAGATCGACCAACAACACCAACTCTCAACCACAAGCTGGAAGTCACACAGCTGGGGCCACCGTCCACCAGACGGCTCCCACAACAGAACACTAAACTCTCTAGAAAGACCGACACCATAAGGGTTCGGAAACCCGATAGACCGGCGCTAAGAACCCTATCAAACAAGAATAGACTCTAGGCTCCGACTATCGAAGTTCCCGATCCCTTATAGTTCGGGAAAGCAATAATCACAGTACAACTCGCAGAAGACACCAACAGGGCCCGAAAGTCCCAGGAGACCTACCCCTACAACCCTATCAAACAAGAACAGGTTCCAGGCTCGGCCCCCGTGGCTTTCGTCCCGACAGAGGAACGACCCCTAGAACCCAGACCACTCGAATCCTTTCGAGTGGGGAGATTTACGGGAAAAGGTGACATTTGTTATTGAAAACTAATTTGATCTGGAAGAAATCCATATTTAATGATTTTAGTTCTTTTTAGAAAAACAGTTAGAAAACAAGTGTTTTACCCAAACCCCGAAGGGCTGATGCCTTTGTCCAATCAAACAAGAACAGACTCCAGCGGCCCTTCGATGTTTGGAAGAAAACATTGGTAGACTAAAATCATGTATATGTCGAAAAGGGTTCTGGGTTCTAGGTCCGACTAACACTAGTAAACTACTGCCACTAACACAGTGGCGACGACCCAAACAGGGGAAAACAAGATCTCTCGGGTCCACCGTTTACCCCAAACGGTTCCCGATACAGACAAGCGAACCACTACATCTACCAGACTCCACTCTGCTCCCAAGCACGAGTGCAATGCATCCCACACTATAGAGAAGTCCCGACCGCTCGGCCCACTACCCGGGCGAGGATAACACTAAGTCCAGGAATGCGACATAAAGCGTGGATGTCTAAACATAAATAACCCTAGCCCAAGTGAGGGTTTTCTACTGGTCTGGTTACACATGCAACATATGACGGGGGTGCTAGGTCAGGTTCCAATATAACAAATATTTAACATGATAGTAGGAAGCAAGAGATCACAAGATCGACAGATAAAACAAGGATCAACAATTCCTACACTCTAGCATGCTACCCAAGTCCAATCACTATCATGCATGATTCTATATCAATAGAATTAGAGTACAGTCCATAGATCTTGAAAGCAAGCCACCCACCTGAAGACGCTAACTGTCCGGAGTCGTACAGCTGAGAAAACCAGGAAAATAACCACTCTAGGTCCAACAGGTCCAGCACAGTCCACAATCCCTCCTGGGTACAACATAAGGCTACAGTTACACTTTAAATCCATTAAAATCCAGGTTTTACAAATCTGCTGGGAACAGTCCACTTACTGCGAAATTTTCACCTGTAAAACGAACTCCAAAAATTCTGATAAAAATACCACAGCGATCCTCGCGTCGATAGCTTCGAAACGGGTACCTGCACGTCCAATTCCGAGCACCGTAGGCCAAGTTACAAATTCCACAGTATCGGTGCGCACAATCCCAAAACCATTCAACTGTAAACTCTTGTACAGATAAAAGGAACAGTGTATACCTTCGGGAAGGTCTCCAAAAATTCTAAGAAAAATCCACGATGATCCTCGCGTCGAGTAGATGAAAAAAGTCTATAAGCACGTCTTGATCCGAGACTCGTGCGCGAAGATCTCCTCAAAAGAAGGTGCTGCCCTCACCAAAATCTCACAGCAAAAAGGGTCCCAATGAGCACGAGAAAACACCTCGAAAAACGTGAAATCTGAAAATGTCCGAGAAATCCAAAATCGTAGCCTCACCTATTACGAATCCAGCAGCGAAGAAATCGCTCGAAACAATGGTTGGAGTAGGTCGGGGGAGCTCGTACACCGAAGAGCGACGGAAGAAACACCGAAGAAAGAGCGTCGTGCCGCGCCAAGAAAAATCTGAAACCTCGGGATTCGAGCCTCCAAAAATTCTTAAACTCCGCAGGAAGATCAAGGATTAAGAGAGGAAAAATTCATCAAGAGGAAGCTCGGGGAGATCTTGCACAGACAGGGAGAAAAAGGGCTGCAAAGAGGGCTCGGGCTGCCTATATATAGGCCCAAAGGAACAATTCGGATAATACCGAAATTGTCCCAGGATTCGGGCGGCTACAGTGCGGCCCAGCCCGGATTCGGGCGGCTACAGTGCGGCCCAGCCCGGATTCGGGCGCGCACAGTGCGGCCCGGCCCGGCCGGTTTCGGGCGCGCACAGTGCGGCCCAGCCCGGCCCAGCCCGCACACGGGATCCAGCCGGACGCCTGCTTGGTCCGACCCGCACCGGCGCCCGCCACGTGTCCACCGAACACGCCGCAGCCGTGCAAGCCGCCACGGGGAGTGCCACGTGTCCCTGCCCGCGTCAACGCGGTAGGTGGCGCCCGCGAATCAGCGGGCGCCACGTGGCACGCCCACGTCGCCCGCGCCTGCCCCGCGTACGGCCACCTGCCCCGCGCGCGCATGCGGCCGCCAACCGGGTGCCGCCACGTGGCGCGCCCCGGTCCACGCCTCCCCGCACGCACCCGCGGACCGAGCGCACCTGAGCCGCCCAATCAGGCGCTGCCACGTGGCACGCCCCCGGTCCACGCGCCCCGCGGTGCACCCCGGTCCTAACCCTTGCGCTCCGTGGACCCGGCCGCGTGCGCCGGCCAATCCGGGCCTGCCACGTGGCACCCCCGCCGGTCCACGGCTCCCCCATGCACCAGAAATCCAGAAAATTTTTCGGGAGTCCGTTTTTGGGCATCCGGACTCAGAATTTGGCAAACAAAAAGCCATTTTCAAGCGTTTTTCCGTGCTGAATCCATTTCCGCCGTCTGTTTGGCCTAATTCTTTTTCAAAATTTTGGCAAACCCAGCCGAAAGCCAACACAGCTAATAAAACCTTACATGGTCCATCTGTGGCATCCCATTGATGCACCATGGGCCAGATACACCAACAACAGGTGTTCTAACAGTGGATCCATCGGAAAAATGCTGCATGGGGTTCGGGGGTCCTACATCCTCCCCCACTAAAAGGTAGTTTCGTCTCCGAAACAAAAACACGCCACAACAATAAAACCAAAACAATCAAAACAACCAAGAACGCAACACTAAACTAACAAGAAAGATACGGCTCCACCAGCAGGAAAGTCATCAACTCCAACCCTCGATTTAGAAAACAGCTGAAATTAGCGAAAAGTCCGAAAATTTCGAAAAATCAGTGCCTTCGCCCCAATCAAACAAGAACAGGTTCGGGCACTGTCTCCATTTCTGGAGCAATCTTTCGAAGTTTTCGTCTTGCTCGTAAATTTTAGTACAAGGTGAGAAAAGGGGGAGAAGTGTTGGTGTCGTTCCTACTGTGGCCACAAAAGAAAGCTATCACTAACCGAGACTCCTAAGGACATAACCACTAGTCCTAACATCACGTCTGCTCCCGAGGTGGCGTCTGTCCACAGTCGCTGAAGCCCATGCTGTTGGAAGGATATGCCAGTATCCCGAGAAAAAAAATGACCTCCTCCAGTCCAACTCGTGTGCTCAATCCAAGTCCTGGAGCTGTCATAGAATCGCTACATCGGCAGGCGAAGTCCCAAGTCTCAACGGCACTGATCACACACTGCGACCCTCCTCTACTCGTAGGATACAGGGAAGAATCCAATCGCTAAAACATGTAGCAGAAATTCCTAACCCAAACCCATGCAAGGACGCCGATGCAGATACTCAACTAATAAAGCAGAAGAATGCAGCGGTAACAAAATGCTCAACTCGGCTAACTGAAATAAAATCATACCTGCCACGGCAAGATCCGCTGCCGGGGTGTCCTCCAACAGGGCTGCATAAACTCGTCCGCTGGGTGCTGCAGGTCGTCGTCCCGTCTGTCCCGACGTCGTGGCCCACTCTGTCCGCTGGTGTGCCGGAGGGGTTCCCGCTGCATGGATGGGCAAGGGGGGTGCTGTCGCAATCGGCCGCACTGACAAAATGGCCTGGGGGCAAGCTGCGCGGAAATGTCCCAACTCTCCACAGAGGAAACACCGCCCCTGTCTCTGATCACACTGCGACGGTGGATGAGGCCCGCCACAGATGACACACCGCTCCTGCCGCTGCTGCCGATACCGCTGATGCTGCTGCTGCTGCTGGGGCTCACCAGATCTCCGGCGCCTACGAAACCCACGACCCTCAGGATGAGATCGTGGAGGTCTCGGAGGTCCCTGCCCGCTCGTCTGACCCTCATCACCCGGTGCTGGGCGCTTCGCCCCAGGAACCACTACGGGGGCTAGAGCCACCTCTGACATCACTGCCTCTCCAGACTCAACATATAACGCCTGCTCCATCGATGCCTCCAAAGTCTGTAATCTGCAGGAGCGAACAAGCTGATAAATATCCCGGCGCAGCCCCCGCTCGAACATGTAGATCCGGTGAGACTCGTCCCTGGCCACGTGAGGCATACTAGCCAACAGCTGATTGAATTCGGCTATGTATGCATTCACGGGCCGATCTCCCTGGCGGAGATTTCTCAGCTGCTCCTCCAATCTCTGACGAACACTCTCAGGAAAGAAGGCCCCTAACAGAAGTCTGCGGAACTCCGCCCAGGGAAGAATCCGCGTCCCAGGCGGACCAGCAGGCCGCACACGCCGCCACCAAGCCTCGGCGTTGCCCTCCAAGTAGTGTGTAGCCAAATAGACTCGAAATCGATCCTCAACGAACAAACTCTCAAAATGACGCTCCATGGCCGTGATCCAAGACTCTGCCTCCCACGGCTCAGCACTCATACCAGAATAACGGGGTGGATCAAACCGGCGGAACCTCATCAACAGATCCACCACCGCACTCTGCTCAGCCAAAGTCAAAGGTCCCATCGATCCAGGCGGTGGTATGCTAGAAACCGGCTCGACAGGAATAGCCGGCGCTGACGGGACCACAGGGGGCGCCACAGCTGGCGAAGAAGGCATAGGCGAACACACAGGGGGTGCTACCACAGGCTGCGTCCTCTGCTCAAAAAGAAGCGTCATCCGACCAAAGGCCTCCTCCTGGCGCCGAGAAGCCTCCTCCTGGCGCTGAGAAGCCTCCTCCTGGCGTTGCACCGCCTCAGACAACTGGGCCAACTGAGCCCGAAGCTCCTGCACCTCACTCTGCTGACCCTATGCTGGCTCCTCCTGCCCAGACTCATCGGAGGGAAAAGGCTGAGAACGCGTCTGTACCCTGCGTCGGGGAGGCATCGTGCCCACCTACAAAACACATGGAAACATCAGGACCGTACCAAACAATACACGACCCAATCCAGCGAAAGTCTAGGACATGTCATCCATTCCCTAGCATTATGTTGTCTGCAGCCAACATAATCGCTTAGGAGAATAAACATGCCAGTCACTCATCCCACCCCTTGGGAGAGGTATCAAACTCAATCAGGACTCTCGCTAACAGTCACGACTCTCACGTAGTCATCCTAATGTCCAACCACAAGCCTAGGGTTTCTAAGTCCACAATGACCTACAACCTAGGCTCTGATACCACCTAATCTGTCATGCCCCAGCGTCGAAACTGCGACCCGGGCTCGCCAACAGATCCGCCGCCCATACGGGAAGCCCGTATAGACGAAGCGACTAACCTGCAAAAGAGCATCTATACTATGCAGATATCAGAGCTGAAAGTAAAACTGCTAGAAATAAAAACTATATACAACACAAGTCCTCACCAAAAGTACAAAAGTCACTCGAGCAGTAGAAAATAAATACAACTCTATACCTTACTACAAAGTTCTCTCAACAGGAACTCTCAAAAGTAATAAGGGTACATCTACTCTCTGGACGACGACTGGTGGGGAACTATCTCGCAACTCCCTTACCTCGATCAGAAGAAGCAGCAACAGGAGCAGCAGGAACCGGAGTAGAAGTCCCTGTGGGAAAATACACCACGACGGGTGTGAGAACTACGTCCCAAGTAGTTCTCAGTGGGTGCCGCCAACAAGCCCAACGGACTGCCCACTAAGTCTACTAGAGGCATAAAGTAACAATATAAAACTGAAATGAAAGGGCTGGAAAAGTAACTCAACAGCTACTATGCCTCTATCTAGATGCTCAAGAAAAGGAACAGATGAAACATGATGCATCTACTAACACACACAGTAAACTCACCAAATCTAAACTGACTGCCTCAAAGGGTCCAGTCAAACCTGCGCCCACCTACTGCCGCATATCCTCAACAGGACGGGTCTACCGTAGGGTGTCCGTGACTGCCGCCAACCGGGCCAGTCAGAGGGACGGCGTCGACAAGTCGCGATAGCAAGTAACAGGCCCAACTCCGGAGTGGCTCTCGAGGGGAGCGACCCCACCGAGGAAAGTATCCGCGTAACTCTGTCGAGCTCAAATATGGCTCATGCAGGCTATAGTCCAAACCACGATCAACAAGATCGACCAACAACACCAACTCTCAACCACAAGCTGGAAGTCACACAGCTGGGGCCACCGTCCACCAGACGGCTCCCACAACAGAACACTAAACTCTCTAGAAAGACCGACACCATAAGGGTTCGGAAACCCGATAGACCGGCGCTAAGAACCCTATCAAACAAGAACAGCCTCTAGGCTCCGACTATCGAAGTTCCCGATCCCTTATAGTTCGGGAAAGTAATAATCACAGTACAACTCGCAGAAGACACCAACAGGGCCCGAAAGTCCCGGGAGACCTACCCCTACAACCCTATCAAACAAGAACAGGTTCCAGGCTCGGCCCCCGTGGCTTTCGTCCCGACAGAGGAACGACCCCTAGAACCCAGACCACTCGAATCCTTTCGAGTGGGGAGATTTACGGGAAAAGGTGACATTTGTTATTGAAAACTAATTTGATCTTGAAGAAATCCATATTTAATGATTTTAGTTCTTTTTAGAAAAACAGTTAGAAAACAAGTGTTTTACCCAAACCCCGAAGGGCTGATGCCTTTGTCCAATCAAACAAGAACAGACTCCAGCGGCCCTTCGATGTTTGGAAGAAAACATTGGTAGACTAAAATCATGTATATGTCGAAAAGGGTTCTGGGTTCTAGGTCCGGCTAACACTAGTAAACTACTGCCACTAACACAGTGGCGACGACCCAAACAGGGGAAAACAAGATCTCTCGGGTCCACCGTTTACCCCAAACGGTTCCCGATACAGACAAGCGAACCACTACATCTACCAGACTCCACTCTGCTCCCAAGCACGAGTGCAATGCATCCCACACTATAGAGAAGTCCCGACCGCTCGGCCCACTACCCGGGCGAGGATAACACTAAGTCCAGGAATGCGACATAAAGCGTGGATGTCTAAACATAAATAACCCTAGCCCAAGTGAGGGTTTTCTACTGGTCTGGTTACACATGCAACATATGACGGGGGTGCTAGGTCAGGTTCCAATATAACAAATATTTAACATGATAGTAGGAAGCAAGAGATCACAAGATCGACAGATAAAACAAGGATCAACAATTCCTACACTCTAGCATGCTACCCAAGTCCAATCACTATCATGCATGATTCTATATCAATAGAATTAGAGTACAGTCCATAGATCTTGAAAGCAAGCCACCCACCTGAAGACGCTAACTGTCCGGAGTCGTACAGCTGAGAAAACCAGGAAAATAACCACTCTAGGTCCAACAGGTCCAGCACAGTCCACAATCCCTCCTGGGTACAACATAAGGCTACAGTTACACTTTAAATCCATTAAAATCCAGGTTTTACAAATCTGCTGGGAACAGTCCACTTACTGCGAAATTTTCACCTGTAAAACGAACTCCAAAAATTCTGATAAAAATACCACAGCGATCCTCGCGTCGATAGCTTCGAAACGCCTGCATGTCCAATTCCGAGCACCGTAGGCCAAGTTACAAATTCCACAGTATCGGTGCGCACAATCCCAAAACCATTCAACTGTAAACTCTTGTACAGATAAAAGGAACAGTGTATACCTTCGGGAAGGTCTCCAAAAATTCTAAGAAAAATCTACGATGATCCTCGCGTCGAGTAGATGAAAAAAGTCTATAAGCACGTCTTGATCCGAGACTCGTGCGCGAAGATCTCCTCAAAAGAAGGTGCTGCCCTCACCAAAATCTCACAGCAAAAAGGGTCCCAATGAGCACGAGAAAACACCTCGAAAAACGTAAAATCTGAAAATGTCCGAGAAACCCAAAATCGTAGCCTCACCTGTTACGAATCCAGTAGCGAAGAAATCGCTCGAAACGATGGTCGGAGTAGGTCGGGGGAGCTCGTACACCGAAGAGCGACGGAAGAAACACCGAAGAAAGAGCGTCGCGCCGCGCCAAGAAAAATCTGAAACCTCGGGATTCGAGCCTCCAAAAATTCTTAAACTCCGCAGGAAGATCAAGGATTAAGAGAGGAAAAATTCATCAAGAGGAAGCTCGGGGAGATCTTGCACAGACAGGGAGAAAAAGGGCTGCAAAGAGGGCTCGGGCTGCCTATATATAGGCCCAAAGGAACAATTCGGATAATACCGAAATTGTCCCAGGATTCGGGCGGCTACAGTGCGGCCCAGCCCGGATTCGGGCGGCTACAGTGCGGCCCAGCCCGGATTCGGGCGCGCACAGTGTGGCCCGGCCCGGCCGGTTTCGGGTGCGCACAGTGCGGCCCAGCCCGGCCCAGCCCGCACACGGGATCCAGCCGGACGCCTGCTTGGTCCGACCCGCACCGGCGCCTGCCACGTGTCCACCGAACACGCCGCAGCCGTGCAAGCCGCCACGGGGAGTGCCACGTGTCCCTGCCCGCGTCAACGCGGTAGGTGGTGCCCGCGAATCAGCGGGCGCCACGTGGCATGCCCACGTCGCCCGCGCCTGCCCCGCGTACGGCCACCTGCCCGCGGCACCTGCCCCGCGCGCGCATGCGCCCGCCAACCGGGTGCCGCCACGTGGCGCGCCCCGGTCCACGCCTCCCCGCACGCACCCGCGGACCGAGCGCACCTGAGCCGCCCAATCAGGCGCTGCCACGTGGCACGCCCCGGTCCACGCGCCCCGCGGTGCACCCCGGTCCTAACCCTTGCGCTCCGTGGACCCGGCCGCGTGCGCCGGCCAATCCGGGCCTGCCACGTGGCACCCCCACCGGTCCACGGCTCCCCCATGCACCAGAAATCCAGAAAATTTTCCGGGAGTCCGTTTTTGGGCATCCGGACTCAGAATTTGGCAAACAAAAAGCCATTTTCAAGCGTTTTTCCGTGCTGAATCCATTTCCGCCGTCTGTTTGGCCTAATTCTTTTTCAAAATTTCGGCAAACCCAGCCGAAAGCCAACACAGCTAATAAAACCTTACAGGGTCCATCTGTGGCATCCCATTGATGCACCATGGGCCCGATACACCAACAACAGGTGTTCTAACAGTGGATCCATCGGAAAAATGCTGCATGGGGTTCGGGGGTCCTACATCAGGAGCTTGATGCTCATCTTAATTCAACAAATGACTGAGTAGTTTAGTGGATCTAGTAAGCTAAGCCCTAAATGGTCACTTGGTGGCCCTTAAGCTGTTCCAGCAGGTTGGCTGCACCCTCAGGGTGAGCCTCTAAGTCCTTTCGACCTACTGAGTATGATGCTCACCCTAAATTTGGGTTTGGTCAAGTGTAAGTAAGAAAAGCAACTTGAGCCTATTTGCATAGTGTATGTTGACCCGAAATTGTCCTCGGGTTCCGCACTACTCCTAAATGGTGAGCACGGTGTTTAGTGCATCGAGACCCACCTACTGGTGGCCTCGGATCAGTTCAAAAGTGTTCTGAAATGAAATGCAAGCTTAAAAGTCCATAAAATGCATGCTTTTATGCAGTTTTGTGAAACCCTAGGGGTCTATTGGCAATTGTGACCACACAGGCTGCTTAGGGCAGCGTACACATGATCTCTGAACTTTTCGTTCAAGATCCGATGCTTTCCGTTGAGCGAAAATTGGTTATCGAACCGTAAATCGGCAAAATCGTCGGTTTATCGGCGATCTAGCATTAATCACGCAATTTGAGAAATTGCAGTGATTAATTATAGTTGCTAGATGTCCTTGGCTATTTCCGACGCTATCCTGGCTGGTCCAGTGATTTCAGTTTCGCATTGGCGACTTTCGGAGCCGAAATCGGCTTATTCGGAGGTGTTTTCGATATTTATGGCACCGTATGAGTACAAAGTCGCACCTAGTGGAGTTTGAGTGCCCGAACGTCTTCAGTGAAGCGTTCCGGGGCAGCACGTCAAGTTCCATTAAATTCAGAGACCTGTAGCCACGGATAGGATCATAGTGATCGATTGGCGGATTTTCAGAAATTCCGGAAGATCCCGGGGCTTCAGCGAAGTCCCGCGTATAGCTTGTTTGCACTCAGTGAGTCAGTGGGTAGGGTATGAGTGAGTATTTTTCTGACCTGTGATTATGATTCAGGTCCTAGCAGTCAGTCGCCAGCTCGTGAGCTATCCAGCAGTCACCGCTATCGTCTACCCTGAGGTGGGTTTATCTTTAGTCCGGGCTTTATCATTTCGGCCCTATGGGGTACCGTGGTAAGTCGGACCCCTGTTTTTGGTGTAGCCTTGATCCTATAGTTGAGCCTTTCTATTTGCTTTCATTCCAGCATTCAGTCATTACAGCTATGTTGCCTTGATCTTACAGTTGAGCTCTCTATATGCTTTCATTTTCAGCACTTAGTATGTATAGTGATATACATCTGGACATATGCTATGCCTGATTGGACATTAGCTAGAGTGATTATCAGTTCACTTCATATCAGCATTTCCTATTCTTCTCCTGCATGTTAGAATAGGAGTTCCGCTTCTGCTATACAGTTCGGTTTACAGTTCTGCCATTCAGTTTAGTTTCTCGCTATGATTTCATATTCAGTATTTGGTAAAAAAATTGTTTAATTTCACAAATTTAAAAAATTATACCAAAATAATTCTTATGTCATGTAGAAGCTAAGAATCAAGAAAAATTTGCAAAAGAATTTTAAAAATAGATCAATTCCATGATTTTCGAAAATTCTTTAAATATGCCATAAAACTGAAATTTCAGAAATCGATATCCAAAAATTCGTTTATAATGTAGTAAACAATCATAGATAGGTTTCTTAGGCATCCAGAGTTCAATTTATTTATGCAAGAAATTTCAGAGAAAAATATCAAAAATTGAATTCGGGGCATGGATTTATCTCGTTTAAAGAAAAAATAGCAAGAACAGTGAGTAAACCGAGATTTGATCTTAAAAACTTACTTGGATTGAGGACAAATCAAGTCAAGAGTAGATCCAAGTGCTCTTAGATTCTAGTGAGAGAAAGAGTGAAAGCAAGAATCAAAAGCTTGTATGAAAATGAAATTAAAAATCTTTCGTTTCAATATAAACCCTAGCGCGCGGTTCAAATCAGCTCGACAAGTCAGTCCGGATCGGCTTCACACGCAGAATCCCATTGTTCGGGATCCGGACTGACTGACCTCAGTCCGGACTGCCTGCAACTTTTTCGTCAGAAAAATTTCAAAAAAAAAATCAGAAAATCCAGAAAAAGTATGTAAGCATTCTTGCATATCAACTTTATATAAAAAGTATCGTTTCATATAAAAAGTAATAGATTATGAGAAATCTATCAAAATATCTCAAGTTATGAAACGAAAATTTATAAAGAATATAACCTCTAAAGTTGAGCAAGTTCGAAACATCAATCACGATCTAATGAGTAAAGAGTTTATCAAATCATCAATTGAGCAAAGAAAATAAAGCACAAAGATCGATAGATGTTTGAAATTCCTAATAAGTTAGATAATTTTATTTAGTCAACAAGTTTTAGGGAGTGGTTTTTTTAGCATTCTTTTTTTTTAAATCCCACTTTATACCAACCATGGAATTATTGAATAAATCAAATGTTTCATTTAGCATTGTTTAAAATAAACATTAACACCATGCTTTTCAGAAATATGTGGTAGCTGCACACACTACTCGGGCGACCGATGTGGTAGCTCTTTCCTCCATATGGTGGTAGTTTTCACACTCCATTAATGGATATAACTCTTTCCATATCTTATGAGCATGAAAAACTAAAAATTACTCCTCCTCAATTGGTTATCAATTATATAAGATATTAAGTATTCAACTAAAAATTGATATCGTGTTCATACTTATTTTAATCATCAAATAAGATAAAAACAATACCAAGAGATCATTGAGTGAGGTATTGACTTTGATCAATTAAAGATGAAATAATTGAAATAAATGATAATTGCATCAAATAAGTTATGATGATATCCAAATCATAATAGACTTATCAAAATATGAAAGGATGCAATTAAAGCCAATATAGCTAATGCTCCGTTAATGTTCTAGACTGTATATATACAAACAAAAAAAACAAAAACACAAAACAAAATCTAACCTAAGCAATGGTTCAAAAATTAGTTATTTCAAATAAAGCATACCAATTGCTTTTCGCAAATGAATAAAACGTTTTTGATCCAAAGGTTTTGTTAAAATATCGGCTAATTGATCATCAGTTGAAACACAGGAAATTTACAAAGTACTTGATTCAATTAGCTCTCTTAGAAAATGATATCTTAGTTCAATGTGTTTTGTTCTCGTGTGCAATACAGGATTTTTAGAAATATTGATGGCACTGGTGTTGTCACACAAAATTATCACCGAGGTTGCTGGAATCCGAAAGTCACTCAATACACTTTTCATCCAAATTAATTGAGTTGAGCAACTTCCAGCAGATATGTATTCCGCCTCGGCAGTAGATTGAGCAATGCAATTTTGCCTTTTACTATGCCATGTAACAAGACAATGGCCAAGATAAAAGCATGCTCCACTAGTGCTTTTCCGATCATCCACCGATCCAGCCCAATCGGCATCTGAATATTCTATTATGTCGAGAGATGTGCCCATAGGATACCAAATTCTAAAATTAATTGTACCTTTGACGTACCAGATGATCCTTTTTACTGCTTTCAAGTGTATTTCCTTTGGTGCAGATTGATATCTTGCGCAAATTCCAACACTAAAGAAAATATCCGGGCGACTAGCCGTAAGGTAGAGTAGACTTCCAATCATACTTCTATACAATTTCTCCTCTACACTCTCTCCATGAGATTTACTTCCTAGTCCCTTATTGCTAGTTCTCATAGGAGTCGGATAGTCTTTAGAATCTTCCAATCCAAATTTCTTAACCAACTCTTTCGCATACATGGATTGACACAAATGTATGCCATCTTCACATTGTTTAACCTGCAATCCAAGAAAATAAGTAAGCTCGTCCATCATTGACATCTCAAATTTGCTTTCTATCGTTTCCGCGAATTTTGAAACATCCTTGTTTGTTGTAGCACCAAACACAATGTCGTCGACATAAATTTGTGCTACTATAAAGTTATTCTTAAAGTGCTTCACAAAAAGTGTCCGATCGGCTCCCCCTCGAGTATAGCCCTTTTCCAAAAGATATTTCGTTAACCTTTCATACCATGCTCTGTGACGCCTCCAATAGTCCCACATCTGATGTGGATGGAATTGTGATTGGATTTATATGAGACATGGACACTAGTAATAATAACTGGGCTTAAGCATTTTGAGCTGTGGATTAGGCCCAACGAGTTATTATTGCTAGTGGGCTGGGTCGTTACATTTGGTATCAGAGCCAATAACCAGCCGGAAGTGTGTGGCGAGTCTCGGCTGAGTCTGGGTCTAGATGACAGGGCTAGCGAGACGAGTCTCACATCTCCTGGTGATCTTGGGCTGCTGTGTGTGTTTGGGCTGACGAGGACGTCAGGCCTAAACGGGGGGAGTCTGTGACGCCTCCAATAGTCCCACATCTGATGTGGATGGAATTGTGATTGGGTTTATATGAGACATGGACACTAGTAATAATAACTGGGCCTAAGCATTTTGGGCTGTGGATTAGGCCCAACGAGTTATTATTGCTAGTGGGCTGGGTCGTTACATGCTCGCGGTGCTGGCTTAAGTCGGTAAAGAGCATTTTTCAATCGAAAAATATGGTTAGGCAGTTTATGATTAATGAAACATTTCAGTTGAGCCACATAAACTTTCTCATTTAGAAAATCATTTAAAAATGAGCTCTTTACGTCCATTTGAAAAAGCTTGATTTTAAAATGACAAGCGATTGCGAACAAAATTCGAATGGACTCGAGACGGGCAACCGGGCCGAATGTTTCATCAAAGTCTATGCCTTCAACCTGTGAATAGCCCTGAGCAACCAATCGTGCTTTGTTTCTCACAATGGTACCATCTTTATTTTTCTTATTCTTGAAAATTCATTTTGTACCAATGATATTTTGTTGCTTAGGGGGCTTCGTTAATTTCCAGACTTTGTTTCTTTCAAATTGATTAAGCTCTTCTTGCATTGCTTCAATCCAATAGTCATCTGAAGAGTTTCATCAACATTTTTTGGTTCCATCATGGAGACATAACATGCAACTCCACATTCTAACTGTCTCCGAGTTCTGACTCCTTCTTGAGGATCTTCAATGATGTTTGATTCGGGATGGTCCTTGGAGATACGTAGAGTTTGAGGTGTAGGAGTACTCGAGAAAATTTATGATGAATCCTGCACATTAGATGAACTAGAAGAATCATGAGATGCATCAAAATTTTCAGAAGATTTATCATGCAAAGATGTAACATCATCAGCAAGGAATTCATCATCGAGAGACATATCAAGAGTAGATTTATCAGAAGACAAATGAGAAGCTTCATCTACTTTAACATTTATCGATTCTATCACCGTCTTAGAATTAAGATTGTATACTCGATATGCTCTACTATTTGTAGAATAACCAAGAAAGATTCCTTCGTCACTACGAGAGTCGAATTTTTCAAAATTTTCATGATCGCGTAAAATGTAACAACGACTCTCGAAGATGCGAAAATACTTAATATTCGGTTTTCTACTAAACCATAGTTCATATAGAGTATTTAAAGTACCCAGGTGCAAATAGATTCTATTGATCACATAGACCGCGGTGTTAACCGCTTCAGCCCAAAGATACAAAGGGAGTTTCCGGCTATGAAGCATAACACGCGCCATCTCTTGAACAACCCTATTTTTGCGCACGGCTACACCGTTCTGTTGCGGTCTATAAGGTGCGAAGAATTTATGTTTTATGACGTTTAAAGAGCAAAATTCAATGAATTTTGAATTTATAAATGTAAAAACTCAAAGTATTTTATAAATAGTCTAAAAGCAAATTTTTGACCTGGTTTTTGAATTCAAAGGACCTATGTTGATTTATTTAGTCAATTGCCAGTGTGCGAGTTGCACGTTTTACGAGACAAAAAGGCTACTTTCCAATCCGGACATGATCTTGGAAATCCGAGTTGACCGTTGCGATCGTCTCGTCGAACTGAGCGAGATTCATATTCAGCACTTTTCGATCTGACGGTCGGATCGTCCAGAATTCAACTAAGAAGTGGACGAATCTCGCGACCAATGTAACAGTGTCCTCTGTGCACAGTGCACTTAAGTGGGTTACTGTTGATGAACAGTAAACCCTAAATTCAAATACCCCTAAGTGCGAACGCTTGCCAAATTGCTGTCTGGAAACCGATCCTAGCACTTCAGGTAGTCGTTTCGAACGGTTTCGTCGTTCCGAACGCAATGGCGCTGACGGAATTTCTGCTTGACGACCCTGGAGTCTCGAAAAGCGTGAAAACTGTATTCCGGAACTGTATTTTATGGACCGCGATTTTATCCGGGCAGTTTTTCGAAAATCAGAAATCGCTACCTGATAGGTCTCGTCGAGCCGGACGTCATGGCGCAGTCCATTTTCCGTTTCGACAACCGGATCGCCTCGGAAAGCGTGAAACAAGGCAAAAAATAGTGTTAATTGCACATAAGACCCTAGTGAATCTGCCTCGAGATGCGTGCCATTGCATAGGGAGGGACCTAAGTGCAAGACTAAACTTTTGTGGTGGACCTAGGTTGAAATACCGAGTGTAGAAGGACTTCATTGTGATTGTAGCAAACCCTATATATAGATCTCTACACCCGAGCTAGAGTTTTTGGGAAGAAACCCTAAAGCCAAGCCTCAGCCGCTTCTGCAACCACCTCCTCTCCTCTGCCGCTCTCCTCGGACCCAGCCGCACCGGCCGCCGCCTCCCCAGTCGCCGGAGAAGAAGGGCTTCGAGAAACCATCCTCTCTCGGGTGCTGGAAAAAGGAGGGTGCTCGGGAGAGTTTTGAGCGGTCAAGAACCCACCTGTAGGGTCCCTCGTGTAGCAGAAGCCGAGTGGAGGTGAACCCGAGCGCCGCCGCCGCCGCGCGCCGCCGCGGGGGAGACCTTTCTTCCTCCACTTTCCCGGCAAAGGCGCGGGCTTCATCCGGCCGACAAGATCGAGATCTGAGCCGTTGAATCGGGTCCTCTTGGTGACCGAAACATCCCCACGAAGCCCCATCGCGATCGGACGAGGATCGGGCCCGCGCACGAGTGCCCTAGAAACGGGTTTTTCTTCACAAGGCCCGATCGCCGCCGTCCGGCGCTGCCGCGGCCATCCGTCGCCGGCCAACCCTGCACCAAGCCTCACGACATCAGGACAGACCTTTTGGTCCATCTCGCACCGGCCCGGAGGGACAACGCCGGAATCCGCCATTAACGGCTGTTGAAGCTTCTCCGACCTCGCCGGCGCCGCCTTGCCGTCGCTCCCGGACGCTGGAAAACCGACTGGGTAAGCTCCTCTGACTCTTGGGAGCTCTCCCATCCGGTTGCATGCAAGGTTTAGTGTCGGCATCCTCATCTACAGGATTGCACCCGAGATTTGCCTCGACCTGACCGCCGGCGATCCCCGGCGCTCCGGGACTCCGGAAACCACTCAGGTGAGGTCTACAGACCCTAAGCAAGCTCTCCATGAATTTATTTTAACCCAGATCACCCCTCTGTGTTGGGTCTTAATTCTCGCACCCGAGCCTTGTCATTCGGGCTCATCTCCGGCCGCCGCCGCCTCCGGCCGCCGGGGCTCGACCCCGCATAGACCCGAGACCTCCTGGGGACCTCTTCTAACTGATGCTCACCTTGGTTCCAGGTCTGAGCCACTGTTGTTCCAAGAACACCCAAACCGCGCCTTGATCCAAACTTGGGTGTTGCTCCGGCCATCTTTCCGGCCGGCCTCCGACGCGTGCAAGGTGAGCACACCACTCCTCTGTTATTACTGAACCCCATGCTCCAGTTAGATCACTTGTAGATCAAGTATATATTAAGTCGCAACATTACTAATTGGGAGCACTTGTGTTTATGGGCCAACTTGTAAATGGGCCTGGTCTCGGCCCAAATACTGTGAGCACGGCCTCCGTCTCGACGTAACGAATGCGCTGAAACTTACGGCGTCGTCGTTGGACCCCCGGATTTCAAGAACGAGCCGAAACGGGCAATTAAATTAATGTTGTTATGCAAATTTAAGAACATATTAGACTAAAATGTAAGTTGGACATATTAGCTGCCTTTAGATAGTGTTTTTAAATCTACTAGGCATCTGGTTAGGGTTCCGTAGGTCCTCGTTGACCGGGAATCGGATTTTGATCGATAAATCGGCGATATCCTCCCGTTTAAGCTTTTCGTTGCTGTCGGATCGTCGGGAAGGATTTGCGTGAGTCTATTACTGACCAGATCTCATTATTCAGGGCCCAGTTGCTCAGCACCAGCCTCCCAGTAGCTAGCGGGAGTCCGGGATCGGCCTACATTCAGGTGGGTCGTTTTTACTTTATTCCTAGCCTCTAAATTCTATCATATTGGACGGGATCTATTCTAAGTGTACTGGGGTTAAATAATGATGGGCGATAGCTTATGCATGTCAGCGGGTTCTCTATAGTGTTTAGCGTCGGTTACCGACGGTTGTTCTCTTTTTAACCATTATATGTCAGCGGGCCACCTTCGAGTGCGCGTATTATTACCTTGCTTTCGATTATGCACTTTACCTCATTACTCTTGTTATTTATATTATGATACTGACATGATGGTGGTTACGGTTACTTGGCTCGAGGTTGCCACACGCGCACCCGCGGTTTGGCCACCGCAAAGGGTGCGCTTTTCCGGAAAAGTGGTCTCTGACCCGTGTATACCCACGAGGTGACGTAGTGGGGCCCCTTATTAGTGGTGGGGTTGAGGCGCCGAGGTGCGAGCGGTGCGACCCGTCGGTTTAGTTGTCCGACGTGGTCGGGTTTCTGCAGGTACGGTATGGGCCGTCGGTTTAGTTGTCCGACGTGTACGGGCATTACAGGATACAGGTGTACAGGTTGCTTTTCCTCCTTGAGGGGGGGGGTGGTTGCTCCGGTTGTCTTCACGGTTTGTTTTACTATATTCTCCTGCTCTACTTTTTTTTTTACGTCACTGACATCCCACTTCGTGACAGGGTTCAGGCGGGGGGAGAGGTAGGCGTTGGTGAGGACGGGACAGGAGCAGCTGGGTCGCTGGGGACCTCGGACTGTATTTCTTCTTTCTTTCTCGCTTTTCATTGCATTGTAGTTATGTGGGAGGTTCGCGATACCCTCGTGGGGTCGGCGTGGATGTCGGTACGGGTTGCATTTAGTGCCCCTTGTGCGTTACTTTCCTTATATTTCCATTGGCCGTTTGAAAATCAAAAAGGGAAAAGTCAAAGAAAAGATTGCGAAAACCGTTTTTAAAATCTAAGTGTCGTGTGGGCACTGGTTTCAAAACCCTGTGGATTTATGGATTGCGAAAGGGATTTCAAAACTTGGTGTCGGGTGGGCACCGTTTTCAAACCTTGTGGATTTATGCTGATTTCGAAACTAGCTTTCAAAACGTAAGCGCCGGGTAGGCGCTCTTTCAAAACTGTGGATTTATCCTTTCCAAAATGATCGGCCATATGTTTTTCCTGTATTAGTTTAGAATGCTGGTTGTTTGTGAATAACTGTTGTGATTGATTGGTTGTGTATGTTGGAACATGTACCGAACGCTACGCCGTGCACGTACAGGGGAGACTCTGTCCGTTTGCAGAGGGATCCTGTATGTGTGGCGGGTCTGGGCACGTGCCGGGGAAGAGGGGTTCTCTTTTAAACAAAAGAAAAATTTTACACATCAAATATTCGACTTTTATGAATCGTTTCCGCTAAAACAAACCCCCGGGGCGTGACAATAAATTCTCCACCTCTATCACTGCGAATACGAACAATCTTTTCATTTTTCTCAATTATAATACGACGACAAATATCATGAAAAGAGTCGAAAGTATCCGCTTTCTCTTTCAAGAATGATACCCATGAAAATCTAGAGAAATCATCAACCATAAGAAAAATGTATCATTTTCCACCCAAACTAAGTTGACGAGTTGGCCCCATTAAATCCATATGCAATAATTCTAGTGGTCGTTTAGTTACTATATGGTTTAAATTCTTGTTAGTGGATCTAATTTGTTTTCCCTTTTGACATCCACCACACATAATGTTTTCTTTGAAGTTCAGTTTAGGAACACCTCTAACAACATCCTTGTGTGTTATTCTACATAGTTTCCTAAAGTTCATGTGACCTAGTCTTTCATGCCAAAGAGTCTCAGTGTCAAGTGAAACTAGGTTACAATGTTTGATGGGTTTACTAGGAACTATATACCAATTATTCTATAATCTAACCCCTTTAAAAAAGAATGACTGGTTTGAATCAGTTACAACACATTTAATAGCTGAAAACTAACTGAAAAACCATCATCACACAATTGACTAATGCGAAACCGCTAGAAATTATTCGTAGTTTAGAGGTGTAATAGTTGTAGAGTTTACTTTTAGCTTTACTTTCCTATTTATACAGTATATGTTTACTCTTGCCTTTAGTGGACCTAGTGGGTAGGTCATTGCCATTGGTGATGGTACCCATTAAGGACTACTACTTTTTAGTAATTCTCACACCCGCGATTTTTTACCCTTTTGTAGAGACTTCTGCATCCGATGATGTTCCTAATCGAGATAAGGGTCCGTACAGGTGGCAGATCTGGAGTTGCGAACTATATCCCTACCCGTTGAGCTATTTGTACTAGAGGAGTACCTTGTAGCTAGTTTCTGGATAGCAGTCCTTGTACATTTTAACATTATATCTTTATTTCAGCAGTGGACTATATATCTATTTATGTTAGTAGTTTTATTCCAGCTCTAATATTTGTATAGCAGTTGCAAATGCTGTATTTTTTGTAGGTTAAACGCTTCGCTTGTGAGGGACTTTCCGTACAGATGGCAGATCTGTTGGCGAGCTCGGATTTCGACATAACTCGAGGTGCATGTGACAATTTGTTGCATCAATTTCGCATCAAAATGATTTCGACTCATCTCGACATTCTACAGAAGTATCATCCAATTGTAGAGACTGTTGTCATTCCGATAAATAATTTTTTTCCGAACTACTACAAAAACCCTCCCAAACAAATTTGAAATTTTCATCTTTACGTCTTTACAATTTTACACAACAATCTCTAAATTTCATAAAACTTTAATCCACTGGTCCCCTCGGAGTCTATTTTTATATGAGTCTTTCTACTTGCTAAAATTTTAAGATTTTTCATATAAAATGATAATTTTTTTTGCACGTTGCCCCTTTTTTCTATTTTGCAATAATTGTAATTTGACATATGAAATGTTGGTTTTTTTGAATAAAAATTCTGTTTTATCAATTTTTAATTTTATCTGATTTTATCTTCCAAATATTATTTTACTGTGCTAAATAGTATGAAAGTCCATTTCAAGACCTACGACACTACCAAATCTCAAGGGTAGCAATTTTTGTTTCATGAGAACTATTCAATTACGCCATAGCCCTCTATCTTACGAAAATTACTATAAAGAATCTTTGGGTTCTACACAACTTGAGATGTTGAGACATGATTGCCCAAGTTGGGAAAAGTAGTTGATGATTTTGTGTTGAGTATCTTGAGATATATGGCCGTTGAGTATGACACAAAGCTTCTAAGAGTAAAACTGAGTTCAATTAGCACATGCTTGTGATGGTCTCTCCCTAAAAGTTGAGGCCCTCTCGGGGTGAAGCGAAGTCAGTATGCTTACTCTTACTTCTTGAGAGCTGTGGATGTGAGGCACAGTTTCATATGTGTGGTGCCGACGTTAGGCCCATTGAAAGCTAAGATCGTATCTCGAATTGGTCCTCTAGAGATTGGATAAAGCATTGAAATTAAACATCATAATATAAATAGGTGCATAGTTGGAAAAAAGTTGAGATTTATTCTCTTTCACCTCATATACTATAGAGGCATGATAATATTGCTGCGTTATCATGTCTTCTTTATTGCAATTATTATTTTCTATTTTTATTATTTATGCCTTATTCGATTTAATAGTGTAGTGCGTCCCTCTCAGTTCCAATTAAAAATTATATTTTATAATTTTCACATCCATATGTGCTATTTTTTTAATAATGTATTTTTCAAGAAAAAAAAAAGGAATATTAGAAAGGGGCTAGAGCCCTTATTTGGACTGAAATATTGGGTTAACAATATTATATCTTTTTAACTTTATTCATATTTGAATTGTGTCCACTCATATTTCTAAAACATAGTTTTATTTAATATTTAGTCTTGTTTGTTCTTGCTTCGCCTTATTGCTGGCCAAATAAAAATAAAAGTAAAAATATAATTTTATCTCTAAGTGATGAGTTTGCACCTCCACGGAGAAGTGTTTCCTCCAATATCCATAGCTAATAACAATAGCTGAATTTGTCATTAGCAAGAAATTTTTTTGACATTCAGTGTTATATATTAATTAAATTTAATTAAAATCAATAAATTTATTTATTAATAAAGGTTAATTTTATTGTTTTTTCATATAATATTTCTAGAGCAATGTTATCTCTTACTTCGGTAAAATAAATATGAAATTTTATATTTCATTCATCAAAAAATAATAATTTTTTATTAGTATTATTATTTTTGTTTTTTAATTTTTAATACTAAAAAAATCTTTTTTTTTTAAATTTTTTTTTTACTAGTATTATTTTTATTACTACTATTATTTATTATTAAAAAAATTTAAAATTTTTTGTAAATTTTACAATGAAAGAAGTATAAAATTTATGCATAAATATATATAGTTATATAAATAGTACTTTCTATATTTCTATAACCTTCTGCAATAATTTATAGTTGGTTTCTCTTTTCTTTCCCTTTTTTTTTTTTATTGAAAGAAAAGGCGATAAGCTTATAGTTGTTGACCATAAATTTTGAGATAAAGAGGTTAATCATAGCTATTAAATTTCTTAAATTATAAAGCACCATTAAAAATTAAGATAAGCATGAACGTAAAATAATTTAAAAATTTTAAATAAGCACTAAAAAAAATTGCGCACAAAAAAGAGAAAAAAAAAAAAGTAAATTAAAAACATATCTTTACATACATATATATGCTGTTCCAAATATGCCCTTAATTTAACTCAGTACTTAGATATATATATATATTATAGCAAGTTGTTTTGTGCAGGTGAGATGGTAAAAGCGTTACACCAAAGACTTCCTCTTTTACTTTCGCGGGGAAGGTTTAGATCTCCGCGTCGCTGTTCCCGGAATAGCCCGAATTTTTTTTTAAAAAAATTAAAAGTAATGGCTTTTTTTACGGAGTTAAAAAATTTGTCCTTTTTGGGAAATTCATCTTGCCACTACTACGACAGCACCGCTGCAGCTCCTGCTCTCCTATTCTATACTCCCCTCTCACTCTCCTTCTTGTTCCCAGAATCTCCCTAAATTTTCTCCTACCGTTCCCAAAAAGGGCACGAATTATTTGTGCTCCTTCCTCCCCTTTCCCCTGGTCTCGCTCTCCATGGAATCCTCCTCCTTCCCCGACCTCAACCTCATCCCCTTCCTGAAGCTCGAGCCGAAGACCGAACCGGACGATCCGGCCGAACCGGCGCTCGAGCCAGCCGGTCCGCTCGAACCGGCTCCTCCTCCTCCCCCTCCTCCTCTTACCCAAAACCCTAACCCTATCCCTAACCCTAGCTCCGATCATGGCTCTCTCCTCTCCCCTGAGCTCCACACTCCTCTCCAAGCCCTCTCCCCCAACCCCGACGAGGAGGCGCTTTTTGCGGAGTACTATCGCCTCGCCCACCTCTTCCTCTCCGCCGCCGCCGCCGGCGGCCGTGGCGTCATTGTCCCCGCCTCCGGCGCCGGCGGTGGAGGCGGCGGGGATCCTCTATCCATCGTACCAGCGACGGCATCCGGCGCCGGCGCCCTCGTCGTCCAGAAGAAGCGAAAGGCGCGGTCGTCGGAGATGGTGCGCGTCTCCTCCCTCGGCGTGCGCGACCAGATCTACTTCCGCGACCTCGTCCGCCGGGCCCGGATCACCTACGAGTCGCTCCGGTCGCTCCTCATCCGCGAGGAGGAGAAGGCGGAGGCTCTCGGCCTCCTCGGCCGCCGCACCCGCGCCGACCTCCGCGCCGCCGCTCTCATGGCCAACCGGGAGCTCTGGCTCAACCGCGACAAGCGGATCATCGGCACCATTCCTGGGATCGGCGTCGGCGACGCCTTCTTCTTCCGCATGGAGCTTTGCGTCCTCGGCCTCCACGGCCAGGTCCAGGCCGGCATCGACTACGTCTCCGCCAGCCGTTCCGCCAGCGGCGAACCCGTCGCTACCAGCATCATCGTCTCCGGCGGCTATGAGGACGATGACGACAAGGGCGATGTCCTCATCTACACCGGCCATGGCGGCAGGGACCAGAAACTTAACAAACATTGCGTGGATCAGAGGCTGGAGGGTGGCAATCTCGCTCTGGAACGAAGCATGGCTTACGGCATCGAGATTAGGGTCATCCGAGGAGTGAAATCTGACAAGAGCCCCACTGGAAAAATCTATTTCTACGATGGGTTATATAAAGTTGTCGAATACTGGTTCGATTCGGGAAAATCCGGTTTTGGAGTGTACAAATACAAGATGCTAAGAATTGAAGGGCAAGAGGAGATGGGCAGTGTGAATCTCAGAATTGCTGAAAATTTGAAGGTGAACCCATTGGGAGTGAAGCCGGCGGGTTACCTTAGCCTCGACATGTCGTTAGGGAAAGAAACTTTCCCTGTTATGTTGTTCAACGACATCGATGATGATCAGGAACCTTTATTATTTGAATACCTTCCCCGCCCCATTTACCCAGCATCTGCTTTACAAGGAAAGTTTGCGTACGGTGGGGGTGGGTGCGAGTGCTCAACGAATTGCTCAATTGGTTGCTTTTGTGCTGAGAGGAACGGCGGAGAGTTCCCATACGATAATAACGGGATTCTCTTAAGAGGGAAGCCTTTGATATATGAGTGTGGCCCTTTCTGCCGGTGCCCATCGAGCTGCCCCAACCGTGTAAGCCAGAAAGGAGTCAGGAAGCGGTTCGAGGTTTTTAGGTCAAAAGAAACTGGATGGGGAGTTCGGTCCTTGGATGTGATTCGGGCGGGGACATTTGTGTGTGAGTTTAGTGGGTTTGTTCTTACTAAGCAACAGTCGGATATGCTATCCATGAATGGGGAGAGTTTGGTGTATCCAAACAGGTTCCCCTCCAGGTGGCAGGAGTGGGGAGACGTTTCTGATGTTATCCCGGATTATGCGCCACCAAATTTTCCTTTGTTGCCTGATTTGAGTTTTTCGATTGATGTGTCTAGGGCAAGAAATGTGGCTTGCTATTTGAGCCATAGCTGCAGCCCTAATGTGTTCGTCCAGTTCGTGCTGTTTGATCACTACAATGTGTCATACCCACATCTCATGATCTTCGCAACAGAGAATATTCCGCCTCTTAGAGAGCTGAGCATTGATTATGGAGTGGTGGATGAGTGCGTGGGGAAGTTGATGTTGGAGTCAAGTCATTAGGAAAATCATCTATTTTGAAGTTAATAATGCTCTTTTTTGGGAATGTTCCATTACAAAGTGCTTTTGTGTGGCGAAATATCTTCCACTGGTAATCTTCTCAATTCTTTTCTTTTGTCATCTTATATCGTCTCTTAATTTAGATATTTCATTATTCTAGTCATTGCGTACTTCTATCTGTTATAGCTTCACTGTGTAAAAAATGAATTCTCAACAGTGTGGTTGTTGATTTTCCTCATCTTTTCTTCATGTCCCAAATGCTTGCTCAAACAGCTTATTTTGTGACACATGCAGCTTGCTTTATGATGGAATTTATGAGCTTAAAGCTTTGCTTTTTAACAACTTTTTTCTTTACATAAAGAAGATGACTTAATTCTTTTTCTTGTCAAGATTGGTCATGCAATATTTTTGCAGGGTTCGGTTGAATCTCTTGCTTTTTGATCTTGTATAGTGCACATTTAATAGCTCCAGAAACAGGAGGTTCTTGATTTGGTCAATATCCGTACACACATAGATAGCAAAACAAAGGAGTATAGTTTCAATGGTTTGTAAAAGAAAAAAAGAAGAAGAAGGAAATGAAGCCGAAATATTCTACATGTGATAGAATCATATACGATTATGGATTGGAAACCTCAAGTTGATAATTTTCAAGATTCATTTGTAGGTGATTGATACAATGCACACTAACTTACCATCATCAACATCAATATGCCATTCATCTTCTTGTAACAAAATTGCATGAAAAGACTTCTCTGGTTCAAGGAATATTATTCCTTATTAGTATTGCATTCTTCTTTAGGCTTAATTACACTATACTACACTGTACTTTACAGGGTTTTGCACTTCCTATACTATACTATTTTTCTTTTCAAAGGCACCACTCAACTATCATCTTCTTTCAATCCCTACATAATAAGCAATGAACCTATAATTTTACATAAAAACTATTAAATAATACTGATTAAAAGTGATAGAGTATATATTTAGCTCATTTTAACATGACAAATAACAAAATACGTAAAGATAATAAAAAATGATTAAAGATAATTTGATAGAAACTGTCAATAAATCTATCATGAAGATTTATTTTACATTTTTTCTACTATTTAACCACTATCTGTCTATAAAATTATAGATTTTATCTAAAACAATAGATTTGTTAATAATAATGTAGATATTGGCAAGAAAAAAGTAGTTTAGTGATATCTATGAGAAAAGAAAATAGTACGAGGTGGAAAAATAAAAATAAAGAAATGCAATGCAGAGATTGATAAACTACAATAATACAATGGTGTCTTTAAAAAATAATAGTACAATATAACAACTGAAAATAACACTAAAGTACAGTGTAGTAGAGTGTAATTAAGCCTATTCTTTATAAGAAATCATAGTATTTGATGTTTTATACATTTCAAACTGATTTCACCTTTTTAATTTACGTTGATGCTTCTGTTGAAGACGACAGTTATTTTTATTATGATATTAGTATATAATTATCCTTGTGTCTTTGCAGTTGGCTATTATTCTGTTTACTATGATTTAATCCCATTGCATCATGTGATATATCATATGGAGACACCATCCGTTACTAATCTTAGTAATTAACTTTTAATCTGGTTGCATTATGGGATAGTACAGTGACACCAAGTTTTATCCCCAGAACATTGTTCATGGATAGTCATCATTTTTGTGACGTTTCAAAACCCAACACTCTTCAAAAATTGAAATATGAACTTTTCTCGGTCGTGGTACATTTTCTGCTAAGTTTATTTGGTTTGCTGAGTTCACTAGGTGTATAATGTTATTGGTGGACCCCCTTCACCTCAACACCTTTGCTAAGCTTGTTTAATTGATCATCATAGTCAAGGCGTTTTCCTGTTACATGAAGTATGCTAGAGCACAATTTTTTAGTTAAGATTTTAGAAGGTTCTTTGAAATATAATACAAATATGTGTGATTAATAAGCAACCTGATATCAACTTTTTAGGATGTTGCTGAATCTCAGCTCAAAGCAAATCAGTGAAGAGTCGGATTTTGCCATGAAATGTAAGAGGCCAATTGTTGGGTAGAGTTATCTAGATTGTTTTCCCAGTTTTTATCCCTTTGGCCAATGCAATCGAGGACTAGTTCTGTAAAAGGTACATGGAGCGCAAAAAGTAAGGTTACATGGACATGTACCAAATTGGAGATTCTGACATGTCAACGTTGAAAATATTAGGACATGGACATGGGGCATGGTCAATAAATATGAAATTTATAAAATAAAACATCTGTCTAGGTATATTTTCATTGTGTTTTTCATTATGTTTTTAAAAGAAATAACATTTTAACAGTGATTTCCTCACGTCTAGAAATCAGTTAATTTTTTTTTAAATTGGCAAATAGAGAAACTATACAACAATTATAGAAGTTTGATAAAGAATTATTGTATTAACTGACAATTAAAACATATTTTCAATTCAAAGAATCGTCCATGCATTGAACTAGATTATTCCTGTCAATGATCACTTTGTATACTATCCAGTGGAATAGAAAATTGGCTATGTATATATTTTCTTATATTTTCGTATATTGCATGTGTAATCGATACACCTCGGATATACAATTGATGTGTATGGTCATGAGGGTCACACATTGGACAGAATATGACACATGAATAGTAGGACTCTGGACACCCAATGGACATGTGCCTGTCTTTTCTTTTTTTCCAGTTCAGTAGGCTAAGGATGTTGTGCTTCAGAAGATTGTAGGGATTTGTTTTAAGTTAGGGCTATGATGTTTCAACAGAACGAAAATTTTTTCTGAAATGTGGCTATCACCATGATGATATATAGCAAACAATTATGTTTAAAGGCATACTGGCATAGGGAGGTATATAGTTGCTTAGCATGTCACAGAGTGCTTTGCTAGTGGAAAGAGTTAGAATTGAAATGTTCTGGTTGCCCAGTCTGTCATTCTCAACTAAAGAATCATTAGACAAGTGTAATGGCATCACAGGGAGGTTTCCTTACAACTGAGGTATTCAGAATGTATGTATGGTTGTTTTCCCTACATTGGTTTTCCTAGTTATACTTTTTAAAGCTTGTTTTGATAGTCAACAATCCCTTTCTCTCAACACTGCTCGTTGATTGAATATATATATATATATATATATATATATATATATATATATATATATATATATATATATATATATATATATATATATATAGCTAAGTGTAATGGACACTGACACGGAACACGGAACACGGAACACGGGACACGGGACACGACACGACTCGGACATGGCGACTTGGCAACTTTCAAAAAACTAGGACACAGACACGACACAACACAGATAACAAAATATAATATTATTAATATAATAATATATATTTATTATATATAAAATATAAATTTTGGTAAAATATTGTTATATTTCTCATACGAATGAAAGTTTATAAAATTTTTCATTGATAGTTCATATATTTTAAGAAAAAAAATTCTCCACCATACAAAATTTATTTATATTATCCAAAAAATATTTGTATGTACTTATTAAAAAGCTAAAATATTTATCATTTTACATTATATATGCATAAAAAAGATAAAATAAAAATATATATATATATATACTTTTTTAATTGTATGCGCTATGAATCGGTATTGAACGCTCGTCTAAAAAGTGTCCACATCGAACACGAGTCCGACACGGACACACGAAGCTTATAGAAGTGTCCGTGATACATAGATATAGAGGCTAGAATACTATTAATAGCACCAAGTTATTGGTGTTATTAGGTTTTTGGTCCTTGGATGAAGGGATGTGCGGTTAGGATGATAGTGGTCCCCTAGGGTTTAGTGGGTGGTTGGTAGAATAGTATGATCTAAAGGGTGAAAATGGTAGCAGGACTCTATCTATAGCATTGTAACTTGGTAGCACCAAATGCTTGGTGCTATCGATAGCATTGTAACAGGACTATATATATATATGTGTGTGTGTGTGTGTGTGTGTGTGTGTGTGTGTGTGTGTGTAGAGTTGAGCTGAAATGTTATCAGTAGCAAACGGGCTCCGTTACCACCCATTTGTTTTCGATGATAGAGCGTCCAAATCAACGAATGACACCGTTGAACATAATCTAGACCACTAAAAGCATCTAGAAATCAAATTTTAAATTTTTTCGACATCATTGACCTAATGATCAAAGAGTTGCAAAATTTGTAATTTTAATGGTAGATATGCGTCTTTTGCTCGTTTAACAATATAAAGAAATCTAAATTAATTGAACTTCGATTAGAAAATTCTTTAAACTGTTTAAAACAAGATATATACTCTCGATCTTGATTACAAGACTCCTATCATCACTTTTGATGGAAATTCATTTTCAGTCGTTTATTTTTGTGTCCACTTGATGGACAAGAAAAGAATATCGAAAAGTATGAAATTTAATTTCCAGGTAAGTTTAAATGGTCTAGATCATATTTAATGGTGTCGATCATCGTTTTGGAGGCTCAATCATCGAAAACAAATGGGTGGCAATGGAGCCCGTTTGCTACCGATAGTATTCGAGCCTCTCTCTCTCTCTCTCTCTCACAAACAATACGCTCACACACACACACACACACACGCACGTGTGTGTGTGAGCATATGTAGGAAAGTATGCTTGAAATTAAGGTATGTTTGAACTTTCATTTTGCAGTAAATGCAAATGAATTTGCTCATTCATGTTTAACAGTTAAAAAGATCAGCCTGGTTGCAACTTGCAAGACTAGTTTTAAGAATTTTTCAAGTGACATATGTTTGCCTTAGAAGTATTTTGCATACTTTGAAATGCTCATTGGTAGAACTTGTGAGAGAACTTAGATGTAGAGATTTTCTTGTATTTTCCCATTAAATGAAAAATTATATGACGACTGTTTTTTTTGTTGTTTTTTATATCACTTGGTTTATATGACTGTTTTATTATATTTATAGAACGTGCATGTGTGAAAATAATCAGTTGAGGTAGCTATAAAAGTAGTGCTATTTATAGTAATATGATCATCAGTATTAATTTCTTCAGTAATGACACCTTTACAAATTAGCTAGTTATTATTGTTTGAAGGACTGACTTTTTGGTTGGATACTGATTTATGGTTAGTTTTTATTCCTGTAGTAATGATATCTACGCTCTTTACATTTAATCAAAGCCTAGTCCAAGTGAAGTTGGACCGCTTCTCACATAAGAAGAGGTAATTCATAGATCTCAGAGCTTTCTTTGCATTACATATGGGAGATCATAGATACTGATAGGGAGATGCAAAGCACAATGTATCTCATAAAACTTCTTAGATTCATTTGATAGTTTTTAAAGGTAAACCGAATTTTCATAGGAAGTACGTGGATTAGAAACGCCTTACAGAATCTGGTTTCCTGAAAAATTAACAATTGTTCTTTCCCCCCTTGGTCTTGAATATGGTACTTTAGTTACCAGTAGAATGAAAATCCGACCCTTTTTGTTTAGAGAGAGAATTGTTCTTTCCCCCCTTTGTTTTGAATATGGTACTCTAGTTACTAGTAGAATGAAAATCTACTTTAGTTACTAGTAGAATGAAAATCCGACCCTTTTTGTTTAGCGAGTGCGCGTGCGAGAGAGACGCACTCATGGGAGAGAGACAAATAAAAAACATCGTTAAATTTTAGTGTTGGTTGTGGGAAGTGATTATTGTCACTATTAATAGTCAACCATATAGGAGTGAGGCATGGATTATTAACATTACCTTAAGCTTTTATCTAAACGCTAAGATGGTTGCTTTTCATGGTTCACCTGCCAAAATTGTTGAGTTTTAGATGAGATTGGCTGATGGAAGTTAGCTAACCTACAGAAAGAATAGATTTGAATCAAATCATTGCAATTTGCAATTTGATCCTCTTGAGTACAAAAGCTGTTACTTTATTTGTGTTTTGCAGAACCATTTACATGATATTCTCAGATGATTCAAAATATTATTTAACTTCAATTCCCAGTGAGCATGTTTATATTGGAATGTCTTTTCTCTCTTGCATCTTAAAATTGCATGTTGATTTCATTGGAAAAAGTATATTTTCTACTTTCGCATCAGCATTACATAGTGTAACAGATCATGAGTGTCTGAAGTGTTCTGATACTATTTATACATGCTAAATGGTCAAGACACAAAACATATAATTATTAGAGTAATATTATCTGATAGTATTAATACATTCTAATTGCTTAGAGTTCAGAACTTACATATCTTTTCTGCTAACTTTCCACTATATTAGCTGTGAAAATATTTGTTGTGATTGTCACTTTCATTATTTACACATGATTGTGTTAGCCATTGCTTGCTGACACTAATTAATGGTATATGCTTGATTTTCTTTCAGTGAGGGTCACTGAGGATTTTGTAAGCTGCGTGGACCATCTCATCAGTGGATCAAAAGCTGGTTAATATATTATTGACATATTCAGTGGTACTTTCGTGGGGCAGTACCAAATCAATTGAAATTTTCATCATGGTAAGCTTTAGGGCAACAGGGAAAAAAAAGGTTTGGGCCACCATAAAGAGACTAGTTGACTCTTCAAGACTCAAACTTGTAATATCGTTGAATCTTGTTTGCGCAAGCTTTATAGATGAGTCTGTTTATGTATATATATCTGTACATTATCAAAATGCTCATAAATTTGGCTTATGGGTACATCTATAATGGTCTCATAATGTTCTATTTGTTGTGTTGTCTCACAAAGCAATTGAATGCAGATATCCGATGATATCTCCAAGTAACAGAGCAAAATATAACTTGTCAGTTTGCTCCCTTAGTCTTGTTGAGAGATTCAGGGGTTTGCTGCTGCTAAAAAAAGCTAACGAGGCTTTTGTTGGATTCAGGTATGGATGAAATTTTATATTCCTTTGAAATCTAAGAATTTTCTTGCTATGGCATGAAAATTCTAGGGTATCACTATAATGATTTAGTAAATGTCTTGCTTTGAAAAGCTTTGATCTAATTTCAAATTTATCACTGTAGTTTTAATTGTAGCAATTAGTCCGGAAGTTATTTTTTATAGCAATAAAGTCATGCTGATTTATCATCTAGAAAAGGATGCAATTTCAGTATGGTAGCTGAGTTCGCTTTATTTATTGATATAAATGCTGCATGTACATTCTATCTAGGTGTAAATTTTACAGTTCACCCATCCAATGAGTGATGGTACTTATCATATCATGTAACTAGTGAAGCACCTCTTCGCATTGGACGGGGGAGGTGTATATACACTCCGGATGTTGTGTAGTCGTAGCATAACTTATTTAATGAACACTTTCTTATTAGGAAAATTTTTTTTTTTATATTCGAAATCGGATGTACAATGTATATTTTATTTATTTCAGTGTGGGATGAATTTTACTAGTCATTTCGAAGTGAGTAGTTGTTAAGTTTCTATTTTAGGATGGATGGAATGTATATTATACATCTGATTTTGAGTATGCCGTTAGCATTGCTCTTCTTATTAACACCAATTTTAAACTTTAGCCCCATCTTTTAGAAATTTTTATTTTGCTCTCTTAAATTTAAACATATAGCATTTAACCTAGCTCGTTACTCTTCCATTACCATTTTGTACATAAATTGTGTAATATCTTTTCTAGGAGTTAAATATGTATATTAGTAGTTACTCAGTTGTGTGTGTGTGTGTGTGTGTATATATATATATATATATATATATATATATATATATATATATATATATATATATATATATATATATATATATATATATATATATATATATATGAGTTCGGCTATTATATTATCAATAGTATTAAACACTTGGTATTATAAACACTAATGTAGTTACCCGTGCGATGCGGCGGGTAAATATTATTAAAATATTTTTTTTTATATTTTTTTCTCATAATATAAATAAAAATAAAAAATTATATAGAAAAATTTTAAATACTTTATTTTAAAACTTCCGTATCAACCTATCAGAAAAAAAAAAAAAATAATCATTCTCAACCCTAACATAAGAATCTATCAGCAACAATCAGAGTAGAATATTTATTCACTCAGGATTAAAATCTAAGACATATATAGGAATGTAATGAAGTTTAGAGAGAGAATGAGAGAGAGCTCACGTTCAATGAGCTACGGTGACGGCGACAACGATGGCGGAGGAGGAGAAGGAGGAGTAGGCGGAGAAGTGGAGGATTCTTATCGGCGATGGCGGTCGCGGTGGCAATGACGGCGATAGGTAGGAGTTGATCATGAGCGATGCCCTCCGTGCGGCTAAAGAAGGCGAGGATCGGGTCTAGATTTTCGGTGAGATCGGGGGTGGAAGATTTTCAAAAGCGGAGAGTTGGATTGGACGAAGGTGGTCATGAAGTGGACGATGGAGATTTTGATCTTGGAGGAGGAGGAGGAAGATGAGGGCAAGGAGATTTGGAGGTTCTCCACGACGGGAAGGAGGAGGCAAGGAACGAGGGTGGAGGGGTCGAGGGAGAGAGCGTTGTTGTCAACGGAGATAGTGAAGAGGGAGGTGGTGGCTTAGAGAAAGAGGGAGAGAAGAAGAATAATAATAAAAAGAACTCAAAAATGGGGAGATATAATTAATTCATTGAAAGTAGGGAGTGAGAAGAGTTGGAGGTTGGGAATGGGAAGAATTTATAATTAATTCATTGAGAGTTAGGAATAAGAAGAGTTGGGGGTTAGAAATGTGAAGAGTCTATCATTAATTCATTGAGAATTGAAAAAGAGAAGAGTGAAAGAAAATTTGACACGTGACAAAAAATAGGGAAAATCATATAGAGGTATAGATTTTCATTCTTGAATAAAGGGATGTGCAGTTAGGATTATAACGTTTCCTGTAATTTATACCATTTTCCTAACAACCTACTAAACTCTAGAGACCCACTATAATTCTAACCGCACATTCTTTCATCTTAAAGGTCAAAAAGTCAATAGTATCAAGTGCTCGGTACTATTGATAATATAGTAGCATATATATATATATATAGAGAGAGAGAGAGAGAGAGAGAGAGAGAGTAAAGCTTATATGCTTTTAAAAGGACAAATCTATTCATACTTTTGAATTTTTTACCATTGAATTTGTATTGGGATTTGTATTTTTATAAAGTTAACTAAAGAGAAAGAAAGATAAAGTAAAAAGTATAAATCTCAATACATATCCAGTGGTAAAAAATTCACAAGCATGAATTTGCTTGTACTTTTAAAAACATATAAGCTCTACTATATATATATATATATATATATATATATATATATATATATATATATATATATATATATATATATATATATATATATATATATATATATATATACTATTAATAGTAAAAAATTATTAGTGCTTTTAAGTTTTTGATATTTGGAGAAACAAATGTACGATTAGAATGATAGTGGGCCCACCCCTAGGGTTTAGTGAATGATTGAAAAAATAGTATAATGTAAGGAATGAAAATAATCAAAGAGATAAATTTAATAGCGAAAAACTTAGTAGCATCAAGTATTTGGTGCTATCGATAGCATAGTAGTCAAACTATATATATATATATATAGAGTTGGGCTGGAATGCTATTGATAGCACCAACCCAACTTTGCCACCCATTTTGTAGCCATTGGATCGCATTGAGATCCGTGTAGGCTCTTTAATGAAAAAAAGAGAAAAGAAAAAGTAAAAAGAAAAAGTAAAAAGTAAAAATTTTTTCTTTTTAATTAAATGACTTGCACGAATCTCAATGCAATCCAATGGATACAAAGTGGGTGGCAAAGTTGGGTTGGTGCTATCAATAGCATTCCAGCCCAACTCTATATATATATATATATATATATATATATATATATATATATATATATATATATATATATATATAGAGAGAGAGAGAGAGAGAGAGAGAGAGAGAGAGAGAGAGAACTAGGTCGGAATACTATCAATAGCACCAAGTCATTGGTACTACTAATTTTTTAGCCCTTAGATTAAAAGATGTGTGGTTAGGATGATAGTGGTCCCCTAGGGTTTAGTGGGTGGTTAGTTGAATAGTAAAAATTTTAGGGGACCACTATAATCCCAACCGCACATCCTTTCATCCAAGGGCTAGAAACTTAGTAGCACCAATTGCTTGGTGCTATTGATAGTATTCCAGCCAGATTATATATATATATATATATATATATATATATATATATATATATATATATATATATATATATATATATATATATATATATATATATATATATATATATATATATATATATATATATATATATATATATATAGGGTTAATTGCATACATGTCCCTACAAATATGTCGAATTGCAAATATATTCCTGCAAAATTCAACTTTTCATATTTATCCCTTCAAAAATCTACCGTTATTCAAATATGTCCCTACCGTCCATCTCTGTTAAAAAAGTTGATTTAATCCTAGGTTAAATGCTTAACTTTGGTTAGATTAAAAATTGAATTTACATATTTACCCTTTCCATATTATACCTCAAAAAAAAAAAAAAAAAAAAAAAAAGGGAAAAATAGAATTATTTTGATGATAGAATTTTATGATTTTTGGAGAGGGGCATTTTTGTAACAAGTATAATGGTATTGCTTTTGGAGGGATATATTTATAAGGGGGCAAAAAAGTCATTTCACATCGAATCTGTTAAAAAATAAACAGATTCCAAACGGGGATTAACCAGAGGGGCATATTTGAAGAACTTTAGATTTTTGAAGGGATAAATATGAAAAGTTGAATTTTGCAGGGATATATTTGCAATTCGACATATTTGCATGGACATGTATGCAATTAACCCATATATATATATATATATATATATATATATATATATATATATATATATATATATATATATATATATATATATATATATATATATATATATATATATATATATATATAATAGTAAAAATTTTAGGGGATCACTATAATTCCAACCGTACATCCTTTCATCCAAGGGCTAGAAACTTGGTAGCACCAATTGCTTGGTGCTATTGATAGTATTAAGCCGGACTATATATATATAGATTATAGTGGTTACTTAAAATTTTTACTATTCAACCAGCTACCCACTAAATCTTAGGGGACCACTATCATCCTAACCACACATCCCTTAATCCACTGGCTGGAAATTTGATAACACCAATTATTTGGTGCTATTGATAGTATTCCAACATATATATATATATATATATATATATATATATATATATATATATATATATATATATATATATATAGAGTCCGGCTACTATACTCTTATGAGTAAAATTTTTTTGTACTTGTAAGTTTTTATCCCTTAGATGAAAGAATGTGCGGTTAGGATTATAATAGTTCCTAGGATTTATACTATTTCACCAACAACCTAGTAAACCCTAGGGAGACCACTATCATCCTAACTGCACATTATTTCATCCAAGGGCGAAAAAGTTAGTGGTGTTAGGATTTCACGAAGTTGAACCGAAGTCTTGAAGAGTACGTGGTAAGAAGATCAAATTTGAAGACTCGAAGGCCTAACTTTCAAGTATAGAATGCTCAGTAAATTTTTTCAGCGTTAGTGGTAATTTAATTATATATTTATATTTTTTAAAGAATTTTAAAATGATTAAAGTTGGATTTAAAACTTCATTTTTCAAATATAAAAATTTATACTATGATGATATGGATCTCTTGTTTAAAAATCGAATCCCGAACTTTAGATTTCATGTTTTATACATGAAAGTCTGGATCCTGAACATAGAGTCGGGATCCTGAACCTTAATATTGAAGGATCTCAGGAGAAGTTCGGACCTTTGGTATGATGTCTGAATCCCGAAGGTTAATATTTGTTGTAAGTAGAGGAAGTCCGGACCTTCCTTGGACTTTGAAGAATTCAAAACTTCATAATGCGAATTCCTATCCAAGGTCCGGACATCCAACCCGTATTCAACTTTCCAAGTTGTGATTTTTGAGTTCTAATTCAACGTTAAATTCTTCCAAAAGTTATAGGAGTTTGTCAAGAATGTAGTTAAGATTATTTTTACCATTACAGAAGTTCTAGAAACTTATTGGTTGCCTTCTTTTCCTTTTCTAACAAAAAGTTTTCCTCAGATCAATTCTCGATAGTCCTAATTTTGTATGTTCTTCTAGAATTTTTTCGAATTTTGCTTAAAGATCTTTTCCACATAAATTTAATATTTTTGTAAGCATTAAATCACCGCCAACACCACAACACTTAGCTCTGGATGGAGTCTTTCATGAGAAATCGTGTGGAGGTTGTGGATTTGGTAAGCCTTCGTGGACTCGAGGCAACAACACAATGTAGAAGTGTAGCATGATAGATCGGAGGATTTCGATTGATCGGGATGAGTGAAGGAGATCTTCTACGAGTTTAGAGTAGGATTAAATCGTAAATATGGTAAATCACTTTGTACTCAATTTTTCTTAGTCAATTTCATCCTATGATCTGTTTCGTGAGTTTTCACTCATTTTTAGAGATTTTTTCACGTAAAAACTTGGAGTGCTCTTCTTATTTTCTGTATTTAATTTAATTTCCGGAGTTTACTATGTTTTATATATTTCACCTATTCACCTCGTTTCTATCACACTTCGAGACCGCCAATTTGATGAGTTCGGATTTGCCAACAGACCCACCAATCGGTTATGACCTTCCTATACCCGAAAGGAACGGAATATCACAAATCACAAGAAAAATTATGTGATAACTAAGAGTATCAGATTGCGAATAGTTACTATTTTCAACTTTAAATACAAAACACCAATTAAAACTGAAATGTAAAGTACAAGAGTGAACATTTAGTACATGATTAATTACAAATTTTCAACTCTTTTTCCTCACCCAAATACAATATTCACTAAACACTTAGACCCGGTAGGTCCTCTACCCTGTAGTGTAAAGCACCACTAGACCCTGTAGGTTCTCTACTCTGTCAGGTCCTTATCACTGTCGCATGCCTCACCGGCTGTCACGCCCCGAGGGTAGATCAGAAAGCGGAAAACGATCCCATTTTTTTTCTTTAAAAGCTTTTATCCTCAGGCACGTGCCCAAAACCTGCCATATATACAAGGTCACTCAAACAAACGAACAGAGTCTCCCCTGTATATGCACGACGTCGCACAACATACAATCACCAACCACCACTAGTTTGGCATACACATTCTCACATAAGGGATCATATAAACTTATACATCATTCAAAGGATAATCGCCCACTCGGCATACACCAATTTGAAAGGATAAAGCCATAAGGTTTAAAAATAGTGTCCACCCGACACCATGTTTTATAAATTCGTTTTTGAAAATTATTTTATCTTTTCAAAACCTCCACATGCACATCCAATCATCACAAGATAAGAATGAAAGATCAAAGTTTATTATCCCACATCACTAAGGCATCCATGTTCCAAATGTTATATCACATCATCCATAAGCAAGTCGTTTAAGTATCATGCTCATCATATCCACATAGTGTACAAACAAAAGAGGAGTAAAAAGGAGTCACTGGGATGATGAAAAGCGATGTCACTCGTGAGTCGACGCCTCTCCTCCGTCCCCGCCGGATCCTGTCACATGGTGGGAGTCAGTGACCAAAATATAGGAAAGGAAATAATCAATAACATCAATATGATATGCAGTAACGAGGCACAAAGAGTAATTAGGATAACAAACCGCAAACCGGAATATCCATTTCATTCATACCATCCCTTAGTCCGTAGACCTAAGGAACAACCAACCTTGCTCAATCCTTTAGTGCTCTTCTCACCCTCCCTTTACTCCTTGGAGGGCCCCTACGCAATCCCCGCGTAAAGTTCACGGGTCCTTAGACCAACTTCTCCGGAAAAGTACACCCTTGCGGTGGCCAAACCGCTGGTGTACGTGATAGCGCCATGAGCCTCAAAACCTGTAACTGTAGACTAGATCGCGGTAGCTATACCCGATAAAATCAATCGTCTTGCCTTGTCATCTTTTTGTATGTCTCAATTTTTGCCAAAATCTTGTACTTCCTTTTTCTCAAAACAGTTATGCCAAAAACACAATTTAAAATAAAAGAGAGAGAAGGGCCGGACACCATGATCAACACCATCCCCTACCTTAGTTGGATTACCCACCTCAAACGATGAAGAAAGCGATGCACGAAAACTCCCAATATCGTCTCAAACCTAACCCGAACAAGCTACACCCAAAAACCGTCATTAAAACATCATCATAACAAAAACACAAGTCGGGGTTCAGCGCTATGTTCCGGCCATGCCTTGGGTAACACATTGCTCATCGGAGCGAGGGTCAACCCAACACATAGCCGAACGGCGATGCCACGATCTCCCGCAACGGCGGAACGGCCCCGTTGCCGGTGGCCGGTGCTCCGCTCGGTCGCGGCCCTCACACGGCCGGCGCCCCGCTCGACCATCCCCCATGCGGGCGGCGCCCCGCATGGTGCGGCCACCATGCGGGCAGCGCCCCGCATGGCGCCCCCCCAATGCGGGCGGCGCCCCGCATGGCGCATCCCGCGTGCGGGTGGCATCCCGCCTGCGGCGACGCCCCGGCGGTGGTGCCCCTTGGTGGTCTGGCTCCGTGTCTCGTGCTATGCGGTGGCGCTACCCTACGGTTGGCGGCGGCGGCCTCCCGTTCTTACTACAACGGCGGCGGCGGCCTCCCATCTCTATCGACGGCGGCGGCGGCTTCCCGTCCATTCACGATGCATACCATGCACGCGGCATCCGATACCACCAACGACTCAAAGAACCCGACAAGAATCGTGAAATCACCATCGGAACCTCACAAAAGATATCAAAACCATCAACACACCTCTTAGTCGGTGAAGGTGACGGTACGATGCCCGGCTCCTTCCTCCGCTCTCCGGTCTCCCGCTCGGTCGGTCCTCCCTCCTCCGTCGCCCTACCCCGATGCCGATTCCTGATCCCGTTCTCCAACGAAGCCTTTGAGGAAGAAGATGATGATCTTTCTTGTTACAATTTGAAAAACTAGGGTTCTAACCTCTCTCTTGAGTATGTAAAGTAGAACCCGATGCCCAGTTCCCTTATTTATAAGAGAGCCCGTAATAACCCTAACTACTTTTTAACAAATCGAATCTTTTTGCAACAAACTAAATCTTTTGTAACAAATTTCCCTTTTTGTAACAACCAAATCATTTACTTCAACCGTTTCTCCCTCCATTCGCGTTCAAAAGCCTTCAGAAATCGCATAGTTTATTGGCATGGATTTCAAAGCACCCAACAGCCGAAATAAGTGTTCTAAACACTTCTTTTACATCAGCTTAGAAATATCACATCGGGAGTTCCACTTACCGGACTTTAGAGTCGATCGTACCACCATTTTTCATTTTTCGTGCCCTACACAATGGAATACAAATCCGACCAAAAGACAAAACGAAAATATGGAGAAAGATACCGTGAACACCGAAAGTAATACCGTACAGAAACCGTGGACACTACATCGGCTGTATCTAGATTTGCAAAAGGTGAAAACCATGGGGTGTAAGAGTTATGAATAGTTCTTAATGAGTTCATCCACTGAGAAATATACTCTAAACCTCTTGGTCCAATAAAAATATTAGTAGCAAGAGTAATAGGAAAAGTAGTAAATACTACACTAGTATGCATGTATAAAAGCTCTACACTACTAGTCTATACACATATGCCATCATACTATCTATTATGCCATGTCACACTAGACTACTATACTACTCAGCCTCTAAGCCGCTACTCAAAGGTTGCACCTAACCCGACCGTAACCAGTTACTCTAACCATTTTATGATTTAGGTTTCATAATAGGTGCTTCGTAGAGACTCGACTTACATGCGGAACCCTCTCTACTCAACGGTTGCTTGGGTCCCTTTAGAGCCAATATCCTGTAGAGTCGACTTATGCACGAAACCATCTCCAACTTGACATGAATGAGTTTAACGTACCTTGACACTCATTCACTATGGGGAGTCGAAATATGCTCGTAGCCCTGCCCCCCGGGAGTCTAAATATACTCGTAATCCTCTAGTTGGGACCTTATTGCTTCCGAAAGCTTTATTATCTTTACTTTTCTCTACTACCCTAGATTATTAACTATAGATTAGCCAAGATGTCCCAAGGACACCAAATCTTATTAAAGTTATCTTGTTTACCACATTTTACTCTTTTAACCCAAAGTTCATGACTATAGGGTTCAATATGCCCCAAGGACACCAAACTCTCATGCTATGCCACTCTAACATAGAGTTTTTTTACTCTATTTTGAAACTCTACATTGCTCACCTTAGGATTTCTCCCAAGTTTGATACCACACTTATTGACATAGATTCCTCCTAGGTTCCATGCCACACATAAACAACCTACAACTAGGTTTTGTTTACACCTAGGTTTATAAGGTTAAAACCCTAGTTTTCTATCTTTTTACCTTACTTAGGACTAAACCCTAATGTGACGCCCCACCTCCCACGGGGTCACCCATCCTAGAACTACTCTAGCTCTAGCACGCTTTACCCTCTTTACCTACCACCAAAAATGCTATAGTCGGGTTAAGAGATTTTGTCCTATTATATCATTTATACATAGGACTAATCCAAATTCCGGAAGTGTCATATTCTTCCCCCCTTTAAGCCCTGATGTCCACGTCAGGCTTAAACACACTCATAAGTACTAGGCGATGTGAGACTCGTCTCGCTAGCCTTAGTCGACTTTGTGGGGAGCTATACTCCACCCACAACGGTCATTAGCCACGGAGCCGTGCTCTACCCGCTATATAATCCTGGTTCAACCGAGACTCATCTCACATTTCCGGCTAGTGATTGGCTCTGATACCAACTGTGATACCCCACTTCCCAGGGGGTCACCCATCTTAGAACTACTCTAGCTCTAGTACGCTTAACCCTCTTAACCTCTTGGGTCTTTCTACCACCCAAAATACTATAGCCGAGTGTTGAGACCAAAATTTTTCGCCACCTAAGAAAGTGACACGTGGCGTATACCATCGGCTAAGAGTATCAGCCTACAAGAGAATGAGTCAACAAAGAGGGACTTGCATCTTAACCAAGACCTACCTCAGTCACGTGAGAGTGCGGTACGTGGCGCACGCCATCGGCTAAAGGCATAAGCCGATAGGAGGAGTGGCCAACAAGAGGTTATTGTCTTATCTAGGACCGACCGCAGTTGAAGGCAAATATCTGACCACCTTAGTCCAACGACGAAAAGGCGAAATCAGGGTCAACTCTCGGCTGCTCGAGCCACAGAAGAAAAGACCCTGGGAGGAAAGAGTGTGAGATTTGGGCGTGAATCTTGTAACTGACTCCGGAACGGCAAGCGGGGCCCAGCATTGGAAAGCGCCGAAGATCACGCTTCGGCGCGTCAATTAGGGGATGAACTTGGACGAAAACTGGCTACTATCCTATTGAGAAGAATCAACTCAAAAGGAAGTAGTTGCAGAATTTATGATGACTCCGCTTAGATCACGCCGATTACTAAAATCGGCGGTTATACACATGATTCGTAAATGTATAAATAAACGAACCATCGAAGAAAATTGGTCCTGCAACCTCGTAAGCCAGGACCACCCCTGCTATTTCATACCTTTAAATACCTGCATTTACTGCTTTCCTAGATAACTTTACTGCATTTCCTAGGAGTAGATTAACTTGTAATTGGCTCCCTGTTACTCTTGTAACCCTTCTACAATCAATATAATTTCTTAATCGACTCCTTAGCCGTACCAAACCCATCTCCGACTCCTAGTTCGGCTCCTCTAGATCGAACTCCGCTTACCTCTCAACCTTTGTTCGGCTGGTCCAAGCCGAACTCTCACAAGATGTCACGCCCCGGGAGCAATTTTAAAGCGAAAACAACTGAATTTTAGAACCCTTTTTTTTTTTTTTAAAAAAAAAAAAAAAAAAAAAAATCTCCCGCTTTGGCACGTGCACAGACCCGCCACACATACAAGATCTCTCTGTATAAACGGATAGAGTCTCCCCTGTATATGCACGGCGTCCCCATGTATAATATGAATATACAACCTCACACATCAACCACATTCACCATTTGATTTACAAATAACAGAGTATGTGTTACGGCATTTTGGTATTGGCATATTTCGTGAGTCAAGTCAGTGAGTTGAGTCGGAGTCTTAAAGGGATCAAATTGTCAATCAGCAATCAAAGACTTAGAGAAGATTCAACAAGAGCTCAAGTTGACACTCAGTGTCTTGAATCTTGAAGATTGAAGTTGAAGAATTGTGGATCAGTTACATCAATCTCAAGAAGAAAGTATTCAAAAGGATCAGGTATGGTTAACTAAATAATTTTGGTGATCCGAATACTTTCTTATAGTATAGAAACACTTGGAAGAATTTTTAATTTCATAATAATCAAAAACTGGTGTTCGGACATGTTCAGGATCCGGATCAGGGCCAACGATCCGGATCCCGAAGGTTGTTGCTTCATACAAGACTTCGATCCGGATCCATGCAATTTCCGATCCGGATCCCGAATGTTAAGTTTTCTGATTTGTATGAACGATCCGGATCGGGCAATGCGATCCGGATCCCGAACCCTTGTTTTTCTGGAATCGTCAATCTCGTTACGACGATCCGGATCGCAGTAAATCCGATCCGGATCGCCGTCCTGAAAATTTCCAGATAAGGTAAGTTTTTGATTCTTATCTCTTTCCAAAGGTTTCTAAACTATAAATAGACACTTAGGGTTTCTCAAAAACGTGGGAGCTACGGCCGATCAATTTCTAAAACACTTGAGAGCAACCCTAGAGGCTAGGTTTTTATCGATCTTCTTTATAGCCTCTTTTAGGTCAATTCGATGGTTCCTTCAAGAACATATCTTTGGTCGAATTGATCTAATCTTTGCTTAGAGATTTCTTCTACGGTTCCTCAATGAGAATCTAAGCAAAGGATCACCATCGAAGTCAATATTCTTATCGACTGAGTTTGCGTCGTGGATTCGACGTGGCATCGTGGATTCGGTGTGCTAAAGGCGTTTCGTGGATTCGAAGCGTGCGTTCGTGGATTCGAACGTGAGCAGTGGACGGGCAAAACGGTGGAGCGCGAGGTCCAAGAAATTGAAGGAGGGGTTAAATCCGTGGAGACGGTAATCACCTTGTTATTCTTCTTTTCTTAGGGATTGTTATTGCGCGGATATCCAACCGGTCAGCGCAAGGTCCGAAGAAGCTGAAGGAGGGGTTGAGTCCGTGGAGTCGGTAATCACCTTGTTATTCTTCTATTCTTAGTGGATTGTTATTGCGTGTTGGTCCCGTGGTTTTTCTCCTGGATTGGAGTTTCCACGTAAATCTCGGTGTGCTGTTTTTATTTTCCGCATTGGTTTTTATTTTGCACTGAGATTGAGTTTTTAGGTATTACACCTATTCACCCCCCCCTCTAGTTGTTTGATAGTACCTATTTAGATCCTTGTGGATCCATAATAACTCAACAATTGGTATCAGAGCGGGTTTTAGGTTTATCTATCATGATGGGTGAAAGTGGTAATATTTATAGACCTCCTCTTTTTGATGGGACTAATTATGCTTATTGGAAAGTGCGGATGAGAGCTTTTCTCATCGCAATTGATGAGCGAGTATGGCAATCCGTGGAATGCGGTTGGGTGCATCCTGTTGAGGAAGTAGGAAATTCTACTACCCCAAAACCTCGCTCTAGATGGTCCAAAGAGGAATTTGAAAGATCTTCTTACAATGGGAAAGGTATGAACGCTTTATTTAACTCTCTTTCCTCGACTGAATTTACAAGAATTTCCGCGTGTGAAACCGCGAAGGAAATTTGGGATATTCTCAAAATTACACATGAGGGTACTAATCTTGTAAAAATTCAAAAGCTCCAGATGCTTACAAGTCAATTTGACTCTATTCATATGGAAGAGCATGAATTGTTTACAGATTATTACACTAGACTTCAAGATGTAATTAATACATGTGCTAATCTAGGAGAAAAGATCCCGGAGTCGAAAATTGTAAGAAAGATACTTCGGACTCTTCCGGAACGGTTTAGGGCAAAGGTTACCGCCATTGAAACCGTTAGTCATCCGGATGAGATGAGTGTTGAGGAATTAGTAGGTGCTTTGCAAACTTATGAATTGACTTTTCCTACTAATCAAGTTTCTTCCAAGTCTTCTTCTAAGCTTACAGGTATTGCATTCAAATCCACAAAGAAAGAAGATAGCGAATCGAGTTCCGACGATGAAATCTCTTTTGCCGATTTTGAAGAACAATTGGCGCGGATCACAAAGAAATTTCGTCGGAAATTTTGGAAGAATCGAACCGATGGATCTTCATCCACGAAACCATCTAAAGGATCATCGGGTTCTAAATCCTCTAACCTCAAATTCCTTGCAAAACCTTCTAAGGAAAAAGATGAATTCGAAGGGGAAATCCGATGTTATAGATGCAAAGGCTACGGCCATATTTCAACGGATTGTCCTACTCCGAAATTATATAAAAAGAAGGCTTTGCAAGCGAAAACTTGGGACGATTTTACTTCTAATGAATCAACCTCAAGTAAAGAGGAAAAAATCGTTGCTTCTCATGCCTCTCATTTTCCCTCTTCTAATAATTGTTTATCATCATTAGTCACTAACTCTACTCCTTTGATTTTGTATGAAACATCAACAACCGGCGGAGAGTCATCAAGTGAGGGGGAGTCGGACGAGGAAGAACTCGTTGAGGCATATCAACAACTTCTTGCGGAATCTAAGAAGATGGCCAAACATATCAAGAAGTTGAGAAAGCAACGACTTGAAGATCAAGACGAGAATCATGCTTTAAAGATCAAACTTCATGATCTCGAGGAGGAACGAGAGCTTTTATTGGATAATAATAAAATCCTCCAAGAAAAGATAAATCAATCGGAAACGGTCGTTAATTCCCATATTAACAAGATTGATTTTCTTGAAAAGCAGTTTGAGGAAATACATGTCACCAATCAAGCATTGACCAAGCAAGTTCATCAACTTAAATCCGACATACAAAGGATTTCAACCGGTTCCAAGAAACTTGAATGTATGTCCGGATTAGGTCAAACAAGCAAGGTTGGTTTGGGATTCAAAAAGAACCAAACTGTGAATGCTTCAAGTTCCACAATGAAATTGAAAGGAAGAACTTGTCACCTATGTGGACTTGAAGGACATTTGGTGAAGAATTGCCCGAAAAAGAGAAAGAAGAGTCCTTCGGCAACTTCATCTACGGAGCGAACTCAACGGAATCAAAAGACACATCAAGTCAAAGGAGTTCACTCAACCCACCAAAGGTCCGAGCCACAACATCAATCATTCAAGTGGATCACTGCGAGGCAAAGACCTAAGGTGGATCAACAGTCAAAGCGGACAACCCCCGGCCACAACGAATCAAGACAACCCAAAATCCAGCGATTTTGGATTCGGAAAGGTGATATCTTTCCTTGTCTTAAGTTCTAAATAGCTTATGACTGTATGTAATGCTTTGATTAGTTTTCCTTTCATATTTTTCTTAATCTTTGCATTACATGTTTCTCAATGCTCTTCGTTTTTATACTTTGTTTTTGAACAAAAGGGTTTTTACTGAACAAGTGCATTGAATAAAAAGGGCTTCACTTTTATTCACTCCAAATTAATTTTATTTGGATTATCAACTTTACTCCTTAATCATAATCTTGAAGATACTTCATTATAGGAGTTTTTGATTTTATAAGCATCAAATTTTAGAAATCATGTGTGATCTTTAGATGCTTAATCTATCTCGGTTGTGTGAATTCATTGTGATAAACGTGAGACAACCGATAGACTAAAATTTGGGATTTAATTCTTTCACGTAAGAGATTGCATTCTTTCAAGGGTATTGAAATGATTTGCAAAAGATGTGGAAAGAGTTACATCCGAAAGGAGTGTGAAAACTACCACCACATGTAGGAAAGAGCTGCCACCCCGGTCGTCCGGTTTGTGTGTGAAGCTACCACATGTTATGGATGCTTGATAGTATTTTATGAGAAAATCTTTAGTTGAAGCATTTGGAGATTTATATGCAAAACTCTTATATTTTGAACAATCTCCTGGTTGGTATAAGGGTGGGATAGTTGAAAGATGCTCAAAGAGCCACCCTTAGGTATTTTAGTGCTTATCTCAATTTGAAAGGGTAGAATTCAAGATTGATGTCGTTTGGAAATCTCCGTATGTCATCTTTGTAAATCCGTTACATCTTGATAGACTTTGGATCTCAAGATTATTTTTGATGACTTGTGTTTGATGAATATAACATGAAAAACGGTTTATAATGTTTTACCTTTATTTTTCATGATTTTGGAGTAAATCTTTTTAATTTTGTGAAATTAATTGGATTGAATGACATCTGTGTGAATTCACTGTTTAAAGCACTTAAATTGATTTCTTGATGGAATACAAATCGGTATTTGAAAAGATTCTAAAATCTGGATTTGTTTCAAGAAATTATTTAATTTTTGCTTTCTGGTACCGGTACGCAATCTGCATTTTTGTTATATATACCAGAACTGAGCTTTTATCTCTCTTTCTCCATGAACTAATTTTGTTAGTAATTTCCTTTTGTCTAGTATGTTCACTGTTTGACAATTTGTGACAAAAAGGGGGAGAAGAGAAATGACGGAGTGACGGAGATGAGATCATCAAGAGAGGACAAACGAAACGAAAATGGAAAAATGGGGGAGAACGGAAAATGATGATCGTACCACAAAGGGGGAGAACATAGATGCTCAAGAACATGGAGAACATGTTAGAGATGCTCAAGATAGGGGGAGACAAAGAAAGGTTGAAAGAGCTGGGAAAAACAAAAGAACCAAAAGGATGAATCAAATGTAGGATTTTAATTTCTAACGACTGACGTTTGATTTTGTTTGGAGTTTTGTTTTGCAAGAATTACATCACTTTAAGACTCCAAGTCCTAAGTCATAGAGTATGTTCTAGGACTGTTTGGTTCAAATGTAATTTTGTATTTATTGGATCTTTCACGCAAAGAAAATCAATGTTTTGGTGATAACATTGAATTTCGATTTTTGGTTTAAGATAAGTGACTTGAGCGCTTTTATGTATTTTTGGGTTTTGTCACGAAATTGCCAAAGGGGGAGATTGTTACGGCATTTTGGTATTGGCATATTTCGTGAGTCAAGTCAGTGAGTTGAGTCGGAGTCTTAAAGGGATCAAATTGTCAATCAGCAATCAAAGACTTAGAGAAGATTCAACAAGAGCTCAAGTTGACACTCAGTGTCTTGAATCTTGAAGATTGAAGTTGAAGAATTGTGGATCAGTTACATCAATCTCAAGAAGAAAGTATTCAAAAGGATCAGGTATGGTTAACTAAATAATTTTGGTGATCCGAATACTTTCTTATAGTATAGAAACACTTGGAAGAATTTTTAATTTCATAATAATCAAAAACTGGTGTTCGGACATGTTCAGGATCCGGATCAGGGCCAACGATCCGGATCCCGAAGGTTGTTGCTTCATACAAGACTTCGATCCGGATCCATGCAATTTCCGATCCGGATCCCGAATGTTAAGTTTTCTGATTTGTATGAACGATCCGGATCGGGCAATGCGATCCGGATCCCGAACCCTTGTTTTTCTGGAATCGTCAATCTCGTTACGACGATCCGGATCGCAGTAAATCCGATCCGGATCGCCGTCCTGAAAATTTCCAGATAAGGTAAGTTTTTGATTCTTATCTCTTTCCAAAGGTTTCTAAACTATAAATAGACACTTAGGGTTTCTCAAAAACGTGGGAGCTACGGCCGATCAATTTCTAAAACACTTGAGAGCAACCCTAGAGGCTAGGTTTTTATCGATCTTCTTTATAGCCTCTTTTAGGTCAATTCGATGGTTCCTTCAAGAACATATCTTTGGTCGAATTGATCTAATCTTTGCTTAGAGATTTCTTCTACGGTTCCTCAATGAGAATCTAAGCAAAGGATCACCATCGAAGTCAATATTCTTATCGACTGAGTTTGCGTCGTGGATTCGACGTGGCATCGTGGATTCGGTGTGCTAAAGGCGTTTCGTGGATTCGAAGCGTGCGTTCGTGGATTCGAACGTGAGCAGTGGACGGGCAAAACGGTGGAGCGCGAGGTCCAAGAAATTGAAGGAGGGGTTAAATCCGTGGAGACGGTAATCACCTTGTTATTCTTCTTTTCTTAGGGATTGTTATTGCGCGGATATCCAACCGGTCAGCGCAAGGTCCGAAGAAGCTGAAGGAGGGGTTGAGTCCGTGGAGTCGGTAATCACCTTGTTATTCTTCTATTCTTAGTGGATTGTTATTGCGTGTTGGTCCCGTGGTTTTTCTCCTGGATTGGAGTTTCCACGTAAATCTCGGTGTGCTGTTTTTATTTTTCGCATTGGTTTTTATTTTGCACTGAGATTGAGTTTTTAGGTATTACACCTATTCACCCCCCCTCTAGTTGTTTGATAGTACCTATTTAGATCCTTGTGGATCCATAATAACTCAACAGTATGAACAAAGTGTATAAAATTATTCATTTGAAAACTGCGCCCACCCGACGCATTATAAATTTGAAAGGATAAATCCACAAGGTTTAAAAATAGTGCCTACACGACACTCCGTTTTCAAAAACCATTTTCGCAAATCCCTTTTATATTTGAAAACCAACGTCCACACGACGCATCCATAAAACATATACCGAAAACACAGTTCCAAAATGTATGTTTATCCAACAACACATGATCGTCTCAACATCCACACATCCACAATATCAAAGTCCACATGCATAATATCTGACCATAAAAGGAAATAACCAAAGAAAAAGGAAGAAGGAGAAAAACTTGACAGAGGATACTATGTCTCACTACGCAGCGTCCTCACCACCGTCCTGATATCTACCCCCGACTGAACCTTTCACATAGTGGGAGTTAGTAACATAAACTATGATAATGTAAAATAAATCCACTACAATCATAGTACCAACAAAATAAGGTAGTAGCAGAAGAAAAGCACCAAACCGTATCTCAAATACTATAAACCATGTTGCTACCAAAACATCCTGCAAGTAGGGAACCCACATCACTGTCATCTAGTATACCCACCCTGTCGGTCCACTGACCTCAGGTACTGTCACAATCCCGCTCGGTAAGCCGATGCAAACAACCCCAATCGCAACAGCCGTGATACTGCCATATCCACAAGGGGCTCCCGCCACACAAGTGCCGCGTAGGGATCACGGGTCAATCAGACCACCTCTCCAAAAAAAGTACACCCATGCGGTGGCCAAACCGCTGGTGTGCGTGAAAAGCGCCATGAGCATGACGATCACATAACCAAAACAACTCCTCTCTTTGCGACAACAGTCGCCCCAGTGATGTATAAAAGTAACCGACCCACATGTCAAATATAGAACTAACCCAAAAATGTCCTTGGTTCTATTACCATATCTCATATATTGTTTAATTTCCAAAAAGTGCACTTTCCCTGCTTATGCCGCCCCAACGGTCGATTAAGCTACACCATGTTCGTGTTCAGTGCACACCCTTCGGTAAAAAGATGTATCATCATATACTACATCGTCACGATAGCCGTGACCAACGACCATCCTACTGACACACTCTAGTCATGAGGAAATGATAATAAAAAGGAGCAAGGTTAGATGTTATCGATTTGCCAGAGTTTTCGAATTTAGATCGGGGTACCCCTCTACCAGAAGGTTATCCTGAGTTTGTGACTCCTCTACGAACACCTGCGAATCACTCGGACCTATCAAAGGTCTGCAAGTAACACATTCCTAATTTTACGTTAGCCGACAATTTAGTGGCCCCAACCACTGTGCCAAAGTTCCCTTTGTTCCAATTTACTAGAACCACCTCCCGTACTCCGAATGGTCGCACCGACCATTGTACCGATCATCAATAGGCCCCGAATGACTATACCGTTGTTCGGATAAGGACAAGTTGTCCACCAAGTCTTTACCGCGACATCCACTCATTCGGGGGTTATAACACACATAATAACACCCGTAACATTTCCCGTTACACGAAACCATGCACTAATATTAACTTATGCAACAAAAGGGTTCTATAGATGTACCCACCTAAATCGGAGAGAAACGACCGCGCTCGCGACCCTCCTAAGCCTTCAAAACCTTACCCGACCTATCCAAATTCCAAAAATAAAACAATTAATAATTTTACCCCAACTGGCAAATTCAGTGGTCTCGACCAGTGTGCCAAAAATTCCTTCTGTTCCAAGTTGCCGGAACCGCTTCTGATGTCCGAACCGTCGCACCGATTGCTTTACCAATAAAAAATATACCCCGAACGGCTCTACCGTCGTTCGGGTGTGGAGAAACAGTCCACCGTATCTTTTACCGCGACAAACGAACATCCGGAGGGTAAAAAATACCACAAAATATCCCTAACACTAACCGATAGAAAAAATCGTGTAAAAACACAAAACTAAGGGAAAAAGGGATTTTACAAGTGTACCATAATCTACAGATGATGTCGCGCCGATGAAGGAAAAGACCGGGACGAAAAACGGCTAGGCGGACCCCCGGACGTCCACCCCCGAAACCAAAACCGTCAACAAGACCAACCCCGTCAAGCAAAACTGCACTGTCAAGCAACTCCGTCAAGTGAGACTGCACCGTCAAACAACTCCGCTCAGCAAGACTGCACCGTCAAGAAACTCCGTCAAGTGAGACTGCACCGTCAAACAACTCCGCTCAGCAAGACTGCACCGTCAAGAAACTCCGTCAAGTGAGACTGCACCGTCAAACAACTCCGCTCAGCAAAACTGCACCGTCAAGCAACTCCGCTCAGCAAGACTGCACCGTCAAGCAAGAAAGACTGCACCGTCAAGCAACTCCGCTCAGCAAGACTGCACCGTCAAGCAACTCCGCTCAGCAAGACTGCACCGTCAAGCAACTCCGCTCAGCAAGACTACACCGACAAGCAAGATTGCACCGTCAGCAAAACTGCACCGTCAGCGAAACGGGCACTGTCAGTGAAACTCCGTCAAGCGAGACTGCATGAGCGGCGGCGCAGGCTGCCCAAACGACACAGGCAGCGAGGGGCCGCGCGCAGGCTGGGGCATCCGCGGGAGGCGCGCGGGCTGTTGCAGGTAGGGGTGCGCGGCTGCGGTGCGGGCTGCGAGGCGCCGAGTGACGAGGCACGATGGCGGCCATGCGACAAGGGCAATGGCGGCGGTGGCCTTGCTCACCGTCAAAAGACACCGCTCTCCAACTCCGCGACGATGAGGAAGACGACGGCATCGATCGCCGATGCACAAAACAAGGAAGAAGACGAAGGGCCTCCGATCTTTGGCAGCGGTAACGATTTTCGGATCCGATTTCTAGTACGCGCAACGAGGAAGACGACTATGATAAAATCTTGGAAAAAGGAAAATTAGATTTTTTCTTTCGCACGTAATAAAATCCTAAATCCTATTATTTAGAGAAAAAACTCACCCATTTTTTTTGAAATGCATGCCAAACATACGTAAAGTTTCAAAACCATTTGCACGAATTCCGATGCATCGTTAAGCCTTAACGGGTACCGAAAGTGTAGGTTTATGGATCCCCAAGGATCTAAATAGGTTCTATCAAATACCACCTAGAGGGGTGGTGAATAGTTGTAATAACTAAAAACCAAATCTCAGTGTAATTTAAAAATAAATGCGGAAAATAAAAACAGCACACCGAGATTTACGTGGAAAACTCCATCACAGGAGTAAAAACCACGGGACCAACACGCAATAACAATCCACTAAGAATTGAAAGATAACAAGGTGATTACCGACTCCACGGACTTCAACCCCTCCTTCAACTTCTCCGGATCTTGCACTCACCGACTGCAGGTCCAATGCACACGTTCGAATCCACAAACGCCACTCGAATCCACGAGCAACACGTTTCGAATCCACGAAACGCCTTCAACACATCGAATCCACGATGCCACGTCAACTCCTTGACGCAAACTCAGCCATTACGAAAGTATAGGCTTCGATGGTGATCCTTTGCTTAGAATACCATTAGAGAACTATGGATGAAATCTCTAAGCAAAGATTAGATCAATTCGACAAAAAGCATCTCGTCAAAGAACCGTCGAATTGACCTAAGAGAGGCTAAAAAGATGAACGATAAAAACCTAGCCTCTAGGGTTGCTCTCAAATGTTTCTGAATTGGTCGGTCGTTCTTGAGAAACCCTAAGTATCTATTTATAACCTTTGGAAATCAATCAAAGTCGGTTTAGCATTCTTATCACCACTTAACATTGCGTACCGGTACTAAATAGCAGGTTTCGGTACTCAATGACGCAACAGACAGATTTTCTATTGCGTACCGATATTCAAAGTTAGGTTCCGGTACTCAATGTAAATTCTAGAAAATCTCATGTCGGGTTTTGAGGAACTCAAAGTGTGGTTCTGGTACTCAATGTGAAATACTGAATTTTTCAAAGATAAGTTTAACAAAACAAACCATGTACCGGAATCCAAACTTAAAATAAGTTATGAGTTAAAATCCAAGTTCCCAAAACCTCTTCTAAACCCAGTTTCAATAAATTCATGATTCCAAATATTGTAAATAAACTTAAATCACCATGATTACTTTAATCATACCTGAGTGTCAACTTGAGCTCATATTGAATCTTCTCCGAGTCTTCGATGACAGATTGACAATTTGATCACTTTAAGACTCCGACTCAAATCACGAAATATGCCAACATAAAAAGTCGTAACAATATCCCCCTTTGGCAGTTTCGTGACAAAACCCAAAAATACATAAAACACTCAAAACACTCATTTTAAACCAAAAAATCGAAATTCAATGTCATCACCAAAACATTGACTTTCTTTGCGTGAAAGATCCAATAAACAAAAATACATTTGAACCGGTCCTAGAACAAACTCTATGACTTAGGACTTAGAGTCTTAAAGTGATGTAAATCCTGCAAAACAAAACTCCAAACAAAATCAAAAGTCAGTTGTCAGAAATTAAATATAAATCCTACATTTGATTCGTCCTTTTGGTTCTTTTTGATTTTCGGCTCCCTTTTTTATCATCTCCCCCTATCTTGATCATCTCATCTCATCATTTCTCTTCTCCCCCCTTTTGTCATAAATTGTCAAACAAAGAAAATACTAGACAGAAGGAAAGTACTAAGAGCATTAGTTCATAGGTACATGACCATAAAAGTTTTTGTTCATCAACAAACGAAAAGAAACTGAAAAGCAAGAACAAGAAAAGTAAAGAGTCACTCATCGTCATGTCCGTCATCATCATCATCGTCATCATGTGAAGTAGGTCCATGTGAAGTACTTGGCCCGGTCGCTCCAGGAACTACATCATCATGCTTGCAGCTGCGGATATCAAAAATCTTCTTCAATCCGTCCTCAAGCTTCTTGAACCCTTGTTCCATTCTTTTCTTCAGTGAGCGTACATCCCGATGTAATGATTGTAGCGTCACTACCTCATCTGATCCAGAAGAGTCTTGATGTTCCACTTGACGAGGCGGTGCACTTGGAGTCGCTTCACTTGCATAACCTTTTACTTGCCCAAAGGTCTTTAGAGTGCTAATTGACTTGGCCAAGGTAATTCCATCAATAGCGCCCAAGCCATAGTCATATTTGACACACTTGATATCAACTCCGTGATCTTCCAATATGCTAGTGATCAAAATCGGGTAAGGAAGTAGTTCACGGCGATTTGATCCTTCAATCACATGTACCATTTGTTGCCAAATAAGAAATGGAATATTGACGTTAATTCCATATGCACTCTCTGGGTGACCAAGAAAATAAAGAAGAAGAAGTCGATCCCATCGAATCCTTTTAGTCCCCAATGTAGGCAAGAGGTTGTAGCATATAATTAAAGACAAAATGTGGTATTCCGGCTTTAAATCCTTTGACTCAACATACAACCTATTTGTGTAAGTTCCTGATTTGCAAATTTCATTTACAACGATATCCCAATGAGTTTCATGTTGAAAGTCGCCATGAGTATAGTGCAGACCCGTTGTATCAACAATCAATCCTAGATTTGCACCAATTACTGCAGAAGTAATATCGAACTTGACACCTCTAATTGTTGTTTCAAAAATGAATGTCCCGGTGTCAGGATCCTCGTGAAGTATAACTGCTCTCATGTAAAACTCCCTGAGTAGCTCCACACAGAAACCCATCCTAGCAGGAACTCTACCAAGTGGTTCAATAAGAATCCGTTCCAGCAGCCTTGCAAAGTCCGGAACTTCTCGATACAATTCAGAGAAGTTGACATGTCGCTCCCCAATGCATGCTCTATTTTCAAAGATAGTACGGCGTTTTGAGCTAATGTGTTGTTCACCTTCTCCAAGTTTTGATCGCCGTTCCGTTTGTGAGCGTTCACGAATTACCGGTCCACCGGTACTTCTTCGTGGAGGAGAATCTGCACCTTTCTTTTTCCTTGAAGTCATCGGTGCCTTTCCCTTTCCTTTCACCGATTCTTCCTCATATTCCGATTGGTTCTGATTCTGAGCTAGTTGATCCTTCATCACGTGATCGTTTCGAAACTTTCTTCTTTCCACGTCCACGACCACGTCCACTCCCGGTGGCCATCAATACCACAAGTGCAAGTAGCAAAGAGAACGCCATATTCCTGTGAAAAATATGATGCACTAAGATTTGATCGAATATGAATATCATAAAAGGCTTAAAAATGTTTAACAAACATTCTAAACATGTAAACTTTGAAGATCTAACATTCAAAACCAATTTACATGCAAGCCCTAAATTTCCAAATTTCTTGATGTAAAGAAATTATGTAAATGTTAAATTCAAGCAATATATGCAAGAAAACATGAATCTAATCACATAGAAAGCAATCATTTATGCTCTAATCAAGAAAATAAGGTGATATATGCAAGAGATTTCATTAGAAATAGAGATCAACTCAAAAATACCAAAATAAATCATTAAAACCTAAAACTAGGGTTTTGAAACATAAAAAGCAAGATTGATGAAAGATCCTACAAATCAAAGCAAAAATCTCGTAGATCTTGAAGAAAAACACCTTGGAAATCTTTTAGAGAGAGAAAGGGAGAGTTTTTGCAAAAGGGAAAGTGAGAAAATACACTTCGGTTCCGGTATTTATCAATCCGCAGATTGAGTACCGGTACTCGAAGGCGCGTACTGGTACCAAATAGAAAACTCTGAAAAATTCCACTTCGGGTTCCGGATCAAAAATCTTTTTCCCGGAAATTGGTTCCGGTACCAAAATGTGAGTACCGGTACTCTAGAGAAAAATCAAAAAAATTCTTGAAATAAATTCAAAATTTGAAATTTTTCAAATACCGATTTGCGTGCCGTCAAGAAAATCAATTTAAGTGCTTGAAATTTGTGAGATCACATAGATGTCATTCAATCCAATTAATTTTACAAAAATTAAAAAGATTTACTCATAAATCATGAAAAACAATGATAAAACATTATAACCGTTTTTCATTTTATATACATCAAACACAAGTCATCAAAAATAATCTAGAGATCCAAACTTTATCAAGATGTAATGGATTATCAAAAATGACTTATAGAGATTTCCAAATGACATCAATTTGATCAATACTCTTTCAAATTTGAGATAAACACTCAAATACTTACGGGTGGCTCTTTGAGCATCTTTCAACTATCCCATCTTATACCAACCAGGAGATTGTTAAAAAATATAGAAAATTTGAATATGAATCTCCGAATGCTTCATCTAAAAATTTTACCAAAAATATTATCATGCATCCAAAACATGTGGTATTTCTTTCCAACATGTGGTGATAGTTTTCACACTCCTTTACGGATGTAACTCTTTCCACATCTTTTTAACTCTTTTAATTACCCTTGTAAGAATGCAATCTCTTACGTGAAAGAATTAAATCCTAAATTTTAGTCTATTCGTTGTCTCATGTTTATCACAATGAATTCACACAACCTAGATAGGTTAAGCACCTTAAGATCACACATGATTACTAAAATTTGATGAATATAAATATCAAAAACTTCTATAATAGAATATTTTCAAAGACGATGATTATGGAGTAAAGTTGATAATTAATATGAAATTAATTAGGAGTGAATGAAAGTAAACCCTTTTGATATTCAATGCACTAAAGAAGTAGCAATCGTTCATTAAAACCTTTTTGTTTGAAAACAAAATATTGAAAACGATAAGCATTGAAATCATGTAATGCAAAGATCAAAAAAAAATATGAGGAGAAAACCGATCAAAGCATTACATACAGTCAAAAGCAACTTAAAACTTAAGACAAGGAAAGATATCACCTTTCCTGATCCAAAACCGTCGGATTTTGGTTGTCTTGATTCGTTGTGGCCGGAGGATGTTAGCTTTGACTGTTGATGCACCTTAGGTTCCTGCGTTGCAAGTGTCCTCTTGAATATCCGATGATGTGACTCGAACCTTTGGTGGATTGAGAGAACTCCATTGAATTGTTGTGGCTTTTGAATCCGTAGAGTCCGCTCCGTAGATGAAGATGCCAATGAATTCTTCTTTCTATTTTTCGGGCACGTCTTCATGATGTGTCCTTCAATTCCACATTGGTAGCATGTTTTACTTTTCAAATTAGTTGTGGAACTTGAAGCCTTTTCAGTTTGTTTCCTTTTATATCCTAACCCAATTTTGCTCTTTTGACCTAATCCAGACATACCGTCAAATTGCTTGGAACGGTTGAAAGAGTTTGTATGTCGGATTTGAGTTGATGAACTTGCTTGGTCAAAACTTGGTTGGCGTAATGAATTTTCTCAAACTGTTTTTCTAGAAAATCAATCTTGTCCATATGAGAATTAATGATCGTTTCCAATTGGTTTAGCTTTTCTTGGAGGATTTTATTATTGTTCAATACAAGTCCTCGTTCCTTCTCGAGATCATGAATTTTGATCTTTAAAGTACGGTTCTCGTCTTCAACCTCAAGTCGTTGTTTCCTCAACTTCTTTGTCACGCCCCGAGATCAGAAACCAGTGTATAATTTTTTTTTTTTTTTAATCAGAGTTGCAAAACATCCAGGGCAATGACAGACCGCCACATATATAGAAGAGTCCCAATCCCCTATGGAATTGAGCCTTTTCTATATATCCACGGCTAGCTTGGTAACAAAATCAAAGTACTAACTACGTACTACAAACAACAGTAACAAGTAAACTTTACAACTATCTTTACAAATATACAACTGAAGCACAATTTCCTTTCTCTCAAACACCTATTACATAACTTTTCGGCTGTCCAGGGTTAACCTCTATATCGATACCTCGTCAATTCGTCCCGACATCCCAACACCCGCTCGACCTGAAAAACAGTCACCCGAGGGTGTGAGACACACCGAAGTGTATCCCAGTGGGCACGACGAGCTGAGAAATAGCATATCGTACCTACTGGCATACAATACTAGCGGATAGTAAAGATCACATTAGGTAAGCATTTATGAAGCGAATGAATAACCAACAGGAATTAGTATAATCTTGACATGAATATAATGAACCAAGCATGCTGAATAATTGTATAGGCAGGTATCAAACAAATGAATATCTTCAAACCGAAATCAGGAATCATGAGATATGATAAAAGCAGGCTAAACATGCAATATATGCAATAGGTACTGATCATGCTAGAATATGGAAGTATAAAAGCTATGCATCAATCATAAGAATATCAAGTTCCCAATCAATGCCACTATTGGTCACGAAGACCTCAGGCTCATGCCACTATCTGGCACCTATCGGGCTGACATAACCCCGCACCCACAAGTGCTATCAGGGGGCTCACGGGCCTTTCTCTAGACCACTTTACCGGTAAAGAACACTGTGACGGTGGCCAAACCGTCAGTGTACGTGAAGTACAGCGGTGCGTGGCGATCATAATGCTATGCTCAAGCTCGCGGTCCACTGACCGGGTAATCGGCAACAAGCCGGGAAATCCCCACTGGGATGCAATAACAAAGTCAACTGAATCTCAACTCTCATGCAGGAATAATCAACTAAATCTCAACTCTTATGCAAGATCAAAGATAAATCTCAACTCAGCATAAGATTAACAGCAAATCTCAACTCAATCATACAGACCAACCAAACATACAAAACTAAACACATATTTTTAAGAAAACTATTTTGAAAACAGGTTTTAGGCTCAAACTTCGAAGAGCAATGCCTTTGTCCTATCAAACAAGAACAGACTCAGGCGACCGTACGTCGTTCAGTAAAACATTTAGTTGATTAAAATTATGTGTTCAGCAGTGTAATATTTGATCAACAGGAAAGCAAGCTCAATCATAATGCAAATTCTCAAACTCACGGTCCACTGACCGGGTAATCGGCAATAAGCCGGGAAATCCCCACTGAGATGCAATCAACTATTTATCATGGATCAGATATAATCAGGAAGTACTGATAATCAGGTATATGACCTAGCAAGTGACCAATCAGGCATGGCAATGTCCAGAATAATGATATGAATACTGGAAGCACTATGTAAAGCAACAGATAACTGATAAAAGTTATAACTCAGGCATGAAGCAGTATAAACTGAATCAAAAGGAAGGCAGGCTCAAAGTAATAGTTAAGCTACCAAAAATAGGGGTCCAACCAATACCGTACACAGAGGGCCGAAATGATAAAGCCCGGACCGAAGATAAACCCACCTGTCAAATCGCAAGCGACTAGACTGAATCGACTGTACGCTCAGAACCAGATACAACTGGATAGACCTGAATCAAACATATTGATCAGGGATCAACTTTAACTCTAACTTATTTCAAGTCAATCTTAAACCCTTTAATTACTTAACCTCAGTGTTTGACAACCACACTTAGACCAACATAATCTTTTTCGTTTAATCTTCAGTAAAATTACCAAATTGCCCCTCCGGGAATTCCCTTTTTGAATTTCCGAAAATACTCAGGCTTAATCTTGCCGCTGGCTCAACCAGATTCTACTGGGACTCAACAGTCGGCTGGTGAAACCGCCGCAATTTCTCAAATTGCGCGATTGCCACCCGGATACCGTTAAATCGACGATTTTGCCGATTCTCGAACTGTTATCCGATTTCCGTTCAACGAGAGCCATTGGAATCCTAACAAAAAGCTTAGGAATCTATTATACACCGTACTAAACAGTACACGAAGTCATTTTTGCATTTAGACCCCTAGGGTTCTGAAAATCGCATATTTAGTGTCTTTTTAGCACTATTTTCGCTCGTACTTTCAACTGGAAATTCATTTTCACGAGCCGTCACTTCCAGCAGGTGACATTTAACTCACTGAACACCGTGCTCACACATTTGTGGCAGCACGCAACCCGAGGAAAACTTCAGGTCATAAAATACTCCTCTAACCTAGCTAAAATACAATTTTTGTTTCTTCAACTCGTCAAAACGATTTTCTAACGCGAGCATCGTGTCCAGTGACCCCAAATTAGCCAGGAGCTCACTGTTATGGTTTTTCAAACAGTCCAGAATAAACCTAGGGCCAAACATTTAACATAGAGCTTGTATACACTAAAACTCAACTTGCACTGTGCCAAATAAAATTCTGTGTATACCCTATACTCAAAATAGCTCAAGAACACTGGGGCTTGCCCTATTGCAGCCCAGCAACTGCTGGTTCAACCAGAACCAACATCCTTGCTCTCACAAAGGTTCACAATGCTCATTTCACAATTCCACACAGATCCTGTTTGATCTGAAGTGAGCATCAAGCTCAGGGGATGAAATGAAGCAAGTTTCATATTTACATCGAAGCCTAAATCCAAATAAATTTTCACTGTGGCATTATAACAAACACATGGTGTGCACTAATCCACACAACACACACAAGCCCATCCCAGAGTTCATTCTCTGCAATTACTGAACCAAAATTTTTAAAACTTGGAGGGAAATGTTTATTAGGACCTAGGCAATGATCCCAGGAAGTCTGGGTCATCTCGGATGGATTGGTTGGCCGGGCTCGAGGAAGAAGATGAAGTCCCAAAGCTTTGAAATTCATGACCAGTAAGCCAAAGCATCTGGGACCAAACCAAAATCACCAACAGGTGCTAAAACCCTCACTGAACCTTCCTGTGCTTGTGGCCGGCACAGAACACGGCGGCGGCGCGGCGGAGCCGAAAGCTCGGTTTGGAGCTTTCACCTCTAATGGTGGATTTCACCAGAGACAACATGGAGCCTCCCAACATGGATGGAAAGTCTCTAACCCATCTCAGGAAGCTTCCTGACCATCTCATCCCGGCCGGAGATGGCCGGAGCGCCGGCGGCCGCATTTGGATCCCATCTCGGGTCATCCATGGCATCATGACTTTTATGATGTATGGAAGCCATACAACAACATGGTTGCACTCCCCTTTGTCCCAGCAACATCTCTGGGCATGTGGCCGGCGGCGGGGAAGCGCGCCGGCGCCGGAGCAAGAAGCTCGGCCGAATGCACAAAACCCGAATTTTAGGGTTTCGATCTGCGAGATGGATACTCAACCAAACTCCACCAAATTTGGAGGAGATGGTCGTTACTTCCTACAGATTTTTCCCATGATTTTATTTTTCAATTTGGTTCAGTGGTTGCCGAGTTCTCTCGAGGCGGAGCTAGGTTAGGTTTCCGGCCAACTATATCTCCCGCCGGCCATGCAACGAGCATGGGAAGCTCAGGCTTGGCAGGGAGCATTACAAAGACCTAACTAACCTACTGCTAAGGGTCTTGGGCTAAATCATTCATTGGTTAAGTGCACTCACCTTTGCCGAACTCGAGGAAGATAGGAAGAAGCCGGGTTCCCTATTCTTCTTCCTCTCGCGACTTCGGCTAACTCCAGTAGAGTCCTCAATCACCAGGAAAACCTCAGAGCACTCCAACTTCACCTCGGAAGAGCTTTGGTCCCAACCTTTCTTTTCTCTCTCTCTCTCGGGTTATCTCACTTGGGCTTGTGTCCTCGGCCACCCCAGTGTACATGCAATGGTATGGGAAAATCAGAGGAGTTTTGTGATGCCTTAACATCTCTCAGACTCCTCGTGCACTGAGCCAAGGAACCCAAAAGCCACTTCACACTTAATGCATTGATTCCTTTGCAAATAACCCTAAACCTAGTTCACACTCAACCTCAATCTCTGGAATCTTCACAGGAGATGCAAAAATACATCCAACACCCCACAGTTTAATTCCCTAAATGTTTGATACACAAAACATATAGGTTTTATAGAAAAATATTGATTTTTCGGTACTTTTCACGCAATTCGAGAAAATCCGCTCAACGAATTGCGAAAGAAACTTCGCCACGACGTCCGGCTCGTCGAGACCTATCAGGTAGCGTATTTGTTTGTTTAATTTGGTGCTCGGATAAAATCTCGGGTCAACTAGTTCTTGTATGTCGCATATCGACGCACGCACTTCGATGCACCCGGGTCGTCAAACGCGAAATCCGTCAGTGCCATTGCGCTCAGAACGTCAAAATCAGCTAGGTTCGACTACTCATACCACTATATTAGGAGTCCGGATGGTAAATTGGCCAACGTCGATCAATGGGATATTTAAAATAGAGGGTTACTATTCATCCATAAGTTGTGGGACCCGCCCACTTCTTTACTAATTTTTGGAAGATCCGACCGTCGGATCGTCGACAAGTGAATATGAAACTTTCATGTTTCGTCGAAACGATCGCAATGGTGCTCTCGGATTTTCGAGATCAGGCCCCGATCAAAAGTCGATATTTCTGGGCCACTATTGATCCACTAAGTTCTAAATCTTGCTAAAATTACTAATTAAATAAATTCCAAAAGTATTTTATAGTCTTTAAATTTTTAGAGTACTACATTCTTGATGTGCTTGGCCATCTTCTTTGATTCCTTAAGAAGTTGTTGATAGGCCTCAACGAGTTCTTCTTCGTCCGACTCCCCCTCAATTGACGACTCTCCGTCGGATGTAGATGATTCATGCAAAATCAAAGAAGTAGAGTCAGTAATTAACGATGACAAGCAAACATTAGAGGAGGGAACTAGAGAAGTATGAAAAGCAACAACATTATCCTTTTCCTCTTTACTTGAGGTCGATTCATCAGAAGTAGAATCGTCCCAAGTTTTTACTTGCAAAGCCTTCTTTTTATATGATTTCTTAGAAGGACAATCCGTTGAAATATGGCCGAAGCCTTTGCATCTGTAGCATTGGATTTCCCCTTCGAATTCATCTTTTTCTTTTTCTTTAGAAGGTTTTGCAAATCTTTTGAGTTTAGAGGATTTAGAACACGATGATCCTTTAGATGAACTTTTCGGTTTTGAGGATGAAGATATATCAGTTCTATTCTTCCAAAAATTCTGAAGAAATTTCTTCGTGATCCGCACGAGTTGTTCTTCAAAATCGGCAAAAGAAATTTCATCGTCGGAGTTTGAGTCGCTATCTCCTTCCTTTGTTGATTTGAATCCAATTTCTACACGCTTAGAAGAAGACTTGGAAGAAAATTGATTAGTAGGAAAAGTCATTTCATATGTTTTTAAAGTACCTACTAATTCCTCCATTCTCATGTCATCCGGATGATTGACGGTTTCAATGGCAGCAACTTTTGCCCTAAAGCGTTCCGGAAGAGTCCGAAGAATCTTTCTTACAACTTTTGATTACGGGATCTTTTCTCCTAAATTAGCACATGTATTGATTATATTTTGAAGTTTGGTATAATAATCAGTAAATAATTCATGCTCATCCATATGAATAGAGTAAAATTGACTTGTGCTTTTGAATTTTTACTTGACTAGTACCCTCATGTATAATTTGAAGAATATTCCAAATCTCCTTTGCAGTTTCACACGCAGAAATACGTGTAAACTCGATCGAGGAAAGAGAATTAAATAAAGCGTTCATACCTTTCCCGTTATAATAAGATTTTTCGATCTCCAATCTGGACCATCTAGAGCGAGGTTTTGGGGTAGTAGTATTTCCTACTTCCTCAATTGGATGCACCCAACCGAATTCCACGGTTTGCCATACCCGCTCATCAATTGCGATGAGAAAAGCTCTCATCCGGACTTTCCAATAGGCATAATTGGTCCCATCGAAAAGAGGAGGTCTATTAATATTACCACCTTCACCCGACATGATAGAAAAACCTAAAACCCGCTCTGATACCAATTGTAAGTTTATGGATCCCCAAGGATCTAAATAGGTTCTATCAAATACCACCTAGAGGGGGGGTGAATAGGTGTAATAACCAAAAACCAAATCTCAGTGCAATTTACAAATAAATGCGGAAAATAAAAACAGCACACCGAGATTTACGTGGAAAACTCCATCACAGGAGTAAAAACCACGGGACCAACACACAATAACAATCCACTAAGAATTGAAAGATAACAAGGTGATTACCGACTCCACGGACTCCAACCCCTCCTTCAACTTCTCCGGATCTTGCACTCACCGACTGCAGGTCCAATGCACACGTCCGAATCCACGAACGCCACTCGAATCCACGAGCAACACGTTTCGAATCCACGAAACGCCTTCAACGCATCGAATCCACGATGCCACGTCGACTTCTTGACGCAAACTCAGCCGTTACGAAAGTATAGGCTTCGATAGTGATCCTTTGCTTAGAATACAATTAGAGAACCATGGATGAAATCTCTAAGCAAAGATTAGATCAATTCGACAAAAAGCATCTCGTCAAAGAACCGTCGAATTGATCTAAGAGAGGCTAAAAAGATGAACGATAAAAACCTACCCTCTAGGGTTGCTCTCAAGTGTTTATGAATTGGTCGGTCGTTCTTGAGAAACCCTAAGTATCTATTTATAACTTTTGGAAATCAATCAAAGTCGGTTTAGCATTCTTATCACGACTTAACATTGCGTACCGATACTAAATAGCAGGTTCTGGTACTCAATGACGCAACAGACAGATTTTCTATTGCGTATCGATACTCAAAGTTAGGTTCCGGTACTCAATGTAAATTCCAGAAAATCTCATGTCGGGTATTGAGGAACTCATAGTGTGGTTCCGGTACTCAATGTAAAATACTGAATTTTTCAAAGATAAGTTTAACAAAACAAACCATGTACCGAAATCCAAACTTAAAATAAGTTAAGAGTTAAAATCCAAGTTCCCAAAACCTCTTCTAAACCCAGTTTTAATAAATTCATGATTCCAAAGATTGTAAATAAACTTAAATCACCATGATTACTTTAATCATACCTGAGTGTCAACTTGAGCTCATGTTGAATCTTCTCCGAGTCTTCGATTACAGATTGACAATTTGATCACTTCAAGACTCAGACTCAAATCACAAAATATGCCAACATAAAAAGCCGTAACAGAAAGTACACACTCCAGGACCCGATAATTTAAAAGTATCATTCCGGGAGATCCGCACGTCAAATTCACGATCCGATTGCACCGCCTTTCTTCGTTTAACGAGCCCGACAACGTGACGATCTTTCCCACTGAAGATCTCACCTAAAAGTTAGTTCGAAAAGTTACGAAGAAAACTTGCCTACTCGTCAAAATCTTATTTTTCACGTTTTTCGGTGCAACACACACCATGGATTTGAAAACGGATTTGACCAAACCCTTAAGCTACCTTTTACCAATAACCCAGTGAAAGCCACTCCGAGAAATAAATCCTCAAAAAGCTAATAACAACACCCTCTTTAAATCCGGAAGAAACCAATTTCATTCCAATTACCGAAATTCCATACCATTCCGAAATTCAAAAATTACTGTTATTACACAAGAGTCGATTGAGAAGAACCCAGCTGAGCGGATCCCTCCTCGGCCCGATTGCTTGATCCTTTATTGGCACGTGATGCATTCACATTAGAGGGTCAACCCGAGGGCCAATCTTAGCCCAACTTTTTGGCCCAAAAACCTTTCTGGCACGCCTAGTGGGACACTCAGGTAACTCTTACCGTTTCCTACCGTCAATATGTCATAAGACAACAGCCTGAACCTCAAGAATAGAGTTGTTCTCAGAAACGTGGGGAACTACCAAGGTAGTAACGTCGGACACGCGGATGACCCACCACCGACCCTACCAGAGATTTTCGAGACTAGCGGGAGGTCGGCACCATCGGAGCCGGCCTTGTCAGAATTATTCGGGCAAATGGCCCGAATGATAAGATCTCTCGAGAGAACACAGATGTCTCTCGAAAGAAGCGGCCAGGCGCATGGCACTTGCCTGGACTCAGCGTCAACCGCCGTCACGGCGTCTAATGATAGTATTTTTTGGCTAGGACTGTTTTTAGCCCTAAATGAACCGTACCACGGATGTCTACCGGGACCTCCATCCACCTTGCCACAGCCATTGTCGACGCAATCGATCCCGATGGCGTCGGCTATGACGACAGCACAACTAGGTCCGAACATCGGCCACCAGCAAGGAGCCCTTTAGGGTGTACATGCTCCACCTCCTTCGCCGATCTTTCCGCCTCAGGATGAAGGCATTAAGAACGACGAACGAGCCCTGAATCAGGCTGGCCAGTTTGAGCCACCACCAGCGAACCTAATGTTGCCGGTGCAATCAACTCCGATGGCGCCGGCAATAATGGCGGTACAGCAAACCGCGCCCCTCTAGATGGCACAGTCGCTGGGGGTAGTACAACCGCAAACATCTCCTTTCCCAGCAGGGTATAGGCCGATGAGTCCGAACATCGACCACCAGTAGGAAGCCGCTCGGGGTTTACCTACTTCACCCCTTCCTCCAGTTCTTCAACCCCGAGCTGGAGAATGAGAGCTGGGGGGCAGGCCCCAAATTTGGGGTTTGCCCAAAAGCATGTGGGCCAAGTCACACTGCCGCCTGCAAATGCAAATACGGTACAGCCGACGACACCGACTCTCCTAGCAGGAAGCACTAAGCTATATGCTAAGAAAGAAGAGGTAATAAAAAATACATTCGACACAAAGGCCAGGCCAGCGATACGACCAGTCTTCAGGTCCCTGTATTTCTCGTATGGGGATATGGATATGGAGCACCCGTACCTACCCAATTGGAAAATGCCGATGTTTGATAATTTCTCGGGGGAGGTAACCTAGGAAACGGTCGGACATATTGACCGAGGATAATTCGGTCACCGACGTTGAAAATATAAATTCAACCGATGTTAAGACGACCGAAGGAGGAGAGTGTTGGCTCACGAAGCCAAGGTTGAAATAAAAGAAGAGCGACCGAAATGGGGCCGCGGACCAGATTGGAGGAAGCTGAAGGAGCATAAAGTCTCCTTCGTCAAACGAAGCTCAAATCCTGGGGAGTCGAGCGAATTAAGCAAAGGCGAGTCTTCGGTCGAAGAGGCTGAAGTGTGTGTGACCGAGATGATATCGAGTTATGAACCTTATATTACCAAATCCTCAAGCCGAGTAAGGCCCGAGATTTCAAGGCTCGGGCGTCGGCTAACGCCTTCACCTTCGATAGTCCAAGACCGATCAGATCTTTGATCGGTTGTACAAGGACGGGCGAATCAAACTCCAGGAGGAGCAATCAATCCCTCCTTACAAGGAGCTTAGGAGGCGAAAATACTGCAAGTGGCACCATTCCTGGAGCCACCGAATAGGTAAACATGGTGGACCCAAAAGGGAAGAAGCCAATGTAGGGGCCCGAGTCCTCCGTAAAGAAGGAATCGACACTGAACATGTTTCGGCTTTGTGTCCGTAGCAAGGATGAAATAACTAAGGAAGATTGGGACGCCCTCCTCATCAATGTGCCAAAGGAGGTAAAGAAATGGTTCACCTTCACTGGCCCCGGTAAAAGTGCGAACCACCACAACCACCGACCGAACCTAAGTTCGGCCGAAGGGTCCAACAGGCAGTCCTCCGAAGAAGAGGGCAAGAAAGAAGAACAAGACCTTCCTATCCAGAGGGTTTTGTGAGAGTTCTATGACCAAGAGAGGCCGAGGCCGACCCTAGTCGGCCACGAGGGGCCACGGGCTCCACAGCGGCAACAGGGCCCCCACTGCAGCTTCGAGAAAAGCCGAGTTTTGGGGGCACCCAGAAGACCTTTCGACCAATAGGCCGAAGGAGGACCAGTATACGGGCCCTCGCGATGCCCAAAAAAGATTGAGCCCACCAGAGTCTCAGGCCGATAGGGGCACAAAAGGGCCCAGCCGGCCACTCTTGACGGGGGCCGACCACAAGGCCTCCCTACCGCAGGACGCCGGGGGCAGGGAAAGCCCTTCCGCTTCCTGATGTAGACTTTCCTTGGCTTACCAGGGGAGAAGTGGAGACCCTGGGTATTTAGCCGGCCCAGGAGCTTAAGATTCAGCCATGGCCCAAGCCATGGCAGAGAAGGGAGATCATTAGTGAGCACCTGAGGAAGATGGAGAAATGTCGGCCAAACAAGGGTTCACGACCAAGGGACTGGCTCGTTGGTAGGAGCCGGTCATGACAAAGACGCAGAAGTATCGCATGCAGAGGATGGAAGCCAACACCCGCAACAATGGCGTCACGACCCAGTGGTCTCTACCGAACCCGAGGTGGGAACGGCCCATGCATCGGTTCTCGCTAGCGCTGATGTGGCATGATCACTGTCACGCCCCAAGGTCGAAACTGCAACCCAGACCCGCCAACAGATCCGCCGCCCATACGGAAAGCCCCGTATAGACGAAGCATCTAACCTGCAAAAGATAATGTCACATCTATACAGATATCGGAGCTGAAAAGTATACTACTGAAATAAGACAAAACATCTCCAAATAGTACAAGTCTAAACCTCACAATACATAAGTCTCTCAAAAAGTAAAACTCTCAGAAGTAACAATCTACTAAAAATCCAGTAGACTATCTTACAAAGCTCCAAAAAGGGTACCACTATACTCCAAAGACGGGTAGGGAACTAGCTCGCGACTCCCTCACCTCGATCAGCAACAGAAGGATCAGCAACTCCCGCAGAAGACTCTGCAAAATAAAGGAGAGAAAAGAGGAAAGGGGGGAAAGAACCCCCAGCGGCTGTGAGAACTACACCAACACGTAGTTCTTAGTGGGTACCGCCACCAAGCCCGACGGTCTGCCCACTAAGTCTACTAGAGGCATAAAGTAACAGATGCAGTACTATAAGGGAAAGACTGGAAATAACTCGACAGCTACCATGCCTCTATCTAAATGCTCAAAGGGTGATACAGATGAAACATGATGCATCGACTCTAACTCAATATACTCAATCAACCCAATCACAGTGACTGCCACATAGGGTCCAGTCAAACCTGCACCCACCTACTGCCATTACATCCACGAGGGGCTGAACTTACGTAGGGCGTCCGTGACTGCCTAAAAAAGGCCCAGCCAGAGGGACTGCGTCGATAAGTTGCGATAGCAAAGTAACAGGCTCTGCTCCGAAGTGGCACTCGAGGGGCACGACCCCACCGAGGAAAGTATCTGCGCATCTCTGTCGAGCTCAATGTGGCTCATGCAGGCTATAATCCAAATCCACGATCAACAAGATCGACAGTACTCAAATCACATCTCTAACTCACTGGCTGGAAATACTCGACAGCCGGGACCGCCGTCAACCCAACGGCTCCCCAAACAGGACATCAACCCAACATGCAAACTCACTAACAGGATATACTCCACAGCCGACAACAATGAAGGGTCCGAAAACCCCGAAAGACTAGAACCTACAACCCAAATCAAACAAGAACAGGCTCTAGGCATAGCCTCTCATTGTTCTTGACCCAAAGAAGGAACAACCCTTAGAACCCAGATCACTCGCACCCTCCCGGGTGAGAGTTTACAAAAAAATGTGATATTTATTACTGAAAACCATTTTCACTCGAACCTCCTCGGGGTGAGGACTAACAGTAGTTCTTTTTCTTTTTGTAAAACCATCTTGATTTGAGGAAACCCATTTTAATGATTTTTAGCTCTTTTTAGGAAAATCAGTTAGAAAACAAGTTTTATTCCCAAACCCCGAAGGGCTAATGCCTTCGCCCAATCAGACAAGAACAGACTCCGGCGACCCTTCGATGTTTGGAAGAAAAACATTGGTTGACTAAAATCATGTGTGTCCAAAAAAGATTCTGGGTTCAAGATCCTGCTATCACTGGTACACCACTGCCACGAACATAGTGGCGACAAATAAATCGAAGAACTCAACAACCCGGGACCACCGTTTACCCAAACGGCTCCCGCCACTGGTATAAGACTAGCCACATCTACCAGACTCCACTCGGCCCCCAAGCACGAGTGTAACATGCATCCTACACTAAGAGAAATCCCGACCACTCGGCCCACTACCCGGGCGAGGAAAACACTATGTCCAGGGATAGAATGTAAAGTGTGGATGTCTAAAATATAAATAAACCTAGCCCAAGTGAGAGTTTTCTACTAGTTTGGTTGAACATACATCATATGACAGGGTCCTAGGTCAAGTTTCAATACTAGCATTTAGTTTAACTAAAACATGATCAGGGAACATTAATCAACATGATCTCAATAACGACACAAGAAAGACATCATCTCTCTCTCTAACATGCATTCTAACACAACCCACAATCATGCATGCAATTCTATTAAATAGAATTAGAGAACCGTCCACCGGTTTTGGAGACGAAGCAACCCACCTGAAAGTGCGCGTCAATCCAAGGTCCAAACTGAACCTGGATAATTATCAAGTTTCCACGATTCCAACGCACCAAAAATCACTCAAAAAGTCCTCCCAGTCACCGAGATATGAGCCAAACATTGCGGTAAGTCCAAAATTAGTAAAACGACATCGCTATCGCACATCTGTCCGAGAAATAGTGAAATATCACCTGCGAGATGAGCTCCAAAAATTCCAATAAAAATATGGCTGCGATCCTCGTGAAGCGTAGATGTCGATCAAGTCCTCACAGGTGGAAATCCGATAACTGAGCTTGGAGATAGAAATCTGACAAGCTCCGCTATCCATGAAAATCACTAGCAAGAAAGGGATTCAAAGATGTTCCAGAAACCCCAATAAAAACCCAAAACTGAGAGGAGCAGAAAACATGAAAAACGAAGATCTACCTCTCGTGAAACCGATGCCGTAGAAATCGGCCAAAAACTCTCTCCCGTCAGCCCAGGGGAGCTCGCGGAAGAAGCATCGACGAAAAAACTCGGTAACAAAGGCGCGTCGAAGCTCGCGATGTCGAGAAGAACGCAGATAGCACGACTTCCAAAAATCTCTGGGATCTCAAAAATCGAAGAAAACTCGAGGTGGAACTTCCCTGTCAAAAATGGGCTGTGAAATCGCAGAGAAAAGGCTCAAAAATGAAGTCCAAAAGGGCTATTTGTAGCCCAAGTCCACCAAAAGGAAGGCTTCGGATTCGGGCGCAAGAATTGGGCGCCCGAATCCGGCCCGGCCCAGCACTGTGCGCACCCGAATCGCCCACAGCGCGCCACATGGCCCTCTCCGCGCCCCGCGCATGCACGCCGAGCGCATGCACGCCGAGCGCACGCGCACCCGCCAATCGCGCCGCGACGCATGGCAGCGCGGTCCACGGCGGGAAGCGTGGGCCGCGGTTCACGCCGGGTCAGCCGGGTCACTGCGCCCGCCAATGGGAGGGCTACACGTGGCCCAACGCGGTCCACCATGCACCGCGCCCAGTGCAGAACGCGCGCTGTCGCGCGTGCGTTGACCGGCCTATCCCCGCGCGCCACGTGTCCACCTCGCTGTGTCCGCTGGTCCCGGTGCACGCCCAAGTCCCGTGGACCGGCCTGCCCGCGGCAGCGCCCGCGCCTGCCCGCGCCCGCGCCGCCGCGCTCCGCCGCCTTCCCGCCGCCGCCGGTGCTACCCTGGCCTGCCGGAACAGTAACCTAGCCTCGAAATCCGTGTTTAGGCATTCGGGCTCCGAAAAATACAAGTAAATAGTCCATTTTCATCGTTTTCGCGCGCTGAGTCCAAATCCGATGTCCGTTTTGCCAAATTCTGCTTCTAAAATTTGTTGAAGGCATCCGAACAGGTATTCTTAATCCAAATTTCACGCTGGGTCTAATCTTGAGGTCCGATTTGCGCGCAACCATCTCCAACACACATCATAGGCCTCCAGAAGCCCCAATTCACTCCGTAAGACCTTCGCAGAGATCCGGGTCATCACATCCTCCCCCACTAAAAGAAAGTTTCGTCCTCGAAACTAACAAACCTCAACGGGAGTTTCAAACAGAAGGGTGGGTATCCATCAACACCGTCTCCAGCTCCCCAGTCGCCTCTTGCTCCCCGTGATTGCTCCTCAGCAACAACAAGTACGACATGGCCCTGTTGCGCAATCCTCTCATCTCACGAGCCAGAATTCGCAACGGGCATCCCTCGTACTCCAAACACTCGGGGATCTAAAGTGGAGTGAGTCAATCACGGGCGAGGGATCCAAAACATAATACCACTGAGCTGGGATGTGGAAACACGAGGACTTCCAATAAATTGCTGTAATAGCCGCGGGTTTTCGAACCGCTTTTAGGCAAAGGGGTCCGGGGGTTTGATTTTCTTTTGTCATTCTGGGCAGGCCGTCGGGGGCTCGCGGGCATTTTTTTTGAGAATAAAGCTCGCGAAGCGGAGGCCGGCGGCGCGATCGGATCGGATTTCTGACCCCGGAAGCTCCCGGAATAAATTTTCGAAGTTGCTGCGGTTCGGGTGTCCGGCACGTCCCTTTTGAGGTAAACCAGACCCGGATTTAACGATTTTTTTTGATTCAAGCTAGTTAATTCTTTCGCACCGGCTCAGTCTAATTTTCTGTAAATTTTCGGGATCCGACATAAATTAATTTAATTTATTTCGTTCTATCTATCCGGGTTAATTTGGGGCTAGGTTAGCATTTGGAGTTGGACGCGGGTTGGGCTCGATCGTACCAAAACAGCTAATTAATTGGGGGTTTGAGAGGTGAGGGTTGGGAACCCCTTCTCAGTCTGCTACCCCTTTGGCACGCACGACCCGAGCGAAGACGGTCGAGGAGAGGGGAGAACGCCGCATCCCCACCACCACCACACCGGACCTACGAGAACGGACGATCCCCTCTTCCCAAACCTTCGTCGTCCTCATCAAGGTGAGACGGGAATTTAGTTTCTTTTTCCTCGTGTTGAGTTCTTGATCATCTTGACCGGAAGGGGTGAGGCACAGGCGGCGGATTTCCCGGAATCCGCCGCACGTGCGAAGAAACCCCCCCCCATCCGGCGCCCTCATGCGACCCGCACGGGCCAGGCGGCGCCCAGCCCCCCGCCCCGCGTGCGGGATGACCCGCACGGGGCCGGGCGCACGCCCAGCCGCGTGCGGGATGACCCGCACGGGGCCGGGCGGCGCCCAGCCCCCGCGTGCGGGATGGCCCGCACGGGGCCGGGCGCACGCCCAGCCGCGTGCGGGGTGACCCGCACGGGGCTGGGCGACGCCCAGACCCGCGTGCGGGGTGACCCGCACGGGGCCGGGCGGCACGCCCAGCCCGCGTGCGGGGTAGGCCGCAGGGCTGGGCGGCGCCCAGCCCCGCGTGCGGGGTGACCCGCACGGGGCCGGACGCGCGCTCAACCCCACGTGTGGGGTTGCCCGTACGGAGCTGAGCACGCGCACGGCCCGCGTGCGGACGGGGAGCCGCGAACCCGACGAGCGGTTCGCCCGCCTCTCGTCTTCATCCGCGTCTGAGCGTCGCTTTTCTCCTCGCGGCAGGTGTGCGAAGGAGCCGAGCGGGAGTACCAGGACGCGAGGGAGCGGAGCGTTGACGCCTACTAGCGACAGGTGGGTTGAGTGTGATATTTGGCATCGAACCACATTGATTGTTTTAATTTAAATATTATATGTTACCGTTCACTTCAGTAATCATTATTCTAGATGCTACGGATTATTGCTACACATCGATAGTTACGTGGTCTCGTGTTTTGATGCTTCAGCTACCGTCTTTCCTTCGACTATGCTAATAGTAGGGCAACATGAGTTTACACGCCTCTACCTTATTCTGATTCATGCATCATGGTTACTGCTTTACTATTTCATATACATTGCGATTACTGCATTACTATTGCTCATATATTGTGGTTACTGTGCTCGAGGCTGCAACACGTGCACCCGCGGTTTTGGCCACCGTGAGGGGTGCACTTTTCCGGAAAAGAGGTCGTAGGACCCGTGTATACCCACGAGGTGACGTAGTGGGGCCCCTTATTAGCTGTGGGGTTGAGGCGCCGAGGTGCGAGCGGAGCGACCCGCCGGTTTAGTTGTCCGGCGCGGTCGCGGTGCTGCAGGTACGGTATGGGCCGTCGGTAGTGGACCGACGCGGCAGAGTATTACAGGATGCAGATATACAGGTTACCATTTTTCCCCCCCCAAAAGGGTGGTTGCTCCGGTTGTCGCCACGGTTTGTTTTTATTATTCCCCCTGCACGGCATTATTAGTCACTGACTTCCCACTTCGTGACAGGGCCCAGGCGAGGGGAGAGGTAGGTGGCGGTGAGGACGGGGCGGACACAGCGGGACCGTTGGAGACCCTGAACTTTATACTTTCCTTTTCTTTTCAGCTTTTCATTTATATTGTGGGCATGCGTGAGGTTCCCGATACCCTTGTGGGGTCGACGTAGATGTCGGTATTTGATTATCTGTTTATGCACTACCTTTCCCTTTATTTCCTACTGGCCATTTGAACAGCGAAACAAAAACAAAGAAAAGATTGCGAAAACCGTTTTCAAAGTCTAAGTGTCGTGTGGGCACTGATTTCAAAACCTTGTGGATTTATGGATTGCGAAATGAGCTTTCAAAACTTGGGTGTCGTGTGGGGCACCGTTTCAAAACCCTGGGGTTTATGCTGATTTCGAAACTCGTTTTCAAAACTTAAGTGCCGGGTGGGCACTCTTTAAAAACCGTGGATTTATCCTTTCAAGTTGAAGTGGCCATGCGCTTAAATATTTAGAATACTGGTTGTATGTAATTGAATGTTGTGATTGAATGGTTATGTTTGCTTGGGAGATGTATTCAACCACACGCCGTGCACGTACAGGGGAGACTCTGTCCGTTTGCAGAGAGATCCTGTATGTGCGGCGGGTCTGGGCACGCACCGGGGAAGAAAGAGACCTTTCAAAAAAAAAAAAAAAATGCCGTTTCCGCTAAAACAAACCCCCGGGGCGTGACAGATTAAGATGGTATCAGAGACTTCATTCAATCACAACAGCTAGTGCCGACATCCGTGGGAATGCCTCACATACCTACGAATAAATGAAATGGGTGGGGCATAGGATTTTAGAACGTGAGTGAACGGGGGGCGGGAGTTGAATCTTTCCTCGCATAAAAGGGTACACTGGTTGTAGTTACTGTCTAATTTTGACCTTCTTGTGAGTGACAGATATGGCCCGTACAAGGTCATCGGCGGGGGACACCGTGGCGGATGCGACAACGTCGACGGCCGCGGAGAACCAACTCCTGCGGCAACAATTGCGGGAAATGGCGGGGCAATTGGCTACCCTCACCGATCACGTACGCCAGATGACGCAGCAGCAGGCCGCACCTGTGACGGCCGCCCCGGTCCCTCCGCCGGGGCCGACAGCACCGGCCGCGGCACCGCCGACAGCACCACCACCAGCGGCGACTACGGGGCCGGCGCCAGGGACAACTAGCCGGGTTATTCTGGAGGAAACGGTGGTCACGCCTACCCCTATCGCGGCTGCCGCCGCCACGAGTGGAGGGGGGGGTTGTGATGACCGAACGGGATCGAGTGCGGGCCAACTTGAAGGACTTTAAGAAGCACGACCCGCCCACGTTCGAAGGGGACACGACAGATCCGTGGGTCGTGGAGAACTGGGTGGGGTCAATGGAGAAACTCTTTGAAGACTTACTTATGGAGGATCACGAGCGGGTTCCCCTAGCCGTCCATTGCTTGGAAGGGAATGCCCGCTTGTGGTGGAAGACGATACGCCCCGATCCTGCTAAGGGTACCGCTCTTCCGTCCTGGACAACTTTCAAGAAGGAGCTGTTCGAGGCCTTCTTCACCAGCAGCATCAAGAAAAAGTTGGAGGATGACCTAAACCACATTCAACAAGGGGACCGGACGGTCATGGAATATCAACGGGAATTCGTCCGACTAGTAAATTGCGTCCCGTTCGTCGCACGGGACGAGGCTCACAAGGCACAACTCTTCGTCGATGGCCTGCGAAGCGACATCTTCGAGGTGGTGAACGCGGCTGGCCTGCATACCTTTCAGGGAGTGGTCGACAAGGCCACCACGGTGGAGCGGGGTTTCGCTGTGACCCGTGCCAGAAGGGAGAACGCGGCGCGGCTAAGGGATCAGAAGCGACACCAGCAAGGCTGGGGGGAGGGTTCTTCCAGCGGGAGCCGACCCCCCAAAAGATGGAGACCGCCGACAGGACCCCGGGGCGCGCCAACAGGAGGGCCGAGGCCGTGGAATAGGCCTTGTGTCATATGCGGGGGAGGACACCTGACGGGAGAGTGCCCCCAAAGAGACGACCATTGTTTCAGGTGCGGCAAACGGGGGCACTTCCGCCGCAACTCTGCCCCTTAGGCGGGGGATCGGCGCCCATGGGGAGCACCTACGCCCAGGCCACAGCACTCAGGGCGGGGAAAAGCTCCTATGGCGTCGGCTTCCAGACCCCCCGCACCACGGCGTGAGGAGGACCGGCAACCACAACCAGGCGGGAGGGTTTTCTCAATGACCCGCCAAGGGACTGATCCACCGGAGGACGCTCTTGCAGACACCCCTCCAAGCCTCCTTGACGGTGCAAACGGCGGGAGGGACTCTAGAGGCGACCAGTTTTGTGGCCGCCTGCCCGATTATGTTGGGACGGTTGGTCTGCCCTTGGGACTTGGCGGTGATCCCTTTGAAGGAGTACGACGTGGTGTTGGGCATGGACTGGCTCACAAGGTACCAGGCACTCATTGATTTGCGACAAGCGACAACTGCGGCTGCAAGAACCGGGCTTCCCCGAACATGTGTACATAATGGGCAAGAGCATCTCTTCCCGGCGGTTATTTCAGCGGCACGGGCCAGAAGACTGGTTGAGGGGGGGTGCGTGGCCTATCTAGCATCGGTGGATTTGGCTACTCGACCCTCGACGACACTTGCCGATATCCCAGTGGTGAGGGACTATCCTGACGTTTTCCCCGCGGAGTTGCCGGGGATGCCTCCGGAGAGGGAGGTGAGTTCCCTATTGAGCTGCTGCCAGGCACGCAGCCTATTACGAAGGCCCCTTACCGAATGGCCTTCGCGGAGCTGAAGGAGCTTAAGGCACACTGGAAGATCTCTTGGACAAAGGTTTCATCCCGAAAAAGTGTGTCCCCTGGGGTCCACCGGTACTCTTTGTACGGAATAAAGATGGAAGCCTGCGGCTCTGCATGACTACAGAGGATACAACAAAGTCGGTGAAGAATAAGTACCCCCTACCCAGAATCGACGACCTCTTC